>LR990928.1:0-1201090 GCA_905163415.1 Noctua fimbriata
CGTTATCTGTCGCTGCACCAGCCTCTCGCCCCGATCATTGGCCTCCTCGCGCCCACTGGTGCAGTGTCGCGAGGGTCTTCGCCTCCAGGTCCCACGCGGGGATCCGGCCAGTACACAAGCCGCCTCGTAGGAGATCGTGCGATATCCCCGTATGACCCTGACGGCCATCGCTCTCTGCGGTCTGCGCAGAACAGCGATAGTGCGGGCCGTCAGGTCTGTCGCCCAAATCGGGCCCCGTAAAGGGCCATCGATCGCACGATCCCCACGTACAACCGCCTACAGGCGGTGCTCGGCCCCCCAGATTGGGAAGCAGCGTTGACAGCGCGCCCGCCGCGCCCATCAACTTGGGCACCAGCCGCTGAAAGTGGGGGCCGAAGTCCCAACGGCTGTCGAGCACCAATCCTAAGTACTTCATGGTTGACTCGACAGCGATCCGGACCCCACCGACCACAATGTGTGATCCCAGCGGCGGCGCCCGTCGGGGGCCATGAAAAGCAATGGCCTCCGACTTGTTGAGGGCCACTTCCAGCCCCAGGCGTCGTATGCGGCTCACCACCTGTGAGACCGCAGCCGTAGCCAGCAACGCTGCCTCCCTGTACGAGCTCCCCCGAGCCGTGACCAGCGTGTCGTCCGCATAACACGTCAGGTCCACTCCCGGCGGGAGCTCGCACCGCAAAACCCAGTCGTACCCGATGTTCCACAGGGGTGGGCCCAGAACCGACCCCTGCGGAACACCGCACGACATCTCGCGACGGCCCGTGCCGTCGCGTCCCATGTAGGTGACACACCTTCCCGAAAGATAAGCCCCCCACAATGTTGCGGAGGTAGGAAGGCACCCGATGGTATCGCAGGGCCTCCCTAATGCAACCCCAGGGGCAGGGTGTTGAACGCGTTGGAGATGTCCAAGGACACACCGCCAGCACCCACACCACCCTGGGACACCGCTTCCTCCGCCAGGACTCTCACCCTCATGATGGCGTCGATGGTGGAGCGCCCACGCCCGGAAGCCAAACTGGCTGTCGGCCAGGTTCGGCCCCTCTGTACACAAGTGGCTGACGAGGCGATCTGCGATTACACGCTCGAGCATCTTGCCCGCCTCGTCCAGCAACACTATGGGCCGATAATCCGACGACGAATCCGCTGGGCGCCCCGCCTTCCTGAGCAGGACCAGTCGACCAGTCTTCCACCTGCTAGGGAACTGGCCCCGCTCAAGGCACGCCGAGAAGAGTCCCCTCAGTGGGGGCTCCAGCTCCTTCAGGGCGAGGACTAGAGCGCGACCTGGCACTCCGTCGGGCCCCGGAGCAGTGTTTTTTGCCCGGAGCCGCATCACGGCCGCGCTCATCTCCGCCTGTGTCACCTCTGGGACGGTTTCGCTCTCCTCTTCTTCTTCCGACTCTGCAGCTGTGGGCAGAGCCATCGGCGGTGGCTCGTACTCGGCTCTCTCAGGGAAGAGAGCCGAGACCACTCGCTCCAGAAACTGCGGCTCGAGACCTTCCGTTAGCGGGGGCGCCCACGGCCGAAGTTTCCCTCGGACCGTGCGGTAAGGGCGCCCCCAAACCTTTTTTTTTTTTTTTTTTTTTTTTTTTTTTTTGCGCTGAGAAATGCTTTATGCATGCCCGTTCGTCGGGGGACGAGACGGGGTATGTGGGACTCCTGTCGGTGTATGACAGTATACCCACTAAAACTCAGCGGTGTTCCCTCGCACACTTGCGTCGGGGGGCAACGGGATCTGATGCGACTTCCGCTGCCCCGGACTAGTGCCGGCCCGCCTAACCTGCGGGCCTCGTCCCGGGGGGGAGTGAGGTGTAAACTCCCCCCGTTACGTCTGAGAGAGGCGCGTGTGGAACACTACGCGCCGCCGTCTCGGGTCCAGTGTGATCGGGGGCGACGGATGTCCCCGAATCCGTCGCCCCTGGACCTATTTAGGGGGGCCGGAAGAGGGCGTTGTCCGCCCTCTGCCGACGCCCGGTGCGTCTGCTGCGGGATGGGCGGGAGCTCGTCATCTCCCTCTCCCTCTCCGCAGCCTCCTTCTGCGACATGACGGTTTCGCAGAAGGACACCACCGCGTCCCAGGACTCTGCGCTGCCGACCATCGAGCGAACGACGGTCGGCAGCGACAGGTCTCCTCCTACCTCCGTAACGAGCGCACGGCGCGGCTCATCCCACGCGGCGCACTCGGCCAGCGTATGCCGCGCCGTGTCCTCCAGACAGTGGACGCAGTGATGGCACCGGGCATCCGGCTCCCTGCTTATGCGAGACAGGTACTTCCCGAAGCAGCCGTGCCCCGAGAGCACCTGCGTCGCCCGAAACGTCAGGGAGCCGTGCTTCCTCCCGAGCCAGTCGTCGAGTACTGGCCGGATCGCCTCGACCGTGTCGAGGCCGGCGGTAGGGAGCTCTAGCCTCCCCCGCCATTCCGCCGCCATGACCTGTCGGAGCTGAGACCGGTACAGCGTGATCTGTCGCTGCACCAGCCTCTCGCCCCGATCATTGGCCGCCTCGCGCCACTGGTGCAGTGTCGCGAGGGTCTTCGCCTCCAGGTCCCACGGCGGGGATCCGGCCAGTACACAAGCCGCCTCGTAGGAGATCGTGCGATATCCCCGTATGACCCTGACGGCCATCGCTCTCTGCGGTCTGCGCAGAACAGCGATAGTGCGGGCCGTCAGGTCTGTCGCCCAAATCGGGGCCCCGTAAAGGGCCATCGATCGCACGATCCCCACGTACAACCGCCTACAGGCGGTGCTCGGGCCCCCCAGATTGGGAAGCAGCGTTGACAGCGCGCCCGCCGCGCCCATCAACTTGGGCACCAGCCGCTGAAAGTGGGGGCCGAAGTCCCAACGGCTGTCGAGCACCAATCCTAAGTACTTCATGGTTGACTCGACAGCGATCCGGACCCCACCGACCACAATGTGTGATCCCGCGGCGGCGCCCGTCGGGGGCCATGAAAAGCAATGGCCTCCGACTTGTTGAGGGCCACTTCCAGCCCCAGGCGTCGTATGCGGCTCACCACCTGTGAGACCGCAGCCGTAGCCAGCAACGCTGCCTCCCTGTACGAGCTCCCCCGAGCCGTGACCAGCGTGTCGTCCGCATAACACGTCAGGTCCACTCCCGGCGGGAGCTCGCACCGCAAAACCCAGTCGTACCCGATGTTCCACAGGGGTGGGCCCAGAACCGACCCCTGCGGAACACCGCACGACATCTCGCGACGGCCCGTGCCGTCGCGTCCCATGTAGGTGACACACCTTCCCGAAAGATAAGCCCCCACAATGTTGCGGAGGTAGGAAGGCACCCGATGGTATCGCAGGGCCTCCCTAATGCAACCCCAGGGCAGGGTGTTGAACGCGTTGGAGATGTCCAAGGACACCGCCAGCACCACCCCACCCTGGGACACCGCTTCCTCCGCCAGGACTCTCACCCTCATGATGGCGTCGATGGTGGAGCGCCCACGCCGGAAGCCAAACTGGCTGTCGGCCAGGTTCGGCCCCTCTGTACACAAGGCGCCCCCAAACCTTTTTTTTTTTTTTTTTTTTTTTTTTCGCTGAGAAATGCTTTATGCATGCCTGTTCGTCGGGGGACGAGACGGGGTATGTGGGACTCCTGTCGGTGTATGACAGTATACCCACTAAAACTCAGCGGTGTTCCCTCGCACACTTGCGTCGGGGGGCAACGGGATCTGATGCGACTTCCGCTGCCCCAGACTAGTGCCGGCCCGCCTGACCTGCGGGCCTCGTCCCGGGGGGGAGTGAGGTGTAAAACTCCCCCCGTTACGTCTGAGAGAGGCGCGCGTGGAACACTACGCGCCGCCGTCTCGGGTCCAGTGTGATCGGGGGCGACGGATGTCCCCGAATCCGTCGCCCCTGGACCAATTTAGGGGGGCCGGAAGAGGGCGTTGTCCGCCCTCTGCCGACGCCCGGTGCGTCTGCTGCGGGATGGGCGGGAGCTCGTAATCTCCCTCTCCCTTTCCGCAGCCTCCTTCTGCGACATGACGGTTTCGCAGAAGGACACCACCGCGTCCCAGGACTCTGCGCTGCCGACCATCGAGCGAACGACGGTCGGCAGCGACAGGTCTCCTCCTACCTCCGTAACGAGCGCACGGCGCGGCTCATCCCACGCGGCGCACTCGGCCAGCGTATGCCGCGCCGTGTCCTCCAGACAGTGGACGCAGTGATGGCACCGGGCATCCGGCTCCCTGCTTATGCGACACAGGTACTTCCCGAAGCAGCCGTGCCCCGAGAGCACCTGCGTCGCCCGAAACGTCAGGGAGCCGTGCTTCCTCCCGAGCCAGTCGTCGAGTACTGGCCGGATCGCCTCGACCGTGTCGAGGCCGGCGGTGGGGAGCTCTAGCCTCCCCCGCCATTCCGCCACCATGACCTGTCGGAGCTGAGACCGGTACAGCGTGATCTGTCGCTGCACCAGCCTCTCGCCCCGATCATTGGCCTCCTCGCGCCACTGGTGCAGTGTCGCGAGGGTCTTCGCCTCCAGGTCCCACGGCGGGGATCCGGCCAGTACACAAGCCGCCTCGTAGGAGATCGTGCGATATCCCCGTATGACCCTGACGGCCATCGCTCTCTGCGGTCTGCGCAGAACGGCGATAGTGCGGGCCGTCAGGTCTGTCGCCCAAATCGGGGCCCCGTAAAGGGCCATCGATCGCACGATCCCCACGTACAACCGCCTACAGGCGGTGCTCGGGCCCCCCAGATTGGGAAGCAGCGTTGACAGCGCGCCCGCCGCGCCCATCAACTTGGGCACCAGCCGCTGAAAGTGGGGGCCGAAGTCCCAACGGCTGTCGAGCACCAATCCTAAGTACTTCATGGTTGACTCGACAGCGATCCGGACCCCACCGACCACAATGTGTGATCCCAACGGCGGCGCCCGTCGGAGGCCATGAAAAGCAATGGCCTCCGACTTGTTGAGGGCCACTTCCAGCCCCAGGCGTCGTATGCGGCTCACCACCTGTGAGACCGCAGCCGTAGCCAGCAACGCTGCCTCCTTGTACGAGCTCCCCCGAGCAGTGACCAGCGTGTCGTCCGCATAACACGTCAGGTCCACTCCCGGCGGGAGCTCGCACCGCAAAACCCAGTCGTACCCGATGTTCCACAGGGGTGGGCCCAGAACCGACCCCTGCGGAACACCGCACGACATCTCGCGACGGCCCGTGCCGTCGCGTCCCATGTAGGTGACACACCTTCCCGAAAGATAAGCCCCCACAATGTTGCGGAGGTAGGAAGGCACCCGATGGTATCGCAGGGCCTCCCTAATGCAACCCCAGGGCAGGGTGTTGAACGCGTTGGAGATGTCCAAGGACACCGCCAGCACCACCCCACCCTGGGACACCGCTTCCTCCGCCAGGACTCTCACTCTCATGATGGCGTCGATGGTGGAACGCCCACGCCGGAAGCCAAACTGGCTGTCGGCCAGGTTCGGCCCCTCTGTACACAAGTGGCTGACGAGGCGATCTGCGATTACACGCTCGAGCATCTTGCCCGCCTCGTCCAGCAGCACTATGGGCCGATAAGCCGACGACGAATCCGCTGGGCGCCCCGCCTTCCTGAGCAGGACCAGTCGACCAGTCTTCCACCTGCTAGGGAACTGGCCCCGCTCAAGGCACGCCGAGAAGAGTCCCCTCAGTGGGGGCTCCAGCTCCTTCAGGGCGAGGACTAGAGCGCGACCAGGCACTCCGTCGGGCCCCGGAGCAGTGTTTTTTGCCCGGAGCCGCAATATGGCCGCGCTCATCTCCGCCTGTGTCACCTCTGGGACGGTTTCGCTCTCCTCTTCTTCCGACTCTGCAGCTGTGGACAGAGCCATCGACGGTGGCTCGTACTCGGCTCTCTCAGGGAAGAGAGCCGAGACCACTTGCTCCAGGAACTGCGGCTCGAGACCTTCCGTTAGCGGGGGGGCCCACGGCCGAAGTTTCCCTCGGACCGTGCGGTAAGGGCGCCCCCACGGATCCCCGTCTAGGGTCGCCAGCAGCTCCTCTCTGGAGCGCGTCTTGGACTCGCCGATGGCCAGCCACAGAGCCTCCTTCGCCGCGCGGTACACCTCATACAGCGCGGCTTCTTCGTCGGGATCCCGCAGACGTCTCCTCCGACACCGCGTGTACGGTCGTCTGGCGTCTGCGCACTCGACGCGCAGCCGCTCTACTTCGACGCACCACCAGTACACGCGGCGCCTTGCGGACAGAGAGGAGACGCGTGGCATAGACGCGTCGCAGATTTGCGCCATCGCGTCGCTAAACCACTGCGCCTCCCGTTCGACGTCGACGGGACCGACGGTTGCCGACTCCCGGATCCAGGCTTGGACGATAGTGGCTTCCTCGAGAGCCTCCCTGTCGAGGCGTTTCAGCGCCCAACGCGGGCCGTCTCTTCGGGGGGCCGATTGGCTACGACCTTCAGCGGTCTGGGTGGAGACGTCGAAGCGTATATATCGATGATCCGATAGCGTCTCCACCTCCACCTCCACGTGCCAATCACGAACGCGGTGCGCGACAGCGGGACTAGCGAACGACACGTCCACAATGGATCCGCCCCGCTGTCGCACACACGTGTAGGCCGAACCCCGATTTAAGACAGCCAGGCCCGTCGTAACGGCCCACTCCTCTAGCACATCGCCTCTCGGGTCTGTGACCGGGGATCCCCACGCCGCAGATTTGGCGTTCAGATCACCGAGAAGCAAAATGGGCCGAGGATGAGACCGGCCGACGACGGCTCCCAACTCGACAAGGTAACTCTCGAAGTCGGCGAGACTCCTGTTGGGCGAAAAGTATGCCCCGATCGTGACGATCCCGTTCACAAGGGCGGCAACCCAACCGTGACCCCGGGACACGTCGACAAGAGTCGCGCCGATGATGGCCACCAGGCCGTCCAGATCCCCTGCCCAGTTATCTCGGGGGGGGACAAAATACGGCTCAGCGACCACCGCCACATTTACCGACCACTCCGCCATACTCAGGACCAAGAGATCCTGAGCTCTGGTGCAGTGGTTGATATTCGCCTGGAGGAAATGGAGCGCCATCACTGGCAGTCCATTTCCCCGGCGCCTCGTCCAACCACAGGCCGGGAGTCGGCCGAAGAGGTGCTAGGGGGTGCGGCCCCCGCAGCCTTGGTCCAACGCTTGCTGCGCTTTCTGGGCGCGCCGCAAGCGTTGCCGCCAGTTCTGTGCCCCGCAGACTTTCCTGCAGCCGCACAGAGGCTGCAGTTTGGCTCCGCGGAGCACTGGGACGCCTTATGGCCGGGCTGACCGCAGCGATAACACAAATCGCTGCGGTCTGCTTCGCTAGTGCACTGGGCCCGGACGTGCCCTTTCTCCAGGCACCGGTAACACTGCATGGCCCTGGGTGCCAGGAGTTTAACTCTCGCTGACACCCAGCCCACCAGCAGACGTCCCGCGTCGGCAACTTTTTTTGCCGCAGTTACTGGGCACCGCACCCAGATGGTGCCCAGCCCTCCAGCGTTGACGCGGATTTCGCCCGCCCGCACATTTTCTGGCGGGCATCCGCCGCTCCGGGCTATGGCCACCACCACCTCCTCCGGGGAAACAGAGTCGTCCAGCCCATCGACGCGCACCTCAGCCGTCTTGATGGGTCTGGACACCCGGGCCTCCTCGGGGTTGAGGACGTCCCTCAGCTTTGCAGCTAGAGAGTCCGCCCTCTCGGCACTGCTGGTCCCCGCCAACTCGAACATCTTGGCCCCCGTGGCTGCCGTTGTGAAACGGAAGCCATCCGGGGTGCCAAAATCGGCAAAGACCAGCTTGCCTCTCGCCTCCGCCAGTACCTTCTGGTACGTCACGCCTCTCTCCTTTGCTTCGGGCTGCAGCGTGACTACCACAGCCTCGGAGCGGGGGACGCGGATTTTCGGGGCCTGCCCCTTGGATCCGGGCGCGTTCTTGGCCTTGCGGCCCCTCTTCCGCCTCTTTTTCCGGCTCTCGGCCGTCCTCCAGGCACCCTCTTTTTCTTTGGGGGACGAGCTGCTCCCTTCAGTGGCGTTACTCGTCCCCTTCACGGCCTTTTTGCCCGCCTGCGTGGGCTTTTTGGGCGCCTGCGTGGGCTTTTTTGGCGCAGGTGGCGCTTTAGCCACCTGTGCCCACGTTGGCCCAGCTGTTGCTGGAGCGGGCTCCGCCTCCTTCCTTCGCTTATCTGCCGCCAGCGGCGGACGAAGGCGAACAGGGGGGTTGAGCCTGGGCTCTAGGCTGTCCAGGCGGGCGGTCATTATGCTCAACAGCCGGTTGAACTGGTCTTCCCCCAAAGACCCGTTCTGTGGCAGAGCACGACTGTCCGCAGTCGTCGCACCCTGCTGCCGGCTGAAGTCTGCCCTCAGGGCGCTGACCTCCCGCTGGAGCTCCTCCATCCTCGTTTGGAGACGGTGATTTTCCTCTCGGAGCTTCACCGTCTCCTCCGAGATCGTGCGGTCAAGGAGGACGTCCACCGCCTCCTTGATCCCGTCCGCCGCCTCCTTTAGGGCCCGCGTGAACGTCCCCTTCAGGTTGCCAGATTTCGTGGCTACCTTCAGGACGACGTCCACGCCGTCCAAAACTTGGCGGCTAAGGGCCTCTGCCGTCAAGCCTTCAGGAGCTGCGGTGGTCTGCATCCGCCTCTCCCTTGCCCGTCGAGCCAACTCAGCGACCTCGTCGGTCGCGATGGCCTTCCGGCCCTCTCTCCTCGCGGCACTGAGCTCGGCCTTTGTGCTGAGCAAAGCGATGGAGGCCTCGGCATCACCCTGCTCCACATGCATTGAGCCGTCGGAGTCGCTAACTCCGCTGGCCATCGGCGTATCAGGGCGCTTCAGGAAGCGGCCCCGAGTGTCACGTGACGGTGCCGGAGTGTTTGCCCCGGAAGGCAACCCGCGTCCTCTGCCCCTCCTGGTTGTCGACACCTTGGGGGCCGGCAGGTTCTCCTCGCTAGAGGACAAACCCGCCGAACCCGCGTCCGACCCACAGACACGCGGCCGCTTCCCCCAAAACTTGGAGGGAGCGGCCGCAACGGCTTGCGAAAGGGTGGGTGTGTTGTCGAAGGTAGACGACATACCACCCACCCTCTCCAAACCCACGCGAGGCTCCGCTGGAGCCTCCGCTCCTGGCCTCAGTGACGCAGTGCCAGAGTCCGACACTGCGTCCGACGCGTGGCGCTCGACCCGTCCTTGGTTAAAATTAAAAGAGATGAGGTCTTCAAAAGACCTCGATCTCGATGAGCCTCCTCGGCTCTCGTTGCCATTGGCAAGCGGAAGACGTTTGTTGCCCCCCCCAGAATACGAGGGGCTTGACGATCCCGTAGGGATCGTGGCGGATTCTCCAGCTGCTGAGCAGCTGGTACCGCCCTGGGGTAATATCTTTCAAATCGTCTTTTTCATTTTATTTTTTCCTTTGAAGGGTGTGGTCCCTGTCTCCCTTCTCATCATCGTTTCCCCCCCCCCCTTATGACTAGTCTATCGCCCTCACAGTCACGTCTGATGGGCAGACGCGTACCAGAGGGCGACAATATTACATCCCAACATATGCCCCGCAACGATGGTCCGTCGCGTGGCATATGAAGGAATATCCCCGACCCCGATTCACTCCCCGGGGTCCCCGAGGAGTGAATCGCCAATCACGTACCGTCCGATGAGCCCGCTCCGTGAGCCATCGCACGGTACACGATGTGTCCCTCCCCATATTCACACTCCGATGACTCGGAGCGTGAATCGCGCACTGCCCGGGACGACGGACAGGTCACCCCTCGCCAGAGTCTGAAGCGACTCCGGCGTGTGTGTCTCTCTTAGTCTGGTCTCTCACTTGGAATGGTAAAACTCCAAGATCATTGAGACACTCAAGCCCCACCACGACGACAACGTGGAGACACCCTCGGTGGGGAACCTTTTTTTTTTTTTTTTTTTTTTTTTTTTGCGTTGAGAAATGCTTTATGCATGCCCGCTCGTCGGGGGACGAGACGGGGTATGTGGGACTCCTGTTAATGACAGTATACCCACTAAAACTCAGCGGTGTTCCCTCGTCGCCGTGGTGGGAGGGTCATGGGAAACCGGCTCAGCCTTTACGTCCACAACCCTCCCGGCGCGTGCCCGCCTAGCTGGCGGGCCCCGCTAGCCCCCCAGGTTGGTGGGCAACGGGAATGGCCGGGAACACCTGGCCATTCCCGTCCGGCACTGGTGGAGGCCTGTGCAATACAGGCAAGGGTGCCCCCGCACCCGTTGCCTGCTGGCCTCCACCTGGCAGGAGTCGGAGATGACTGTCATACTGACGTCTTCTCCGACCCCTCCTCTGCCTTCGGAGCGGCGCCGCGTGAGGGTCGACCTCCCGCGCTCGCTCCGCCGCCTCCTTCTGGGACATGACGTGTTCACAGAAGGAGGCGACTGCCGCCCAGGACCCCTCGTCCCTCAGCATGGCGTTAACCACACCGGGGAGTGAGAGGTCCCGTCCGATCGCCGCAATGAGACTGCGGCGCGGCTCCGTCCACGACGGGCACACCTCGAGGGTGTGCTGCGCCGTGTCCTCCGCCGCGCCACAGTCGTGGCACGACGGCGTCCCCTCCCGTCCGATCCGGTGCAGGTACGATCCGAAACACCCGTGCCCGGACAGCACCTGCACCAGACGGAACGAGAGGAACCCGTGCGACCGCTCGAGCCAGTCTCGCAGGACCGGCCCGATCGCGTCGACGGTTCGGCGGCCGAAGACTGCGGTGGCGAGGTCCCGCGTCCAGTGGACGACGATGGCGTCCCTCGCCTCCCGCCGGACGGCCTCCCGCTCTTCCGGGGCGGGGCGTTCCCCTCTCGCCCTCCGCCCCGCCGTCCACTCGTATACTCTGGCGAGCACCCACGCCTCGAGTTCCCAAGGCGGGGTGCCGGCCAGAGCACACGCTGCCGCGGAGCCCACCGTGCGGTAGGCCCGCGCCGCCCGCTGAGCTATGGCCCTCTGGGGCGCCCGTAAGGCGGCGGCATTCTCCCTCCTCTGGAGGGAGTCCTCCCAGATAGGGGCCCCGTAGAGGGCCATACTCTTCAAGATGCCGGCGTACAATTGCCGGCATCGTGCGCTGGGCCCCCCCAGGTTGGGAAGCAGCCATGAGAGGGCGCCCGCGGTTTTCAGCAGGCGCGACGACAGCCCGCTAAAATGCGGGCCGAAGCGCCACCTGCTGTCGAGTACGAGGCCCAGATATTTCATCTGGGCCTTGACCCCGATTCTGACGCCCTCCACGAAGATGTGGGCGTCAGGTGGGGGGCGCTGCCGAGGTCCGTGGAAAAACACGGCCTCGGTTTTGTGCAGCGCCACCGCAAGTCCTAGGCGGCGGATCCTCCCCGCGACCAAGGATCCACCCGCCGAGGCCAAGTTGGCCGCCTCCCTGAAGCTCCCCCCCCGGGCGGTGAGGAGAGTGTCGTCCGCGTAGCAGACGACACTCGTGCCTCGGAGGAGAGCTCCCCGCAGGAGCCAATCGTAGCCGACGTTCCAGAGGAGAGGTCCCACGACCGACCCCTGCGGAACGCCGGCCTCGACGGCATATCGCCGGACTTGTCCAGACCTATTTACCAGGAGGACCGCCCGGTCCTCCAGGTAGCTGGCCAGCAGACGGCGCAGGTATCGAGGCACTCCGTGGAATCGGAGCGCCTCTAGGATGGTGGAGTGGGGAACGGAGTTGAAGGCATTGGCTATGTCGAACGACACGGCCAACAATCCGTCCCCCGCCTCCACCGCCTCCTTCACCTGGCCCTTGAGGCAGGCCAGCGCGTCCACGGTGGAACGCTCAGCCCGAAAACCGAACTGAGCGTCCGACAAGTCCGGCCCGATGTCCCGCAAGTGGCCCTTTAGGCGGGCAGCTATTATCCCCTCGAACATTTTACCGACCTCATCGAGCAGGACGATGGGCCGGTATGCCGAGGGGGAGTCTGCCGGGCGGCCCTCCTTGCGGAGGAGGCACAGCTGCCCGTCCTTCCACGGCTTCGGGAACCTCCCCGACGCAAAGCATGCGCTGAAGAGGTCCCGAAACCGCTCCTGCATTTGAGCGGCGGCGATTGCCACCACTCTTGCAGGCACGCCGTCGGGGCCCGGAGCCGTTTTCTTGGCGCGGATGCGGAGAATCGCCGCGCCAAGTTCCGACTCCGTGACAGGCGGGGCCTCCTCCGCTTCCTCGTCCGGCGGCGGCGGAGCCTCCTCCAGCGCTGGGCCCATCACTGGCGGGGTGAAGTTGCCCCTGCGCGGGAACAGGGACTGGACCACCCCGTCCAGAAATAAGGGCTCCAGGGTCTCGGCAACCGGGGGACCAAAGGGGCGCAACTTGTTGCGCGCTGCCTTGTATGGTCTCCCGTAGGGGTCGTTGTCGAGACCCTCCAGCAGCTCGGCTCTCGACGAGTCCCTGGCGGTGGCGATGGCCCGCTCGAGGACCATTTTCGCCTCCACGTACACCTCGTAGAGGTGGTCCTCGTCGGCCGGGTCCCGTCGACGCCGCCGCCGGCTCCGCGTGTAGGCCCTCCTCGCCTCCACGCACGCGGCTCGAAGCCCCGCCAGCTCCGTCGACCACCAGTACACGGCGCGTCTGGGCGGCGGTCGGCTAGACCGAGGCATGCTATGGTTGCATACCTCGGTCAGAGACTCTCTGAGTCGCCCCGCCGCTTCGTCCACGTCCATGCCGGTGGTAGGCGGCGACAGCCAGTCCCGCAGGAACGCCGCTTCCCCCGCTGCCTCCCTGTCCAGGCGGGCTACAGCCCACCGCGGGAACGATGATCGCCCCGAGACGGGCTGCATCCCTCCGGAGACGCTGGCGGAGATGTCGAACCGCACGTAGCGGTGGTCCGACATGGTCTCCACCAGGTCCACCCGCCAGTTCAGCACGCGCGCGGCCAACGCCTGGGTGGCGAAAGTGACGTCCACTATTGAGCCACCCCGACGCCGCACGCATGTCTGGACGCTCCCTCTGTTCAAGAGGGAGAGTCCAGAGGAGGCTGCCCACAGCTCCACCGCCCTCCCGCGAGCGTCGGTGGCCGGGTTGCCCCAGGTCACCGACTTGGCATTCAGGTCTCCCAAGAGGCAGACCTGACGCGGCACCGCCCTGCCGACCACGGCGGCCAGGACTCCGAGATAAATCTCAAAGTCCCGGAGTGGGCGGTTTGGGGAGAAATAGACCCCCACAAGGGCCAAGTCTCCCCATGCGGCGGCCACGTATCCCGGTCCCCTCTCTAATAGCGAGAGGGGAGGGGAGTCTGTGGAAGGCCGCGCCGCTAATGCCACCGAGCCGTCCTCGTCACCCAGCCAGCTGCCGGGGATCGAGTAGGGCTCGGCGACCGCCGCTACGTTCACCAACCACTCGGCCATGGCCTGCACTAACAGGTCCTGGGCCGCTCTGCAGTGGTTGGTGTTCGCCTGGAGGATGCGATAGTCGGAACCCATTATTCCGACATCGATCCTCCCTCCCCCGCTACCGCCGCCGGAGCTGCAGCTGCAGCGGCGACGACGACGGCGGTGGCAGCGGCGGTGGCAACAGGGCGAACCTGCGCCGGCACTATGCCCTTCCTCACGGGAGGCCTGCACTTGCTGCCCGTCATTTTGTGGTCCGCGGGGCGGCCACTAGCGGCGCACGCCGCGCAGTGCTGCGCGGTGGCGCGGCAGGTGACACTTTTGTGTCCCTGCTGCCCGCAACGGTAGCACGTGTCCCCCCAGTCGAACTTGGAGGGACACGTGGGTCGGGTGTGGCCGAACGCGAAGCACTTGAAGCAGCGCGTTGGCTTGTCCTCAAGTGCCCGCACCACGGCCGAGCCGAACCCGACGAGCAGCCGCCCCTTGGTCGCAGCAAGGACAGCACCAGCCGCGGCGACCGGGCACTCCACGCGGATGATGCCCATGCCGCGGCGGCCGGGCCTGACGGCTCCACCCTTCACCGCGCCAGCGTCGCAGCCTCCAGCCGCTGCGACGGCCGCCACCACATCCTCTTTGGTGACCGAATCATCGAGATCGGCCACCTCCAAGGCTGCGGTCTTGACGGGCCTGCCGACCGTCGCCGCATCCGCGATGACCTCTTGCAACTTTGTTGCGAAGAGGTCTGCGTTCGTGTGCCGCCGCTCCCCCGAGAACTCGAAGATTCGAGCTCCGGTTAGGGTTCGGCGGCACGTAATGTTGCTGATCCCCAGCTGGGAGGGATCAGCATTGGTACGAGCCCGCCTTAGGACGGACTCGTACGTCTCGCCCCGCTCCACGGCCGCCGGGGTGATGGTCACGACGACGGCCGCGGTTTTGGGAGGAACCAACTTCCTCCCGCCGGCTGGAGCCTTTTTGGCTGCGGGAGTAGCCGCAGCAGGCTTGGCAGCTGCAGCGGGCCTAGCAGCCGCAGCGGGCCCAGCAGCCGCAGCGGGCTTCTTCCCCTTTCCCCTCCTGACCACTTCCGTCCACGACTGGTTGGCCGGGGTGGTGGAGGGAAGAAGGGCGTCTTCCCCCTGCGATGTCTGGGGGGCCGCCGCCGGAGTGGCAGCCGACCCAGACGCGCCTTCCGTGCCCGTTGCAGGGCTCGCGGTTTGAGGAGCCGCCTTGCTCCTCTTGCCCTTACCCTTGCCCTTGGAGGGCTTCGGGGCCTGGGGCTGCGCACCCGACGCCGAGCCCGCCACAGGCGCAGGTTCCGACTCCGTCGGTGGGCGACTCTTGTCCGCCGCAAGCGGCGGGCGGAGCCGCCTTTCCGGCAAGAGCCGGTCCTCGATGCCTGCGAAGCAGGCTCTGGTGAAGGCCCTCTCCTCCATGACAACCCTGCGGATAATGTCCTCAAGGTTGGCAGGGGAGAAGGAGGAGCCTCCTACCACCGGGGCTGGGGCGGATTGGGCAGGCCGGGCCGTGGCGTCAGCCAGCTTCTGATGAAGCTGGCTGACCTCCGCCTGCAGGCGATCCACCTTCGCCTGCAGCTGCCGCGTCTCGTCCGTGGCCGTCCGCCCGACCAGCTCCAGGACGATGCCGTGTAGGCTGGCGGCACGGCATTTGAGGGCCTTCTGGAAGGTCCCCTTCAGATTGGAGGACTTTGAGGCGACCTCCAGAACCTCCTCTTTGTCCTCGAGCGCCATGCGCTCCAGCTCCGCCAGGGAGTGGTCGGCGTACAGCACACTCGATGCGCCATAGCCAGCCCTCGACCTGGCGATTTGCGCCTGGCGCTCTCTGGCCGCGACCCTCTCCTCCAAGTCCTGCTGGACCTGCGCCCTTTTGGCCAGGTTGAGCTGGCGCTCGGCGTCCGCCAACCCCACATCGTGGGTGCCAGTCGTAGAAGAAGTCGAAGCCTTTTTAGACTTCGACTTCTTCTTCGCCCTCCCCATCGACTCCGAGGAGCCCTCGGACCCGGGCCTCAGGAAGGCCCTCTTCCGCCCAGGGCGGTCGCTGTCGGCCGCCGACGTATCCATGTTGGATTCGTCGGAGTCCGACAGCTCGCCTGGTCCGCTAAAAAAGCTGACCGCGGATGGTGCGCGGTCAGCATCCGACGCTTGAGCGTCGCCGGTGTGGCCCTGAGAAGGGCCTTTTGGTTGGCCCTGAGAAGGGCCTTTTGGTTGGCCCTGAGAAGGGCCGTTTAAATCGCCCAGGGACGAGCGACTCGAGACGAAACGCCCGGAGGCGTCCCGCAGGTTTTTGTTTTTTAAAAAATTCGACATATTCGTTGACTACCGCTTTATGCCAACGAAGCACAGCGCACTTTAGCCGCCGGTCTGCCACTCCGTTACGGTGGTCAGACACGGCGTTGCCCAGGGGATACTGCGAGGAAGTATGCGCTGTGGGGGATCCCCCAACCTAACCTAACCTTTTTTTTTTTTTTTTTTTTTTTTTTTTCGCTGAGAAATGCTTTATGCATGCCCGTTCGTCGGGGGACGAGACGGGGTATGTGGGACTCCTGTCGGTGTATGACAGTATACCCACTAAAACTCAGCGGTGTTCCCTCGTCGCCGTGGTGGGAGGGTCATGGGAAACCGGCTCAGCCTTTACGTCCACAACCCTCCCGGCGCGTGCCCGCCTAGCTGGCGGGCCCCGCTACCCCCCCAGGTTGGTGGGCAACGGGAATAGCCGGGAACACCTGGCCATTCCCGTCCGGCATTGGTGGAGGCCTGTGCAATACAGGCAAGGGTGCCCCCGCACCCGTTGCCTGCTGGCCTCCACCTGGCAGGAGTCGGAGATGACTGTCATACTGACGTCTTCTCCGACCCCTCCTCTGCCTTCGGAGCGGCGCCGCGTGAGGGTCGACCTCCCGCGCGCGCTCCGCCGCCTCCTTCTGGGACATGACGTGTTCACAGAAGGAGGCGACTGCCGCCCAGGACCCCTCGTCCCTCAGCATGGCGTTAACCACACCGGGGAGTGAGAGGTCCCGTCCGATCGCCGCAGTGAGACTGCGGCGCGGCTCCGTCCACGACGGGCACACCTCGAGGGTGTGCTGCACCGTGTCCTCCGCCGCGCCACAGTCGTGGCACGACGGCGTCTCCTCCCGTCCGATCCGGCGCAGGTACGATCCGAAACACCCGTGCCCGGACAGCACCTGCACCAGACGGAACGAGAGGAACCCGTGCGACCGCTCGAGCCAGTCTCGCAGGACCGGCCCGATCGCGTCGACGGTTCGGCGGCCGAAGACTGCGGTGGCGAGGTCCCGCGTCCAGTGGACGACGATGGCGTCCCTCGCCTTCCACCGGACGGCCTCCCGCTCTTCCGGGGCGGGGCGTTCCCCTCTCGCCCTCCGCCCCGCCGTCCACTCGTATACTCTGGCGAGCACCCACGCCTCGAGTTCCCAAGGCGGGGTGCCGGCCAGAGCACACGCTGCCGCGGAGCCCACCGTGCGGTAGGCCCGCGCCGCCCGCTGAGCTATGGCCCTCTGGGGCGCCCGTAAGGCGGCGGCGTTCTCCCTCCTCTGGAGGGAGTTCTCCCAGATAGGGGCCCCGTAGAGGGCCATACTCTTCAAGATGCCGGCGTATAGTTGCCGGCATCGTGCGCTGGGCCCCCCCAGGTTGGGAAGCAACCATGAGAGGGCGCCCGCGGTTTTCAGCAGGCGCGACGACAGCCCGCTAAAATGCGGGCCGAAGCGCCACCTGCTGTCGAGTACGAGGCCCAGATATTTTATCTGGGCCTTGACCTCGATTCTGACGCCCTCCACGAAGATGTGGGCGTGAGGTGGGGGGCGCTGCCGAGGTCCGTGGAAAAACACGGCCTCGGTTTTGTGCAGCGCCACCGTAAGTCCTAGGCGGCGGATCCTCCCCGCGACCAAGGATCCACCCGCCGAGGCCAAGTTGGCCGCCTCCCTGAAGCTCCCCCCCCGGGCGGTGAGGAGAGTGTCGTCCGCGTAGCAGACGACACTCGTGCCTCGGAGGAGAGTTCCCCGCAGGAGCCAATCGTAGCCGACGTTCCAGAGGAGAGGTCCCACGACCGACCCCTGCGGAACGCCGGCCTCGACGGCGTATCGCCGGACTTGTCCAGACCTATTTACCAGGAGGACCGCCCGGTCCTCCAGGTAGCTGGCCAGCAGACGGCGCAGGTATCGAGGCACTCCGTGGAATCGGAGCGCCTCTAGGATGGTGGAGTGGGGAACGGAGTTGAAGGCATTGGCTATGTCGAACGACACCGCAGCATTGACACCGCGCCTGAGTCAGCATCGCCCCGCGCATGCTCAAAACACGCTACACGCCACCGACCTTGCTGAGTCTGGCGTCCACGACGAGCATTATCGCTGCGACCGCGCATTCCACCGCTACGCCATACGCTGACATTTATCGCGTACACCCAACAGCTGTTCCATGCTGCGCGTGTCCATTCCCTACAGTGTGCCGCCTATAATTATTATTTCCACGATTTCTATTGCCCGTTGAAAAACCACACCTTGCGGGCCAGCGCTGGTAAGTCATGACTTGCGCCGACGTAGCACAATCCTCGTCTTCCGCTACCCTGATAGCATCTTTCAAACAAGTCAAATTCCGCGTCGTAATAACCGTACCAAGACGCTGATTACGAAGTGCGTCAGCAAACTTCCTAATCGCATATTTTTCGTTCATCATCATCATCATCATCATTTCAGCCGAAAGACGTCCACTGCTGGACATAGGCCTCCCCCAAGAGGGGGGTTTTGCCATAATCGCCACGCTTGGCAGGCGGGTTGGCGATCGCAGTATGGTTGTTATAAAAATCACAGAGAACGCTGCAGCCCATTCTCGTATTTTTCGTTCAACGGCTGCAAAATCTTATAGGCTTCCGAACTTTCCCTGGCTTGAGAAATAGTCAAATTGACCATCAACTTCTCTATCTCGGCCCCAAAACCCGCGACCGATTTATTATTCTGCCTAGCGCGAGCAAGTTTAGCATGCACAGCCACGTCCGACTCCACCGTTAATAAATGCTTCCTCATGTCAGCCAACAGACTGTCTAACGTTGCGTAATTGGAGGACAACCGAATCCTAGCCCCCCGGGTAAGCCGTGTGGTTAGCACGAATTTAATTAAAAGAGCACTATCAGCCTCCTCTAACATCGAACTATATAAACCTATGGCATCAATTAAATCTTGGGTCACCTGCATCCCCACTCATTTTCGGGAGCAAGCTAACCGCCGTCCTCAAAGAAAACCTTTCCGCCGCCATCTCTTGTTCGATTCTGCCCTCGTCTTCAAACTTTATTGTCTCTACGTTCAAATTTTCTATTTTACCTATCAACGGAGTTAACTCTTCCGAAAATTTGCTCGACCTTGATACTATACTCCTAAATTTACCGTTTAAGGCGTTCGCGTCACTAATTTTCCCATCAAAATTTTTGCCTTTCCGCCTATTAGGACCTAACTTAACAATAGATTCCCTTAACAATTTAAGTTGTATAAACAGTGACGTCAACTCCACTTCGATTTTTAGTGTGCGTGTATATAGGGTCTTTGGGTTGTGTACGGAGAGAAATGAAATGCTGCGGAACTATATAGTTACTTTACTTATCAAACTTATTACGAAATATTACAAAGGAGTAGCTAATCAGATTGGGAGCGCGTCTATAGTTTACGGTGGTTACGGGCGAACTAGTGTCGCCGGGCGCTGCACGTATCATGAATACAAAACGATGTGTCAGCGCTCCTACACTATTCCTCCCCTTTTTTAAAAAACCAAAAGTTTTTTACATAATAATTTCTAAGAGCAAAAATAACATGTCTAAAACTAAGTACAAGTTTATCAGAACTACGAGTTACAAAGAATTTGCTTATACATCATTTCATTACAATCAACAATGTTGTAACCAGATATCTAGAAGGTGCGCGGTTGCGCTACTTATAATGTACGCTTTAAACAATGTTATAAATTGAAAGTTTTTAGTTATATTATCGCGCTGTTATTACTAAAGGTACAAGCAGTGTTTGTTTTTTCTTGAGCGTTACAATCGGTATATTTGTTTTACATTCTGTACTTTAAATTTTGACTTAACAAATCGACATGCAAAAATGTGGACACACATTTTCTTTTACATGGCTTTACAACTATTGTTTGGTTTATATTCTGCTGTCCTCTCTTGGCTTCATTGTGGCTTGGCCAACAACACAAAATCTGCTGATTGTCCTACGATTGAACAGCAAAATATAAACAACCAAGAAATAATCCATTTGGTGCGGTTACCTATTTTTCAAGGTACGGTCTTGAAATTCTTATAAATAGTTGCTTTAAATAAAAGTAACATAAAAAGTTAAGGGTAGTCACCATGACGACATACTCTGCAATAAAAAAAAATGGCACCCCTTGGAGTCCACAGTATTCGTCATGATGACGCCAATGACAACACAAATTCTTACACGACACATTCACTGTTCTTATCTAAGTATTACACATAACAAAAATTTTGCACTATTACACATATTTGAACACTAGCTGTGCCCGCGGCTTCGCTCACGTGAGCGCACATTATTTTGTCATTGTCAAAGCTTATGAACGAAAGCAAAATATAGATGCAACCCATGATCTATCCTAGGCTCCAACGGTTAACATCCTTACAAATTAAACGGATATAACTCCTCTTCACTCTGGGGTACCTACCATTATAAATAAGCCTTTCTAGTATCATAACAAATCCAATGTTTACTGAGTCAAAAATATGTTTAATATACGTGAAAAAAAGCATAACAAATGGGTTGCCTGATATCATTAAGTGAAGACTATTTAAAATTGCGACAACCGCGGGGCTTGACCGATTTTACTTAGACAACCGAACGTTATGCCATCGTGTTTGTAATAAAATTACCTATCTGTTCTTTTAAATACATATTTTAATAAGAAAATAGATGAGTGGGCATATAGTATCAATTTATCTATTTATACCTTACAACTCTGTAGTAACTTTATCAGGCAACCCATTCGCAATATTAGTTTGTTCATATAAGTATTTTACTCCGTTAACGTAAGTTTTAAATAGCCGTTCTGAGGCTTGTCTCTGCCGGATTTTAGCCTTTTCCCACTCGCACAATGTGGACATAATCATTAATCTACTAAATTATTAGTATTCGAAGTCATTTCGGTAGGCAAATATAAAAATACGAAATCCTGAAAGTCCTGTTTTAATATTCGAACGAAAGTATTTTATTGAGTTTGTGTGCGGGCAACATTGGAAAAAGGTGGTCTGGTTGAATTTGATAACGTCATTATCTTATTTTGGTATTGTCCCCATAAAGTTTTTATTTTGTTGGATATTGTTTATCTACCTATTATCTAAGAACTAATCTTATTTAATACATCATTTCACTGGTCACCATTAAATATAGTAAAATGCAAATAATAGTAATTTTATTAAATAAACTTCAGGTTTAGTTGCTGTAAATTATACTTCATTGCTGCATCCTACGAGATTTAATAAACCATGTAGTACGTTTTCTGTTGTACTGCATCATCACACGAATTTTAGATCTTAAATAAAATATAAAAGGATTAGTAGTTGACTTCACTACCGTGACTATTGCCAGCAGAGGGCGCCATCATCATTCGTTTTCCGTGTGTTGCATCATCCGCGTGCGCTCCGCTAAGTTATTTTGTTTTAGGTAAAAAACTTTGGATTTCTGTGAATTTTGAAGGAAAAATGGGAAAAAGGACGAAAGAAAAAACTAATGACGAGATTAGAAGCAAAATCAAACGTTTAGAAAAGGAATTAAAGTCTAGACAAAAATCACCGCCGCCATTTCAAAGTGAAGGTACTTAAACTGGTTTATATTTTAAAATATGTTTTCGTTTGGCATTCAGAAAGTATTATTGTGAAGTGATAACGTTATTAAAGTTTCTAACTACATATTATTGCCATGTACCAGGTGATTTTATTTCCTCAGTGGTGGCACGCGATGTCATCCGGAAATAATTTACCTACCTACCCACCTACCTACTTTCTTAATGTGGGGGTACGTAATGCCATCCAGAAAGTTATGATAAATATCAAACTAATAAATTAAAGGCCAATCGATTAATATTCCCTCAGTGGTGCCACGAGATGTCACCCGGGAATAAGTTACCTACCTACTTTCTTAACGTGGTGGTACGTGATACCATCCAGAAAGTTAGGATTATTAACAAAATTAAATTCTATAGACCATGCTATTATTTCCTCAGTGGTGCCACGAGATGTCACCCGGAAATAAAAACCTTTAAACCTTTTTCTTCCTAATGTGATGCCACGAGATGTCATCCAGGAAGTGAATATGTCATGCTGATGTAGCCTACGATGAACATGATGTTCAGTTCGAAGCCCATGATGTAAGCAGGGGTAGTGATGACAGAATATGAACTTAGTGCTGGGCACCCGTGGCCAGAATCTATAGTCGAAGTGCCGGCGTCTACAGCTGGCTCACTTGTTCCTGAGATCTCTTCCCATGAAAAATTGACAGAAGAACCTCAAAAAGATGATACATCCGTTCAAGGTGAGGAAAATACGATTCCTTTAGAGGTTTTGGCTGTCCTCGGAGAAGCAAAGCAGTTGGAGGAAACCCTTGGGAAGAAGATACCCACGGAGGTCTCTGAACGTTGGGGTAAAATCCTACTGGAGGGCCTAACAAAGGATCAGAAGGAGAACTTATTGACTAAAACGCTAATACCAGAAAACTTTCAATTGGCTAAAGCACCAAAGTTGAATGCAGAAGTTGCATCAGTTCTCAATGAACCAACAAAAAATCGAGATAAGCGTTTAGAAAAAATGCAGAATCAATTAGGATCTAGTATCGCTGGCTTAGCTAATTTAACATCTGAGTTAATTAGTAAGGAGCCCAGTAAAATAGACATAATTAAACAAATAGCAGAGATAAACCAGATCCTGCTAGATCTTCATTATGAGGAGACAATGAACCGCAGGAGACTTATTATTCCATTGCTAGATAAAAGATTTCTAACAATAATTCAAGGTGTGAAAAGAGACAAGTTTCTCTTTGGTGATAATTTGGGTGAAAATATTAAGATGACAAAACTAATAGAACAATCTAGTTCGCAGATCAAGAAATCGATTGCACATCAACAGTCTACACCTCGAAGATTCAATGGCACAGGTGCAGCGCAGGGAAATGCGCGGGTGCCCCCCCGTCAAACGAGCGGGCGAGGAGCGGCACGAGCGCCCCACGCTCGATACTACTACCACCCGCAGGCCAGCAGCAGAGTGCCGCCGGCATCGCGCCGTGCGCCGCCGCAGCCCAGCCGCGAGCAGGACCGTCGCGGCCGCCGCTAGAGGTACCACACGCTGGTCGTATTCAGCACTTTTTAAACAATTGGTTAAACATAACTACGGATCACCGAATATTGGATATAGTAGAGGGTTACAAAATAACATTTATTCAAAGCCCGATACAACTTATGGAACCAAGTAACCCACCTTGCTCAAGAACAGAAATGTTAAATTCTATTAAACAACTTAAAGATTTAGGGTCTATTGTGCCATGTACAGATTGTGAAGGTCAATTTATTTCTCCTATTTTTCTAATTCCGAAAAGTAATGGAACAAATAGATTTATTCTAAATTTAAAAGCTTTAAACAAATATATGAAGTGGCTGTGCGTGTGTGATGGTGAACGCTAACTGGGCCACTTACAGTGCGAGCACTAGCAAGTTGGTAAGCAGGTAGGTAGGTACTTGTCGGGGTGCAGATGATTGATAGTAAAAGGCGAATAAGCTTAATAATGTGAACTTATAATTTAGGCAAAATAACAATTATATAAGCGGGCGAACAAAGCAGAAATGAGTATCAGTGCCATCAAGACACCAACATTTATACTCCCAAGTAAACAAACTACGTCAACGTCGTCGTGAACGGCCTCCGTGTGTGCGTCGACATCCGTGACAAAGGAATCGCGGGCGCCGGTCGTCCGAGTGTGCGCCTCGCTACGCACACCTAGTTGAAATCCTTACCACAGAGGCGGGGCTTAAAAGGTGGCGTGATTTTTGGTGCTGCGTTCTAGTGTGCGAGTTGACTTGCCTACTCGCCACACCACTCCCCTGGTGAGTCGTAGCCTGGCTACGAACGATAGTAGTCAGGGAATCTGACTGTGCGCCCGCTCCTCGTCTTCTTGACAATGACCTGGTCTTCTGGAGGTTGCTGCTGTGACGTCATAGCAGGTTGTTCATGGGCTAAGTACGCTGGCTTTAGCCGGTCAAGTGTGACTTTTTGCCTTTTTCCCTTCACTTCGAGGTCGAAGGTCTTCTGGTCTCGTTGCAGAACCTTGTATGGTCCTAAATATGGAGCTTCTAGTGACCTTCGTGCTGGACCTTGCCGCAAGAAAACATGAGTAGCTGTGGTCAGGTCCTTGGGCACATAGAACGGTCGAGTGGAACTAGTGTGCCAGGAAGTAGGTTGTGGTGTTAGCCTACTCATGTGTGAGCGGAGTCTGCTGATCAGGCTGGTCACGTCGACTGTCTCCTCTGGAGTGGAGGCGAAGAACTGTCCTGGCAGACGGAGTGGTTCACCGTACACCAGCTCTGCCGCGGACGCTTGTAGGTCTTCCTTGTAAGCGCTGCGTATGCCCAGAAGAACCCACGGCAACACCTCGGTCCAGTTCGACTTGGCGTGACAGGTGATGGCGGCTTTCAGCTGGCGGTGTAGCCTTTCCACCAGGCCATTTGCTGCGGGATGGTAAGCTGTGGTTAGGTGATGTGATGCCCCGATTAGAGCAGCGAGTTCCTTGAAGGTGCGGGACTCGAATTGCCTGCCCCGATCGGTAGTGATGTGCTCGGGGCTGCCGAACCGCGCGATCCACCCTGACGTTAAGGCGGCTGCGCAGGTCTCCGCTGTGATGTCCTGCAGTGGGTATGCCTCAGGCCAACGCGTCACGCGGTCGACTATAGTGAGGCAGTACCTGTAGCCAGAACATAATGGTAAAGGACCAACTAAGTCAATGTGAATGTGGCGGAACCTTGCTGAAGGCGTCTGAAAAGCTGTCAAAGGTGCTGACGTATGTCTGGCCACTTTGCTTCGTTGGCATGCTTCACATTCCTTGGCCCATTGTCGACAGTCCCTTCTTATACCGGGCCATACATACCTTTCGGTTACTAAGCGGACTGTTGCCTTACCACCTGGGTGACTCAGACCGTGAAGGGTATTGAAGGCATGCTTGCGAAACCGTTTGGTGAGAAATGGGCGTGTCCCCGATGCAATGTCGCAGTATACTTCAAGTCCTGCTTCAGGCAGTCTGATTTTCTTGAGCTTCAGGCTGGAGCCGTTATCTATGAGGGCTTGGAGTTCCGCATCGGTTTCCTGTTCTCTGGCCAGGGACTGGTAATCTATGGGCAGATCGATTTCGTTTATCCGTGATAATGCATCGGCTACCACGTTGTCCTTGCCGGCCACGAACTTTATATCTGTGGTGTACTGGCTGATGAGATCCAGATATCTGAACTGACGTGGGGAACAGTTTTGCCGGGGTTTGCTGAATGCAAATGTGAGTGGTTTGTGATCGGTCAAAACTACAAATGTTCTTGCTTCTACCATGTACTTGAAATATCGTATGGCCTCGTATATTGCTAGAAGTTCGCGGTCGTATGGGCTGTACTTTGTCTGGGCAGGGCTTAGTTTCCTGGAGAAGAATGCCAAGGGCTGCCATTCTTTACCCTGCTTTTGCTGTAATACAGCGCCGATTGCCGTATCTGAGGCGTCTGTCTGAACTGCGAGTTCTGCCGTTGGGTCTGGATGAACTAGCAGTGTAGCCTCTGATAAACTTTGCTTACATCTATTGAAAGCCTCTAGGTGCTCTGGTGTCATTACTATTTGTTGCGATCCTTTAATTTTGGGTCCTGTTAATAATTTGTTTAAAGGCGCCTGCATAGAAGCTGCTGCTGGTAGGAATTTCCGGTAGAAGTTTATCATTCCAAGAAATCTTCTAAGGTCCTTGATGTTTTTGGGGACTGGGTAGTCCTGGATAGCCTGGACTTTTGTATTTAGAGGCTTGATTCCTGCTGCTGAAACCTCGTGGCCCAGGAAACTCACTTTTGCTTGTCCGAACGTGCATTTGCTTGTGTTAATCAGCACTCCATATTCTGTCAGCCTCTCGAAGAGTTTTCTGAGGTGCTGTTGATGCTGGTCGATGCTGCTACTGGAGATCAAAATGTCGTCAAGGTAGGTATAACAGAAGTCTAGGCCTCGGAGCACCTCGTCCATAAACCGTTGAAACGTTTGTGCAGCGTTGCGTAGTCCGAACGTCATGAACGGAAATTCGAACAACCCAAAGGGTGTCGTTATGGCTGTCTTGGGAATGTCTTCTTCTGTGACTGGTATTTGGTTGTAGGCCTTAACCAAATCAACAGTGGAGTAGATTGTGCTCCCCACCAGCTGATGCACGAAGTCCTGCACGTGTCGTACTGGATAACGGTCTGGAATCGTGCGTGCGTTCAAAGATCTGTAGTCTCCGCATGGCCTCCAGCCGTCGTTCTTCTTGCGTGCTAGATGAAGCGGCGACGACCAAGCGCTCTCAGATCTGCGCGCTGTTCCCTGCTGCAGCATTTCCTCGAACTCCTGTTTGGCTATTTTCAGCCGCTCAGGGTCAAGGCGGCGAGGGCGACCGTATACGGGTGGGCCTGGCGTAGTGCGTATGTGGTGCACCGTGCTGTGCTTTGTGATTCCAGGTCTACCAGCTGGGCGTGTGAGATCTGGATATTCTCTCAGCAGCTGTTGGTAATCTGTGCCTTCCGTGGTTGTGCGGACTGACGAAATGGCCTCGGTTGCCTTTTGATTTGTCGCTGCCACAGTCAGTGCAGTGATGTTGTCGATTAACCGTTGGTTGCGGCAGTCAACAAGTAGGTTGTAGTAGCTCAAGAAGTCGATGCCGATGATTGGCTTTGAGACGTCAGCTACTATGAACTGCCATGTGAAAGCTCGACGAAGACCCAGATCCAAAGTGAGTGGTTGATAACCGTAGGTAGCTATTATTGTTCCGTTTGCTGCAAACAATTCGTATTTGGTCTTGCAGCGTGGCTCCCGAACAGCGGATCGCGGGAATACACACAGGTCTGAACCCGTATCTACAAGATATTGTATCTTCGTCTTGCGATCCGTGATGAACAGGCGGCTCGTTACAGCTAGGCAGTCTTGTGCCGCCACTAATGGCTGCCTTGAGAGTTTACCGGCTGCTTGCTGTGCTTGCATGGCGGCGTACATTTCTGCGCCCTGTCACCAAACCGGTAATGATACCAGCACAGCGGGTGATCTCGGGGTCTGGAACTGGAACGGGAGCGAGAACGATGTGGTGAACCATGCCTTGATCTTCGTGACTGCGACCGACGATGACTGCGTAGCTCCATGCTCATGGTTTCCAGCTTACGGCTTAACTCGGCAACGGTTTTAGTCAACGCGTCCACAGCAGCATTTTGCGGATCAGTCGTTACTGGCGGGCGAGTACTGGTACTTGCTACTTGCCCGGTTACTGGAACGATGTCATTTATGCGATCCGCTAATTCGGCCAGGTCTTCCAGGGTCATGGCAGTCTGCGACGCGACAATGGTTTGTAGGTTGGTGGGAAGCCGACTCGACCAGATTGTTCTGATGAATTCTGCTGGGACCGTCGGTCCTGCCAAATGTTGTAAATGGCGCAGGAACTGTGAAGGTTTTCTGTCGCCGAGTTCTTCGTGCATCATTAACTGCTTTATTTTCCGCTCTTGTGATGCAGAAAGCCTTTTAATTAATTCTGCCTTCAGCTTCTCGTATTTCCCCGTTGCTGGTGGAGTAACGATCAGGTCTCTAACCTCCGCAGTATGTTGTGGTTCCAGCTGTGACAGGACGAAGTAGAACTTGGTTGTGTCCTGGGTCATGCTTGTCAACGCGAACTGTCCTTCTAACTGGGCGAACCATAGTATCGGGTCGTCTGGGTTGAACGACGGCGTCCTTACTCCAACTCGACATGCTTCCTGGAATACGACATTCTCCTTGCTTGGCTCCATCTTCTCCTCTTGACAACGGAATCGGGGTCACCAATGAAGTGGCTGTGCGTGTGTGATGGTGAACGCTAACTGGGCCACTTACAGTGCGAGCACTAGCAAGTTGGTAAGCAGGTAGGTAGGTACTTGTCGGGGTGCAGATGATTGATAGTAAAAGGCGAATAAGCTTAATAATGTGAACTTATAATTTAGGCAAAATAACAATTATATAAGCGGGCGAACAAAGCAGAAATGAGTATCAGTCCCATCAAGACACCAACATTTATACTCCCAAGTAAACAAACTACGTCAACGTCGTCGTGAACGGCCTCCGTGTGTGCGTCGACATCCGTGACAAAGGAATCGCGGGCGCCGGTCGTCCGAGTGTGCGCCTCGCTACGCACACCTAGTTGAAATCCTTACCACAGAGGCGGGGCTTAAAAGGTGGCGTGATTTTTGGTGCTGCGTTCTAGTGTGCGAGTTGACTTGCCTACTCGCCACATATATATTATAGTCACATTTTAAAATGGAAGATATTCGCGCGGCATCAAAACTATTATCTAATGATGCGTACATGGCAACAATAGATCTTAAGGATGCATATTTTTTTTTTTGTACCTATACATAAATCTTATAGGAAATATTTAAGATTTCGTTTTGATGACATGTTATATGAATTTACCTGTCTGCCGTTTGGATTGTGTTCTGCTCCATTCATCTTTACAAAATTAATGAAACCGGTGCTGACGTTTTTACGCAGCAAGGGCCATACTTTAGTTGCGTATTTAGATGATCTGTGGTGTATGGCAGACAACTATGATTCATGCATAAATACAATAACAGCAACTGTTAAAATTCTGGAGCAATTAGGGTTTATAATAAATTATGAAAAAAGTGTTGTCGTACCAAGCACAAGGTGCAAATTTCTTGGAATTGTTATGAATTCACAACATATGACCTTAGAATTACCTACCGAAAAACGTAAATTACATGAAATGATTAGAAATATCTCTTCAAAATCATCAATTAAGATAAGAGACTTTGCTCAGTTAATAGGTACTTTATCTGCTGCTTGTCCAGCCGTAGCCTATGGCTGGCTATATACTAAGCACTTTGAGAGAGAAAAATACCTGGCCTTGTTAAAAGATCAAGATTATGACGCAAAGATGAAAATCAACCCTTCGCTGAGATGATTTTTTATGGTGGGAAACAAACATTAGTTCAGTAGTCAATCCCATTAGAACTGGTCACTTCAAACTAGAGATTTTTTCAGATGCCTCTCTTTCGGGTTGGGGAGCTTTCAGCAATGGGGAAACAGTTAGCGGGTACTGGTCACAGGAGGGAAAAGAAAAACACATAAATTATTTAGAGTTACTAGCGGCTTTTATGGGGCTTAAATGCTTTTGTAAAACCATTACCAATTCAGAATTGTTGTTAAGAATTGACAACACCACTGCCATATCTTATATTAATAGAATGGGTGGGATACAGTTCCCACACTTGAATAATATAACTCGAGAAATATGGAAGTGGTGTGAACGCAGACAGATTTTCATATTTGCATCGTATATACGATCATGTGAGAATACTGAGGCTGATAAAGCCTCGAGGTTCTCGAACGTGGATACGGAATGGGAACTACATGGATCTTGTTTCCAAGATATAGTAAGCGAGTTTGATCAACCAGAAATTGATCTGTTTGTCTCTCGAATTAATAAAAAATGTTCAAAATTTGTATCTTGGAAAAGAGACCCAGAGGCCTACGACATAGATGCGTTCTCTCTAAGATGGGACAAATTTATTTTTTACGCCTTCCCTCCCTTTTCTATTATATTGAGATGCATTAGGAAGATAATTAATGATAAGGCTTCCGGTGTATTAGTAGTGCCTTACTGGCCGAGTCAACCATGGTTCCCACTGTATATGTCCTTGATCAATTCTAAAGTATTATACTTTGGCCCAGATGAAAACTCATTACTCTCCCCTTCCAGAACGGCGCACCCTTTATGGTCAAGCCTTACCCTGGTGTGCGCAGTGTTATCCGGGAAGCTTTCAGCAGGCAGTCATTCGATAATGATTCCATAGATATAATGATTCAGTCATTAGCAAATAGTACTTTGCAACAATATAATACAGTATATAAATTATGGTTTGTTTTTTGTAAAGATAATAATTTAGATTTTTTTTAAAGTATCAATTCAGGAATTACTAAGGTTTCTTACTATTCATTTTAAAAATGGTGCTAGATATGGTACATTAAATTCATTTAGATCAGCATTGTCACTTATCTTAGGTAAACAAACTAGTGTAAATGATTGTGTTAGTCGATTTTTAAAAGGTGTTTTTAAATTTAGGCCTAATTTACCTAAATATCAAAACTCGTGGGACCCTAATGTGGTTTTGTCTTACTTAAGTGATAAAAATCCTAATGATTCATTAAGTCTAGATATGATTACTAAAAAACTTGCAACTTTGATCGCGTTGTCAACGGGACAACGGGTTCAAACGTTGTCACTAATCAAGATAAACAACATTTTGTTCTATGAAGCAGGGGTTCAGATTATTATAGACGAAATTGTTAAAACGTCTGCACCCAATAGGGCGAACCCTAAATTGATTATTCCGTTCTATCACGAACAACCACATATTTGCCCAGCGAAAGTTCTCTCTGTTTACCTAGATAAGACAAAGGAATTTCGAAATAAATCAGGTACAGATAAACTCTTTTTGACCGTTAAAAAACCCTTCCGCAACGCCAGTTCCCAGTCCGTAAGCCGCTGGATAAAACAAGTCCTTAAGGATAGTGGTATTGATGTTACTGTTTACTCGTCACATAGTACGCGACACGCGTCGACTTCGGCGGCCAAGCGTGCCGGCGTCTCCATAGATGTAATCAAGCGTGCCGGCGTCTCCATAGATGTAATCAAGCGTGCGGCGGGCTGGTGTGGTACATCTCTATGCTTTGCTAAATTTAATTTTATTTTTATTTTAAATCTGCTTCTTTATCATTCTGCAATTAATCGCTAAACATCTACATGGTTTATTAAATCTCGTAGGATGCAGCAATGAAGTATAATTTATGGTTAATTGCACTTACCTAAGTGAACTTCAACCATAATTATACGAGTTGCTGCATCCGTAGAGATTTAAGAACCCAACCCTCCCTAAAAATTAAAACTCCCAGTGATTGCAAAATGACAAATTGAATATTATATTACTCTGAAACGAATGATGATGGCGCCCTCTGCTGGCAATAGTCACGGTAGTGAAGTCAACTACTAATCCTTTTATATTTTATTTAAGATCTAAAATTCGTGTGATGATGCAGTACAACAGAAAACGTACTACATGGTTTATTAAATCTCTACGGATGCAGCAACTCGTATAATTATGGTTGAAGTTCACTTAGGTAAGTTCAATTAACCATAAATAAAATGGTATATCCAAGCCGGAGAGGTGATCTGTACCTCAGGACCTTCCTACTTCAGACACCTTTCTCTATTTAAGATTGTGCATATACCAGTGCCTGTTACTTCTGATGTTGAATTAAATAAAGATTTATGATTATGATTAATTTTTTAATATCTTTCTACCGATGCCTAATATATGATAATAGCTTTCTCGTATTACATTTTTTTTAAATTATTTAATTGCCTCGGAAACGAAAATTGAAAATATTTTTTTAATTTAATTTAATAATGTTATATTCTCAGCCTTTCCATCATGTCCTACTTTTTACATAAAATGAATTGTCACCTTATTAGAAAGAGACTAAATTAGCGTTAACCTCTCTTTTGGTGGCAATTTTTTAATGCAAGCAAGAATTGCAGTTGTACACACGGCGGCACATGAAGCTGTAAAATTTCAGTATAAATTGACCTCGCTTTGTATAGATTTCCTATACAATGAGAGATCCGCATAAACTGGTTTTGTAAAGCTTGACTGGCCGTCGCGTTCGTACGTAGTACTTATTACTTCCGTGCAAAGAGTAAAGACAAAAGGAAAAATTAAACAAAATTAGTTTTCAGCCATTCCGAGTGACTACACTACGACTAAAACCTATTTACGTAAATTATTTTTATCATAGAAATCGCGTATGAAGTTACTAACAAAATTTTAAAAGTTAATATCTTTTGCGTCTGTTGGTCGATTTTGATGAAATAAACGCTAAATAATACCCACAACAATGCTTCTTATTTTGTAATATTTAGATTTTGAATACAATGAGGGGTTTTTACGTGATGCGCGCACAAACGAACAGACAAACCGACAAACCGACAAACAGACAAAAATTAAAAAAAATATATTTTTACTTTCTATTACTTATTTCTCGCACCTTCCAGTGACTTTTTTGCAAAAATCTGTAATGTACAGACACGGAAAGTCTACGATTTTATTATATGTAATAAAGATAGTCAGTAGTAACATAAATATAGTGAATAGTCAAATGGCTTGCTTTCAACACTATTTGTTACATCAATCTGCGTAATATATTCTACGCTTCAACTTTTTTTTTGCCCGTTCATCAGAGTCCTTGGAAAAGTATCCGCTTCGGCAATCATGGTCTATCTTCGGAAATATGAGATCTAATATAATTCCCACGTTCTTCTTCTTCTTTTGTATCGATGATTTATCACATTATTAGCACCCAGGTGGCTACGTTAATCGCGGTTTCAGTAGAGATTTTGACAGTAAGTTCTCTAAATCGCAGGTGTAGGGACACTTTAGATACTCCAGGAAGTCACAGTTAGCTGCTGCTACCATGGAAGTACGTGTCTATTAGGGGCCAGCCATAAAACTTATGACGTAATTCAATTACGTCATACGTTAAAGAGGTGGGGGGTGACAACAAAGTATGGGTATGGTATGGGTGGTCCCTTATGTATCACCTTTGTTAGAATATTACAATTATACGACTAAAATCCTAAAAGTGCGGAATGAATGCACTACAATGCATTGAAAAACCAAACTTAGAAGCTTTATAACGATGTTCGTGTTAATTCGGAAACATGAAGATTCTCGAAGCGCATAATCTTTCTGGTTCTATTACTAAATACATTAAATTCAAGCGTTTGCATTATTTGTATTTTTCAATTGCATGGTTTTTGCAAATTCTCAATTTTGTTTCCATCGTTTGTGTCCATCACATTTTTTCCATTGGTTGATTGAGCTCTCAGAGCTGAAAGATATTTTTTTAAATTGTTAAGGATATTAACCGTTGGGCCCTAGGATAGATCATGAGTTGCATCTATATTTTGCTTACGTTCATAAACTTTGAGAATGACAAAAGAATGTGCGCTCACGTGAGCGAAGCCGCGGGCACAGCTAGTTCCTAATAAATACGAAATCACTAGTGTATAAATCTTTGTGTACAAAAATCTTGTGGGGTGACTTGTCTTCTCTACTGGACGGTTTAAATCCATCTATCACGGCCTTTAATTTGTTTACAAAACTGTTATCATCGTACGACTTCTCATTACTACTGTCGTAAAAGTCACCTGGCAACCTAATATTGCTACCATACAACATTTGTGCTGCGGTTACGCCTGTATCAGACCTAATTGTTGTGCGTAACCCTAACATTGCCGTTGCCAATTCATCTACCCAGCATTTGGTGTCTAAACGTGCTTTTAAAGATCTATGCCATCGTTCTACAGTTCCATTACATTGAGGATGATAAGGAGTTGTACGCGTTTTCTGAATTCCCATTAAAGTCATTAATTCTTTAAATAAATTACTTTCAAACTGTCTTCCCTGATCACTTGTGAGTTTAACTGGACACCCATAACGACTAATCCAACCTTCATATAAAGTTTTTGCTACTACTTCTGCAGTTATCTCTTTTATCGGAAATGCTTCTGGCCAACGCGTGAATCTATCTATGATCGTTAAACAATATTTAAAACCTTCAGGTGAAGTTGGTAAGGGTCCTACTATATCTATGTGAATATGTTCAAATCGTTCACTACTCTCAAAAGTTCCTAAATCGGAAACAGTATGTTTTTGTATTTTCGCTTTTTGGCATTTTATGCAAGTTTTAGCCCAATTTCCAACATCCTTATTCATGTTAGGCCAAAAATATCTTTCACAAACTAATTTCCTACTTGCCTTAATACCTGGATGGCTCAAATTATGTATTGAATCAAAAGCTAAACGTCGAAACTTTCCAGTCAAGTATGGACGTGCTGAGTCGGTTGAAACTTCGCAAACAACGTATTTATTACTATTGAATAAGGTTACACGTTTCAACACAACGTTGTTATTGTCATTTGATTCGTGTTGTAATTTTGCTAGTTCGGCGTCCGTTTCCCGCGCAGTTGCGAGCTCTGCGAAATCAAGCATCGTGGGACACGATATTGTTGCTACTCTAGATAAAGCATCTGCTACTATGTTATCGTTCCCACTAATATGCCTTATGTCTGTACTAAATTCGCTAATGAACATAATTTGCCTAGCTCTTCGTGAGGTTTCCCTATTGGTACCTGCTTTACTAAATGCAAATGATAACGGCTTATGATCTGTAAATATAACTAACTCTTGACCTTCAACCATATTGCGAAAATGAATTATAGCCAAATATATTCCTAATAGTTCTCTATCGTAAGTGCTGTATTTCGTTTGAGCGTCTGTCAACTTTTTTGAATATTAACCTAAGGGTTTCCATTTGTTATCAACATTTTGCTGTAATACGGCACCTATACAAGTGTCTGACGCGTCGGTCATCAATGCCAAAGGGGTATCTGACATTGGATACGATAATAAGACTGCATTCTTTAGGTCTTCTTTACATTGTTCAAAATTGCGTTCGGCTAACTCTGTCCAGTTAATTTTAGTTTTATCTTTACGTTTCGTATTCCCTAGATACTTATTTAACTCTATCTGGTGATCGGCTGAGTGAGGTATGTTTGCTCTATAAAAATTCAACATTCCCAAAAATCGTCTGAGTTCCTCAATAGTTTCCGGTTTGGGAAAATTTACAATGGCGTTAACCTTATCTTCTAGCGGTCTAATTCCTTCTACGGATACTTCGTATCCTAAAAATTCTAATTTTTCTTTGCCAAAACTATATTTAGAAAAATTAATAGTTATACCAAATTCATTAAATCTTTCAAAAACTTTTTCTAAGTGCTGTTTATGCTGCGTCTCATTTTCTGATGCGATAATTACGTCATCAACATAATTAAATAAGAAATCTAAACCTTGCAAAACAGTGTCAGCGCTCCTACAGATTTAAAACTATTGTCTCTAAATTCACCGATGACCGCAAGCCCCCGCCACAACACTTAAGCTCACATTGGAATCACTTACTCCCCTCGTCAGCTGCTCCTGTGTAACCGCTGCGGCATTCGGACCACCCGCTGCCGTCTGAGCGATAATCACCTCTTCCTTAGATGTCGTGCTCCCCATGCCCGTGACCCGACGTGACGTGAAGCTGACCGAAGTCGACTAAACTGCGCCTCTGACTAGCCCCCAATCGGGCCACTATAACGCCGTCCAGCCGACTAACCGACTAATTGTGATTTCCGTTGGTTTTATAAAAAGGATTTGTTTGATTTGTGTAAAATATTGTTACTTCGGTTTGTTTTATTAGTAGGAATTTATTGTGAACGAACGAACGAACAACGAACGTGAAACGAACGTGAACGTGTTTCGTGTTTTTTTTTGTGTGATTTTTTGTGTTTTTTTTGTGTGTGGGATTTTTTGTGTGTGTGTGTGTGTTTGTGTGTGTGATTTTTTGTGAGAACTATTTAAAAGTATAGTCTAAAGCTATGATTATTCAGTAGTTATTTTGATCTCTCCCGCCTTGCAAAATTAGATATTGTTATTTTTAATACTACCTGTTGCTACCAACCAAAAAGTCGTTGTACTGTGACAGAAGAGAGATTCTTGGTTCGCTTATCAAGGAATAAACACCCTGAACTGGAGTAAGGTATTTTCATTAAACTTGTGCTGATATATCCTGCCGTTTCCTATTTGCTGAGTAATTGCGTAACTGTGTGAATATATTGGTGCAAGCCAATTTGTTGGGAGTCTCTGATGACGATGGCCATGAGTCGCCGACATGTACTACTCCGAGAGTCAACTGCTTCTCCTTCTTTAATTGGTGGCATATATATACATAGATCGTATGTGACACTATGCTAATGCTAAGGCTGCGAGCACAGCTTATCTTCCTTAACTTAAGCTATGTACTATACGTGACGTGCTGATGTACGTGACTTCACACCACAATATTTACAGACACGTCTGCCTCAGAAAAATCCTACCTACTTAATAATAGTAAATACTCCCACGCCCCGCGCGCCCTGCGCAACACTGCGTGCCATGCGCCCGTCTACGTGAGTTTCCAAGCCCTATTTGACTCTGTTGGGGGATGATTTTGAAAAAAACTGTAATACACGTGTCTCTTAATTTTAATTGAATAGTGTGTACACCAATTTTCGACTCAATCGACCTAGATAATATTAAGTTTCACAGAAAATTCAACCCCCCACTTCACCCTCTTAGGGGTGGAATAATGAATAAAATTTTCTTAGTTTTTTCATGTCTTTAAGAACAGCGCATTACGCTGTGCGTTGATATATCAGTCTATCAGTCAGGACTTTGAATGTAATATTCGGGGATGACTTTGGGAAAACTGTGATACACTTTCGTCAGCATTTTAACTGAAGATTATGTACACAAATTTTCGATCCCGAAAAAAAAAAGTTTCACAGAAAATTCAACACTCCATCAAATGTAATTTCATGTCCAGTAATTTCATGTCTCTAGGACCAGCGGTTTGGACTGTGCGCTGATATATCAGTCAGTCAGTCAGTAAGGACTTTGAATTTTATATGTATAGATTTTGTTCAGGAAAATGAATTATAGACAAACTGAACTAAGACGTACCTATTATTTCAGACGACTTGATTTACTCATCGTTGCATGGTGAATCCATGCAACGATGAGTAAATCAAGTCTTCTAAATTAAACAATATTTTTCCTTCCGTGTGGCATAGCTGAGGCTCGCCCCGTATAATAAAAAAAGGTTAAATCGTTTGCGAATTCTTTCAACTCGTTACTAAACTAAAAAGCTGGAAATAAAATAAGTAATTTAAAAAACTAAAAAACCCGACTGAAAAAACTGAAAAGCATAAAACAAGCACATTTTAAATTAAACAAAAGTTGGAAGCAGGCGGAGCCCATTCCATTTTCATAATTTTATATTGAAATGGGCCCCGCCTGCTTTCAACTTTTTTTAAAATTTAAAATGTGCTTGTTTTATGCTTTTCAGTTTTTTCAGTCAGGTTTTTTAGTTTTTTTAAATGTACTGTTTATGCACATAAGCAGATCCTCTTCTGAAAATCTAGCAATCTAAATAAGGTTTGCTGTAAGAAAACCCAATTCTGGGTTAAGCTCGCTTTTGTACATAAGGTATATGTTGTAATTACGTATTTCTCTTATTTTGTGTGCAATAAAGAATAAGGACGGCCATCGCTCTCTGCGGTCTGCGCAGAACCACGATAGTGCGGGCCGTCAGGTCTGTCGCCCAAATCAGGGCCCCGTAAAGGGCCATCGATCGCACGATCCTCACGTACAACCGCCTACAGGCAGTGCTCGGGCCCCCTAGATTGGGAAGCAGCGTTAACAGCGCACCCGCCGCGCCCATCAACTTGGGCACCAGCCGCTGAAAGTAGGGGACGAAGTCCCAACGGCTGTCGAGCACCAATCCTAAGTACTTCATGGTTGACTCGACAGCGATCCGGACCCCACCGACCACAATGTGTGATCCCAACGGCGGCGCCTGTCGGGGGCCATGAAAAGCAATGGCCTCCGACTTGTTGAGGGCCACTTTCAGCCCCAGGCGTCGTATGCGGCTCACCACTTGTGACACCGCAGCCGTAGCCAGCAACGCTGCCTCCCTGTACGAACTCCTCCGAGCCGTGACCAGCGTGTCGTCCGCATAACACGTCAGGTCCACTCCCGGCGGGAGCTCGCACCGCAAAAGACGGAGGACACAGTGCAGCACACTGTGGTGGTCTGCCCCGCTTGGGCGGAGCACCGCCGTGTCCTCGTAGCGGCAATTGGCGGCGGTGATCTCTCGCGTCCGGCCCTGGTTCCAGCCATGGTCCGGAGCGAAAGGGAATGGGAAGCCGTCACCTCCTTCACAAGCATGACTGCTTCGCAGAAGGAGGTGACGGCTTCCCATTCCCTCTGGGGAGAAGAGGGACGTGAGAGGGAAAGAGCCTCACGTCCCAGCCGCCGCGGGAGACGCCCCGGGCGTCGGGGGTCACGTGGTGGCTTCCGGCCACCGTAGGCGCGGGCCTGCGGACGGTGAATTATGGGCTAGCTCGCCGTCCGGCCGTCTTATGACGACAGGCCATTTCGACGGCGCGTTCGTGTACCACGCGCGCCTCGAAGAGACGTCAGTAACCAAGTAGGGGTCCGCATGGGCCGATGCTTGCCAGGGCTGCGGGACTGTTCGAAAGAGATACCGTGGCCCTGGAACACAAAGGGCAAAAAAGGAACATGGATGGGTTTTAGTCAGTACAAGTCTGACACTCCCTTCCGCTCCGCCCAGAGCGGGGGGAGTCATTTGATGATTTCCCATACGACAAAAAAAAAATAACCCTGGGACACCGCTTCCTCCGCCAGGACTCTCACCCTCATGATGGCGTTTGGTAGAACATTGGTAGAGCACCCACGCCGGAAGCCAAACTGGCTGTCGTCCAGGTTCGGCCCCTCTGTACACAAGTGGCTGACGAGGCGATCTGCGATTACACGCTCGAGCATCTGCCCGCCTCGTCCAGCAACACTATGGGCCAATAAGCCGACAACGAATCCACTGGGCGCCCCGCCTTCCTGAGTAGGACCAGTCGACCAGTCTTCCACCTGCTAGGAAACTGACCCCGCTCAAGGCACGCCGAGAAGTATCCCCTCAGTGGAGCTACAGCTTCTTCAAGGCGAGGCCTAGAGCGCGACCAGGCACTCCGTCGGGCCCCGGAGCAGTGTTTTTTGCCCGGAACTGCATCACGGCCGCGTTCGGTTTCGCTCTCCTCTTCTTCTTCCGACTCAGCAGCTGTGGAGAGAGCCGTCGGCGGTGGCTCGTACTGGGCTCTCTCAGGGAAGAGAGCCGAGACCACTCGCTCCAGAAACTGCGGCTAGAGACCTTCCGTTAGCGGGGGGACCCATGGCCGAAGTTTCCCTCAGACCGTGCGGTAAGGGCGCCCCCACGGATCCCCGTCTAGAGTCGCCAGCAGCTCCTCTCTGGAGCGCGTCTTCGGCTCGCCGATGGCCAGCCACAGAGCCTCCTTCGCCGCGCGGTACACCTCATACAGCGCGGCTTCTTCGTCGGGATCCCGCAGATGTCTCCTCCGACACCGCGTGTACGGTCTGGCGTCTGCGCAATCGACGCGCAGCCGCTCGACCTCGACGCACCAACAGTACACGCGGCGCCTTGCGGACAGAGAGGAGACGCGTGGCATGGACGCATCGCAGACTTGCGTCATCGCGTCGCTAAACTAATGCCTCCCGTTCGACGTCGACGGGACCGACTCCCGTATCCAGGCTTGGACGATAGTGGCTTCCTCGAGAGCTTCACTGTCGAGGCGTTTTAGCACCGTCGCCGTCTTTTCAGTGGGCCGATTTGCTACGACCTCCAGCGGTCTGGGTGGAGACGTTGAAGCGTATGTATCGGTGATCCGATAGCGTCTCCACCTCCGCTTCCACGTGCCAATCACGAACGCGGTGCACGACAGCGGGACTAGCGAACGACACGTCCACAATGGATCCGCCCCGCTGTCGCACACACGTGTAGGCCGAACCCCGATTTAAGACAGCCAGGCCCGTCGTAACGGCCCACTCCTCTAGCACATCGCCTCTCGGGTCTGTGACCGGGGATCCCCACGAAGCAGACTTGGCGTTCAGATCACCGAGAAGCAAAATGGGCCGAGGATGAGACCGGCCGACGACGGCTCCCAACTCGACGAGGAAACTCGAAGTCGGCGAGACTCCTGTTGGGCGAAAACTATGCCCCGATCGTGATGATCCCGTTCACAAGGGCGGCAACAAAACCGTGACTCCGGGATAAGTCGACAAGAGTCGCGCCGATGATGGCCACCAGGCCGCCCAGATCCCAGTTATCGCGGGAGGGGACAAAATACAACTCAGCGACCACCGCCACATTTATCGACCACTCCGCCATGCTCAGGATCCTGATCTCTGAATCTTTGATTCTGAGGTATGGTGCAGTGGTTGATATTCGCCTGGAGGAAAAGGAAGTGTGCCATCAATGGCGCTCCATTTCCTCGGCGCCTCGTCCAACCACAGGCCGGGAGTCGGCCGAAGAGGTGCTCCGTGGCCTTGGTCCAACGCTTGCTGCGCTTTCCTCGTAAGGAGACGGTGATTTTCCTCTCGGAGCTTCACCGTCTCCTCCGAGATCGTGCGGTCAAGGAGGAAGTCCACCGCCTCCATGATGCCGTCCGCCGCCTCTTTCAGGGCCTGCGTGAACGTCCCCTTCAGGTTGCCCGATTTCGTGGCTACCTTCAGGACGACGTCCACGCCGTCTATAACCTGGCGGCTAAGGGCATCTGCCGTCAAGTCTTCAGGAGCTGCGGCGGTCTGCGTCCGCCTCTCCCTTGCCCGTCGAGCCAACTCAGCGACCTCGTCGGTCGCGATGGTCTTCCGGCCCTCTCTCCTCGCGGCATTGAGCTCCACCTTGGTGCTCAGCAAAGCGATGGAGGCCTCGCCATCACCTTGGGCCACCTGCATTGCGCCGTCGGAGTTGATAACTCCGCTGGCCACCGACTTATCGGTGGGCTTTAGGAAGCGGCTCCGGGTGTTGCGTGACGCTGTCGTAGCGCTCGCTCCGGAAGGGATCCCGCGTCCTCTGCCCCTCCTGGTTGTCGGCACCTTGGGGGCTGGCAGGTTCTTCTCGCTAGGGGACAAACCCGCCGAACCCGCGTCCGACTCACAGACACGCGGCCGCTTCCCCCAAAACTTGGAAGGAGCAGCCGCAACTGCTCGCGGTGTGTCGTCTACCTCCGACAACACACTAGGGTCAGTGCACTGCTCTAGCACCAAGCGAGGCTCCGCTGGAGCCTCCGCTCCGGGCCTAAGTGACGCAGCGCCAGAGTCCGACACTGCGTCCGCCGCGTGGCGCTCGACCCGTCCTTGGTTAAAACTAAAAGAGATGAGGTCTTCAAAAGACCTCGATCTCACGAAGCCTCCTCGGCTCTTGTTGCCATCGGCAAGTGGTAAAAATTTGCTGCCCTCCCCAGAATACGGTGGGCTTGACGAACCCGAAGGGATCGTGGCGGATTCTCCAGCTGCAGCTGGTACCGCCCTGGGGTATTAGTTTGCTAAACGTCAGTTTCATTTTTTTGTTTTTTTTCACATCATTATTATTCCCCCCCCCCTTTTATTCCCTTATGACCATTTCATCACCCTCGCGGTCACGTCTGATGAGTAGACGCGTACCAAAGGGCGATGAATGTCATGATCCCAGAACATGCCCCGCAATGACCGTCGCGTGGCATGTGTAGGAATATCCCCAACCCTGATTCACTCCCCGAGGACCCCGAGGATTGAATCACTAATCACGTACCGTCCGATGAACCCGCTCCGTGATTCATGGCACGGTACACGACGAAATAACCCCGCCCTGATTTACTTCCCGAGAACTTCGAGAAGTGAATCACTAATCACGTACCGTCCGATGAGCTCGCTCCGTGAGCTATCGCACGGTACTCGACGAAATATCCCAGTACTGATTCACTCCCCGAGAACTTCGAGGAGTGAATCCCTAATCACGTACCGTCCGATAAGCCCGCTCCGTGAGCCATCGCACGGTACACGATTAAATATCCCCGACCCCTGATCCACTCCCCGAGGAACTCGAGGTGTACGGTCTCATCGCCGTACATTTTTCTGCTTACTCGGTAACCTACTTTTGGCCAACGATGCGCGTCATAATTTAGCATAATAAAACAACATGACTAACGAATAAAAATATAGTGAACTTACAACTGGGTAGCTATCAATAACTGAGAGAAATAATCGCCTTCCACTCTACTACTGTAACTTAACTTAAATAAACTTAACTGCTTAGTGCATTTTAGTGGAACGTGTTTCTCTATACTAACTAAACTTACAAACCTTCACGACAAATCGGTGTACGGAGTTAACTACTGCAGCCCGTACATTTATGGTCCTTCGAGCCTTCGTGTATCTTAGTGTGTTTGTGTCTCTTGTGACGGTAGCGAATCGGTTCAACTGGTCTCCCGGAAGAGGGTCGCCCCAGTTGGATTGAGAAGGCGCAAATACCTAGCCAGAGTACAGGCACATTGAGTACTGGAAATAACTACAACTACTGGAAGAGCCTTCGACTACTGGAAGAGCCTTCGACTACTGGAAGAGCCTTCGATTACTGGAAGAGCCTTCGACTACTGGAAGAGCCTTCGACTACTGGAAGAGCCTTCGACTACTGGAAGAGCCTTCGACTACTGGAAGAGCCTTCGACTACTGGAAGAGCCTTCGACTACTGGAACAGCCTTCGACTACTGGAACTAATTACAACTACTAGAAGAGCCGTCGACGATAACTAGAACAGCCTTCAACTACAAGGCGAATCTTCGGGACTTTTCGAAAAGGTATTGTTTGAACTACAAGGAAGCTATCATCTATAATCAAGATGAATAAGCTAGCGCTACAATCAACATGTTTTGAAAACATTAAAACATTATGCGCCAACTATAAAAAGGATAGCAAAACTAGAAAAACAGAGGAATACTTGAACAAGCGGTTGTCGTCGTTAGAAGCTCAATGGATGGATTTCAATGCACGGCATACATTGCTTTTGCAAGAAATTGAAGACAGGAACATAAACTATTTTGTGGAAGATGTCTACGGTAAGACAAAGACCATGTACGAAACAACTAAAACAGACATTTTAAAAATGTTGCAAACTACTGAAGAAAATGTCAAATTCGACCTGACAGACTTGTCGAGAGGAGAACCTGATGAGAAGACCAAGACTTTGCTGACTAAACAGGAATGCAACTTCAAAGCCATCGATCGGGCTATGGCAAAAATTGATTTTGATGCCTTAGCTGAAAAATGGGAACTTGACGATCACTTGTCAATCTTGAAGTCAAAGTGGGAAGCTATTGACAATACTCATTGGGAACTGGAAGCCTTACTAAAAGGTTCTAAACATACGTACTATGACAAGTTCAACAGCATGGAAGACAAATATGACGAAACAAGGAAACTACTGAAAAGCAAGATGTGGTCCACCGCTCATCACCAACATTCAACACCGAGAATCGAGATCCCAGAATTTTCAGGACACTATAGCAAATGGATATCTTTCAAAGATCTGTTCCGGGAAACCATACACAAAAACCCGACATTGAATAAAGCTCAAAAAATGCAGCATCTGAAAACCAGGTTGAAAGGTGAAGCAGAAAGACTGGTGCAACACTTGAGCATCAGCGCCGACAACTACACTTCGTGTTGGGAGATACTAACTCAACGGTACGACAACCGTCGACTACAATTCTCGTCGTACATGAACACTATGCTGCAGTTGCCTGTCATACAGAAGCCAGACGCTTACAACTTAAAGAAGCTGCATGATGTAACAACGGAATGTCTAAATGGTTTAACAAACATCGGTTTTGATATAACCAGCTGGGATCCGATGATTGTCCATCTGATGTCACAGAAACTAGACTGTGGGAGCTACAATGAATACATAAAAACCTTGCACGATAACAGAGAGGTGCCAACACTACAGGAATTTATGACATACTTAGAAAACCAGTTTACGGCGTTTGAAGCCATAAAGACTTCAAAGAAAGACATACAGAGTTCAGAAAAGCCAGCTGGAACTGAAAAACATTTACCTCGAAAAAACTTCGATCATAAGAAGTGGGTTCCAAAAACTTACCACACTTCATACGGGCAGTGCCCTCTTTGCAAAAAAAATCATGTTTTAATGCGATGTCAGCAGTTTATTGACTTGGATACAAAGCAACGAAACAGCACAGTTGCAAAACTGCGACTATGCAAAAACTGTTTGTTTAATCACGAAAAACAAACTTGCAACTCCACAAAAACTTGTAAGGAATGTAATATGAAGCATCATACGCTTTTACATTACAACAATTCCAATAAAAATACACCTTCGACGAGCAATGAAAACCAACGCTCAGGTCAACGACCTTCGGGGGAAGCTGAAACGCCAAGTTCGAATCATCTATCAACCAGCGAGATGGAAGTTCTACTGACAACCGTCCAAGTCAAGGTCAAATCGGTAGATGGAACTTACGTAACTCTACGTGCGCTTATCGATCAAGGCTCACAAGTCAACTTAATAACTGAAAATGCAGCACAACTGCTAAAACTGCCAAGAAACAAACTAACTGCGAAGATATCTGGAGTTGGAACTGTATCAGGCAACTGTAAAGGACGCCTTACAATAACATGCAAATCAATCCATTCCGAATATATTTTCAACACAGAAGCATTGATTATGAAGAAATTGATCAATAAACTACCGAACAATACATTTAAACGACCCGAGTGGTCGCATTTGCAAAACTTAAAACTAGCGGACCCTGATTTTAACATTTCAAGGTCTATTGACATCCTACTTGGAGCTGACGTCTACGCGGAAATAATACAAGACGGGATATTAAAAGGCGAACCAAAGTCACCCGTTGCGCAACAGACACAACTAGGATGGATTTTGTGTGGAAAACTAGAAACTTTAAACTGTCACGTCACATTGCTACAATTGGCTGAAATAACTAAATTTTGGGAATGTGAAGACGTTTCCAAAACAAACACTGACCGATCTCAAGAGGATCAATGTGAAATTTACTACAAAGATACTACTCGCCGTGGTTCAGATGGAAGATACATTATGAAGATGCCTTTATGTCCGGATTATGAAAATAAGATCGGAACATCGAAGACGATCGCAGTATCACAATTGCTGCAACTAGAGAAAAGATTTACAAGAAATGGCCGACTTGAAATGTTATACAAAGAGTTCCTTAGGGAGTACCTGGAGTTAGGCCATATGAAACTAGCTAAACCCATGACCTCTTCAACTACTGAATGTTTCTTACCGCACCACGGAGTACTTCGCGAAGAGTCTACTACCACGAAACTCAGAGTTGTCTTCAATGCATCTCAGAAAACTAAAACGGGATACAGCCTGAACGGCCCACAAGAAAAGGGCCCCAACCTCCAAAAAGATATCCAAGAACTTATCATAAATTGGAGAACTTACAAATACGCCTTCACAGCTGACATCGAGAAAATGTACCGATGTACTTGGCTGTCTGAGGAACAACAACAGTTGCAGAAAATCATTTGGCGAACTACGCCGTCAGAGAACCTGCAAGAGTACCAACTTTGCACCGTCACTTATGGCACTAAATGTGCACCGTGGCTAGCCATGAGAACCATCAAACAACTGGCATACGATGATGGCTACAAATACCCCATGGCAGCCAAAGTACTACTGGACGAAGCATACGTCGATGACGTCATAAGCGGCCACAACTCACTGGAAGCGGCCCAGGAACTCCAGACATCGCTTATCGATATCTTAAAGGGAGCTGGGATGAACTTACGCAAGTGGTCCAGCAATGATCCAGCATTGTTAGAAAACTTAAGTGATGATCAGATCTCACGCAGAATTACTTTTGACTTCAAACAAGAGGAATCCATGAAAACCCTAGGACTAGGTTGGAATCCGCATGCCGACACTTTTGTGTTTAACTGGAAATATGAAGAAAAATGTGGACTAGAAATAACTAAAAGGCGGCTACTTTCAGAAATTTCACAACTTTATGATCCGCTGGGTTGGCTATCACCCATAACGATTGCGGCAAAGATTATATTTCAAGAAGTGTGGGTCAACAAACTTGAGTGGGATGATCAGTTACCGTCATGTATAGCAGATAAGTGGCTAAAACTTAGATCTGACATACCCAATGTAAAACACATGAAAATCAAGCGTTGGATCGGTTCAACGAACCAGAAAATCGAACTATTTGGATTCTGCGACGCCAGCGAAAAGGCTTACTCCTGCGTGGTTTACAGCTGCGTCAGAGATGAACATAACAAGCCAACAATAAAATTACTTGCTGCTAAAACAAGAGTAGCACCGTTATCACAAACGATCACATTACCGAAACTTGAACTTTGCGGCGCGCTCTTACTATCGCAACTCATCGAAAAAATCAGAGAAGCTCTGAATGGTTTCGGCATAACTACGAGCGTTTGGTGTGATTCCCAAGTGGTCCTGGCATGGATACAGGGGGATACATCTAAAAGAGAAAAATACGTCGCCAATCGAGTTGCAAAAATAAAACAAATCATACCAGCCGAGCAATGGCGTTATGTGAAGTCGCAAGATAACCCGGCAGACTGTGCATCAAGAGGATTGCTACCAACCAAGCTAACAACATTCAGTCTGTGGTGGGAAGGTCCTACATTTCTAAATACCTTCCAAGAACAAAGTCGTGAAGAAAACATAACATGCACTTTTACAACTAACATAGGCAGCGTTTGCCAAGCGAAATCGAACTCTATGAACAAAGAGAAAAATAATTGTATTCATAACTTATTAACTAATTGCAGTTCATTGACCAAAGCGATCAGAATTGTAGCATGGATACAACGATTTATCGAAAACGCACGTAATAACACGAAACGTGACACCGGATGCCTCACTTTATGCGAATTAAACAATGCAAATGAACAAATAACAAAATATGTGCAACAAACGGAAATTACGCAAGAATATAAACAACTTATGAAGAAAGAAACTATTTCTACAAAAAGTAACATTTTCAAACTTAAACCATACTTGGACAACAACGGCATAATCCGAGTCGGAGGTCGACTGAACCATTCCAGTTTACCTTTTGAGATGAAGAATCCAATCATTCTACCAAAGGGTGGACGATTTACTGAGTTGGTGATCCATCAAGCTCACCTCACGACTTTACACGGAGGAGCTAGACTAACTTTAGCGCACATCCGGCAACGGTACTGGATCGTTGGCGGTAACAGAGCGGTGAAAGCTGAACTACGGCGCTGTGTGCGCTGCCATCGCTACAACCCGTCGGGGTTGAACCAACTCATGGGAGAACTGCCACCACAACGAGTAACACCTTCGCGCCCGTTTACCCACACGGGAGTTGACTTCACAGGACACGTCGAAGTCAGACTCAACAAAGGAAGAGGAGTGCGAACGTCAAAGGGTTACATATGCATATTCGTATGTATGGTTACAAAGGCTGTGCACATCGAACTTGCATCGGACTTAAGTACTGAAACTTTCATAGCCGCCTTCCAGAGAATGTGCTCCAGGCGCGGTACACCAGGTCACATCTACTCGGACTGTGGTACAAATTTCATAGGCGCAGCAAGGTTGCTTAAGAAAGAGTTTGAAAATTTCAAACAAATCTTGTCGCCGAACTTCTTCAATAACATCGCAGACATGGGAGTACAATGGCATTTTAATGCACCCGCTTGGCCGACTGCTGGTGGACTATGGGAAGCAGCGGTCAAGTCGATGAAGTATCACCTTCGTCGGGTGCTAGGAGACCAAAAACTGACGTACGAGGAATTTGCCACCCTGCTTGCAAAGATAGAAGCGTGCATGAACTCCAGGCCGCTTTGCCAACTCACTGAAGACCCCGAAGAATTTTATAACTACCTGACACCGGGTCACTTTCTGACGGGGGGACCAACAATGTCTTTACCACGAGCTGACTACACTGACGAAAATTACATTGACCTCCGCCGACGATGGCAGTTAACCGAACATATGTACCAACAATTTTGGAAGAATTGGTCAAACGACTACCTTACTCAACTACAAACGCGCAGCAAATGGAACAATCCCAAGAAAAACCTCAGCGAGGGGGACGTCGTACTAGTCCGGGACAACAATCTGCCGCCAGGAAAATGGGCTATGGGTCGGGTGCAAGAACTTCACCCCGGAGCGGACGGATACGTTCGAGTGACAACCCTGAAAACCCAAGCTCTACCCATCGACACAAACTGCAACAAAAATTATGAAGAATATAAAACGGATTTACAAAAGGCTGAGAAACCTACCATAACAAAACAATCTGGAACAAAATGTCTTACCAACATTTTAATGTTTCTTTTTACTATGTTGATACTTGTGAATGGATCATATGGTTCGCAAACAAGGTCAGGCACTCAAATTACCAACCTGGAATCTGAGCGACCGATTTATTATGACACCATAGGTAAAATAGAACTCATTCACGATGAATGGACTTTGCTTACGTACTACAACTTAACAAACTACTGGCAGGGCGTTCAACATATTGAAAAATACATAAACGGTGTAAATGACCTTTGCCAGAAGATCCATCAAAGTTATTGCCAAACTACGACGGATCAACTTACCCACGAGATGGAACTACTCAACTTCTACAACACAATGCTGCTGGCTCCCCACAAGCATTTATCTACGCGCAAAAAGCGCGGCTTGATCGACGGAGTAGGCATGGTAGCAAACAGCTTATTCGGTGTCTTAGATCAGAAATTTGCTGACAAATACCACAAGGACATTGATGCCATACAACGTAACGAAAACTATTTGCGTGAACTCGCAAAAAACCAAACATCAATCATGCAACTACAAAATGACGTTCTGAAGAAAAACGATGAAAATATCAAGCTTCAATGCAAGATGATAGAACACTTCATGGAAGAAACTAAGACGAATCTGGACAGCATTGAAACGGAAATACAAGTCATGATGGCCACAAGTTACTTCAACTCCGCTTCGCTCACAGCATCACTACTACTACGAAATCTTAAGGAAATTCAAACTATGCTCCTGAACACTCTAACTAACGTCTACAGTGGACATATGGACGTGCACTTGATATCACCGATCAGTCTAGTAAAGCAACTGGAAGACATATCGGGCAGACTGCCGAGGACTCTGTCATTGCCGACAGAAAATATCAGAGAAGATATCAAGGAACTTTACAAGTTGCTGTACGTGAAAGCACGAATAACAAAAAACTACTTTATGTTCGAAGTTCACATTCCTTTAATTTCAAATGAGGACTTCACCTACTATCGGGCTATCGCTATACCCTTCAAGGCGGAGTCAAATTATAAATTGATGCAGTTATCTTCGGAATATATTGCTGTGAACTTTGAGAAGAATTCTTACATCTCACTAAAAGATAAAGACTTCAATCAATGTATCAAAAGACAAAAGGATAACTTCATTTGTAACGCAAACATACCGGTGTTCAACTTACAAAACAAGAATGCACCTTGCGAAGCAAAACTACTGGGTCATCGTGCAACTACGTCACCGTGTGACGTCCACAGCGTGTCTTGCGAGGAAGCATGGATCAAGTTGCAAGAATCAAACAGCTGGCTGGTTGTTTGTTGCGGAAGATGCGAATTACGTACTGTTTGTGAAAACGACATAATACCGCAAACTATCACATCGGCGGCTATAGTAACTTTGAGTCAAGGATGCGTACTACGGTCAAAAGAACTCACCATCACTTCGCACAATCAGTACAACAGCAACCTCAACGTTAACTATGACATGCATGTACCCAACCTGAATTCACCGATAAACAAAATTGTCAACGTTACACTTCACAATATGCCACACGAACTCTTCACTCTTAAAAAAAATGACTTCGAGGGAATTGACAAAAAGCTGCGGTTCCAACAAGAGAACGAGCCGAAACTACCATCCACTATCACGGATCATGACGTTCACCAATATGTTATTTGTTACCTTTTACTAACAATTGCTGTCATCATTTTCCTGTGGATCATAACAAGGAAATACTGCACTCTGCTCAAGAAGCGATTTCCGAGGAAGACAAATAGAAGGCAAACACATGAGGACATCGAACTTCAACCTTCAGGATCTCGACGGCAGACTGCCAGAGAAGAAAACCAGCAGGCGCCCACAGACGACTGCCACGTTCAACCTCAAGGACATCGAGACAACATAGCCTTTACTTTTGATTGATTGTTTACCTATTTACTTTTACTTTAATGTTTGACTTTGTACAGGCGTTTCTTTCTCTCTCTTTACTCATCTTAGCTTCTTTAGGGGTTGCCAATATGTACGGTCTCATCGCCGTACATTTTTCTGCTTACTCGGTAACCTACTTTTGGCCAACGATGCGCGTCATAATTTAGCATAATAAAACAACATGACTAACGAATAAAAATATAGTGAACTTACAACTGGGTAGCTATCAACAACTGAGAGAAATAATCGCCTTCCACTCTACTACTGTAACTTAACTTAAATAAACTTAACTGCTTAGTGCATTTTAGTGGAACGTGTTTCTCTATACTAACTAAACTTACAAACCTTCACGACAAATCGGTGTACGGAGTTAACTACTGCAGCCCGTACACGAGGAGTGAATCGCGAATCACACATCGTCCGATAGACCCACTCCGTGGGTCATCGCACGATGTACGATGTGACCCCTCCAATGATTCGGAGCGTGAATTGCGCACTGTCCGGAACGACAGGGCACCCCTCGCAAGAGTCTGAAGCAACTCCGGCGTATCTGTCTCTCTTAGTCTGGTCTCTCACTTGGAATGGGAAAACTCCAAGATCATTAAAACAACCTAACCTAACCTAAGTACTTTCGATTGGGTTTTAATTTCAATGGCAAGATCTTGAGATTTACTGAGCTTTATATTGTGGTTTATTTAAACCCCAATAAAAGAAACAGAATACCACATAATATTTATTATGTGGTATTCTCATACAAAACTTGTTTGTATTGATGCCAGCTATGGATTGATACAGGTTTTATGCGTGGCTAATCAAATTCAAGTATTGCTTAAGATGCCATCAGTGAATGGGTTCTACTAGCTTTTATCTCGGAAACGTGACACTTTAGAATATTTTAAAATGGCGGAAGTTAGGCCGCTCAGGCTTCCTCCAAAAATCTTCCAAGCCCTTTGCCCTCCAATATCTCCGTAACTAAAAGGTTCCCAGGTATTAACCAGAACAAAAAAAGATTAGAATTATGGGGAGAACAAATGCCCTTCAGCTTTATTAGGGGTATTTTTACACCCAGTAAACATGTAGTCTTAATCCACTTTCTAACACGTGCAGCTAGTCGTCGGCGCGCGGGTCCCACTGCGGCGTCGCACGGCTGCGCCACACCTGCAACACGCTTCTGTCAGTGCCGGCCACAGAACCTACCGCACCCCGCCCGCCAGACACTCACGTACAGCTCGTCGCCCGCCAGCACCAGAAGCTCGCCAGCGCGCGGCAGCACGCAGCACAGCGCCGCTGCGCTGTGCGCCAGCACCGAACCGCGCGCGCACGACGCGGCCGCCAGCACGCATACGCGCGCCGAGTACCCGCCCGCCGGCCTGCACATATACGCACTTGACATCCTGCGCCGCCACCCGCGACATTCGCGGCGCGCGCTACTCACCACGCCACGAGCGCGGCGCCGGCGGCGGGCTGCACGTAGTGCATGCCGGCCCCGGGCACGTCCGCCGGCGGACTCACTCGCACCAGCACGTGCAGCGTGCCCACGGACAAGCACGCGGCGCTGCCGTCGCTGCACACGGCCCACATGCACTTCCCGCTGCGAAACAATGATGATGTGTAACGAGTACTGCGGCAGATAAAAGCTCAGCGCATTCTCGCTTACCGCTCGTGGAGGACGAGCCCGACAATGGGCGCGGGCAGGCGCGCGCGGTACTCGGGCGGCGTGCAGGCTGCGCGTACGGCCTCCTCGTCGAGCGCGGGCAGCTCAGGCTCGGGCGCGGCGCGGCGCTGGCGCAGGCGCTCCAAGCGCTCGGCCAGTCCACCGGCAGCGCGCGCCAACAGAGGCGGGGGGCGCGGCGCCGACAGAGGCCAGGCACCAAGCTGGCAGCCCGCACCCGCCAAGAGCACGCGCGCGCTGCTGTGCGACGCTGTGCCAACGGCGACAGCGTGCAGGTAGTCTGTGGGCGGTTCGCGCGGCGCCGCGGCTACCAGCGCGTGCCTGCGGGGCAGGGGAGGAGCGTGTGAGCGTGCGCGTACGCGCAGTGTGTGCGGGCACACTGCGGCGAGGGGGAGCTCTCCTCACGTTAAGTGCGCGCCGTCCTCGTTGTAGATCCTCAGAAGTGGCGACGTTACACCTGCATATTCAGACTCTGTCTCCTGCATGAGGGAATTTAATTTATTACAGAGGGTAAAATTAAATTAGTTAGGGAAACTCCGTAGACATGATGAGTATCGATATTATCTACAGATGATAAAACGGAAAAATTATGTTTTTATATTTTTCTGAGATGGGTTTTTCTGTATGGTGTACAAAAGGGCATGGAAGATTTTTGTATGAAGGCCGCCCGGCCTAACATCCGGCATTTAAGGGCATTACATTGCTCGATGACCTTGATGATTTGACCCCTTTTTTTTTTTTTTTTAGTATGGGATGTCATCAAATGACCCCCTCCGCTCTGGGCGGAGTGGAAGGGAGTGTCAGACTTGTACTAACTAAAACCCATCCATGTTCCTTGTTTGCCCTTTGTGTTCCAGGGCCGCGGTATCTCTTTCGAACAGTCCCGCAGCCCTGGCCTACGTGGTTGCTGACATCTCTTTGAGGCGCGCGTGGTACACGAACGCGCCGTCGACACGGCCTGTCGTCTTAAGACGGCCGGACGGCGGGCTAGCCCATAACTCGCCGTCCACAGGCCCGCGCCTACGGTGGCCGGGGGCCACTACGTGACCCCGTGCTCTCACGTTCCGCCACCTCCTTCACTAGCATAACTGCTTCGCAGAAGGAGGTGACGGCTTCCCATTCCCTCTCACTCCGGACCATGGCTTGAACCAGGGCCGGGCGCGAGAGGTCGCCGCCGCCAATCGCCTCTACGAGGACACGGCGCTGCTCCGCCCAAGCGGGGCAGGCCTCCACAGTGTGCTGCACCGTGTTCTCCGGACGATCCTCACAATGGAAACACCCGGGCGTTTTCTCCCGCCCGATTCGGTGCAGGAACCTCCCGAAACAACCGTGTCCGGTGAGGACCTGGGTCAGGCGGAAGGTGAGGGCGCCGTGGCGCCTCTCTAGCCACTCCTCAAAGAGGGGACTTATCGCCACTATGGTGGCGTGCCCTGCACGGGGTTGCGACAGTCGCTCTCTCCATGTCACCATGAGATCGCGCCGGAGGTCTGTCCGCTGAGCGGCGATTTGCCGCGGCAGCGGAGTTTCCCCCCGACGTAGTGCCTCCGCGCGCCATTCAAGACGCGCGAGGACTATCGCCTCCAGATCCCATGGCGGCAATCCGGCAAGGAGGCCCGCCGCCTCACCGGAGATCGTGCGGTACCCCCGGACTAGCCTTAGAGCTATCCTCTTTTGGGGCGCGTTCAGGTAGCGGGCGGCTTGCCGCCTCAGAGAACGCGCCCACACCGGGGCCCCGTAAAGGGCCATGGACCGCACGACCCCCGCGTAGAGCCTCCGGCAGGAGGCGTTTGGGCCCCCCAGGTTGGGCAGGAGGCGTTTGGGCCCCCCAGGTTGGGCAGGAGCCGCTTGAAGGCAGCCCCGGTCCGTTCCAGTTTGGGGGCCAAACGTCGGAAATGCTCCACGAAGTTCCACCGGCTGTCGAGGACGAGTCCTAGGTACTTCAGCGTCGACCCGACGCCGATGGAAACCCCTGCTGCCGTCAGTAGGGATCCCGACGGTGGCGCATTCCGATGCCCATGAAAACACATGGCCTCGGATGATTTGACCCCTATACTGGTTTTTGTTTATTTGGCACCCCTACCGGCAAACGATCATTACTACAATAAAGATTAAGCAAGAACACAGATGTGTCGCACTGTTGTCATCGTTTTTGCCTAGTTAATTCGTTCTCTGAGACCTGAATACATTTTGTTCCTCTAGGAGTACCTATGTTATAATTTATATTTATTTTGAGATAAATTATACAATATGTTTGACTAATGAGCTAGCTTTCATCAGTTATTTTATTAAGCACGGGTACCCCTACTTGATACATTCTGAAAGTCTGATGAGCACCAGGTAAGTGCTTATCGGTTCTCAGTAACAGAAATAGAATGACGTAGCTTTCAACTTTTATCTAATTGAGCACGGGTCTTTCTACATTTCACATTCTGAAGGTCTGATGATGACCTTTATGATTGAGATTTCACCTTATTGGTTTACAAGATCAAATTTTGATAGCGAAACTTCACATGCATGATGGGTATCGCCAGCTAATTTAACTTGACTGTGTATTACATCGTGTAGAAATAAAGTTGGATGTCTGATGATGAGTGGAATAAATAAAATATAGCTTTGTTCTAATGTTGCCACGCTCTGAAAAGTACAGAACGTTTCCATTCACAAAAAAAATAAAATTCTTAATTCCCGTAAAAAATCATTAAAATTCAAATATCATGAACAGGTCGGTTGGATGTTTATTGGAATTGGTGTTGGTGTTGGTTTTAATGGTGAATGTAGACTTTCTTGAAGTAAGCACCGCAAACATTCTCATCTCCGCTACGTGCAATCGTTTTCCATCCAGATTTTTCACAGCCCAGCATTCTGATCCATACAGTACGACAGGTGTAATCACCTGTCGCCATTTCATCCATCCTGAGTTGATCCGGTGCGTTACGTCCCGGTCTACTTCGCCATCCCCTTGGACAAGCGATCCGAGGTACCGGAAGTCGAAGCAGATCGGTATGGGCGTTCCGGCAAGAATTATATGCACTAGACTGGAGAGACCGACGAAATCGCAAAACAAGTATTCCGTTTTCGTTCTACTCAATTTCAGACCAACATTCTCCACTCCAGTCTTTGCCACCACACCTCCAATCTGCTCTGGACCTCTTGGCCGCTCTTAGGAACCAGCACAATGTTATCGGCGAACAGCATACCTCAGGGTGCCTCTTCCTGGATGTCCGACGCGAGAGCTTTCATTATCAAGAGATAAGGGAGGAGGAGGTAACGGATGAGAGCCTCCTCGTGGCGATTGGCGACGGCGATCACTCGCGTCCAGCCCTGGTTCAAGCCATAGTCCGGACCGAGAGAGAATGGGAAGCCGTCACCACCTTCTGCGAAGATGATGGCTTCCGCTAGATGGCGCGCTCAAGTAAACATTACAATATTGTTGTGCTCCGTTTATAATTAATAAAGTAATATGTAAACTTATATGCCTACCAACTTTTAAATACAGTGTGAGTCTTTATAATGTGCACATACCGAAATGAGAGAATCTATGCTTAATTTTATCGATGGAAAAAATATTTAAAAAAATCTAAATATTTTTTTTATATTTTTTATGGAATTTTTAATTATTTTGTCCACTACTGTGACCCCAGTGTAAACAAAACGGTGTAACTTTTAAACTGAATTATCTATCGCGATGAAACAAACTCCATAATGATTGGAAGTAGCTTCCTAATAAAATTAAAATTCTGGAAAAAAACTACCCTCAATTGAAAATAAACATCTTTTTTTGGCAAAAATCTGTTTTTTTGTCATAAATTTTTACAATAATTGTAAAATTTCTCAATAAGACGCCCCCATTACCTTTTTTATTACTTTAACGTATTTTTCATCGTATTAGCTACCCAATAGTAAAAATGGCATGTTTATAACTCAAACATAACATTTTATATCAAATGTTAAAAGATGGCACTCCGAACGCGCCATTTATTGTTCTCTTAAGGATGGTTTATTTGGGATGATAATTAATACAAAAGAGTTCAATTAAAAACCATTTATTATTTGACACATAATTTAATGCATCAGGTTCTCAAAATGTCCACCTCGTTGTTGTAGGCACAAAGCCGCGCGTATTAAAATTTATTGTGTCGCTCTCCTTATCATTTCGGGATCATTGCGAATATCATTCGCACAGTTAATTATGCGGTCACGCAAATCGGCCTCACTGTTGATGGTGGTACTGTAGACGCGTTGTTTCATGGTCCCCCATAGAAAGTAATCAAGGGGCGTCAAATCGGGTGAACGCGGAGGCCACCCTATAGGTCCTTGCCGGCCGATCCATTTATCACGATAATTATCGTTTAAAAATGATCTAACATTTACAGCATAATGAGCTGGGCATCCGTCCATCTGCAAAAACATCCTTCGACGCAAAGCCAGTGGTACATCCTCCAATAATTCAGGTAGATCATTAGTCAATAGACTTAAAAATCTTGCACCGGTCAACGTTCTCGGCAATATGACTGGTCCAATCAACATATCATCGATAAGACCAGCCCAAACATTTACTGAAAATCTTACTTGAAAAGTTGATGAACGTTTCAATCTCGGGTTTTCACGTGCACGGCACCATCTGTGTAAATTTCGACAGATAGTAATACCGTCTCTAGTGAAAAACAACTATGGATGAACAAAAACCATACTATGGATGGACGAAGCGACATTCGCTTCGTCCATCCATAGTATGGTTTTTGGAAAGTTTGGGTTTGCTCTAGTTTTTCTTTGTATCCAAGTGGACATTACACACCTTGGACGGCAGTCTACGTCTTCATGTAGATGTTGAGCCCTTTGGTAGTGATAAGGATGCAATCCTTCTTTCTTTAAAATGCGCCACGCTGATTTTTGGCTGTTTTATTCCGTGACGAAGAGCCAGTCGTCTAGTACTTATGGATGGATCAGCAAACAAATCACTCAGAACTGCTTGTTCAGTAGCTACATCGATAATTACTGGAGGCGGCTCGCGACGATCTCTACTTGATCCAAGTCCAGTGATCGACAACCTTCTGTGAACTTCCTGAAAGTTGCGGGCAGATGGTACTGGTTGCCTGTTAGGAAACGCAGCTATGTAAGCTGCGCGCGCAGCTCTGGCGCTTCCTCGTCCCACTCCATAATAAAAATGAATGTCGGCAATGTGTGCCGGGGAAAATTCACTTAAACGCGGCATCATGTAAAAGCGAACGAAAGTTACGAAACTCAGGTAGCAGCGAACGAAAGTAACGAAACACATGTAGCAGCGGCGAATAATTCGGAGCGACTGCCTGTCTGTCATAATTGAAGGTCCCTTCGGCTAGCCCTACCTCCCCTCACCCCGACCCGCGCACATTAATAATAAAATTCACAGACAATGCTGTCTACCTGCTAAACAATAGTGCGTAGCCGTGCGTTGGGCCTTTCTTCAACAGTTGATAAGAAATGTTGGGATTAAGTTAAAAACATGCAATTTTTACCATTACGTGGCTAATACGATGAAAAATAACGTAAAGTAATAAAAAAGGTAGGTAATGGGGGCGTCTTATTGAGAAATTTTACGATTATTGTAAAAAATTTATGAAGAAAAAACAGATTTTTGCTAAAAAAAGATGTTTATTTTCAATTGAGGGTAGTTTTTTTCCCACATTTTTTTTATGAGGACGCCTAATTACTTCCAATCAATATGCAATTTGTTTCATCGCGATTGATAATTCGGTTTAAATGTTACACCGTTTTGTTTACACTGGGGTCACAGTAGCGGACAAAATATTTAAAAATTCCATAAAAAATATAAAAAAAATGTTAAGATTTTTTTTAATATTTTTTCCGTCGTTAAAATTAAGCATAGATTCCCTCATTTCGATATGTGCACATTATAAAGACTCACACAGTATATCCCACATTACGGGACACTAAATAACAAAGGTTCACAAATTATTATATTAGATTTAATAGACATGATCTCATACTGTAGCACCATGACAGCCACTACTACTAATAGCTCAGAATTTGATTGTTCCCAAAAACCACAAAAAGAAATAACTGGTGCAGACTTACAAAATAATTCTCAGTTTTTTCTATAAATACATAAATATACTTCACCAAAATATAGCGGGACTGATGAACAAATCAGATACACTAACAGTCAAAATAGAAGAGCTTCACAATGCAGGAACTAATATTGATGTAATTTGTTTTACTGAACATTTTATTGAGACGGGTTATGAACATTTGTTGCATATACCTAATTTTGTACCAGCAGCTTTCTTTTCTAGAAAGGCTAAGCGCGGGGGTACGTGCATACTTGTTACCGGACTTCAATTTAGAGAAATATCTGACGTAGCAACATTCAGTGTTGGGTGTCTTTGAATCCTGTGCCATAGAACTAATACATCATAACATTATTATTATTTGTATATGTCGCATACCTAAACACAATTACAATATATTTTATGAAAAATTAGAGGATATATTAAGGAAAAATTGTTCACTTTCTAATAAAAAAATAATCCTAACTGGCGACTTTAACATTGACATCTTAAAAAGAAATAAAATTACACTAGAATTTGAATATTTTCTTGCACAATTTAATCTTAAGTTAGCCCTTGACAAGCCTACTAGATTAAGCAGCAACACCTGCATAGATAACTTTGCCCACACCTACAGAAAAGACTGTAAAACACAAATAATTGACTTAATTCTATCAGATCATACATCTCAAATATTAAGTGTACCTATTTATAAATCATGTAAACTTAAATATTGGAAAGCAAGACATATGCCCAGAAAACTTAGAGAAGTTTAAAAATTATTTGAGCATTTTATCTTTCACACAAGTTTATAGCACTAATGATGTGAATGACTCGTATGACTATTTTGCAGATGATTTTTTGATACTATATAATCTATGTTTTCCAACAAAATATGTAACGATTAAAACAAATACTAAAATCAAATGGATATCGCGTGGAATAAAAATCTGTAGTCAAAAGCAGAGAAAATTACTTTGGACGTATAGACTTAAACCCGACTGTAAAAATAAAATTGATTTTAAGAATTATACTAAGATTTACAAAAAAGTTATACGACTAACACAGAAAACTCAAAATAACCACTTCATAAATACTTCTCAAAACAAAGCAAAAGCTGCATGGCAAGTAATTAACAAATCCAAATTTCGCCTACCACGACATCTAATACCGTCCTTATAGAGAGGTAATACCACTATCACACACCCCACGGATATTGATATAAATAGTAACGTTTCTTCGACTAGTAAAAATACTTATAACAACTTAAGTTCACAGTCATTATATATGCAACCAGTTTTACCTATTGACCTAATAAAAATAATTAATAATCTTAAAAATACAAATACTGTTGGCTACGATGGAGTATGCACTCAAGTTGTAAAATATGTCAAAGAAGTTATAGCAGCACCATTAACGCACATTATTAATTTATGCATTACTAATGGTGTTTTTCCTAATAGTCTGAAAAAAGTAATTATTAAGCCCTTATTTAAAAGAGAGGATAAATCAGATGTTAAAAATTATAGACCGATTTCCAAAATTCCTATTTTTTCAAAAGTTATCGAAAAGGTAATTTACAATTGCATTTATAATTATTATGAAAAAAATAAGTTATTTTGCAACGAACAAAAAGGATTTCGTAAAAATACTAATATAAATATGGCATTGTTCGACCTACTCTCTTATATTATGACGTCTGTCGATGAAAGAGCTCCGGTTAAATTTCTTCGTTTTTCACACCTCCAGTTCATGTTATTTATGATAAGTGCCAAATAGAAGATATAAACAAGGTAAAATTTTTAGGTATAATGCTTGACAGTAAACTTACATGGAAACCCCATATTGAAGAAATTTGTCTGAAATTAAATAAATCTGCATATGCATTGTTTCAGCTGTCCAAAAAAGTTAATACACAAACACTTTTAATAGCGTATCACGGATTGGTTGCATCAGTTCTGAGGTTTGGTATTCTTTTTTGGGGGCAATCTACAGATCGAGAGATTGTTTTTAAAGCGCAAAAACGATGTATTCGGTCCATGTGTGGTTTAAAAACCATCGAAACATGTAAACCTCATTTTAAATCATTAAAATTACTGACTATGCCAGCTATGTACATTTACGAGACTGCTTTATTTGTTAAAACCGATTTACACCTGTTTCAAAAACTATCCGAAGTAAAAAAGACTCCAATATGTGAATAAACTGTGCGACAGAAAATGCAGAACCGCTTTAGTGAAAAAGACTTTTTTTGGGATGGCTCCGAAAATTTATAATAAAATACCCGACAACATAATTAATTACCACTATTAAAGTTTATGAAAAGTATATACTCGCTGTTAATAGAAAAATGTTATTATACTGTAGAAGATTTTCTCAATGATAATTTTTAACATTTTGTGTGCAATAAACGTTTGATGTAATTTTTAAATATTTTTAAGTCTGTTTCTCTTTTTAGGTTAAATTTAAAATAGTTTTTATTTTTTTGTTTATGTTCTTGTAAGTGTTTAATTTTGTTTTTGCCGTTTATTTTATTTTTTGTGTTTTGTTTTACTGTTTGCTTTTATTTTAAATAATATTTGTACGCCTTCACGGCAAAACATAGCGCCCATATAATTAACTTAAGGGCATTACATTGCTCGATGACCTTGATGATTTGATCCCTGTACTGGTTTTTGTTTATTTGGCGCCCCTGCCGGCAAACGACCATTACTACAATAAAGATTAAGCAAGAACACAGATGTGTCGCACTGTTGTCATCGTTTTTGCCTAATTTATTCGTTCTCTGAGAGACCTGAATACATTTTGTTCCAATTTATATTTATTTTGAGATAAATTATACAGTTTGACTAATGAGCTAGCTTTCATCAGTTATTTTACTGAGCACGGGTACCCCTACTTGATACATTCTGAAAGTCTGATGATGACCAGGTAAGTGCTTATCGGTTCTCAGTAACAGAAATAGTTTGAATCATGTAGCTTTCAACTTTAATCTAATTGACCACACACAACACAATCTGAAGGTCTGATGATGACCTTTATGACTGAGATTTACACCTTATAGTTTAACAAGATCAAATTTTGATAGCAAAACTTCACATGCATGATGGGTATCGCCAGATAATTTAACTTGACTGTGTATTACATCGTGTAGAAATAAAGTTGGATGTCTGATGATGAGCGGTATAAATAAAATATAGCTTTGTTTTAATGTTGCCACGCTCTGATAAGAACAAAATGTTTCCATTCACAAAAAAGTCATTAAAATTCAAATATCTTGAACAGGTCGGTTGGTCGTTTATTGGAATTGGTGATGTTGTTAATGGTGCATGTAGACTTTCTTGAAGTAAGCACCGCACACATTCTTATCTCCGCTGCTTGGAATGGTTTTTCATCCATCTTTTTCACAGCCCAGCATTCTGATCCATACAGTACGACAGGTGTAATCACGGACTTGTATACTTTCCCCTTTAATTTGAGAGGCATTCCTTGGTCGTAAGTTGCTGTTCCAGTGACCTGTCGCCATTTCATCAATCTGAGTTGATCAGGTGCGTTACGTCCCGGTCTACTTTGCCCCTTGGACAAGCGATCCGAGATACCGGAAGTCGAAGCAGATCGATATGGGCGTTCCGGCAAAATAAGTATTCCGTTTCGGTTCTACTCAATTGCAGACCAACATTTTCTACTACAGTCTTTGCCATCACACCTCCAATCTGCTCTGGACCTCTTGGCGGCGAACAGCATACATGGTGTCTCTTCCTGGATGTCCGACGCGAGAGCGTCCATTATCACGGGGAAGAGGTAAGAGAGGAAGAGCTAAGGGATGAGAGCCTCCTCGTGGCGGCGATTGGCGGCGGCGATATCTCGCGTCCGGCCTTGGTTCAAGCCCTGGTCCGGACCGAGCGAGAATGGGAAGCCGTCACCTCCTTCTGCGAAGCAGTCATGCTAGAGAAGGAGGTGGCGGAACGTGAGAGGGAAAGAGCCTTACATCTCAGCCGCCGCGGGAGACGCCCCGGGCGTCGGAGGTCACGTGGTCGCTCCCGGCCACCGTAGGCGCGGGCCTGTGGACCGGCTGTCGTCCGGCCGTCTTTTGACGACAGGCCGTGTCAACGGCGCGATCGTATTCCACGCGCGCCATAAAGAGATGTCAGCAACAATGAAGGGGTCCGCAAGGGTCGATGCCTGCCAGGGCTGCGGCACTGTTCGAAAGTCATACAGCCCTGGACCACAAAAGGCAAAGAAGGAACATGGATGGGTTTTAGTCAGTAGAAGTCTGACACTCCCTTCCGCTCCGTCCAGAGCGGGGGGAGGGTCATTTGAGGATTTCCCAACAGAAAAAAAAAGGGATGAGGACCGACCCTTGGTGCAAGCCGAAAGCCACATTGAAGATTTCCGGCTGTAGACCCGACTTAAATTGGATACTGCATCGACTGTACATCGCAAGGATCAACCGCACATACTTCCCTCACGGTACCTCACGGGGTACCCGGTCGTATGCCTTTTCGAGGTCTACAAAAACCATGTGCAAATTTTTATGTGCACGTCTGTATTTCTCGCACAGCTGGCGGATAGGAAAATGGCATCAGTCTTTTCCTGACCAGGCTTAAAACCGAATTAGTTCTGCGAAATTTGGCTCTCTTCTCTCAGTCGCCTTTCAATAACTTTGTCCCAAACTTTCATACTATATGACATCATCATCTGCCTAGCCTTTTCCCAACTATGTTAGGGTCAGCTTTAAGTCTAACCGGATGCAGCTGAATACCAGTATTTTACGTGGAGCGACTGCCTATTTGACTTCCACAACCCAGTTAGTACTAGATAATACGATACCCCTTAGTAAGACCGACTACCTGTAACGACTGTCAAAGATCTACAAATGACAGCCGGGACTAACGGCTTAACGTGCTTTCCGAGGCACGAAGGAAACTCGGTATTTAATGGTTAGTAGCCTATCCACAGACCAACCTAGGTAAGCACGGCTTAACCTAAAGATCGATCCGAGTGGCTGTTATTATTTAGCCACGAGCTCCTTTCATACTATGTGACATTAACTCTATTCCTCTACTCTATAATTGTTGCACGCCACCAAATCACCTTTGTTTTTAAAAATGGGCACCAGCTAACTGTTACACCATTCGTCAGGAATCGTTTCTTCCGGTAACAGTTTACTGAAGAATAAAGCTAACCACGTCCATCCGTCCATCAGAAATAACTTCCATACTTCTACCGGTATTCCATTTCCTGCAATCCTCACTTCATCCAAACTAACCTTTCTCACTAGCCCCTCATTCGCTGGTTTATTTTCAAGCACACCACTCGTCATTCTCCTCATTCATCACTCTTTCAAACTAACTCTTCCACCTATCCTTAATTTTGTCACAATCCGAAATAACCATTCCGGTTTAGGTTTTTACGCATTTAACCTGACATACATCCTTCGCCTTTCTCTCTCTAGCTCTAGTAAGCCGGTAAAGGTGTTTTTGGCCTGCTGGACTATCCAGTGTATCATAGAGTTGTCTTCGTTGCAGGTCGAATGTTCCCTTAGTCGCCTTTTATTTATGGGGTGGTCGTATTTTTTAATTCCAGGACCACACGGAATTGCCTGTAATATACAGGATGGAATTTGACAACCTCACCTGGAGGGAAAGTACTCTAAATACCGGAGAAAGCAAATTTTACTCAAAGGAAACATTACATAATTTTTCATAAGATACAAATCTGTATTCAAAGATTTTCGAAAATTTGCTTGCCACACTCGGGAGTCGAACTGACTAAAATTCGAAAAAATAACATCCCGTACTTTTATGACATGAATCGATCATTTATGGATCAAATCTCTCTAACAAACATGATAAATTAAATGAAAGGAAAACCAAACTTAAAAATTCAATGGGATAAGATAAAGCACTTTTACTCAAAGGTCCATCCGATTACTTGTTGTGTTAGAGCTTATAACATCATCCAGTAAAAGTCCCGTCGAAATCGATCCAGCCGTTTCGGAGATTAGCCGGCACAAACAGAAAGACAGACAGATAGACCGTCAGAGAGACAAAAAATAAAATAAATGCGTTTTTGTTATAAGTGCCGGATATATTTTCATATGCATTCAGTAAAAAGCTGTTATTTTGATATTACAAACAGACATTTCAATTTGATTTATTTGTATAGAAGTGTAGATTTGGGCATAGCTGTCACTTGTCAAGCTTACTCTGTGATAGGTTCAAACAACAAAACGAAATTACAAACCACTTTAAATTTATTTTATAAACGTATTTTCTATTCTTATTTTACGAAATATTTATGACTGTACCATTTTCAATATTATTTCATTCAGAAATCATTAAAAACGTGCAGTTTTGAATTTTATTTGGAAAAAATAACACGCGTACAGTCCACCCGTCACAAGAGCCGTCAAGGCACTGACGTATCGCGGTCCCAAGTATGCGTCACCCGCACATTTCGCGAAATTTCGGTTTTTATTTATTATTTAAAAATATTAAAAGAAATAACAGAAAAACACAATACAGATTGTTAAGTATATCATTACGTATTTGTTGTTACAAAATTCATGCCTATAACATACATTTTTTACACGGAAAACGCACGAAGGGATTCATCAACAAATTTCTTTGAACATACGCTGTTTTTGGGATTTGAGCCATGTAATGCCCTTAAGACCTTTATGTAAATACCTATGTTTCACAAATAAAGATTCTGATTCTGATTCTGAAGCAGTCATGCTAGAGAAGGAGAACGCGTGCGTTAGATCTGTACTCGGCCGCACTCGGAACTGTTATGGCTGATCACCGCATGTTAATTCTGTCGTGCGTAGGACTTGGCCCAACACGAATACAGGTTGATACAAAAACAATACAAAAATTTGATAACGTTAAAATTAAATCTTTACTATCTATTTCGCTCCATTTTAAGTTGTCGAACTTAAAATGGAGCGAAATAGATGATATAGAGTGTCCAAACACGATCTACGATTACATAAAAAATGAATTTCATAAATGTTACGAGGAATCAAAGTATATCAGAAAAAATAATATAAATAGTAAAAGAAATAAACAAAAAAATAATAATAATAAAATGTGTAAAAAAAAGACCTATTATTTTTAAAATGGAAAAATGATTCAACGAATAAAATACTGCGATTGTAATATAATAATATAAGAAACAGAACTAATAAAATCATCGAAAAATCTAGAAACAAGCATTATTTGGAAGAAATAAATAATAACAAAACGAATCCTAGAAAGCTGTGGCAAATACTAAATAATTTGTCAGGTCGCAATAAAAAGTCGGTTGATGAAACCGTCCTGAAAGCCTTCAAAAACAATAATTTGGAAATAAAATCAATAGCTGACAAGTTTGCCACAGAAATTAGAAATAATGTCAGATAGATCATGCCCAAATGTAACCGTCGTCTACTGAACGAATCATAATATACGTTTCCCCATAACACATCCATGTACTTCAGGAAAGCTACAAATAACAGTGTAAGTAAAATAATTAAAAACCTTAATGCAAATACAGCTCCTGGAGTAGATAACATTAGGTGTATTGACATAAAATCCATCTAAAATTACCCGTTATCGATAAAATAGTAGAAAAATATGTCTGTAACCATATACAAAACTTCTATGTACAAAATGACGTGTTATCCAGCACACAATACAGTTTTCAACCCAATAAGTCCACCTCACAGTTACTATCTAAATTCACGGATGAGGTTAACGAATCTCTTAATAATAAAAATAAAATTAAGCAGAAAATTAAAGAAAAAAACCAATACATGGAAGTGACACAATATGACATCTCACGTGTCTGTCAAAAATTTTGGAAGAATTGAATATATATGAAGATAAATAAATGTTGACGAGATCAGCTGCACGACGCGCACGCCTATCGCCTCCGGACCCGTCGCTCAGCTCCGCCTCGCCGCCGCCGGAATCCAGCCCCGTCGTGAGTGCTGTGACACCGGCCGTGGCAGTTGCGTCGAGCTCGAGCGACGAGTATTTCTCTCCGCCCACGACGCCACCACCTGTTCGTCGACGGGGAGGACGCCGGCCGCCGGACGGTTTAGGACCTCGAGGCCCACCGGCCTCTGATAGGGTCCCAGCTCCCGGTGGGAGTGTGCAGCGCATGCGATGGACGCAATCCATCAATGCAAATGTCATGCGCGCATACTATGGGGCTACAGAGGGAGGAAACAACCTGACCGCGTACCGTGTTCGGATGCTCTCTCTGTTTCAGGTGCTTGAGCCAGCTGTCAACGTGTCGGCACAACGACTATCGGATCAGGTGCGAGTCATCCAGCGTAATCGTATGTTGGATGACACCGTACTTGATCGCTTGCGGACTGAAATGCAGAGTAGCCATGTCATTGCCACGCCGCCGCCGCAGGCTGTGGTTCCACCACAGTCTACAATAATACCAAATCGCGATAACGACGTGAGTAATGACATAGTTACTAATGTAAGTACCCAGTGCAATGAGGAAATGAGGAGTGCTTTGGAGGGTGCGATTCGAGAATATCGGTTCATGCAACCCGACCTTAGACCACGCATACCTCGTTTGCCCATGCATAACAAAAATAGGGCGCTGGTGGCTGTTCTGGATTCGCAGTTGTCAAACTATTTTGATAACTGCGAAGACCTCACCGATGCTCACTCAATCCTGTATTGTGCGGCTGTAGCGGCATGTCGTGTAGCTCATGTCAAATTTTCTGATGACAGAGCTACACGACCTAAACCAGCCGTACCGCCATGGCAGTACAGGATTGAACGACGTATTGGTGGGGCCAGAGCACTCATCGGCAAACTGATCTGCTTCAGGGAGGGCAATACTCGTCCTAGAGTGATGCGTTTTGTGAGGCGGGCGTTCTCGGGGACTGATATCAGTCCTCGAGACTACATGTCCCGTATCACAGAGCGCATCGACTTCCTGAAGCAGAAAGTGTATGCATGGGCAAACCGTATTCGTAGGTATAAGCGGCGGGTGGACCGATACACTCAGAATCGCACTTTTCAAAGAGATGAAAGGTGGGTATACAGGGCTTGGGAGCGACCGGACCAAGGTGTGGCTGACACGCGCCTACCGGATGATGATGCCATGTGTTCGTTCTGGCGCAGCATCTGGTCGGTGCCTGTTAGCCATACCGAGGGTGAATGGACTCAGGGGGTCGAGCGAGCGTGCGATCTAGTACCAGAAATGGGGGCAATCACTATCAGCCCCCAAGACGTAGTTCGTGCAGTCCGTCCGTTGCCTAACTGGAAATCTCCAGGGCCGGATGGACTGCACAACTTTTGGATTAAATGGTTCACAAGGTCGCACGCTCGCCTGGCGATCCTGTTCCAGTCAGCCTTAGAGTCAGGGTCGCTGCCAGAGTTTCTGACAACAGGTATAACCCACCTGCTCCATAAATCGGGTAGTACTGCGGAGCCCAAAAATTATAGACCGATTACCTGTCTTCCGACGGTCTATAAAGTTCTTACATCCATTTTGAGAGCTAAAATTAACAAACACATTGATGACAATTCTATCATGTCCGCTTCTCAAAATGGATGTAGGAACGGGTCCCGCGGTACTAAGGAGCTACTCCTCATTGATATGGCCATTAGTCAACAGGTTCGCCGTTCCCGAAGCGATCTGTCGACATGTTGGATAGACTATAAGAAGGCCTATGACTCGGTGCCACATACATGGCTCATGAGGGTGCTAGAGTTGTATAAAGTTGATGCAACTCTGCGCACCTTCCTGATGTCATGTATGGGGCAATGGAGGACAGTCCTTCGCTATCCAGGATGTCGGCAAATCCAGAGGAATAGCGAGCCGATAAGGATAGAGCGAGGTATATTTCAGGGCGATAGTTTGAGTCCACTTTGGTTCTGCTTAGCCTTGAATCCTCTTAGCACGCTGCTGGAGGATTCAGGTCTAGGTTATCGGTTGAGGAGAGGTGGTCAAGTTATATCTCACCTCCTTTACATGGATGACCTGAAACTCTTTGCCCCCAACGATTTGCAACTGATGGAGCTACTGAAGGTAACTGAAACTTTCAGTAGCGCCATCAGGATGGAATTTGGTGTGGACAAATGTGCGGTCATGCATGTAAAGCGAGGGGAGATTGTGGAATCTGTGGGAACCCAGCTCTCGGATTCCATAAATCTTAGATCCCTCTCAGCAACCGAAACCTATAAGTATTTGGGTATGTCGGAAGCGCTGGGCATCAATGTTGCTGACATGAAGCAATCGTTGAAGGAGCGCTTCTTTGGCCGCCTGAAAAAAGTATTTAATAGTCTTTTATCAGGCGGCAATAAGGTACGTGCCTTCAACGGTTGGGTCATGCCGGTTCTGATGTACTCTTTCGGCATACTCAAATGGACTCAAACAGAACTAGACGCCCTGGATAGGAGGGTCCGTACATTGTTGACGGCATATCGAATGCATCACCCGCGTTCTTCTGTTATGAGACTGTATATCCCGCGGAAGTGTGGGGGTCGAGGCTTTTTAAACGCTAAGACTCTCCACAATCGCGAGATATGCAGTCTCAGGGAATATTTCCTTGAAACCGACGTGGGAATGCATCGAGATGTGGTCGCAGTGGACAAGGGCCTCACCCCGCTTTCCTTGGCTAAAGAGAACTGGCGCAAACCCTTAGTGCTTGACACTAACGACCGCATGGAGGTATGGCAGAGTAAAGAGCTTCACGGACGCTTTTTCCGGGCCCTGCATGGGCCCGATGTAGACCTATCAGCGTCCGTAGCCTGGCTACGTTGCGGGGACCTCTTCGGAGAAACCGAAGGTTTTGTCTGTGCAATTATGGATGAAGTTATGATGACGAATAACTACCGGAGATTTATTGTGAAGGACGGTACGGTTGACATATGTCGGGCATGCCACCGTCCAGGCGAATCAATCCGTCACATTATCTCCGGGTGTTCTCGTCTGGCTAACGGAGAGTACTTGCATAGACACAACCTTGTAGCCAGGATTATCCATCAGCAACTTGCTCTAAAATACAACCTTGTGGAATCGGAAGTGCCGTACTATAAGTATGTGCCCGACCCAGTTCTCGAAAATGGCAGTATCACATTGTACTGGGATCAATCCATCATCACTGACAGGACTATTGTAGCCAATAAGCCTGATATAGTGGTGGTGGATCGATCAGAGCGGCGCACAATGATTGTTGACATAACGGTCCCGCATGATGAGAACCTCGTGAAAGCCGAGAAAGATAAGAAAATCAAGTATCTTGACTTGGTTCGCGAGGTTGTTGACATGTGGGATGTGGACTCAGCGATCATTGTGCCGATAGTCGTATCAGCCCATGGCTTAATTGCCAAGAGCCTCGACCAATACCTGAGGAGGCTCTCGTTAGGCAGCTGGATCAAGGGCTTGATTCAGAAAGCGGTACTCCTAGACACGGCTCGTATTGTTAGGAGGTTCCTCTCTCTGGAGCCCTGACCGCCGGTAGCTTGGACCCTGTTCCCGATACCGGTGGGCTACTATTTTTTTATATTTTTAAATGTTTTTTTATATGGTTTTTGTTAAGAAATATTTAAAAATGTAATTAGTAAGTAAGAAAATAAATAAAGGAAAAAATAATGTAATTTTACTATTTATCGACTTCAGCAAAGCGTTCGATACGCTTAGACACGATACGCTGCTGACAAAATTAGATAATTCGGGAGTTCGAGGACCAATACTCAGATGGTGTGAGGACTACCTTAATAACCGTAAATACAATGTCAAGATCTGTAGTGAAGGCAGTGACCCCATTGAGGTCACTGAAGGAACAGCCCAAGGTTCAATACTGGGACCCTTAAACCATCTGACATATGTTAACGACATGGAACATGTGGTCAATCACTGTTCCGTTTATCAATATGCAGATGATACATGCCTTGTAGCTACCCACAGAGACGTAAAAGTTGCAGCTCAATGGTTACAGGAAGATTTTACTCGAGTTTCTAAGTGGGCACATGATGCTGGACTGGTCCTCAACGCAAGTAAGACCAAAATCATCCATGTCCATTCTAGCCATCTAAAGCACATTACTCCTTTTAATATAATCGCACACAATCACAGTTGTCTTCACTCCACTCAGTTGGGTACGTCATGTCGATGTGAGCCAATTGACCAAGTATCGCCTTACCTACCTTGGATTAGTCGTGGACAATCGTTTTAGCTGGACTTTCCACGTGGACTCAATCTGTGATAAGTTAAGGGCTGTACTGGCAAAGTTTATTTATTTATTTATTTTTTATTCCTTAACACATACATTTGTTATTACAGGTAAGACCCAAGCTAACAAAGTAGTCATAAGTTACAAATTATAGGGTAGAAGCATAAGTTATACAGTAGACAACACACCAAGTGCCACCCTCTGGAATTCCGCCAAAGAGCAAGAAAATATGTCCAATCGCCGAGAGACACTATTTAATATTTTTAATGCACGAAATAGAGGTGCAAACTTTAACAAGTTCGTACGGGTTGCCGGGACTTTAAAAGGACCCTCCCTCGGTCCCAACCGTAGCTTCCTGTTTGGAACGAGCAATCCCAACGATTCTAGTATTTGTGGATTATTTAGCATACCACGAAAAACCATAAAAACATATCTTACGAGAGCGAGATTGCGCCTTACTTCCAACTTATAGTACCCAACCATACCTATAACAAAGAGAGTTGGATACATAAGTGGGTAGAACGGGTAGACACCAAACTGCTTCCAGTACAGGTATCGAGTAAATTTGTTCTGCATCTTTTCCAGCATCTGGGAATACTTCACTTCATAAGGATTCCAGATGATAGCACTAGTTTCCAAGTTGCTTCGCACCAACGCATTATAAAGTGCTTTCACTGCTGCCATATTAGTGAAGTCACGAGTTTCACGCATGACAAAACCAAGATTTTTAAAGGCTTTTTTGCACACCAGTACTACATGAGCACGAAACGAAAGATCCCCAGCGAAAGTAACCCCGAGATCTCGGACTGACTCCACCCGCGGTATGACGTGACCACCCATGCAATAATCATGGCGTCGGGGTACCACGGCCCGCGTGAATGACATTACGCTGCACTTCGTCACATTGAAGAGTAGCTTATTCTCTTCACTCCACGCTACCACCCGATCGATGTCACGCTGGAGCATTCCGCAGTGTGACTCCTCTGTGATCTGCAAGAATAGCTTGAGATCGTCAGCAAATAACAAGCAGCTAGCGTCTTTAATGACCTCTGGAAGATCATTAATCATGATTATAAATTCTAAAGGTCCTAAATTTGTCCCCTGACTTACCCCCGTAAGAGTAAAATACGACTCAGAAGTATAACCTGCATATTCTACCATTTGTTTGCGGTTACCCAAGTAGCTAGCAAAGAACTCTAGGAGGGCTGGGGTAAAACCGAACCTCGCAAATTTATTTAAAAGTATGTCATTATCCACACTATCAAATGCCTTCCTGAAGTCGAAGTAAGCGACGTCCAGTAGGGCACCAGTCTCCGAGTCTAGCACTGTGGTGGCCTGATTTAAAAAACACATTAAATTAGAGTTCGTGCTACGGCCCACACGGAAACCATGCTGCGCGTCGTTGAGCTGTGAGGCTACTTGCGAGTGGATAATTGAACACAACGCGGACTCGAAGACTTTAGCAAAAGCTGACAATACTGCTACTGGTCTATATCCGCTAACATCCGAGCTTGGAGCCCCCTTCGGTACCGGAGTAACCCTAGTCAATTTCCAGCCGTCCGGATACGAGCATTCTCGTAAAAAGCTATTAAATAAATGCATGAGCGGCCGGGCCAGTACTGTCCTGCAATCCCTAACGACGAAGGGTGGCACCCCGTCTGGCCCAACCGAACGCTTGGGCTTGAGGCGCGTGAGCGCGGCACTCACCTCGCCGAGAGATAGCTGTCCGACGTGAACGCGTGCGCCGCGCTCGGGCGCCGCCTGCCCAGCGGCAGCCGCATCCAACCGCGGCGCCACCACCCCATAAACCGAATGAAAGTAGTCGGCGAACGCCTGAGCACACTCATGTTCTGGCAACGGCACATCATTCCTAGTTATCTTCGGCCTACTACGTTTCGAGCGCTTGCCTCCAATAAAACCCCAAAAGGACCTCGGTTCCTTCACAAATTGTTGCTCCGTACGCCTCTGATAATCGCGGTATGCGGTTTGTCTTTGACAAGAGAACGGCAGTGAGAAAATTTAACATAGTCGCTAACTGAACCAGTCTTCTTAAAAGATTTGTGCCACAAAGCCTTCTTCTTAATATGACCTATTATGTCAGCAGTGAACCATTCAGGGTAGTTATAACGAAAGAAAGCCCCCTTGGAGCTCTTTCTTGGAGTGCTATCATCCAAAATCCTATAAAATATGTCATAAAATATTCTATATGCTTCGTCGGCATTAGTCGTTTCATACAGGGCGCTCCAGTCTACCCCTGCAAGTCCCAAGTACAGCGAATGGAAGTCCGCCTTGCTATAATTCCATCGTGGTAGGGAGGTGGAAGCCCGCGGAACAGTGTAACCAGAGGTAAAAGTCGCCCGCACCCGACTTATATTCACTCGTAGCGGCGGATGCTGCGGGTCTATGCATGACAAACACTCCTCACATTCCTCATTTACTACAATATCACCTACAGGCAAAGTAGTTAGGACTACATCGAGCGTGCGATTGTTGCAATTAAGAATATTGTTACTTTGGCGAAACCCACAGAAGGTGACAAAGTATTCATAATAACATTGTACCTCTTGGTTTGTTGAGTACATATTTAAATCAGCTACTAAAACAACTTTATCGTAGCTAACACATAACTGCTCTAGCAAATGAAACATAAACATATATTCCCTTTCAATAGTCTTAGGTGGAATATACGCAACACAACACAAAAACAAAAAAGTATTTTGTCGGTATACCGTCGCACATACGATTTCGAACGGGTGGTGGTTCAAGCTAGCGTTATCAGGTAACGGTATTCTGCGTAAGTCAAGGGCGCCGCGCGGTGTGGCTATCAGCATGACCCCTCCGTGTTTGCGGCCATCCGTGCGGTCACATCGAATTATCGTGTATCCGCTTGGAGCCAGTTCACCATCATATATCGAGTCATTAATTCCAGTCTCGGTTATTGCTACCAAATCAACCATAGACCCTAAGATATTGTTATAAAATGATTTTAACTTCGTGCGTAAGCCTCTAACGTTCTGGTAGATTAAATCTAACGAGCACTTGGGTTTCTTGCCACTAGCTTGTACCACCTTCACACCATTCGAGCACACCAGTCCCAACGGTTGCGAGTGGGAACTATTTAAAACACTAGTATTAGCATACCGACACTGTAAATCATTCCTATTTCGTCGTTCAGTACGCTGTTCACAGGGAACATCCATCGACTGCGCGTGCACTGTCGCCGGTGTGAATCTCGGAGCTCGTATCCCCCCGCTGCTCGCGGGGACGCCTCGGAAATCAGACAACTTCACTCCTGCGGGCCACGCCGCTGGCGTGTTTATGGTCTCACTTAAGCTCTCAGGAAAAGCAATTACGAAGGCAGCGTGTCTAGTAGTCTTAATTGAGCGTTTTTCCACAACATATTGGTCACAATCTTGAAGCTTCTTCAAATAGGTGAGCACGTTTTGCTCCGTCGTCTCCGGCTTGAAAGACCACGCCTGCAAATATTTAAGCTTTTCAACCGCTTTAAGCTCGTCATCCTCTTGTCCGCTGCCAGTGACCACTCGTCGTTTAGAATTACGAGCTTTGCGCGCCGGTTGCCACCCTTCATCGGAGATAATGCGTGATTGATTTTCGTGGCGATTATCTCTTGTGTCACCCTTGCTATTTTCCGCTGAATTCGTGGCTCGACATTCCAATGATGATAAAGTTGCTTTTGTGGGTAGATTGGGATTTGCACTCGTAGCAGTCACCGTAGATGTATTCATCAAATTATTTGTGTCACCTACGTCACCATCGGTCCTTGGTTTTGCAGCAGATGACTTTTTTGCAGCGGCTGTGTATCCACTTTTGGCTTTAGCGCTAGAAATAACTCGTGCTTGGCGCATGGGTCGCTGCGTAGTCGCTGGAATCGCTGGCTTCTCTTGACCACCGTCGGCATCCAATAGTTTCGGAAGGACAGATTTCGGTGTACCCTCAGTAGCTAACGTTAACAATTTCAATGATTCCTCTTGCTTAAGTATAATAGTGGTTTGCTCATCAATTTTGCACTCGAGAGCACTGATTTTTGTCGCGAGTTCAGTAACTACTTTATGTAGCTCGCGCACTACACCTTCAAGGGCCTTCTGGGCCATTATTATATTTTTAAAATGCGTAAATACTGGGAGCTGTACTACAGTGCGCGGGGTACCCGTTGGGCAGTATGTCCTCTTCTAAAAAGTTCTACATTTTGAAACTAAAGTTCCGTTCAAAATACTGTTAAAATATGTATGTTGCCTTAGCTGAATCAATTATAGCTTACGGAATCACGAGCTATGGGCGAACATTTAAATATACACTGAAAGAATTTCAAAACTGCAAGTTAGACTTTTAAAACTCATCGTACCCAGAAAAATAAAGCACGAATGTAAAGATAATGTCATCGAGTTATTTAAATATTGTTAAATTTTGCCAGTACAGACTAGACTCGACATGGCCCTCTTAATTGAGCAATTTAATAACCAAAGCATTCAAATACCCATATCACATAAAATAATGACAAGAAGTATCACCAAGAATAAACTGATAGTTCCTCAGGCTAGAAATTATTATGGCAGGCGAACAGTAAAATTTCTAATTCCCACAATAATCAACAAAATACCAAAATCCATAAAAGACGAAATAAACGTGAAAAACTTTAAGCAAAAATACAAAACATACTATTACAACTGCATAAACAACTTAGTCTAAGGAAATAATTATTTTGAAAACACTAATACAAAAATATAAAAACGAAGCAACCTGTATAGGATACGTTGACTAGAATGAGCGGCTCAATAACAAGCAGCTTCAAAACATTATATTTGACTCACGTACTTACGGATAGATGTTTACGGCTAAAAGCTAGTTACGTGCAAAATATTTTTCATGTACCCACATTTTTACTTGTATTTGTTTAGTAGTGATTAAGCAGTGTTGTTTTAGCGAATGTGAGTACCAATACAAACCATCTTTGGTTTAATGGTACAAAACAAACGAACCTGTATTAAGACTATAAAAATACAAAAATACAAAAATACACTCACAACCCACTGCCACAAAAACACCTGGTATAAAAACTACTTTGACACAAAAAAGCAAATAATAAACGACATATTATATACTAAACAAATCCTAACAATAGAAGTCGTACATTTGAGTCACCTCACGTTATTTGTATACTCTCCCAATGGCTAGCTTAAATAGTATATGCAGCGAGTTGGACTCGCCAACAGTGGGTAACTCATTTAGCTGTGCCCCAGAAAAATGTATTGAATATGTCAACACCACCAATTCCAGCATAAAAATACTACATTTAAACATCCGTAGCTTAAATAAAAACTTTGAACAACTCCAGGTACTAATGCACTCAACAAAACTTGATTTAGACGTGGTAATTCTTACTGAATGTTGGCTTAGTAAAGTCAGTAATATCCCTGTTTTAGCTGGATACAATTCCTATTTTACTGAAATAAATAGTAACCAAAATGATGGAATTGTTATCTTTACAAAACAAGCTCTCCGAACCTCTGAGTGGGAACCTCAATTTGTGGGTGGAAATTGCTTGGTATGTCACATTGTTAACCAAAATATCGCTATTGTAGCAGTGTACAGATCCCCGTCATACAATTCCAAGGAAAGCGCAGAAAGTTTTTTGGATAGTTTAAATAGTGTCTACGTAAGCCTCTCCTCCTACAAAAATATAGTCCTCATAGGTGATATTAATATAGACCTTAAACCTAATAGTACAGATGACCGCTGTTTCAACTATCTCATTCTTAATGCCTCCCACGGTCTTCTTCCAACCCACAGGCTCAACACTCGGCTGGATAACTGTCTAGATCATGCACTTGCTAAAACTACCCTTCCTGTTACTACCCTTGTACTAAACTCACACATCACGGACCACAAACCGGTGCTACTTAATATTGCTAACACAAACCCAGATAATAAACCACCCCACATAGCTACCCGCATAGACTACGATGCAGTTAAGTTAGATTTAGAAAATTCTGATTTTACCCCATTATACAAAATTATCGACCCCAATATATCCATGAATATGTTCATAAATATTATCTCTTCAGTAATTGACAAACACACTAGACAAATCAAAATCCCAAGGAAAAAAAGAATTATCAAACCATGGATAACCAACGGCCTATTAAAGTGTATACAAAATCGTGACCGGTTGCACAATAGATCAAGAAAAGATCCCAATAATCTAATCCTGAAAATTACCTATACGCGGTACCGGAATTATTGTAACGACCTGCTCCGGAAACTAAAAATTACCCACGAAAAACGCGAACTTGAAAAATCCCGTAACAACCCCAAAGCTCTCTGGAAAACGATAAAACAAATCACCAGTACCACCAAAAAGAAAACTAGCCCTGTAGAACTGTTGGACATCTGTGATAACGCTACTTCATCTGTAAACGAAGTATGTAGGTTTTTCAGTACCATAGGCACTAACTTAGCAGAAAAAATCTTGTCCCAATCTCACCAACCTACATACCCACCTATGAGCTCATGTCAAAACATTTCGTCCAGCTCCTCCAACTCTCTTGTAATACTTGAGGTTGATGAATCAGAAGTGGAGTCTCTTATTCTACAACTGCGTAGTGATTGCGCAATAGGTTGGGATGACATATCCCCCTTGGTGCTAAAGAGTTGCCGTCAGACCTTGACGCCACCCTTGACGTATATCCTTAACTCTTGCATTCAAAAAGGCATATTTCCTGCCGCGCTAAAGAAAGCAATCATCCATCCAATTCATAAGGGAGGGAACAGGAACTGTGTCAATAACTACAGACCCATATCGGTCCTATCAGCACTCTCTAAGATATTGGAAAGGATCCTAAATAACGCTTTAAACAAATTCCTCAACAAACATCAGCTCATATCTGATAATCAGTATGGTTTTCGCACAGGAATCTCTACTGAAGATGCAGTTCTTGAGCTGACACAATTGGTTGCTAGGAATCTTGACAGTAGAACCAAAAGTCTAGGGATCTTCCTAGACCTTTCTAAAGCATTTGACACAGTCTCTGTTCCCAAACTTATCTCCAAATTGGAACTCCTAGGGGTACGAGGAAATACCCTCGAAATTTTCAAAGACTACCTAAACAACCGGACCCAGAGAGTAAAAATTGGAGAGTATATAAGTGAAGAAGTATCGACCACTTACGGTGTACCACAGGGAAGCATTTTAGGCCCCACCCTCTTTCTGACATACGTCAATGAGTTGTGCAGAATAACTATCCCCAACTCCAAGATCATTGCGTATGCAGACGACACCGCAGTCATAGTTTCCGGACCAACTTGGAATAGCGTTAAGCGCTACGCAGAAGCGGCGATGTCAACTATAATGAAATGGCTCAACCTAAACTTGCTTACCCTAAACTGCGACAAAACATTGTACATTCCTTTCGCTATCCGACGTAACAACTTACCCGACAAAACCTTCTGCTTAACAGCGCACTCCTGCTCCAAACAATTCCCACAATGCTTATGTCCGACGCTTGTAAGAACTGATAGTGTGAAATATCTGGGTGTCCAAATAGACGGAAGCTTACGATGGGACAAACAGGTCGACGCCACTACCACTAGATGTTTGAGACTTTTGCATATTTTCAAATCCCTTAGAGACTCGGCTGCGCCTGATACCTTGAAGATGGTGTACTATGCACTATGCCAATCCATCATTGGATATTGCATTACAGTATGGGGTGGTGCAACTAAAACCAGTCTCCTGAGGATTGAAAGAGCGCAGAGAGCCGTACTGAAGGTGATGTCGCGTAAACCTTATCGTTATCCCACTACGCAATTATACGCTGATTCTAAAGTACTTTCAGTGCGCCAACTTTTTGTACTGCAGTCTACTGTTAGAAAACACGCCAGCGTTCCCCCACCTGACCCTAAAAAAAGGAAGAAACTACCCTTAAGTACCCCTCACAAAACCGCCTTTGCTAAACACCAATACTACACATTAAGTACATATATATACAAACAAGTTCACAAAAATCTAAACATTGTCCATCTAAATAGATATGAAATAAAATCAAAATTAACGGAATGGCTACTGGAACAGGACTACCTACGAATAGAATCCTTACTTAAGTACGTCTCCTAAGTACCTACATATACCAAATCACACACAACACACCCACACGCGCTCACACGCGCACACCCACACACGCACACTCACACACGCAAGCAGTCACACACTTCACGTATAAAACATTTGCTATTATTTAAATTAGCTTTATATGCATAGTCGCTCAGGTAGATCGACACAGTCTACTATTATACTAATACAGCATCACTTTTTAAGCTCAATCACTGTCTCTCAAGATACAGGTTTCCTAGTTTGAGAGACAGGGTTTTCCATATTGTGTACAGATTTCAGTTTTAGTTTATATTGCATTGTGTTACTACCAAAGCTCATTTACACTGTGTTTATATAAAACATGTTAAATCTGTATTTTTTGTGAAATAAAGTTATTATTATTATCTTTATTTATTTTCTAACATACTTGTTACATTTTTAAATATTTCTTAACAAAAACTATATAAAAAACATTTAAAAATATAAAAAATAGTGGTCCGCCGGTAGCGGGAGCAGGGTCCAAGCTACCGGTGGTTAGGGCTCCAGAGACAAGAACCTCCTCACAATACGAGCCGTATCGAGGAGTACTGCCTTCTGAATCAGGCCCTTGATCCAACCGCCTAAGGAGAGCTTCGAAAGATGGTCATCGAGGCTCTTGGCTATGAGGCCATTGGCCGTCACGACGATCGGCACAATGATAGCCGAGTTCACATTCCACATGTCGACAACCTCGTGTGCCAAGTCGAGATATTTTATTTGTTTCTCTTTCTCAGCTTTCACGAGGTTCTCGTCATGCGGGATGGTAACATCGACTATCATTACGCGGCGCGCTGATCGGTCTATCACTACTATGTCAGGCTTATTGGCGACAATAGTCCTGTCAGTAATGATAGACTGATCCCAGTACAGCGTAACATGGTCTTTCTCGAGAACTGGGTCGGGCACATACTTGTAGTACGGTACCTCAGATTCCACAAGTTTATATTTCAAGGCAAGTTGCTGGTGAATAATCCTGGCTACTTGGTTGTGCCTGTGCAAGTACTCGCCGTTAGCCAGACGAGAACAACCAGAAATAATATGTCTGATAGACTCACCCGGACGGTGGCATGCCCGACACACGTCAACCGTCCCGTCCTTCATAATATATTTCCGATAGTTGTTCGTCAACATAACTTCGTCCATAATCGCACAGACAAAACCTTCAGTTTCTCCAAAGAGATCGCCGAAACGTAACCAGGACACGGACGCTAGAAAATCTACATCGGGCCCATGAAGAGCTCGGTAGAAGCGCCCGTGAAGCTCCTTGCCTTGCCATACTTCCTTGCGGTCATCGGTAGTGAGTACTTCAGGTTTGCGCCAGTTCTCTTTAGCCATGGACAGCGGGGTGAGTCCCTTGTCCACTGCGACCACATCTCGGTGCATACCCACCTCGACTTTAAAAAAATATTCTCTGAGACTGCACATCTCGCGGTTGTGAAGGGACTTCGCGTTTAAAAACCCTCGACCCCCACACTTCCGCGGGATGTACAGCCTCATCACTGATGATCGTGGGTGATGCATCCGGTTTGCGGTAAGCAGTGTACGAACTCTCCTATCCAGGGCATCGAGTTCGGTCTGAGTCCATTTGAGTACGCCGAAAGAGTACATTAAAACCGGCATGACCCAACCGTTAAAGGCGCGCACCTTGTTTCCGCCTGAAAGAAGGCTATGTAATACCTTGTTCAGGCGTCCAAAGAAGCGCTCCTTCAACGATTGCTTCATGTCAGTTACGTTAATGCCTAACGCTTCCGACATACCCAAATACTTATAGCTTTCGGTTGAGGAAAGGGTTCTCAGGTGTATGGAATCCGAGAGCTGAATTCCCTCGGATTCCATAATCTCCCCTTGCTTTACATACATGACTGCACATTTGTCCACACCAAATTCCATCCTGATGGCGCTACTGAAAGTTTCAGTTACTTTCAGTAGCTCCATCAGTTGCAATTTGTTGGGGGCAAAGAGTTTCAGATCATCCATGTAAAGAAGGTGAGATATGACCTGACCACCTCTCCTCAACCGGTAGCCTAGACCTGAATCCTCCAGCAATGTGCTCAGAGGATTCAGGGCTAAACAGAACCAAAGTGGGCTCAGACTGTCGCCCTGGAATATTCCCCGTTTAATCCATACAGGTTCATCGTTCCCCTGGATCTGTCGACATCCTGGATATCGAAGGACCGTCCTCCATTGCCCCATACACGATTCAAGGAAGGCGCGTAGAGTTGCATCTATCTTGTACAACTCCAGCACCCTCATGAGCCATGTATGTGGCACCGAGTCGTAGGCCTTCTTATAATCTATCCAGCATGTAGACAGATCCTTGCGGGATCGACGAACCTGTTGGCTAATGGCCATGTCGATGAGGAGTAGCTCCTTAGTGCCGCGGGACCCATTCCTACATCCATTTTGAGAGGCAGACATAATGGAGTTTTTGTCAATGTGTGTATTAATTTTAGCTCTCAAAATGGATGTAAGAAGTTTATAGACCGTAGACAAACACGTGATCGGTCTATAATTTTTGGGTTCCGCGGGACTACCTGACTTATGGAGCAGGTGGGTAACGCCTGTTGTTAAAAACTGCGGTAGGGACCCAGACTCTAAGGATGACTGGAATTGGGATGCCAGGCAAGTGTGTGAACTGCTAAGCCATTTGAGCCAGAAGTTGTGCAGTCCGTCCGGTCCCGGTGATTTCCAATTCGGTAACGGACGAACTGCTCTGGCTACATCTAAAGGTGTTATCAAAATTGGCTCCATTTCTGGGATAGGTTTACACACCTGCTCGACATCACGCATCCAGTCAGCCTCAGTATGACAGACGGGTACCGACCAGATGCTGCGCCAGAAAGAACTCGTAGCAGCATCATCCGGGCGGCACATGTCTGTCATATTCTGGTCAGGTCGCTCCCAAGCTCTGTATACCCACCTCTCATCGCTCTGGAACATGCGATTCTGTGAGTATCGATCAACCCGCCGCTTATACCTCCGAATACGGTTCGCCCATGCATAAACTTTCTGCTTCAGGAAGTCGATGCGCTCTGTGACACGGGACATGTATTCTTGAGGACTGATTCCAGTCCCCGAGAATGCCCGCCTCACAAAGCGCATCACACGTGGTCGTGTATTGCCCTCCCTGAAGCAGTGTAGTTTGCCGATGAGTACCCTGGCCCCGTCGATGCGGCACTCGATCCTGCGCTGCCAGGCTGGTACGGCTGGTTTTGGTCGAGTAGCTACGTCACAATTTGGAAACTTGACATTAGCTAAACGACATGCCGCAACAGCCCCACAGTACAGGATCGAGTGTGTATCAACGAGGTTCTCGCTGCTCTCGAATAAATTCTTGAGTTGCGAGTCCAAGGCACACACCAGCGCCCTATTTTTATTATGCAAGGGTAACCGTGGTAATCGGGGTCTAAGTTCGGTAGGAGTAGAACGATACTCGCGAAGCGCATCTTCCAAAGCGCTCCTCAATCGGTCGTTGCACTGGCTACTTACCACAGCAACCCTATCATCTTCCTCTACAACAGCTGGGTTGAACCGCGGCGGGGTTGCGTCAATAACTGACGCTTGCACCGCGGTTTGTGCCGGAGTTAAAACGATACGGTTGCTCAGTACCTCTGAGCGCAGCCTATCAAGTACGGCGTCGTCCAACATGTGATTGCGTTGGATAACCCGCACCTGATCCGACAGTCGTTGGGCCGAGACGTTGATGGTTGGTTCAAGTACCTGGAACAGAGACAGCATCCCAACACGGTACGCAGTGAGGTTAGTTCCCCCCTCTGTAGACCCGTAGTATGCGCGCATGACGTTCTCGTTAATGGAATGAGTCCATCTCATGCGCTGCACACAACCACCGGCAGCGGGGACCCGGCTCGGGGCCGGATGGCCCCTAAGTCCCAAGCTTCTCGGTGGCCGGCCTCTCCCCTGCCGACGTACAGGTGTTGGCGACGTCGGCGGAGAGAAATACTCGTCGCTCGAGCTCGACGCAACTGCCACTGCCGGTGTCACAGCACTCACGATGGGGCTGGATTCCGGCGGCGGCGAGGCGGAGCTGAGCGACTGGTCCGGAGGTGGTAGGCGTGCGCGTCGGGAGGCAGCTCTCGTTATCATTTGGTCATCGTTTCGTTATAACATCTCATTAAATATTTCCATTTTTCGTATTGATGACGCCGCGACGTTGACAGACGTCATTGTTGATTGGTAACAGTTTTTTTATATTTTCACTTTTTGGTTTTCTTTCTGCTTTTATTCCAATTTTCTAATATTTGCGTGTTTTTAAAAGACTATTAAAGAACTGTTATAAAGATGTTTGAATAAAAACTAATATTTATATTAAAATAAGAATGATGATGAAATTTACTTAAAAATAATAAGTAAATTTACTTAAATTTACTTATTATTATATTATTATTATTATTATTACTATGTGTAAAGAAATTTGAAAAAAGTAGGTGGCAGGCCGTGAGAGGGAAAGAGCCTCACGTTCCAGCCGCCGCGGGAGACGCCCCGGGCGTCGGGGGTCACATGGTGGCTCCCTGCTACCACGTGACCACCACGAGACCTAGGCGCGGGCCTGTGGACGGTGAGTATTGGGCTAGATCGCCGTCCGGCCGTCTTATGACGACAGGCCGTGTCGACGGCACGTTCGTATTCCACACGCACCTCCAAGGGCCGGTGCCTGCCAGGGCTGCGGGACTGTTCGAAAGAGACCGCGGCCCTGGAACACAAAGGGCAAAGAAGGAACATGGATGGGTTGTAGTCAGTAGAAGTCTGATGATGAAGTTTGATGATTTCCCATTCGAAAAAAAAGAAGAGATGAAAGCCGACCCTTGGTGCAAGCCGACATCCACATTGAAGCTGCCGGTAGTGCCCGCTGTAGACCGGATTTAAATTGGATACTGCATCGACTGTACATCGCACGGATCAACTGCACATACTTCCCAGGCACACATTTCTTCTTAAGAGCCATCCACAGAACCTCACGGGGTACCCGGTCGTATGCCTTTTCGAGATCTATAAAAACTATGTACAAATTTTTATGTGTACGTCTGTATTTCTCGCACAGCTGGCGGATAGCGAAAATGGCATCCGTCTTTCCCTGACCGGGCATAAAACCGAAATAGTTCTGCAAAATTTCGCTCTCTTCTCTCAGTCGCCATTCAATAACTTTGTCCCAAACTTTCATACTATGTGACATCAACATCTGCCTAGCCTTTTCCCAACTATGTTAGGGTCGGCTTATAGTCTAACCGGATGCAGCTGAATACCAGTATTTTACATGGAGCGACTGCCTATCTGGCTTCCACAACCCAGTTAGTACTAGGTAATACGATACCCCTTGGTAAGACTCAGACTTTTTGGGCCACTGACTACCTGTAACGACTGTCAAAGATCTTGCTTTCCGAGGCACAAAGGAAACTCGGTATGTAATGGGTGGTCACCTATCCACAGACCAACCTAGGTAAGCACGGCTTAACCTAAAGATCGATTCGAGTGGCTGCTTTAGATTCAGAAACCTAAACAAACCAAACACTGACACAAATTACGACATTAACACACACCTACAAAAGAACAATTAGAAACATATTGGTTTAGTATTTGGGAAGAACAAGTACGACACAGGACAGACAGAAGCGACATGGATAACAGAGGAAGAAACGAAATGGAGAGCAATACATGAAATGGTTCGTAGAGATTACAGAGGCCGATATCACACATATAACAGGCAGATTACATAATTGGAAATCTCCTGGTATAGACAAAGTACACAATTTGTTAAAGTTAACTTCATTATACAAACCAATAGCAAGAAATTTAACACAAATCATATTAGGACAACAAAATATACCAGAATTTATTGCAACGGGCATAACATACATGCTGCCTAAAACTAAAAATTCACCGCACCCTTCCCAATACAGACCAATCACATGCTTACCTACAATTTATAAAATATTAACATCAGCAATAACAACGAAAATCAACAACCACATTGAACACCACAACATCATGGCGGCGGAGCAGAAAGGATGTAGACGGGGCCACATGGGATGCGATTGAACAGTTAATAATAGACTCTACTATTCATAAACATGCCACCACAAAGAATAGAAATCTTCATTGCACCTATATCGACTACAAAAAAGCCTTTGACAGTGTTCCTCACTCTTAGTTGATTCAGATACTAAAAGTTTATAGAGTAAATTCAAAAATAATAGACTTCCCATGCAATATAATGTCACAGTGGTAAACCACACTTCACATAAAGTGTAATCGCGATAATGTTACTACGCGAGAAATATAAAAAGAAGAAATATATATCTAGAAAGGTATCTATCAAGGTGACTCTAAGTCCCCTGTGGTTCTGATTCGTACTAAACCCTCTGTCTAATCTGCTGCAGAGCTGCCGTGCCGGATATAATAAATAATAATAATAAAAATCTGTTTATTTCATCTCCACAAATTACATTAAGGTATAAAGTTGACAAGATAAATTGTCGAAAAATTAGTAATTTGTGGGAGATCTGGAGTCTAAACTAAGCCGAGGCCTGTACTATAGATCTCCAGGCCCCCCATTTCATAACATTTGTATGTATTGTCAACAAGTGAAAGACGGAAAGAGTGGGAATGATTGAGTAAAACGTGGAATGATGTGGGGTAATGTGCGTGGGTGAGTCTATGTGTGAGGGTGTGTTTGTGTGTGTGTGTGTGTGTGTGTATAAATGTAGGTGTGCTTGGGAGGGGGTGTGTGTGTGTTTGTGTCAAAGGGTGGGTAGTTTTGTTAAATTATGTTTTTGCATGTTTATACACATTTATTTAGTTTTATGGAGCATTATGCGAAATAACATTTTGGTAAGTGTAGAATAGTGATATATAAATGATTAATGTATATAAAAACGTAAGTAGGTTTAAAGTATATGTAAGGTTTGTTATCATATTATTTTGTTTGTTATAATATGTAATGTAAAAATAATATAATAATGCAATAAACACTTCAGTTTATATTTGGACCTCTAAGATTTTTTCTGTTTCGGAGTAATTAAGAGTCAGTAACCATTTATAAATTATTTTTTTGCTTTCTATTTTCGAATTATTGGAGAACGGAATTATTTTATTTACCTTGTTTAGCAACATAGCACCTCGGAATGGAAAAAATCTTTGTGCAAATGAGGTGTTCACAGCAGCCGTCTCACATACCGCGTGCTTTCTTCTAGTCTGAGCTATGTGTTTTCTTCTATCTTCTGGTAAGTCACTTAGTTTGTGGAGGATAGATTGCATTATGTAAAGCTGGCGCACCGTGAGGACTTGCGCTTCTTCGTAAAGCTCAGAGGTAGGGAATAGCCGATGCTTAGATAGGCTTACTTTCAGTATCATCCTTTGCGCTCTTTCCAGGGTAATAATTTTAGTTTTGCATGCTCCTCCCCAGGTAGTGATGCAATAGGATATAACTGACTGCGCCAAGGCCTCGTATACCAACTTTATGGTCTGTCTGTCTGCTACGTCACGCAAAGCTTTAAAAATATATGTTAATTTTCGGATTCTATTGGATATCGAATGTATATGGTTATCAAAATTTAAATTAGCATCAATGTCGATTCCGAGATATTTAATGCATTTAGTAGGTATAATTTTGGGACAGGTACAGCTAGGGATAGGAGGGAAATTACATTTGTGGGCATATATGTTATAAGTAAGGTCAGCTATTTCTCTTCGATTTTGAATAGAGAACACAATGAATTTTGTCTTGTCATCATTTAAAGTGAGGTAGTGTGATGTTAACCAATGACAGATCTTGTTGAAACCCTCTTGCGCATAACTAAAAAGTTCCTTATATGAATCAGCGTAGAAGGTTACAGATGTATCATCTGCATAAGCTGAAAGGCGGCAATTTTTAATGTTAAGTGCGCAGAGCTCATTTATGTAGCAGAGGAAGAGCGTCGGTCCAAGTATACTGCCTTGAGGCACCCCAAATGCAATTGGGAGTTCATCACTGATGTTGTCACCTATTTTTACGCATTGTGTTCTATTGTGCAGATAATCGGAAAAAAGTGCCAGTGTGATGCCTCTTATACCATGAGCTTCCAGCGTCTCTACAAGGCAGGGGACAGAAACAGTGTCAAAGGCCTTAGCAAGGTCGAGAAATATAGTCAAGCATTTCTTTTTGTTATCGAGTTTATTGACCAGAAAGTTAACAAGATCGAGTACAGCATTATTTGTTGAGCGGCCAGCCCTGAAACCATATTGCGAGTTAGAAAGTAGATTACCGTCTTCTAAGAATTTAGTAAGCCTGGTATTGACTATGCGTTCAAATAATTTCGATATGGAAGTTAATATTGCAATCGGTCTATAATTGCTGACACTGCCTCTATCACCTGCCTTGTGTATTGGGTGTACTACAGCTCTTTTTAAAGAATCCGGAAAGACCCCAGCCTCGAAACAGCGATTTATCAAATAAACAAGCACGGGTGTTATTGACTTGGAAGTAATTTTAAGAATCTCAGAGCTGATTTGATCCCAGCCTGGAGCGCAGTCACTTTTTAAAAGTTGTATTGTTCTTTCCACTTCTTCGTGGTCAGTTTGTAGGAGAACAAAAGATTTAAGGGGAGGTTCAAGAATTTTCTTATATTTTGGAAAGCGAGTGGCCAAAATCTTGTCAGACAAACGTTTGCCGATATTGGAGAAGTATTCGTTAGTCTTGTTAATAGACTCTTTGGGATTGTCAGCAATTTTTAAAAGTTGTAGTGGTTGTTCATTTTTGTTATTTTTGTTAGTAATTGTTTTAATGGTGGACCAAAGCCATTTTGAGTTATTTTTAGATATTATTATTTGACTTCTCTCATACTGTTTCTTAAGCTTTTTTAATAAATTGTTACAATAGTTTCGGTATCTTAAGTACGATATTTTTAATATTTCATTATTTGTATTAAATTTTAATTTTTTATGCATCCTGTCCCTTGTGCGTATACAACGTAACATACCAACAGTTATCCATGGTTTTATCGTAAATTTATTTCTAGGAGTTAAACGTCTTATCGAAGTTTTTGCAACTAAGTGCTGTATTATGTAAATGAACTTGCTCATTGCGATATGTAAGTTAGCTTCTTGATAAACTTCCACAAAATCATAATTTTCACAATCGGTTATAAGTTTTTCTTTGTCAAATTTATGAATAGTTCTTAGTTTTGTTGATTTATTGATAGAAACGCCTGTTTTTAAACTAAACAAGACAGATTCATGATCCGTAATACTGGTTCCGAGAGTAAATGTAAAAGCACTTAATTTCGTTTTTAATAGCACATGGTCTAAGCACGATTTTCCCCTAGTTGCGGCGTTGATGGCAGGAAGTAGTCCGTGAAAAGTAATTGTATCCATATACGCCGTGTACGTAGGGCTTGTTTTAATTAGATCAATATTTATGTCCCCCACTAAGATAATGTTTTTGAAAGACGAAAAACCTTCTAATAGTGCAAGTAGTGATTCAATGAAAGTATCAGGGCTTCTAAAGCTTGGGGGTCTATAAATAGCAATCAATATAGTGTGGTTTTGTATCTTAATTGTCAGGCAATTTGCTTCAGCAAGGTAGGGTTCTTCTACAGTACATTCGAGGTCACTGTTTGTATAAACAACAAGACCGTCGTTTTGATTGTAGTTGTCATTGGTTTTGCACGCATTATAACCCTCCAGCAATGGCAAGTTGACGACATGGGATAACCAGCATTCTGACAGCACTATAATGTCACATGAAAATTTTAGTCGGTTAAGAAGAACGTGAAACTCCTGGAAGTTGCAGGATAGGCTGCGGATATTCTGCTGTAGGATATTTAGATATCGAGTGGGATGGTGGAGATATTCGATGCATTCCTCCGGTTCACAAGAAACAGGTGCAGAAATACTAAACTGGTCAATGTTTTGTATTAAATTATTTGTGGTATCGAATGAAGCGTATAATTGCTACTAGTGAAATGACAAGACAAATAATATTTATTGTTATTATCTGGAAGTAAAGGTAAGAGAATGCGCAATGAAAAAGGACATCGTATCCGTAAACTAATGTAGACATAGTCCGTTACTTGTAATCGGAAGAAAGTACATTGTGTATGTGAATAAACTTTAATAAAATTAGGGGATATTAGGGGTTTTGAATTTAGTGTACAGTATGTAAATATGTAGATTTGGTATATCATAAAAATATTTTATATCATATAACATAATATTAGTATGTGTTGTGGTGAAGTTTGTGTGTGTGTTTATTGTGTAATATTGCAAGTATGCTCGTAGAATGTGGTATATTAGTGAGATGAGAGTGTAGGCAGGCACATGCAAGTACTTTAGAGAAATTACATATAGATATTTGTAGCCACTATAGTAGCTTGAAGTGCTACTATCAAGATATTTAGCTTTTAAACTTGTACAACATGACTTTGTAAAATAGTTAAAGGATATTAGTCATAGTAATTTTAGAGTAGACAAATCTTCTTCACCAGAGATTAATTTGGGTTGGTCACCTTCATGTAGACGAATATATACCCTTCCGTATGAAGTCCAGCAGCCTGCGTAGTTGTGGCTTTTTACAAATTGACGTGCCAAGAAATGTAAGCGCCTTCCATTTGTAGTAAGAGATTCCGATATGAAAATAGGTTTCGATTCACCAATCAACTTCAAATGTCCAGTGTTCAGTTTCTCTTTGCTTTCCTTATTGAAAGTTTTCGAGGCTTTCATTATATTTTCTTTAAGGGTAGTCGCTGAGAATTCCACTATTACTGGGGCTGATTTGTTGTTCGACATTTTTGGTCTGAAAATGTTTTTCATATCGGACTCCTGCACCTCAATCTTCAGAGCGTCTCCTAGGTTTTTTACCATGCTGACTAGGGTTGATTTATTTTCAGCTTGTTGAAATGGTACATTTTTGAGCTCTAAAGTTGACGCTTTTGCATTTCGTTCCAGTAGTTCTACCTTTTGTTCTAATGATTTTATTTGTTTTTTGAACGCAGTGTTTGCCGATTTAGTTTGCTTGAGTTCTTGCAAAATTTCGTCGTATTTCGCCGACATGGTCTCAATAGAGGTTTTAATCTCCGTGTTTTGTATAACCATTTTGCTCATTTCTGTATCAAATTTTAAAGCTTGATTTTTTTGTTGTTGCTGTACGTTTGCTAACATCTCCTTTATGTCGGTTAATGTGGAGTCATCAAATTTTCGTTTCATACGACGTGTAATGTTTATTTGTCCTCCGCAGTCAGGATCAGAGCCGACACAGTCGGATGCCGAGTCAGACTCCTGTGTTAAAATACTCGGCAACAGTAATGATTGTATTCCTTCAGGTGGGGTGCGCTGAGTGGCCATAATGATTACGGAGTAGTTTTCGAAATATTACTTGTTGTACCAGGATAGCAGCGGACTGTAGTAGTATTACGGTATGGTACACCGGTTAGAGTGTGTGTGTGTACCCGTCCTTATCACTCCTAATGGCGCACGCAAGGACGTCGCTTGAGGTATCTTGCTCACACAAGCGTGCTGGTCACCGATCGACGCTTTAGTACAAATGTGTCGTCCGTCCAGTGTATGGAGACCTCTCGGTTTAATTATGGAAAGGATTACTCACACTAGGACTGGGATTCTCTGTGTGCTGCCGCACCGCACGTCGGCGCCGGCGGCTTGTACGTGTACTTGATGCTTTCTTGCGCCCTGGTACCTCGTAGTATTATTTTTGTAGATTAATTTACGTAAATAGCAATATTTAAAAAATATAATTAAAAAAAAAATTACACAGTGGACACGTCTTAACGCTTTCGCGATCCCATGGGAAGGGGGATATTGTCTCAAACACATTACAACACAAGAACAACTACAAGAATCAACAACTATTTCACATCTCATTTACATGGACGATATTAGACGGATGGAACCGTCCGACTTGTACAAATATTTAGGGTACACACAATTGAAGGGACTAGATCACGTTAGAATTAAAGAAACGCTTAGTGCAGAGTTCAAGAGGAGACTTAACGCTGTATGTAAAACACAATTTTCTGGCAAAAATCTCATCAAGGCCTTAAATACATTTGCCATCCCCATATTAACATATTCATTCGGAGTCATTAAATGGACAAAAACAGACACAGAACAATAAGAACGAACTACACGCACCACTCTTACAAAGCATAATAATTTACATCCAAAATCTGCCATAGAGAGACTAACCATAAAAAGACGAAACGGAGGGAGAGGCTTAATAGACATCCAGCACCTATAGCGGAAACAAGTTTGTAGATTAAAAACATTCTTTCACACAAAATCTCACACTAGGAACATCCATAAAGCCATAGTCCAAAATGATCACAATTACACCTCACTTAACTTAAATGAACAATCAGATACCTTACAAATTGCTAACGAAGACCCGCAGACACAAAAAATTGATAATTGGAAGAAAAAAGTTCTTCATGGCCGACATCCCCATGACCTAGAACAATCGCACGTTAACAAATAAATGGCTCAAAATAGGTAATCTATTCCCAGAAACTGAAGGATTTATCATTGCTATACAAGACCAGATTATTAACACCAAAAACTATAAAAATTTATTATCAAAGATCCTTCAGTAACAAATGATAAATGTCGTAAGTGTCACTCACAACCAGAAATCATCCAGCACATAACAGGAGCATGCACAACCCTCACACAGACCGACTACCAACACAGGCACAATCAGGTGGCAAATGTTATTCACCAAAGATTAGCAGTCCAACACACTTATACAAGACACAAACACTCCATACTATAATTAGTTACTCACCACAAGTTATGCTTGAAAATGATACTCATAAACTTTACTACGACCGCGCCATTCTCACCGACAGGACAATTCATTATAATAGACCGGACATAATACTACAAGATAAAATAAATAAAGTCACTTACTTCATAGATATCGCAGTTTCGAACACACACAACATACAAAAAACAATTACTGAAACTGTATTCTTAGGGATTACTATCGATTCAAAATTGCAGTGGGGCGCACACATTAGAACTCTTTCGGGTAGGCTAAGCTCAGCTGCATATGCAGTAAGGAAAATAAGGCAGTTAACTGATGTGGCTACAGCTAGGCTAGTGTACTATGCTTATTTCCACAGTATTATGTCTTATGGCATTCTGCTGTGGGGATCAGCAGCAGACGTTGACTCAATTTTCATTCTTCAAAAGAGGGCAGTCCGCGCGATATATAAAATGGGTCCTCGCGAGTCCCTCAGAGAAAAATTTAAAGAGATTGATATACTGACCCTGCCTTCACTTTATATCTTAGAATGTATTTTATATGTCCGCAAAAATCGAGGGCTTTTCAAAATAAGAAGCGACTTTCATAATATAAATACACGCAGTAAACACGAAATTGTAATACCTAAGTTCAGACTAACAAAAACTAGCAAGTCTTTTCATATAAACAGTATACGCTTTTATAACAGGTTGCCAAAGTCAGTTATAGAACTGACCGATGGAAAATTCAAAAACTACATCAAACGTGTCCTTATTAAAAAAGCATATTACAAAATCAAGGACTACGTTGAAGATAAAGAAGTTTGGCTTTAGTTCCTTCTGCGCATGCGGCTTCCCTGGTAGCTCATAAACGGCACAAATATGTGGATGTCTCTAACTATTCTCAATCTCATTTTTTCTCCTCTTTCGAATCAGATTTTCACAATAGTTTTCAAATCATTTATACATCTTTTGCTTAGAATAGTTACAGCACTGATAACAATATTTGTGTCACTTGTTTAATTAAGTACTTTACAATTCTTTTTTTTACCTTTGTATAGATTCTTTTTTATCAATTGTTTGTAAATGTGTGAACATTGTAGGCTTTGTAGATTCCCAGCTGCTTGTTAACTTTTGTTAACTTTTTATTTTGTTCTACATTTTTTGTGTCGTAAGCAACGACTTATTGTCGGGCCTACGCTGTCCCCCCATACTTAAGTACAAATGTTGTATCCATGATATTAATGAAACACCAAATGATTTGAAAAGAGTAACCATGGAGTTTCTTGCCGGTTCTTCTCCATAGGAAACGACCAACCCGAACCGTGCACCTTTTTTTCGACGTTTTATAAGTGCCTATCTAGGCCTATGTAAAATAAAATATTTTGATTTTGATGATTTTGATTTTGAAAAAATTTGTAAATACGCAGAACTCAAACAGGAAGTAACAAGAATATGGCGCCAAGAAAAAGTTTATGTGGTCCCGATAGTCCTGTCTACAACAGGCGTTATCCCGAATCACCTACTCCACTTACTAAGTCTAAAAGAAACTCTATATTACCCTACAAAAAGCTGCAATTTTAAATACATGTCGAATTGTCAGAAAGTTCATGCAAATAGAAGAAAACGAAATAGGACCTCATCACAACACACCCGAAACATAACACACCATACGCTGCATTTACTTTGGTTTAGGCCCGTAAATGTAGTTGGAAGTACCAGTAAGCTAAGAAGCAAAAGCACATCCCAAAAATAATAATAATAAAAGAAAAAAACAATACAGATTGTTAAGTATATCATTACGTATTTTTTGTTACAAAATTCATCCCGATCTATTCAGCCGTTAACGAGGAAATTTACAATTAAGGTTGAAAAATGACCTATTTTTTACGATTAACAAAAAAAATATGAGAAGGTTTATTAAAATTTTAAACAATACAACGCGACGTGCGGGAACATGGCCGCCGCGGACTCGCTCGACCGCCATCTTACCTTAGCATCGACATAACAGCATAGTGCATTCGGTGCTCCCTAATTTATATGTAATTGTAATACTTTCTGTGTCTTGAACATACAATTAAATCCAAGTCAAATCAACAAGTTCCAGACTATTATTTTAAAGTTTCATCTTATTCTTTATTGCACACATAATAAGAGAAATACGTAATTACAACATATAGCTTATGTACAAAGGCGAGCTTAACCCAGAATTGGGCTTTCTTACAGCAAACCTTACTTAGATCATAAGTTTGTTCCCTACAACGAACAAAAGTGGTGACCGTGACCGACGAGTTCGACGAGGCCTTACCAACAACTACATCAAGCTGAAGCGGATTTCTTAGGAACAGAACTCTCATTATCTACTAAAAGAAGGCATCCCGTTGGATTGGATTTCCTGCGGCGAAAACAAGCCCACGCCTACCTACATACCCACGTGGCCACCTGGCGCATTGGAGGTACCTACGTCCTAGAGCCACCTAATCAGCTAAGGATAAAGCTGTGGAGCCTGGGCACCTACCTGCTTGCATGTTTGCCATCATTAACGTGCGCCCGTTCCTATCATTTTCCTAGTTCTTTATTTATTTAAATGCCTTAAACTATCATTACAGGTCTATAACCTAATGCAATAGTCAATTCACACACACAATATTAACATTAAAGCACAACACATCTCATTGTTTGCAATTGATTGCTCGAGTTAGAGGGGTTTTGGCCAGCAAGTTGGTCCTAGCTGAAGGAACGACCAGCAGCGGCGGAGGCCGTCGCCTCCACACATAACGGTCGGGAACGCACAAGTGCAACCGCTGCAACACTATCGGGTTGTGTTCTATGCCTCGGAGCAGTCTCACCATGTACGACACTAGTGTAAATTCCCGTCGCACCCCGAGTTGATTGTACCCCACCATACCCAGTACAAATAGTGTGGGATACATCAAAGGGTAAAATGGGTATACCCCATAAAGTTTCCTGTATAGGTGGCGCGTGAACTTGTTTTGGACTCGCTCCAACATCAATGAGTACTTCGCCTCATGTGGAGCCCATATGACAGCACTATGTTCCAGATGACTCCTGACTAATGCGTCATACAGAACTCTGACGGCCGTAATTCTGGTAAACTCTCGCGTCTGCCTCAGCACAAACCCCAAGTTCCTGAACGCCTTTTTGCAGATCTTAGTAATATGACCGCGAAACGTCAGTTCAGGAGTGAGAACAACCCCTAAATCCCGTACCTGCGTGACTCGTTGCATCGGCACTGCATCCACTTCGTACTCGTAGAGTAGAGGTGCTCGCGCGCGGGTGAAACAAGTTGAAGTAAAGCCTGTTCTCATGACTCCATTCCACGATCCTATCAATGTCCTCCTGCAAACGTCTGCAATCAGACTCCGTCCTGACCTCAAACAGCAACTTGAGGTCATCTGCGAATAACAAACAAGTTCCATTTTTGACGACTTCTGGCAAATTGTTTATCATTATTATAAATTCCAAAGGCCCCATGTGGCTGCCTTGACTCACCCCGGACCAGGTGGACAGGACAGGACAGGACCAATACGGATCGGATTCGCAGCCGTTGTAGTCAACGTATTGCTGTCTGTCATGCATATAGCTGGCTAAGAAATGCAATAGATGTGGTGTGCAACCGATTTCTGCTAACTTGCGTAATAATATGTCATTATCGACGGTGTCGAAAGCTTTCCTGAAATAAGCAGCGTCAACCTGCACACCAGCATCCACAGCTGGCACTACCTGTGACATGAAGTTAAGGAGATTGGTGGCAGTGCTACGCCCCGGTCGGAACCCGTGCTGCGCATCCGATAGCTGAGCGCGGACCTGATCCTGCATGCTGCGCTGGACGGCGGACTCGAAAACCTTTGCTGGCGTCGACAACACAGCCACCGGTCTATATCCACTGATGTCCGATCCTGCCTTACCTTTGGGGACCGGAATGACACGCGTTATCTTCCATCGAGTTGGAAACGTTGCTGATTGGAGACATGTATTAAATATAAAGTGCAGAGGTTCCGCTAATACCCTACTACAATCCCTGAATAAGAAGGCTGGTATTCCATCCGGGCCTGCTGAACGCTTCGGTTTTAGGCGCTCGAGTGCCTCTGTAACGTCCTTAAGACTCACCGAGCCTAGTTGCACGTGCGACCCACTCATGGCCCCCGCCGCCTTCGCCGCGGCCGTCTGTGGATCAAGTTGTGGTGGTTCCCTAGCGTATACCGACTCGAAAAACATAGCAAATTGCTTGGCACATTCAAGATCCGTTAGGTATTGACCATCCTTAATAATACTTTGTCGGTTCGCTGTGCTTGTCTTAGATCGTATATATTGCCAGAACGACTTTGGATCTTTCGCAAACTGACATTGTATTTTAGCTAGATGTCGTTTGTGCGCAGTGTGAATATTGTTTTTAATAAGTGCTCTGTATTTAGAATACTCCCTGTATACAGTTAAATCATTTGTTTCCTTGAACGTCTTGTGAAGTCTAGCTTTGGTTTTTAGATCTTGTATTATTTCTCTCGTGTACCAATTAGGGTAAGTGTACCGTGACTTCACACTACGATTTTTCAAGGGGACACATTCATCTAAAATGCTGTTAATTTTACTGTAGAAGAAGTTCAATATATCTTCCAAGTCGTGCATCTCGTACATGTTATTCCATTCCGTTGCACTTAACAAAGAATAAAGCAACTGATAATTTGCCTTATAAAAGTTCCATTGCGGTCTATTACTGAGTGCGCCTGCACCAGCGCGCGAGTCGGTATCGGCGGCGGATACGGCCGCAGTCGACGAGGTAGCGGGACTAATGTCCGCGGTATGAAGGGCGCGCGCGGGCTCTAGGCTCACGCTCACTTCGAGCGGCGGGTGATGCACATCGACAGGCACGAGTGGCACGTCCGCCGCAACTACTGACACCTTCCCTCCAAATCCTGAACTCAACACCAAATCTAATTGACGACCTAAACAATTGGGTACATTATTACTTTGAGTGAATTCGCAAAAGGACAAGAAACATTCATAATAATTAGTCACATTTGTAGGACACGAATGTAAATTAAAATCACCTAACACAATTATTTGTTTAAATTTAGTACACAGTTTTTCTATTACTGCAAACAGCATCATGTAATCAATTTCGGAACTACCCGGGGGAATATAAATAACAGAACACAGAAATAAAAATCTACTATTTAAATGTACCGTCGCACAAACCATTTCGAAAATGCAGGTTTCTATCGATACGTCGGGCACAAGTACCCTCCGCAGTTTGAACCGGTGTGTGGCCACAAGAAATGCGCCTCCCTGCTTTCGTCCATCCGCTCGATCGCTACGAAGAATACTGTATCCCGGTGGGAAAATTTCAGAATCTTGAATGGAGTCATTGCAACCCGATTCAGTAATTGCAAACAAGTCAGAATTTAATGAATCCATGTTATTTCTAAAATTGGACGTAGTTAAGCGAAAAGGATCCAATCCACAACATGGCCAAAATTGACTTAGTGCATCACGTCATGTACCTGCGGCAAATAAATATATTTTCTTTCTTTTCATCAAACTGATGAAGAATATCAACACTTATTCATTTGGGTTGGTCGTAGGTTAGGTCTTTTTTACTAGCTGATAGTATTTTTTTCCATGTTGTGGATTGGATCCTTTTCGCTTAACTACGTCCAATTGTCCAACTTAGTTCGGAGCCCTCTAACATTTTGGTAAAAAATTTCAATGGTACTACTTTGATGTCTTTTTGGTATAGTTCCGAAACCAAATCCACTCGTTGAATTCAGCGTTTATGGGCCATATTTCCGTTTGGTTCAATTTATCAAACCACTGCTCTGGCACTCCAATTACAAACGACGTGTAATCTCGCTCGGTTTTATGCTTTATTTTATCCACTTTTACATGTACATTCGGCCCACATATACATTTCACGTGATTAGTGATTGATTCGAGAGTGGTTTCTGGGTGTAATCGCCAAACATGCAAGTGTTTTTTCCGTTCCGTGGCTTGCAAAGCTTTCAACTCGGTATTTGTTCCCACTTTGACATCCTTTGGCTGCCTGTTAACTTTTTTATAGTGTACAGTCGTCCAACCAGATTGATCATCTTCCATCTCAACGTTACTTGCTTCTAGATTGATACTAGCCGAAGTCGTTGCCGGTAGCTCAACAGATTTTGTGGCCCCACCTTTGTTTACCTTTTGCTGTTTAGTGTTGGTGCGTCGTATTTGTTGTAATGTTGGTGACTTCTTAGACATATCTTTGCTAGATTCGTTCTGTTGACTGACTACTTCTGCAAAAGTGGATGACTGCCCGACTAACTCCTCTGTAGTGTATCGAGTTCGTTTGTCCTGGATCAATTTAGCATCAACCTTTTCTTCGACTACCCGGATTATTTTAATGATGTTCTTTAAATCGGCTTTTGTTTGAGAAAATTGATCTAACAAGAGTGCTATTGTATTTGCTTGGCTATCCATACGAGCCATCATATCGACTCGAAATTCTCTCAGTTCTTCCAGTAGAATCGTATCAGTATCCATACAACATGCCTTACTTCCCCTCTGAGTATTTACGTAATTCGTGGGAGAGGTTATGGTGGTGGGTACATTATTCCCTCTAACTGGAGTTTCGTTGTTCCCTCTTTTAGGATTTGAGCATACACACGCCGCCTTTTTGTATTATCATGGATCAATGATCCATGATAATACAAAAATAAAGAATATTCATAAATTCCACTACCTCAGCTCTTATTTGGAGTTTGAATCTTCGCGAGTTCTAAGCAACCTGGAAGTATCTGATAAAAACTCCATAGAAGCTTGGTCACTTCTCTGCAGACGGTTTGACAATAAGAGCCAACTAATTAATAATTAATCATTTAAAATCCCTATTGAGTCACTTCGTGAAACTGATAAGTCTCTTAGATACATTATTGATCATGTGACTAAAAAGTTACGTGCCCTCTGCACGCTAGGACTCCCTACTGACAAATGGGATGTCTTAATCATTTATCTTCTGGCGGCAAGGTTAGACAAAAGTACTAATTTAAAATGGGAAAAACACCCTAACACTATATCTGATATCCCCCTCCCCTTCCCTTGATGAGTTCTTCTCATTTTTTTTAAATCGTGCAAACGTTCAAGGTTAACAAAAACAAGACAGACAAAACTGCTGGAGCAAAAGCCAGTTTTTTATAATAAGAACATTAGACAGACTAAATCACTAGTTGCTACGTCTAAGGAATTCTCCTCTTCTCCTCGAAACCCATTGGAGTCTGTATATGCTCAGGCAAGCATCGCGCATACGAATGCCCCACATTCAAGTCAAGACACCTGAAGGTAGGAATTCCACCGTTGCAACTCTGAATTTGTGTCATAATTGTTTGAGGCCTGGCCACGATAGTCAAGGTTGTAGGCTCCCCGGTTCTTGTAGCACATGTAAACAAAAACACAACTCACTACTTCACTTACCTGAGTCAATCTCGTCCGTCCCCAGCCAATCTAAATCTTTAGTCATGTCTGCTTTGTCCTCCCCAGAGGTTCTTTTGTGCACCGCTACGGTGCGACTAACTAATCCACAAACTAACGAAACTACTCGCGCTAAGGTTTTACTTGACAGCGGGAGCCAATCGTCTTTCATCACTGAGCGTGTGAAGCGGGAACTCAATATGACTCCTCAGCCATCAATCGTCAGTATTGTAGGCATAGGTAATAGCTCCCTAGACCTAAACCCAGAGCGCTGTTTTATAAAACTCCAATCTTATGCAACTTTCTTTGAAGTTATAATGTGCTGTCTAGTATTAAAAACTATAACTGATGACTAGAACCTAAATGACGAATGTGATATTTGTCCTGATCGTCACCAGGAAGCTCGATAAGTACGTGTTCTATATGGGGATTTGTAGCAAATTCAATCGGTACGCATACGGCATTAAGCTTTTTGAGGACAGCCACGAGTACTCCGCCTATATTCATTGTCAAATATGTGAGGAGTGAGCCAGGTCTCAGTTAAAATAAATATATCATAGCAGGTACTTAAAATATTTATATTTAAAATATTGAGTTTGGTTCGTATGCCCCTGCAATTTTGATAATAGATTGTTAAGTTATCTAACATTAGGGAAATATCGAATTAAAAGAGGATACATTAAAAAAGTAATGAGTTGTGTTACTTGTAAAACTGACAAGTTAATAACTTCTAGACCGTACTTAAAATACTACATACATAGAAGGTTGTGTAATAGCAAATACAACTGCACCCTTAAAGCACTGAAAGCCCAAAACATTATTCCAAACCTAAAAATATTAAAAAAAATTGTTTCTTTTTACTTGAAAAATAAGTTTCTTGACTACTGCTAATTGATACGTTAAAAACTTTAGAAAACACATCATTGCAACTTTTAGTACTGAGCTTCAGACTGTTGATTACGCTGATCGATGGAGCCAGTGCAAGGCCTAATCTTTTTGATATTTTGTAATGACCGTATTGCCAGCGCTGGAGCGGCATCAACTTCAAGAACAAGGATTACGACGAACGACTTTAAATTTGGTAGTTCATGTCTCAAAAACGTGAAACTATAGAATATTTTATCTGACACAAAACTTGTTTTTATTGATACTAGCTATCGATTAATATAGGTTTTATGTGTGACCGCAACTTGGTAAAAAAAATAAATGGCGGAAGTTAGGCCGGCAATTTAATTCAAACCCCTTTGCCATTCTTATCTTTTTACTGAGGCTGTCGTTTTCATGTAAACAAATATTTCCAAAACCAGACGTGACGGATTTTTTAAATATTTTTTTCTGGATAACTCATTCCATAATAAACCTTTTCCATCTAAGGTATCAAAATTGTGAAAACTAGTGTAATTTATAGATAATATTAGCTATCTCATGTGTGGACCATGTATTATTATTCGTCGTCTCCCGGCCGGACCAAAAATACTAAGTTACCTGCGTGGCGGCGTTGAGCCACACGGTGGTGCAGTACAGGCCGGAGCCGAGGCGGCGCAGCTCGAACGAAAGGAACGCTTCACCGACGGCATCGGCCCAGCAGCCCGCCGCGCCCGCACTGCACCGCACTCGGCTTGCCACTGACCCGCAGCGCCCGTCCTCTGCCAGGTAATAGATAGAGACATTCAACTATTGAACGGCCCGAATGCGCCAAGACAAGGGGTCGAACGTTTCCCTCAAACCTTCAACACGCAGCACGATCAGCTCCCAGTCGTCAGCGAGCGCGAGCGGCCCCGCCAGCAGCAGACGATCGCGCCCGGCCCACAGAGCGCGCGCCACCGCGCACCAGCCGCGTGCGCGCATGCAGGCGCGTCCCGCCTCGCGCCACGCGCCCCGCCTCTCGCGCCGCCACACGGCCAGGCTGGCGTCGGCGCCGGCCAGCGCCAGCAGGTCGGGGGGCGCCAGCGCGGCGTGCAGCAGCGTGTCGCCGGCGCGGTGGCGCGCACGCAGTCGCCAGCCCGCGTGGCTCCACACGTACTCCTGACGCCACGCTACTCGCACACCAGCTACAATCAATGAATAAATGCTCCATATCCATAGCTCATATCTCAGTGACGCTGACGTGACGCTTTACAAGATATTGTCCCATACGATAGTGCTGATGACAGCTATTGATCGATACTTATAGTTTTTAAGCGTGACTAATGTTACAAATGGGAAACTAGGTCATCCAGCATTAAAAAAAATGGTTGACTTTTCTTCAATACTACTACAACACAAACAAAAAAACCGGCCCAGTGCGTGTCGGGCCACGCACAATATAGGGTTCCGTAGTTAGCCATCAATATATGCGGATTTGCCTCCGAACGATGATTTTTATTGTAATAATAAAAAACAAACTTAGATTTGCAGTTGAAAAACCTGTGCTACATACATAATGTTTAGGAAAATATGTGTATCCAAGTACATTTTAAAAGATTTTAACGTATCATGGTCACTAACATTATTATTAACACCAGAAACGGGATATTTACCATGTTGTTGTTGTGTTTCTGTGTTTTTGGTGTTTCCCATGTTTGTGTTGTTTGTTGTTGTTGTTGTGTTGTTTTTGTTTTTTTGTTGTATTTTGTTGTGTAGTTGTTGTCCTTTTGTTGTTGTATGTTGTTGTTTGTCAAATGTCCATGTTATGTGTGTTGTTGTTGTTGTGTGGTAAATATCCCGTTTCTAGTGTTAATAATAATTACATTTTAAAAGTTGGTCGACTATTACTCGTAAACTTGTAAAGCCTACTTAGGTAGTTTACTTGTGACAGTTTTCCTTTTAATTTCGTTATACAACGTGTAACAGAATAATTAAGCGCAATACCTCAGACACCACAATTAGAATATTAAATTATAATTCTAAAACAACATCCGTAATTAAATAAATTTAAACCAAACCTAGTATGTTTCTATAAAATAGTTATCCTTACTAAACGCATAACGTATGTGCAACAACATTCCTGCACACACACTCATGGAATGTTAGCGGCCGACACGACACGCACACTCGAGCGCCCGCCGACCATAGCTGTAGGCTTTAGGGCCAGGCCACAACAGTGCGTTGCGGCGTCGCATCGCAAAAACAACATTGCACAGCTATGCGATGCGATGTCGCAACGCAAAAATTTCATCGGATACGACATCGTACGACAAGACGCTAACCGTCAGTTCAGTTTCTAGTGAGACATGGACCGAACTGCGCGTGTTCTACTTCTGGTTGCGTTAAGGCGTATTAAGAAAAAGAAACAGAAAAGAAAGTACTGGGTGCACCCATTACTGACAATTATGAATAAAGATGGAAACCACTTCAAAAGGAAATATGAGGCGTTAAAAGTGGACGAGGTTAAATTTTTCGATTACTTTAGGATGAGTGTAGTAAGTTTTGAAGAACTTCTTAGTTTGATAAAGCCTCATTTACAAAAGAAATACATATTTAGAAAACCCATCGAACCTCTGGAGATGCTGGGATTAACTGTAAGGTAAGAAAAAAATAAACTATTTTTACTATAATCATACTGTTTAATCATTTTCATAATTTAGTGTTATTCAAAACTCGTATTCCGATTGTGTGTCATTCGTCAAATTTGTTAGTTCCTCATCGAAATGAATTTGTTCTGGCTCATTTACATCATCATTCCTTGGCGTTTGTGGAGACGATTGCATAGGTGCCGGTGATGTTTCGCATCCGCTTTGGAAGGCACTGCGTTGAATGGATGTTTGATAGCCACTCTGCATAGGCATTTGAGCTGATTGGTAGCCACTCTGCATAGGCATTTGAGCTGATTGGTAGCCACTCTGCATAGACATTTGAGCTGTTTGATAGCCAGTCTGAACAGTTGTTTGTGAAGTTTGATAGTGGCTGGGATAGTATGATGGTTGGTGTAAATCACTTAATATCTGTAGGACACGACTTTGGAAAATTATTGTTTGATTATCATTCAATTTTTCCAATGATGGCAAAATTCCTTTAAAAAAAGATAAATGTCTACTTTCAGGTGTTTTTAAAGCAGCTATAATATTCTTCTCAAATTCGTCTTCGTCAATTTTTCTTTTACGCGATGCAGGCTGGTAACGTGGCATGACAGGTTGCTGGCTTTGTTGGGTTGAGGTGCTTGGTCTTATTTCTTCATCGTCAAGACTTGATGTTGTTTTATTTTGAGAATTCTTTTTCAGAAATAGGAGCTGGTCGTATAGATGATATTGTTTAATTTTTTTGGCCCCAGCTCCGGATTTACATTGCTCGTTTATTTTTTTTTCGTATTTTGTAAAATTATCCTTGATTCCTCTCCATTTCTTTATGACATCGTTACCTAAAAAAATATGACGAATAATGATTTATTTTGTTTTCTTTCAGGTACCTGGCGACGGGAAATACTTTTAAAGATATGCATTTCACATATTATCGTGGAAAATCTACAATAACAGGAATAATAAAATTTGTTTGTCGTATTGTATGGAACATTCTTAAAAGGTTGGAATTACCAAAAATTACAACAGAGCTGATGGAACAAATTGCTCAAGAGTATGAAAAAAAGACCAACTTTCCTAATTGTATAGGAGCGCTAGATGGAAAACACATTCGTATATTGAGCCCGGATCACAGTGGATCCCTATTTTTCAATTATAAAAATTATAATTCCATTGTTCTATTAGCACTTGTTGATACGAATTACAAATTTATATATGTCGATATAGGTGCATATGGTAAGGAATGTGACTCCACTGTTTTTCAGAACTCAAATCTATACGACTTATTAAAAAAAGGTCAATTATCTATACCTCCGCCAAAACCGTTACCTGGCTTTCAAAAATAAATTCCTTTTGTCTTCGTGGCGGATGAAGGATTACCACTGACAAATAATATAATGCGCCCATATTCTGGGAAGTTTTTATCGATAGAAAAACGAGTTTTTAATTATCGTTTGAGCCGAGCCAGACGATATGTTGAGAGCGCTTTTGGCATACTCGCAAATAAATGGCGCATATTTCATCGACCCATTAATGTTTCTTACGATTTCACAATAGACATTATAAAAGCATGCTGTGTATTACACAACTTTGTATTGAATCGAGATGGCGCACAAACGTTTGAAGAAATGATTATTGACGATTCTTTGCAAATTTTACACGAAACAACACATGAAAGTAGAACAGGAGCTAACATAATCAGAAACGAATTTTGTAATTATTTTAATAGTAACATTGGAGGTCTTAGTTGGCAGTTAACAAAAATATAAATGTTTATAAGTACTTACCGAGTTTTGTTTTTTCAACACTATTTAACTCCTCAAAATTTGAATATAAACTTGTACACACTTCCCTCCATGCTTCTTTTTTTAAAAATTTGTCTTTGAATTGTGATATAGTTTTGTCCCAAAGGACGGGACGTTCGTAAATTAAAGATATCAGGTGGTCGACATCGTACTGCGCCATATCGCTTAAAAAACACGTGCAGGTCGTTCAAAGTATGGACACCGACTAAACGGCAAAGCGTTGTCGCATCGCAGATTTGTACGTTGCGGCAGCGCATCGGAAATTTCCACGATGCGTTGTGCGGCGTCGTTGATTTTTGCGATGCGACGCCGCAACGCACTGTTGTGGCCTGGCCCTTAGATGTGCGTTAGTTCAATAAACGAATTTTACGTACCTTTTTTTTTTTTTTTTTTTTTTTTTTTTTTAGGATGGGAAATCATCAAATGACCCCCCCCGCTCTGGGCGGAGCGGAAGGGAGTGTCAGACTTGTACTGACTAAAACCCATCCATGTTCCTTCTTTGCCCTTTGTGTTCCAGGGCCGCGGTATCTCTTTCGAACAGTCCCGCAGCCCTGGCAGGCATCGGCCCGTGCGGACCCCTACGTGGTTGCTGACATCTTTTTGAGGCGCGCGTGGAACACGAACGCGCCGTCGACACGGCCTGTCGTCATAAGACGGCTGGACGGCGAGCTAGCCCATAACTCGCCGTCCACAGGCCCGCGCCTACGGTGGCCGGGGGCCACCACGTGACCCCCGACGCCCAGGGCGTCTCCCGCGGCGGCTGGGACGTGAGGCTCTTTCCCTCTCACGTTCCGCCACCTCCTTCACTAGCATGACTGCTTCGCAGAAGGAGGTGACGGCTTCCCATTCCCTCTCGCTCCGGACCATGGCTTGAACCAGGGCCGGGCGCGAGAGGTCGCCGCCGCCAATCGCCTCTACGAGGACACGGCGCTGCTCCGCCCAAGCAGGGCAGGCCTCCACAGTGTGCTGCACCGTGTCCTCCGGACGATCCTCACAATGGAAACACCCGGGCGTTTCCTCCCGCCCGATTCGGTGCAGGAACCTCCCGAAACAACCGTGTCCGGTGAGGACCTGCGTCAGGCGGAAGGTGAGGGCGCCGTGGCGCCTCTCTAGCCACTCCTCAAAGAGGGGACTTATCGCCACTATGGTGGCGTGCCCTGCACGGGGTTGCGACAGTCGCTCTCTCCATGTCACCATGAGATCGCGCCGGAGGTCTGTCCGCTGAGCGGCGATTTGCCGCGGCAGCGGAGTTTCCCCCCGACGTAGTGCCTCCGCGCGCCATTCGTGAAGGCGCGCGAGGACTATCGCTTCCAGATCCCATGGCGGCAATCCGGCAAGGAGGCTAGCCGCCTCACCGGAGATCGTGCGGTAGCCCCGGACTAGCCTTAGGGCTATCCCCTTTTGGGGCGCGTTCAGGTAGCGGGCGGCTTGCCGCCTCAGAGAACGCGCCCACACCGGGGCCCCGTAAAGGGCCATGGACCGCACGACCCCCGCGTAGAGCCTCCGGCAGGAGGCGTTTGGACCCCCCAGGTTGGGCAGGAGCCGCTTGAAGGCAGCCCCGGTCCGTTCCAGTTTGGGGGCCAAACGTCGGAAATGCTCCACGAAGTTCCACCGGCTGTCGAGGACGAATCCCAGGTACTTCAGCGACGACCCGACGCCGATTAAAATCCGTCCTGCTGTCAGTAGGGATCCCGACGGTGGCGCATTCCGAGATTTACGCTAAAATGTCGTAGACTGATATTATGAATAACTTTTGATACTTCATTGAGTTTACCGTATAATGATTGATAATTTTCTAGTAAGTGAAATTATCAACACGAATCTAAGACTTTAGGCTTAGTAACGGGGATGCATTTAAAAAAGCGGGTTTTTTTTACCAGAACTATGAAACTAACGAAGGGCAAAAAATTTTCTCAGATGCGTAACTTTCGCGATATCAACTACCCCCTGATAAGTCGTGTTTACTGCTTATTACGTGAAAAAAACTCAGTGTTTAAAAGATTTGAATCATAACATTTACAGTAATAAGCATACAATCGTATTGATAGGAAGAAGTAGGTACTTACAGAACTGGACTATTTAAACTTAACACTTAGGTTATTAATTTGCACTATTTCTGCGATCCACTGTCATTAAAGTTTCAAAATGACCACCGCCTTGTTGTATGCACTTATTTGCACGCTTTCTTAAATTGTATTTCAATTTTGTAAGCACTTCAGTATCACTTTTCACCGTCACAAATGCTTGTTCAATTTTTGTTTTTAGTTCCTCGACACTTGTAGATTGACTAACGTACACGAGCGATTTTATGCGACCCCACAAATAAAAGTCTAATGGTGTTAAGTCAGGCGATCTGGGAGGCCACGGCACAGGTCCTCCGCGAAAAATCCAACGACTGCCATCCTCCGCATCCAGATGCCGTCGAACGGTCCACGTGAAATGCGCGGGAGCACCGTCTTGCTGGTAAAACATGTCACGTGAAAGACCGACAGGGACGTCATCCAGTAAGTCCGGCAATGTCTCTTGCAGGAACTGCAGGTAGGTATCGCCGGTCAACCGTGGAAGGAAAACGGGACCGAGTATGAATGTTCCGAGTATACCAGCGCACACGTTGACGGAGAACCTATGCTGGAACGAATCCACACAGCAGGCATTTGGAGCCATCGCGCGCGGAAACAAAAATGTCACGGAAGTAAATCAAGTCAGAGGGACTGTACTAATCATCCACAAAAATGGGCAAGCAGCTGTCTAAAGAGGAGACCCTGATCGTTCAAAACGCGGCGGCTGGCAGTAACCAAGCTACAGCAGAAGAACTTCGCTTTCATATGTCCACATCCAACATTATACTGTCCTGTATCCTGCTTATACTACTACTCGGCGTATTGGGCTTCGTGTATCGGCTGTACAAAAGGTGCCATAAAAAATGGATCACCAATGAGATAAATAGGACGACTATGAGGAGATCTCTTATCCGTCGACGCACGCCGTCTTTGAATATTTTTGTAGTACAAACAATAAAATGTACCTATACACAACTTATCAGAGGGATCGCGGGAGTCTGTGACATTTTAGGTACGTAAAATTCGTTCATTGAACTAACGCACATCTAATGCCTACAGCTATGGTCAGCTGGCGGGCGCTCGAGTGTGCGTGTCGCTTCAGCCGCTAACATTGCATGAGTGTGTGTGCAGGGATGTTGTTGCACATACGTTTTGCGTTTAGTAAGGATAACTATTTTATAAATTTATTTAATTACGGATTTTGTTTTAGACTTATAATTTAATATTCTAATTGGGGTGTCTGAGGTATTGCGCTTAATCTGTTACACGTTGTATAACCTGTGACCTTTACCTACTCTTTTATAATTATATGTGTCTCGTATTCTCTTTCTGTGGTAGTACATACTGAATTAAGATGAATTACGTTTTTTGTGCAAGAAAATCTCAATTTCATTAATATAGAATCCCAAACCTCAATAGGTTATGGGCTTATGGGCCCAGGAAATCAGAATCTCTAGAAATTGAAGATCAGTGGAAAACAAAAACATTTCGGGTCTCCCTTGTTTCACCAAAAAGTAGTACTTTTACCAATTTTAATCTAGCCAAATATTTCAGTTGGTATAATATATTTTACGCAAAATAAAACAAGCCAAATATTTAGTATATCGTCTGTTTTCAATCTACTATTTCTATTCAGTCAATTGCTTACTCAATGACAAAAGATTTGCATCTTTTTGTCGGTTGCACAGAATATACATATTAAATTACTATGTGTTTATGGTGTAGGGTAGAAATCATATGTCAATGTCGGTTAATCATGCAAAACACTATCACTGTGTTTTGTAGCAGAAGTTTCTTGACATTGTTACAATATATTACACTCGGCGTCACAAAAATGGCACCTCTTTCGAAAAGTTCCTTCAAAGTCATTTTAACCCTATTAATCAATGGTGGACATATGATATGACTATAAGGTATCATTGGAAAAGCAATTTATTTAAATTTCGGAATAACTAGATTTGGTTTTTTATTTAAAAGGGAATAAAAAAAGCAAGCTAATGCAAATGATTAAAAAGGTAAATTTTATTTTATCAGCATAAAATACACCAAGGTCCTTAAAAACAACTTAAAACCTAGTGTTACCGCAACCGGTCTCTCCTATGCTGTGCAGTAAATTTTGGCCCTGTTGCTTCCCTGTGAGCTGCAATTTTCTTCTCCCGCAATCTTCTTCTAATCGTGGAGACGCTTACAGAAGTTTTGCGAGCTGATCGCAGTTGTTGTTGCAGCTCAACAGCATTGGAGAACCGATTACGTAAAGACGTCGAAACAATGAAGAGATCATCTCTTTCGGATGTGCACCGTTGTCTTCCAGATATAGCCACCAGTCTCTTGGAAGCGTTGGAACACTCGTCGAACGGAAAAACGAATCAAGTTCAGGTGCCGAGCAACATCACATTGCCGCATCCCTGATTGCAGTAGTGCAATGACTTGAGCGGCTTCATCAGCATTGGTATCCATCTTCTGGGGTATTTTTCTTGCTGTAACTGTTCACGTGTGTTCACTTCAAAGTTTGGATAGCGAATGACCCACATTTATCCCGGGTCGCCCGTTTTATACCCTTGTACGGTCAATTAGTGGCCGTTGTAATGCGTATTTTGACAACATTTTTTTTAATGTTACGTACTAATGAGATCTGTTGTGTTTAGGAATTCCAACTGTTGTTAATTTAAAGGTCGTTAAACATACTTTCAATTGATACCAATTTAAATTGGGTTCAATGTATTCGTTGATGGCGGGACATGCTTGAACCTTATTTTTGAAGAGGTGCGATTTTTGTGACACCGAGTGTATTATGTAAATGACGGCATTGACGGCATTGATGAAACATATAAACCCTGTGGTCGTTGTCGGTCAGTTTTTAAGCAACTTAAAATAAAAACTATTGAAGACCTTTGGGGGATGTCTACTAAAGTCTGTCAATCAATTGTTGAGACAGTAGCTCCCTATTTAGCTTTAATATTTAATTTATGCGTTGACCAAGGGGTATTTTCAGATTTAATGAAGTTTAGTAAAGTTATACCACTTTTTAAATCTGGAGACAGCAAAGACACAAATAATTATAGACCCGTATCTATTTTGCCGGTTTTCAGCAAGTTATTTGAAAAAGTGATGCTAAATCAAATGCTCAATCATTTTAATCGAAATGACATCCTACATGATAAACAATATGGCTTCACCAAAGGTGTGACAACAAGTCTTCAATGCATGGGAAGAGGCAAAGGATGGATTAGGCATCTTTTGCGACCTATCCAAGGCATTTGATTGCGTGAATCACGACACACTGTTGCTGAAACTTGAGCAATACGGACTGGGGAAACAAGCACTTAGCTTAGTAAAATCATATTTAAATGATCGAATGCAACAAGTACAAATAAATGGCGTAAATTCATTAGGATTAAAAGTAAAAATGGGTACCCCCATTTTTACTACAATATTGGGCCCATTCCTTTTTCTAGTATATTTCAATGATTTACCTCATTTACTGAAAAGTCGACCTCAAATGGTGTTATTTGCTGATGACACATCACTGATTTTTAAGGTTAACAGACGTGCACAAGAGTTTGACGACGTAAATAACGCTATACTTAAGATTCATAACTGGTTCACTGTAAATAATTTGGTGTTGAATGAGAAGGAAACTAAATGCATAAGATTCGCGTTACCGAATGTAAGAAGTATTTTTAAGGTTAACAGACGTGCACAAGAGTTTGACGACGTAAATAACGCTATACTTAAGATTCATAACTGGTTCACTGTAAATAATTTAGTGTGGAATGAGAAGAAAAGTAAATGCATAAGATTCGTGTTACCGAATGTAAGAAGTAGCGAATATAACATAGTATTGAACGGGGAGATACTAGAATTCGTCGAACAGGCGGTTTTCCTGGGGATTACGCTTGACTCGACATTGCAATGGAGTCCTCACTTAACAGCACTTGCAGGGCGGCTAAGTTCAGCCGCTTACGCTGTCCGTAAAATCCGGCAAATAACAGACGTGGATACCGCGAGACTAGTCTATTTTAGTTACTTCCATAGCATCGTGCCTTATGGTATTCTGCTGTGGGGACGGGCTGCAGATATTGACTCAATATTTATTCTGCAAAAGAGGGCCGTTAGAGCCATCTATAACCTACGCAGACGAGAATCTCTAAGAGAATTGTTTAAACAAATTAACATCATGACGGTACTTTGTCAATATATTTATGAAAACATTATGTATGTTCGGAAAAACATACATCTTTTTAGTAAAATAAGCGACATGCATAATGATATTATCATTATGCATGTCGCTTATTTTACAAATAGAAATTAGGGCAAATTAGATCACGTTTCAGATTGTCAAAAGTACGCACTTCTTTTATGGGGTACTGTGTAAAATGTTACAATAAAATACCACTTGTCATTCTACAACTTAATGAGAAGAAATTTAAAACATGCATAAAACGCACACTACGTAAGTGAGCATATTAAAAAAAAAAAGAAGTTTTTTTATTCAAAGTTAAAATTGGTACAATAAGACATTCATCATTTCAGCCGAAAAGTCCACTGCTGGACATAGGCCTCCCCCAAGAAGGGGTGGTTATGGCAGTGAAATTAGAGCATTTGTTATTATATCATACATTACACACCCATGCCAACACGCGTGAAGGTACTCTCGTCCGTCCAAAGAATGTTCTGTTGCCAGTTCTCCAACAACCACCTACTGAATTCCAGTCGTGGCAAGTTGTCGGCCGGCGTTAGGTCTTGACACCGTCGAAGATGGAATGGGTGTTCACCATCAGCACGCAACGTTCGCCACACGTACATGTGGCTGCAAGGGAACTGGGGTGCTGCTTCTCTCGAGCTGTCCTCTGGATGTTCGTCGAAATGGTCGAGAATACGCTCTTGCAGACGAGTAGTCCGCACATTCGTCCCTCTGTCCAAAGCCGTATTAGGAAGGAACGTCCCAGAGTCCCTCAGTCGCTGAGTTGCAGCCAGCATCGTCCTGGCACTCACACTGCAGCCAAAACGGTCATTGAACTCCCGACAAGCTAACGCGACATTATCAAGACAGCGAGCCAGGGTCCTCACCATATCCGTGTATTGTATGTTGGTATACTGGAAAGCCATCGCGCGCAGAAACAATGTTATTCGGCGGTAGCGGCGACGTGTGTGTCGGCATTTCGCATAAACGTCAAAGAGGTTGCCGACAAATGATTTATGTCTTTGCAATAAGTTCTAAATTTCTTCAAATTAAATAATTTTATTTTGTAAAAATGCCTAAAAATTGTTTGTTAGTTTGTAGGGCTACTCTGATGACCAACTAAGTTTGGTGGTGCATTCAAATAAGCCTTACTCATTGGAGATAAAGTTGGAATTCCTTTAAATGACCTATTTATTTGACGCACACTACTTTTAATGTAAAATGCATTGATATTATTTACGTGTGTGTATTACGAGCTACGAGCGAACTACAAATAATGTCGTGCGTTTTAGTAGCCTTTATTGCTCTGACTTAAGGTTTCAATTTCCTTGAACATGATGGATTGTATTAATTTTTCATGATACTGTGTTTTTAATTTAAGTTATTTAAAAGATTTTTCCGTCAAAATTTAACACCTATTTTTTATGACGGAAATCTTTTCTGAGCCAACTACTTTCAGGAATTCCGGTTATTCTGTTACACGTTGTATAATTCCCAAAAAATCTTATTTTTGTCTAAATATTTTTTGTCATAACAAATCATTTGGCGAAATGTTTATTGTCTAAAGATTGTTTGCTGAAATAAATCATTTGATTAAAGACCAAATGCCTTAATGGGTTGTACATTGTTTTATAGACAAAAGTTTTATAGAATTTCGTTTCATGTAAAATTTTTCTCATATTATCATTAATTTCATAGAATACTCAATACGCAGAATACTTACTTCAAAAAAATAAAATTGTATATATTTGTTACAAATAAAATGTATGTTTCGGTATTCATATCATATTTAGAATAACAAATCAAATATTCTTTATACTCATACTGTTTAGTTAATATAAAACTTATTAGCAAGAAAAACATTTTATCGAGTGACAGTTTCTAAATAGTCCAATGTGTAATTCCTATTGATTTGCCTTCAAGAATTGATACGTAATAGTACTCACTTTTCCTTTTACCCACAACACTGTAAAAATTGTGTATCTACTACTTAACTTATAAGTAATTTTTATATTTAGTTTTAAGATTACCTTTTATTTTTCATATTAAGTGAATTGTATTCTTTTTGAGAAATAAATTCATACCTTTGACTAAATGCATACCATTTTATTTTTTTGATTGGATATCATCAAATGACCCCCTCCGCTCCGCCCAGAGTGGCGGGGGGGGGGGGGGGCATTAAAAAAGGGCCAAAAAAAAAAGTTTATTTGTTTATTTTGCGATTCATAATAATTGTTGGAGTGCTCTAATTTTATTACTACGACGAATTTCGACGTAGCGCTAGTCGGCCGCTGCCACGGCAACGCTGGCTTCGTCGCGCGTAGTCACAGTTCAAACCTAACCTATTTGGCCGGAGTAAACTAAACGTTTCTACGTCAAGGTAATTATCAAAATGTTGTAATAAGGCGTAGTCGACGGGTAGCCCCGTTACGATAGAAGCATTCGACTGTGCGTATATTTATTTATAAAATTATGGATAGCATAACGACAATTTTTACATTTTCGTTGAAATAAAATACCATGGAAAAATACACCGAACAAACAACATTCGTTAAAAAATAATTCTACAGTTTGATAACTTTGTTAAATAAAACAATGTGATTTTAAAATTCATTGAAATATGTTTCATTCAAGTAAATAGTCGTTAAAACAATAATATTGGAAACAAAAATACAAGAACCAAATATTATACGAAACATTTTCGGCGAAACGAAGTTCTATGAGATTTCTGCCTGCGAAACAAGGGGACACCGCCTTAATGACTTATCCTAGGTAATATTCTGAAGAGTAAAAATTTGTCCAAATGAAAATGTGCGTACTTAAATCATTCCAAATATGGCATTGGTATAAAAGCAGGTTGCTAAAATTTGTTTTGATAATGAAATTTTGTCAAAAGCATTTTGGCAAAACGGCAGGCACCCAAACATTTCGTAAAAATACTCTGTTACGAACTTACGAATATTGGTTGGTCAAAAATCATAACCTCCAAAATAGGCACGCGGACAATGAGTGTTGAAAAATTTGACGGAAATAATTTTCGGCAGTGGAAATTGCAAATTAAACGCACTCTAAAAGCCAAAAGTATCGGTATCGGTCTGCCAAAGCCCGAACGAGACATTTCTACATGGTTCAGAAACGATGCAACGGCTGTTCATCATAACATTCAACATGGACTTGAAGCAAATAACCTTATTAGAAAACTGTGAAACCGCCAGTGAAATAATGTTGAAACTCGAATCAATAATTCGCTAGTTGTGGGAAGTGGATATTGTTCTACTAGTAATTGTCTATACTTATGGAGTAATCTGCACACAACCTCACTGTCCCATTCCGTTTTAAAGCTGGAACTATCGGTGAAGCGTATTCCAAATATTAAATTAATCACAAATCATATTTATTTCTGTAAATTGGTTTACAAAACTCTTTTACATGTCACAACATATACTGTTTTAAAACTAGATGGCTCAACGATACGACGAAAAATACCAAGAAAAGGACATTTGGGTAGGCCGCATAAAGTACTCAAACTGCCAGACAATCGTGAAACTAACTACTAAACTAAAAAATAAAAAAAATAATAATAGTATGACCCACGTAGTCCTCATATTCACAGTAATAAACAAAATAATTATAATACGACACTTGAAAAAGTAAACAAAGTCAAGTAAAAATAAAATAATAATAATAAGCTGGAAACACTTACGTCAATCAAACGTGAAGACGTTTGATTGACGTAAGTGTTGCCAGCTTCAGATTTACCAAATTTTCTAAAATTTAAATATTTAAAAATATACCGCAAGATTTGAACGATACCACCGTTTTTTTAATAGCAATTTAATTACAAAACACCAAAATCAAAATGCCACAACATGGATTTGACACAATGTGACATTCAAATGTGTGTCAAAAAAAATTTGGTAGATATATGAAGATATGTTGACGAGATCAGCTGCACGACGCGCACGCCTATTGCCTCCGGACCCGTCGCTCAGCTCCGCCTCGCCGCCGCCGGAATCCAGCCCCATCGTGAGTGCTTTGACGCGGCCGTGGCAGTTGCGTCGAGCTCGAGCGATGAGTATTTCTCTCCGCCGACGACGCCACCACCTGTTCGTCGACGGGGAGGACGCCGGCCGCCGGACGGTTTAGAACCTCGAGGCCCACCGGCCTCTGATAGGGTTCCAGCTCCCGGCGGGAGTGTGCAGCGCATGCGATGGACGCAATCCATCAATGAAAACGGCATGCGCTTATACTATGGGGCTACAGAGGGAGGAAACAACCTGACCGCGTACCGTGTTCGGATGCTCTCTCTGTTTCAGGTGCTTGAGCCGGCTGTCAACGTGTCGGCACAACGACTATCGGATCAGGTGCGAGTCATTCAGCGTAATCGTATGTTGGATGACACTGTACTTGATCGCCTGCGAACTAAAATGCAGAGTAGCCATGTCATTACCCCGTCGGCGCAGGCTGTGGTACTGCCACAGTCTAGCACAATACCTAATCGTGCTAATGACCTGAGTAATGACATAAGGAGTACTTTGGAGGGTGCGATTCGAGAATATCGGTTCATGCAACCCGACCTTAGACCACGCATACCTCGTTTGCCTATGCATAACACAACGTAACAAAATATTTTGACAACTGCGAAGACCTCACCGATGCTCACTCAATCCTGTATTGTGCGGCTGTAGCGGCATGTCGTGTAGCTCATGTCAATTTTTCTGATGACAGAGCTACACGACCTAAACCAGCTGTACCGCCATGGCAATGCAGGATTGGACGACGTATTGGTAGGGCCAGAGCACTCATCGGCAAACTGATCTGCTTCAGGGAGGACAATACTCGCCCTATGCATTTTGTGAGGCGGGCATTCTCGGGGACTGAAATCAGTCCTCAAGAATACATGTCCCGTGTCACAGAGCGCATCGATTTCCTGAAGCAGAAAGTTTATGCATGGGCGAACCGTATTCGGAGGTATAAGCGACGGGTTGATCGGTACTAACAGAATCGCATGTTCCAGAGTGATGAGAGGTGGGTATACAGAGCTTGGGAGCGACCCGAGCAAAATATGACAGACGTGTGCCGCCCAGATGATGCTGCTACGAGTTCTTTCTGGCGCAGCATCTGGTCGGTCCCCTTCGTCATACTGAGTCTGACTGGTTGCGTGATGTCGAGCGAGTGTGTGAACCTATCCCAGAAATGGGGCCAATTTTGATAACACCTTTAGATATAGCCAGAGCAGTTCGTCCGTTACCGAATTGGAAATCACCGGGTCCGAACGGACTGCACAACTTCTGGCTCAAATGGCTTAGTAGTTCACACACATGCCTGGCATCCCAATTCCAGTCATCCTTAAGAGTCTGGGTCCCTACCGCAGTTTTTAACAGGCGTTACCCACCTGCTCCATAGGTCAGGTAGTCCCGCGGAACCCAAAAATTATAGACCGATCACGTGCTTGTCGACGGTCTATAAACTTCTTACATCCATTTTGAGAGTGAAAATTAATACACACATTAACACTCCATTATGTCTGCCTCTCAAAATGGATGTAGGAATAGGTCCCGCGGTACAAAAGAGCCTCATCGACATGGCCATTAGCCAGCAGGTTTGTCGATCCCGCAAGGATCTGTCGACATGTTGGAAAGATTATAAGAAGGCCTACGACTCGGTGCCACATACATGGCTCATGAGGGTACTGGAGTTGTATAAGATAGATGCAACTCTACGCGCCTTCCTTGAGTCGTGTATGGGGCAATGGAGGACGGTCCTACGATATCCAGGATGTCGACAGATTCATGGAAACGATGAACCTGTATGGATTAAACGGGGAATATTCCAGGGCGACAGTCTGAGCCCACTTTGGTTCTGTCTAGCCCTGAATCCTCTGAGCACATTGCTGGAGGATTCAGGTCTAGGCTACCGGTTGAGAAGAGGTGGTCAGGTCATATTTCACCTTCTTTACATGGATGATCTGAAACTCTTTGTCCCCAACAAATTGCGACTGATGGAGCTACTGAAAGTAAATGAAGCTTTCAGTAGCGCCATCAGGATGGAATTTGGTGTGGACAAATGTGCAGTCATGTATGTAAAGCGAGGGGAGATTATGGAATCCGAGAGAATTCAGCTCTCGGATTCCATACACCTGAGATCCCTCTCCTCATCCGAAAGCTATAAGTATTTGAGTATGTCGGAAGCGTTAGGCATTAACGTAACTGACATGAAGCAATCGTTGAGGGAGCGCTTCTTTGGACGCCTGAACAAGTTATTAAATAGCCTTCTCTCAGGCGGGAACAAGGTGCGCGCCTTAAGCGGTTGGGTCATGCCGGTTTTAATGTACTCTTTCGGCGAACTCAAATGGACTCAGACCGAACTCGATGCCCTGGATAGGAGAGTTCGTACACTACTGACCGCAAACCGGATGCTTCACCCACGATCATCGGTGATGAGGCTGTACATCCCGCGGAAGTGCGGGGGTCGAGGTCTTTTAAATGCGAAGACCCTTCACAACCGCGAGGTGTGCAGTCTCAGAGAATATTTTTTAAAAGCCGAGGTGGAGGTGGGTATGCACCGAGATGTGGTTGCAGTGGACAAGGGACTCACCCCGCTGTCCATGGCTAAAGAGAACTGGCGCAAACTTGTAGTACTTACTACCAATGATTGCAAGGAAGTATGGCAAGGCAAGGAGCTTCACGGGCGCTTCTACCGGGCTCTTCATGGGCCCGATGTAGATTTTCTAGCGTCTGTGTCCTGGTTACTTTTCGGCGACCTCTTTGGGGAAAGTGAAGATTTTGTCTGTGCGATTATGGACGAAGTTATGTTGACGAACAACTACCGGAAATATATTATGAAGGACGGTTGACGTGTGTCGGGCATGCCACCATCCGGGTGAATCATTATTTCTGGTTGTTCTCGTCTGGCTGACGGCGAGTACTTGCACAGGCACAGCCAAGTAGCCAGGATTATTCACCAGCTACTGGCCTTGAAATATAAACTTGTGGAATCTGAGGTACCGTACTACAAGTATGTGCCCGACCCAGTTCTCGAGAAAGACCATGTCACGTTATACTGGGATCGGTCTATCATTACTGACAGGACTATTGTCGACAATAAGCCTGACATAGTAGTGATAGACCGATCAGCGTGCCGCGTAATGATAATCGATGTTACCATAAGCTATACCAAAGCTGAGAAAGAGAAACAAATAAAATATCTCGACTTGGCACACGAGGTTGTCGACATGTGGAATGTGAACTCGGCTATGATTGTGCCGATAGTCGTGACGGCCAATAGCCTTATGAGCCTCGAAGACCATCTTTCGAGGCTCTCCTTATGCGGTTGGATCACCGTGGTCGCTGAGCCGTACTTTGTCTCGCCCAGGGATGACTGGGTGGAGGACCTTAGCGGCTCAGTGACCATAATTGCGTCGGCCGCCGCCGGTACCCCGACCCTTGAGAGTGTCAGGAAGGGTCAGGGGTGCGTAGGAGCACGGTTCGGGTAGATCGTTGTAGTGGGAGTCTATTTCTCCCCGAACCGAACTCTAACCGAGTTCGACAACTCCCTCAGGGAGTTAAGTGTCGTCATCGGGAGCCATTCTCTCCCCGTGCTTGTGCTCGGGGACTTAATCCAAGAACTTGGCTTGGGGTTCTCGTTACACGGATGTGCGGGGTAGGATGGTGGAGGACTGGGCTCTGGAGACAGGCCTGGTCGTCCTAAATCGGGGTTCTGTCCCCACGTGCGTGCGGATGCGGGGCAAGTCGGTGGTGCACATATCGTGCGCTAGCCCCACTCTGTCGCCGCGTGTCGTTGACTGGCGCGTCATGGAGGGGTTGGAGACCTATTGCGACCACTGGTACATCCGGTTCGACGTCTCCACTCAGACCTCAAGCGCGCCGGTCCTACAGGCCCCGAGTGGTCCGCGATGGGCGCTGAAGCAGCTGGACCGGGAGCTCCTCCTGGAAGCCTCGATCGTGCAGGCCTGGGTGTCATCACCGGCCAGGCCTGCCGACATCAACAACGAGGCGGGATGGTTCTAGGAGGCCATGTCCGAGATTAGCGACGTGGCAATACCCCGAGTTCGGCCAGGAACTCCTCCTGGAAGCCTCGATCGTGCAGGCCTGGGTGTCATCACCGGCCAGGCCTGCCGACATCAACAACGAGGCGGGATGGTTCTAGGAGGCCATATCCGAGATTAGCGACGTGGCAATACCCCGAGTTCGGCCAGGAACCGCCCGACGTCAGGTGTACTGGTGGTCGCGTGAGCTGACGTCTCTGCGTGAGGCGTGCGTTGCCGCGCGGCACCGGCACGCCAGGCATCGCAGGCTCCGCATCCGCCCTCCGGATGCGGCAGCCATTGAGGCGGAGCTTTACGAGGGGTACAGAGCGGCGAAGACCGCCGTCCAAGAGGCTGTCCGGCAGGTCAAGAACCTGGCCCGCGAGGAGATGCTGGAGTCTCTGAACGGAAATTCGTGGGGGCGCCCTTACAAGATGGTGCGGGACAAACTCCGCACCCGGGCCCCCCCGCTGACGCAGAGTCTCCGGCCTGAGCTCGTGGAGGACGTGGTGAGCGCTCTGTTCCCTTCGCGAGGGAGGCATCCTCCCCCGCCGCTTGCGGTGCCCGAAGCGGCACACACCGATGACGACGTTCCGGAGGTGACTGGGGTAGACCTGAGAGTGGCGGTACGCAGGTTGAAAGGCAGAAATACCGCTCCGGGACCCAATGGCTTGCCTGGCAAAGCCTGGGTCCTGGCCTCTGAGGCTCTCGGGCTCCTAAGCGCATGCTTGGAGAGAGGCCAGTTCCCGCTTCGTTGGAAGACGTGGAAGCTGGTCCTCATTCGGAAGCCAGGGCGCCCTGCGGACTCTCCGTCCGCATACCGGCCCATCTTGTTGCTCGACGAGGTGGGCAAGCTCTTTGAAAGAGTTATTGCTAACCACCTCGCCGGGCACCTCGCGGGGATGGGGCCGGATCTTGCGGAACACCAGTTTGGTTTCCGTAAGGGCCGCTCGACGGTGGACGCCATCATGCGCGTGAGAGCCCTCACGACGGGGGACGCGGTTTCCCGGGGCGGGGTCGTCTTGGCGTCTTGGCTCTTGACATCGCCAACGCCTTCAACTCCATGCCCTAGAGCTGCATTGGGTAGGCACTCCGGTATCACCGGGTGCCGATCTACCTTCGTCGTGTGGTCGGGGACTACCTGACGGATAGGGCCGTCATCTACCCCGGTCAGAGCGGAGAATGGAACCGGCGAGAGAAGTCGTGCGTTGTTCCACAGGGATCGGTTCTGGGGCCGGCCTTGTGGAACATCGGTTACGACTGGGTGCTGCGCGCCTACCTCCCTAGCGGCGTCAGCGTAGTCTGCTACGCTGACGACACGCTGGTACTGGCACAAGGGAGGTCGCACGAGGCGGCGGCCGAAAACATGACACGCGGGGTTGCGATAGTCGTGGAGAGGATCCGGCAATTGGGTCTCGAGGTGGCATTGCACAAGTCCGAGGCCATGTGTTTTCATGGTCCTCGGAATGCGCCACCGTCGGGATCCCTACTGACAGCAGGACGGATTTTAATCGGCGTCGGGTCGTCGCTGAAGTACCTGGGATTCGTCCTCGACAGCCGGTGGAACTTCGTGGAGCATTTCCGACGTTTGGCCCCCAAACTGGAACGGACCGGGGCTGCTTTCAAGCGGCTCCTGCCCAACCTGGGGGCAAAATTATATCTGCGAAGAATATAAAGGGTGTAAGGGACAGCCCTCCACAAACTGACAGGGTGCATTCAGCTACTTATATTGAATCATATTCCACCGGAATTTTTCTCCGGAAAAATATTTTTTTCCAGTTTCTATTCCTTTATTCCAATGTAAAATAACATTCGACCCCCAAACTTGAACGGACCGGGGCTGCCTTCAAGTAGCTCTTGCATAACCGGGGGGTCCAAACGCCTCCTGCCGGAGGCTCTACGGGGGTCGTGCGGTCCATGGCCCTTTACGGGGCCCCGTGTGGGCGCGTTCTCTGAGGCGGCAAGCTGCCCCCTACCTGAACGCGCCCCAAAAGGGATAGCCCTAAGGCTAGTCCGGGGGTACCGCAAGATCTCCGGTGAGGTCACCATAGTGGCGATAAGTCCCCTCTTTGAGGAGTGGCTAGAGAGGCGCCACGGCGCCCTCAAGTTCCGCCTGACGCAGGTCCTCACCGGACACGGTTGTTTCGGGAGGTTCCTGCACCGAATCGGGCGGGAGGAAACGCCCGGGTGTTTCCATTGCGAGGATCGTCCGGAGGACACGGTGCAGCACACTGTGGAAGTCTGCCCCGCTTGGGCGGAGCAGCGCCGTGTCCTCGTAGAGGCGATTGGCGGCGGCGATCTCTCTTGCCCGGCCCTGGTTCAAGCCATGGTCCGGAGCGAGAGGGAATGGGAAGCCGTCACCTCCTTCTGCGAAGCAGTCAGGCTAGTGAAGGAGGTGGCGGGACGTGAGAGGGAAAGAGCTTCACGCAGGGCCTGTGGACGGCGAGTTATGGGCTAGCTCGCCGTCCAGCCGTCTTATGACGACAGGCTGTGTCAACGGCGCGTTCGTGTTCCACGCGCGCCTCAAAGAGATATCAGCAACCACGTAGGGGTTCGCATGGGCCGATGCCTGCCAGGGCTGCGGGACTGTTCGAAAGAGATACCGCGGCCCTGGAACACAAAGGGCAAAGAAGGAACATGGATGGATTTTAGTCAGTACAAGTCTGACACTCCCTTCTACTCCGCCCAGAGTGGCGGGGGGTCATTTAATGATTACCCATCCAAAAAAAAAAAAAGGGCCGTTGGATCAAGGGCCTGATTCAGAAGGCAGTAGTCCTCGATACGGCTCGTATTGTAAGGAGTTTCCTGTCTGTTGGACCCTGCTCCCGATACCGGCGGACCACTATTTATTTATATTTTTAAATGTTTTTATATGGTTTTTTTTTTAAGAAATATGTAAAATATGTATATAAAATGAATAAAGGATAATAATACCATAGGATGTCAACTAAATCGAACAATAATTAATAAAAAAAAGTCAAACTGTAATAAAATCGATATTAAATTCAATTTAATATAGATTTCAATTGGAGCAGTTCAAAGTAAAACAGTTCCCAAGCTTTTTTCTCCTCGATATAATCTTTTACAGAATAGAAGGCTTTCTGGCAAAGTTTACGTTTTATAAAAAAATTGAATTTATTAAGGCTTAGTTCTTGAATGTGGCCTGGTAGTTTATTATAAAAGCGTATACATTGGCATCTAAATGATCCACCTCTTTTCTTGATCTTTGTTGTGGGTACAATAAAATTTATGTTTATTCCTTGTATTTATATTGAAAATATCACAATATTTGTTAAACAGCTTTATATTTTTGTGAGCATACAAAAGGTTTTCATAAATATATTGAGAAGGAACAGTCATAACATTAATCTCCTAAAACTTTTCTCCGAGAGAGTGTCTCGGACTCAACTTATAAATTTCTCAACTTATACAACATTAGTTTTAGTATATGCGAAACCTGAAACACGTGTCGAGTATTTTTACGTAAAGAATCTATGTACAAAATTTCAAAACTGTATCATGAAAAATCACAAAGTTATAAGCTTATTCTGTTACCTGGTTGTCCGCACAAAAGCATAGTCACCACCAAACGCACCCGCGCGCGGGCCTCGAGCGTCGTCTTGAGCTCATTGATAAACATAATTTGGCAGTAGGTACCTAAATTATTGCGATAGGTACTTAATGTCGCTCGGTTTCCAACTTGTAACTTTTTCATGTTATATTTTTGGGACAAAATATAACAAAAAAAAAAAAATCGATTCAGTTACTTATTCTGAGCAAACTATATTCAGGTTTCGCATATACTAAAAATAATGTTGTATATTCTATAGGTTCAAGAATACCTAAATCGACCAATCTATCGATTTCTTTTTCGACCTTATCCCGTAACGCAATTGCTACTGGGCGTGCCTTGCAAAAAACCGGTTTTACGCTTTTTTTAACAATAATTTGATTTTGTATTTGTTAAAGGTTCCCAATTTGTCTGAATCTAATTTTGAATATTGCAATTGTAAATCTTTGGTCATGACATCTGAATCTATACAGTTTATAACCGGCATTACATGTAAGCTAAACAGCGATATAAAATCCCTGCCAAGAATTCACTCTAGTGTACATTTTACACAAGTGGCCTTTTTCGTGACACTTTTTACAAACGTTATTTGCGAATCTACAATCGGCCTATTTGTGTTTCGTATATCTGTCACCGTAAATTTGTAAAAACCTTTAGATTATAATCTATCTCGCGAAATTGTAAGCTGTCGAAAGATTGTGAACCCTCATCTGTGGCGGCCATATTGCGCGTCACGACAAGTCTCTGTGAGGCCATTTCTGGGTGGTCGCGGGCGTCTGATTAAAACGACGATATCTCGGAAGTTACGATAGTTAGCTCTCAACCAGTAATATAATTGGAATCGTTATTAAATTAACTACATAAATCAAACAAAAGGACAGACCTCGCCATACATTTGTTTCATCTCACAAGCATAACAATAACAAATTTTTTAACAAGTATGTTGCTAAGTATTCAAATTTTTTTAGAAATACATGCAAGGTTGCCAAAGCCCTGCACATTAGCAACAAGATCAAAACAGCAGAAAACAAAATTAAGACAGTTTGGAAAGTCATAAATAACGAGACTAACAGGAAGAAAATACGTAACACTAGCTACACATTAGATACAGCATGTGGTCCTAAAAGCTCTAATCAGGAAGTAGCTCATGAATTTGTAAATTTCTTTACCGATATACCGTTAAAAACTACGGAGGCTCTAAATTCCTCTCCTGAAGTCTCAATTGGTTTATAAAAGGCGAAGGTGTCTGGCTGCCCGGCTGAATTTAAAGGCAAACGGCAGAATTCGTACAACATACTTTTTTTGTTGTTTTGTGATAGAATTTGTACCACTTATTAAGGCAACTAAACCATTCATTTTCATGTAACATTAGTATTTTTAGAAGTCCGGATTAATTAATTATATCAATTAAAAGATTTAAGTAATTAAACGTAATATAATCTTAAACTAAACGCAACGAAACGGAGTTATGTTTTTAGAAGTTGCCATTTGTAAAATATCACGAGGCTCAAAATGATAAATAATTATTTAAAAATAGAAATAACAGTAAATATAATTAACCAATTACACATTATACCTTACAATGAATAATTATTGCATACAATCTTAATAATTAACTATTTAATGATAGGAATTATTTTCGCCATCAATGTTTTTTTTGTATTGGCAATTATTTTATTGACAGATTAAGAAAATCTTTCCGAGTCTCTGTTCAGTTCTTTGCTGTTGTTTTGGATTGTGGTTTGTAACTGCACCTGAGCAATTTAGCAAATTATTTGGCTATTTTTACGTTGAGTTGAGTAACTGCTCCTCCGTACTCTATCTGTTGATAGTACTTTCGCGAAAGGACGCTTTATTAATTGTGCTGTATGTGTACATGCTTTAATAAACAATAAGCAGAAGTCTCTTGGTGTTTTCCTAGACCTCTCGAAGGCGTTCGACACCGTTTCTGTCACCAAATTGATTGACAAGCTGGAACAGATTGGCATACGTGGCATTGCCCTCGAAGTATTTCGTAGCTACTTATCGGGTCGTAAACAGGTTGTGAAGGTTGGATCATTTGTAAGTGATGAAGAAAATTTGTTTTATGGGGTTCCCCAGGGTAGTGTCCTAGGACCAACCCTCTTCCTCATATATGTCAATGAGCTGTGTCAGTTATCTATTCCGAACACAAAAATTATTACATATGCGGATGACACAGCTCTCATAACCCATGGCAAGGACTGGTCTGAGACTCGTGAAAGGGCAGAATTCGCACTGAGGAGGGTAATGATGTGGTTAACCTCGAATCTGCTCACGCTCAACATCTCCAAGACTAAGTTCATCCCTTTCACCCCGAGTGTACTTAGCCAACCGCCTTCGTCGTTGGAAATCAGGACCCATATGTGTACTAACCCAGTGGCCAACACCTGTAGCTGTGCTTTAATAGAACGGTCCGATTGCATAAAATACCTTGGTGTTATATTGGATAATCTCTTGACTTAAAGAAAGAAAAGAAACAGATTAATTCAGTTGTGATTCGAGTCAGAAGATTGATTTACATATTCAAAAAACTTCGAGCGACTGCTGATTTCCGGTGCTTTAGAATGGTCTACTTTGCCCTTTTTCAATCAGTCCTCAGTTACTGCATAACCACGTGGGGGGGGGGGGACCCACAAGACAACCATGCTGCGCCTAGAGAGGGCACAGAGAGCAGTTCTAAAAGTACTCGCTAAAAAACCGATTAGATTTCCCACTTCTTAGCTATACTCAATTTGCGAGGTCCTCTCAGTAAGACAGTTCTTCGTGCTGCAAACAGTTCTTAGGAAACACCTACTTCTCCCTTATGACCCTCAGTCCTTACAAAGAACCGTCGTGCCGGCAGAGTCTGTCAGACTGAACGCTGTAGGTTAGCGTTGGTCAGCCGCCACTTCACTCACACCAGCTCTAAACTCTATAATACCCTAAATAAAAGTATTAAAATATACCCTATGACTAGGAATGTACTGAAGATAAAAGTGACCAACTGGCTTAGGTGCTTGTCCTATGATGAGACTGAGCAACTTATGGTGTCCATAAACGCGGTACACACACGCACACCATAACACACCTCATACCCACCTCTACTCTACATATACACAACACAGTAATCACACACAGTGTAAAATAACATATTTTTATTTTATTTTTTCGGTTTGTTTTCATTCTCTTTGTTTTGCTAATTTATAATTTAACTTTTTTTTAGGTTAATCTGAAACAATGTCTATTCTATGTACTATGAATTGGGCGTTGATAGCTGCGCCACAGTATTTTACTTTAGTAGCTATCTTCGTTTTTCCTGTGTAACCTGTATAACTTAAGTTGTTCCAAATAAACTTTATTATTATTAAAAAAATAAAAAATAAATAAAATGACGAGTTTGCAATGCATCAATTGCAACGTTCGCTTGTCCCGAATAAGAAGGCAAGCTTTATCCGATGAGAGTGAAGATATCGTCAATACTATTCGGCTGTGGACATATCCTAGAGATGTAAGTAGTTTCCAAATAACATTTTGCGTACGAGTGTGCCAGTTATGAAGTGATAACTTTTACGTGTTAAAAAGTAGTCCTTATCATTTAAACTACACGATATCATACTAAAACTAATCTAAACATTATTTGAAAAAATAACAAACACCGTTGTGGTTGCATAAATATTTACAATTTGTCCTATATAATGTACAAACACATAAGTGATCGTTTACATGTATTGTTTACTTGCCTAACACTTGGTTGCCTAACTTGGTTTGCCTAACACTGTTATAATAGTTATTACTCTGTTAGTATGACTGTCATAGTGTCATAGTCATATAAAGCAATGTTGAGCCCTACTCAAAATCCCTTCATTATTTCCAGATAACACCTGCTGACCTTGTTTGCCATGCATGCTGGCAGCTAGCTACTCATTCACGTTCTTCTGATAATATGCCGAGGAGAAGCATAGTGTTTGTGTTGTATGCGGACGATCCATACTAAGAATCAGTCGACGCCGGATTTTGATTGAAGGTGCAAATGAAGAAGAACAAAGAATGGCTAACACAGTTGCTACTTGGATCCAACCACGAGAGGTATAACAACATGTACCTATTGTCATCATCATCATCATTTCAGCCGAAAGACGTCCACTGCTGGACATAGGCCTCCCCCAAGTGTCGCCACACTGACCGGTCCCGTGCGACTCGCATCCAGCGGATCCCTGCAGCCTTCACCAGGTCATCGGTCCACCTAGTGGGAGGCCTTCCAACGCAGCGTCTTCCGGTTCGCGGTCGCCACTCCAGAACTTTTCGGCCCCATCGGCCATCCGTTCTGCGAGCAATGTGCCCTGCCCACTGCCACTTCAGTTTGGCTATTCTTCGGGCTACGTCGGTTACCTTGGTTCTCTTGCGGATGTCCTCATTTCTGATTTTATCACGCAAAGAAACTCCGAGCATAGCCCTCTCCATTGCCCTTTGGGTGACTTTAAGCCTTCTGATAAGGCCCATTGTGAGCTACCATGTTTCGGTCCCGTAAGTAATCACTGGCAACACACACTGGTCATAGACTTTCGTCTTGAGACACTGCGGTAAGTTGGACGAGAAGATACCACGCAACTTCCCGAACGCTGCCCAGCCGAGTCGGATTCGACGATTGACCTCTTTCTCGAAGTTAGACCTACCTAACTGGATTGTTTGTCCAAGGTAGACATAATCGTCTACAACTTCGAGTGTAGAGTCTCCGATCTTGATAGGAGTGGGTGTTACATGGTTATTCAACATGATTTTGGTTTTGTCCATGTTCATTTTAAGACCCACTCTTTCGGAAGCTCATCGAGCATTGTACTGAGGTCCTCCATGGTCTCAGCCATGACCACTATATCGTCGGCAAATCGAAGGTGAGAGATGTACTCGCCATTGACGTTGATGCCTAGCCCTCTCCAGTCCAGAACCTTGAAGATATCCTCCAGTGCAGCGGTGAACAGTTTCGGAGATATGACGTCTCCCTGTCTCACACCAGTAACAGGCTATGTTATATAGTTCCCAGGACATGCCAGGGACGACAGGTGCGGGCACGACCTGTATTCGCCACTACTACCAGTCATACGAATGCCGGCTTGCGTGCACCTATTCGTCGCCTTACGAGCAATTATAATAAGAATTTCTGCAGCTTAGATCTGTTTGCTTTACCCCAGGGAAGGTTTAGACAAATGTTGCTTGATTTATTGAAAAATTAATGTGACTTTGACTTTGTAATTTCATTGAGCAACACTATTAAGAGCTTCATTGTTGGTGTTGTTGATGCTTCACTATTTGTATTAATCTTTTTTTGTTTTGTTATTTACCATATTGTCTCATTGTTTATCTGTGGAGAACGTGGTTGATTTCACATTTGTATTATTGTTGTATCTTATATATATTTTTATCCTTAATGTGTAATTGTTTGTTTTCCCTAATAAATAAAATAAAATAAAATAAATAACCAAGTACAGTAAAAATGACAGTACAGTATGACCCGACCTGCACCTTTCTTAGATTAAATAATATTAAGAATTGATTAGGTAATTATAAGAACAATAAAATAAATGTAAGTTCCTACAAAAACAAAGTTGTTTTATTTACCCACACTCAAAACTCCATCAGCACTTCATCATTCATCATCATCATCATCAAACTATTGCAGACCGCTGTTGGACGTAGGTCTCTCCTAAAGCACCCTACTGAATAGGTACAATTCTCATGTCAATTTGCCAACTTAATGATAAGTAAAACACTACAAAGATAGCACCAGCTATCTAACATATCCTTTTTCACCAAAACAATGTTTATGTGCCTACACGTAATAATATTTATTGGGACATAACCTCAAAAATAAAACTGGTTATAACTTTTAGGTACCAACTTCTAAAAATCTAAGAATTTTAAAAGGGCTTGCCTATCGTATTGACTACCAATTAAAACAAAAAATATCCCAAAACACGATATTTTATTAGGTGTACGAAAGTCCCATACAACACTTTTTTTTTTTTTTTTAGGATGGGAAATCATCAAATGACCCCCCCGCTCTGGGCGGCGTGGAAGGGAGTGTCAGACTTGTACTGACTAAAACCCATCCATGTTCCTTCTTTGCCCTTTATGTTCCAGGGCCGCGGTATCTCTTTCGAACAGTCCCGCAGCCCTGGCAGGCATCGGCCCGTGCGGACCCCTACGTGGTTGCTGACATCTCTTTGAGGCGCGCGTGGAACACGAACGCGCCGTCGACACGGCCTGTCGTCATAAGACGGCCGGACGGCGAGCTAGCCCATAACTCGCCGTCCACAGGCCCACGCTTACGGTGGCCGGGGGCCACCACGTGACCCTCGACGCCCAGGGCGTCTCCCGCGGCGGCTGGGACGTGAGGCTCTTTCTCTCTCACGTTCTGCCACCTCCTTCACTAGCATGACTGCTTCGCAGAAGGAGGTGACGGCTTCCCATTCCCTCTCGCTCCGGACCATGGCTTGAACCAGGGCCAGGCGCGAGAGGTCGCCGCCGCCAATCGCCTCTACGAGGACACGGCGCTGCTCCGCCCAAGCGGGGCAGACGTCCACAGTGTGCTGCACCATGTCCTCCGGACGATCCTCACAATGGAAACACCCGGGCGTTTCCGCCCGCCCGATTCGGTGCAGGAACCTCCCGAAACAACCGTGTCCGGTGAGGACCTGCGTCAGGCGGAAGGTGAGGGCGCCGTGGCGCCTCTCTAGCCACTCCTCAAAGAGGGGACTTATCGCCACTATGGTGGCGTGCCCTGCACGGGGTTGCGACAGTCGCTCTTTCCATGTCACCAAGAGATCGCGCCGGAGGTCTGTCCGCTGAGCGGCGATTTGCCGCGGCAGCGGAGTTTACCCCCGACGTAGTGCCTCCGCGCGCCATTCGTGAAGGCGCGCGAGGACTATAGCCTCCAGATCCCATGGCGGCAATCCGGCAAGGAGGCTCGCCGCCTCACCAGAGATCGTGCGGTACCCCCGGACTAGCCTTAGGGCTATCCCCTTTTAGGGCGCGTTCAGGTAGCGGGCGGCTTGCCACCTCAGAGAACGCGCCCTCCCATACAACCCTGCCGTTCGCCTTTAAACACATAAGCCCAATGATAGTTATTAAAGCTTTCCGGCAAATAAAAGTCAAACTGACCGAAGATCTTTGGGGAATGTCTATCAAAGTTTGTACATCCATAGTTGAGACTATAGCACCATACCTAGCTTTAATTTTTAATTTGTGTGTAGACCAAAGAGTTTTCCCTGATTTAATGAAAGACAGTAAAGTCATACCTCTGTTCAAATCCGGAGATAGTAAAGATACAAATAATTATAGACCTGTATCCGTGTTGCCAGTTTTTAGCAAGGTGTTGGAAAAGGTAATGTTGAATCAAATGCTCGATCATTTTAACACCAACAGAATCTTACACGATCAACAGTATGGTTTCACAAAGGGACGTTGTACAACTGACGCCGGTGTAACCTTATTAAAGCACATTTTTACTGCGTGGGAAGAGTTCCAAGACGCCATAGGAATATTTTGTGACCTCTCCAAAGCATTTGATTGCGTAAATCACGACACATTACTTTTGAAACTTGAGCATTACGGACTAGGTAAACATGCACTTGGTTTGATTAAATCTTATTTGAATGATAGACAACAACAAGTTCAAATAAATGGTGTTAATTCAAAGGGTTTAAAAGTAAAAATGGGGGTTCCACAAGGCTTAATATTGGGTCCTTTCCTCTTTTTAGTATATATTAATGATCTACCCTATTTATTGAAACACCAACCTCAAAATATGGTGTTATTCGCTGATGACACTTTTTAATTTTTAAGATAAATAGACGGGCCCAAAATCTAGATGACGTGAATAATGCCCTACTTCAGGTCCATAACTGGTTGGCACTGGTTGGCACTGCTGGCACAGCAAACAATGTAGTATTAAATGAAAAAAAAACGAAATGCATTAGATTTGCTTTACCGAATGTTAAAAGTAGCGATTGTGATATAGTATTGAAGAAAGAGAAGCTTGAATTTGTAGATAAAACAGTTTTCCTGGGGATTACGCTTGATTCAAGGCTACAGTGGGGTTCTCATTTAACATCTCTAGCTGGGCGGCTAAGTTCAGCAGCATATGCTATTAGAAAAATCCGTCAATATACTGATGTAGATACCGCTAGACTGGTCTATTTTAGTTACTTTCATAGTATAATGTCTTATGGCATTTTGCTATGCAGACGGGCTGCAGACATTGAGTCTATATTTATTCTGCAAAAAAGAGAAATCAGAGCCATATATAAACTTCGAAGGCGTGATTCTCTAAGGGAACTGTCTAAGGAAATTAACATCATGACGGTACATTGTCAATACATCTATGAAAACATAATGTATGTAAGAAAAAATCTACATTTTTTTAATAAAAGAGGCGACAGACACAATTACGGTACTAGAAATAGAGACCAATTAGTTCAGCCAGGCTTCAGACTCGTTAAAGTAGACTCATCTTTCATGGGGTACTGTTTGAGATGCTATAATAAAATTCCACAAAGTATTCTTGAACTGAATGAAACTAAATTTAAAACATGCATTAAACGCACACTATGTAAGCAAGCATATTACAAGTTGAACGATTATATCGCTGATAAAAATGCTTGGCTCAATGCCGGTCCTGCTCCACAAGGACAGGGGCGCATAAATGGATAGCAGTAAACAGTATGTTGGAGCTGCTGAAGATTGTACAACTATCTTTGCATTGTATAAATTCAATCTCTTTAGTATTATATAACCGCATAGCCCATATTGTGTGAGCACTCTGTACTAGAAAGCTGTCATTCGCTGGAAACCTACGTATTTTCTTGACTTGAATGTGCCCTGGCGGTTAAGAGTATGTCATGCTCACTCAAATGTCTCGCTGATGGTGGCGCGTGTGTCGGATCATTTAGTTCCCTTCAAAATGGTTGAGTTGAATGGTGCCGATACATGCGTCATGTTCGTGAACGGGCGCTGTCAGTTGTGACTGGTCATCTCTTGGTTGCCACGGTTTGTTTGAATTAATTATTTTATTTTTACTATGGACACTTTTAAAGTACACATCTTGCTACATCGTTCTCACATAATGTAACATCTCAACATAAATGATGTAACCAAGTTATTGTAAAAGTATTCTGATTTAAAAGAGTGTCCATGGAGTTTCTTGCCCGTTCTTCTCCATAGAGATCTACGTTAGGGAATGGGCAACTACAGTTTTTATGCCTTGTGACTGGGACTTTAGCTATTTTGCATTGTTGTCTTTGTTTCGACAATTCAAAGGGGCCTGTAATTGGCCTATTTGAAATATATGCTTTGATTTTGATTTTGATTTTGAAATGACGTCATTTACGAGTGCCGTGCGGGGCGCCGGTTTGGTTAGTTCATAACGCGTCGTTCGTTCATTTGAAAATACGTGACAGTGAAAATATATCTTTCTTGTTCTGTCTCCTAGACTCTGTGCAAGTTTGCGCGAGATATATACAGTTTTCATAAGCAATTTACGTCAAAATCTATAGAGCTCCGCTCCGGAGCCGCCCACAGACAGCAACTCGGGTGTTCGTTCACTTGAAATACTTGACAGAGACAATATATCTTTCTTGTACGGACTTCTACACTCTGTGCAAGTTTGAGCGGCATAGATACAGTTTCCATAGGCAATTTACGTCAATAAATAAGTCCAGTCCAGTCCTACGCCAGTCTGGAGCTAGACACAGACGCGTAAAATTTGACATATAGCCAGACTGGACATCTCAACAATAGAAGGGCATATTTAACGCATTACTTTTCAGTAGATTATAATCTATCAAAGTGAAACCGTCAAATTGTGAAATGGCATGTGACGGACGCGAGCTGATAGGTTGAACGTCATGTGCCCCGCGCCGCCATATTTGTTTGTTAAATGTTTTGGTAATTGTAAATTGATTTCGTGTTGAAAATAAGTCACAGCTTTTGACGGGACGGTTGGCGCAGTGGCTGAATGATTGACTACTGCGCTGTTTGTCGCGGGTTCGATTCCCGCACGGAACAAATATTTGTATGGCCTACAAGTGTGTTGTTTGTAATTTTACGGTGACATATCCACATACATTACATTGCACTTTCGCTACATTACCTTTTTTCCCATTGTTCGCTATCTTAAAAAGCTGATCTGGCGTGGACGTCTGTGTCGGCGCGACTGCGCTGGCCACGGTGGCGGCACGCGTGCAGCTCAGATTCTCTGCCATCTCCACTACCTTGGCCAACGTGAGGTCGGTGAGGTCCTTCGTGTAAAGCTTTTCTCGCCCTGGCTGCAACCCTATGATAAACTTGTCACGGAGCGCCTCTTCCGCATTGAGAAAATTGCACTTTGCTGTAAGGCCCCGTAGCACGGTAATAATATCTACAGTACTGTATCTTCATACAAACGCTCAGAACGCGAGTCATACCTACATGTCTCGTGTTTGGTACCCACTCAGTACCCAAGAAGTCACGAATGCGCCGCACTGACGAACGAACGTTGTTGGTTTTGTAAGCAGTAAGCGTGCGATTTGTGAATATTTGATTGAAATAAGAACAAGTATTTACTAAATATGGCAAAGAGTTTTATTAGACTATATTGCGCTGTCTTTGGTTGCTTGAATTCTTCAGCAACGCATCCAGAGATAACATTTTTTAAATTACCTGGAAGCTCCGAATGGTAAGACTTTAACATAATTTATATATGTATACCTACTATTAGATACGTAATTTGTTTATTTTTTAATAGGTAGGTATTTCGCTTTTTCCACCGAGTAAAAAACCTGGATTAATAAATAAAAAAGTGACACTGATTTAAAAACCTACGCTCGCGTTAAAAAAAGTCTCGAATATATAATTTGTATTAAATCTACTAATCAAAACACACAACTTGTATTTTTTTTTAACACTTCTTATTTCATTCACAACTAACTTCATTTTTTGTATTATAAATATGTCGGAGACGGTCAATAGTACAGTTGCTAAACGAAGCGCGGCACGTGGTCCGAGTGATGGCGGCACTAACACTCGGCTAACTTCGTGCTACGACGGAGCCTAGCTAATGGAGGAGCGCCAGGGCGTGGCACTTGCTATCCAACCGTTCAACAGAACAGAACCTCCATTCTAGGAACTGTCCTACGTTTCGCTTAGCTATAAATTGTTATTGTGATTATTGTGATTAATGTGTTAGATTATTATTAAAAGTGATTATTGTGCATTTACTGTTTTACTTTGCTCGATCACCCTAATATCAGCCCACATAATGTCTGACGATGGTGCCAATAATGCTCCTGACCCGACATCAGAATTGGGATCCGATCGAGCAAATGAAAAAACACGTGGTGAGAACCCCGAAACTGCACAATGGCGAATGATGCTTGAAATGCAAAACGAGCAAATGCGAGCACTTATACAAACCCTGAACGCGCCACGACCCAACAACCACGTGGCCCTGCCGGAGTTCAATCCAGAAAATAGAGAAGCAGACCCTCAATCATGGTGCGCGACCGCCGACCTGTGCCTTTCTGATAAACCCCTGGAAGGATGCCAGCTAATCGTCGCGCTCAGCAAAGCCTTGAAAGGAACTGCATCAACGTGGCTGTCACAAGTTACTTACCCCGGAATCACTTGGCCACAATTCAGAGAGCTGTTTTCAGCAAGGTTTGTGCCCACCGAGACAATTCCGGCTACGCTTATTCATCTTAATTCTAGTAAGCCCAACGAGGGAGAAAACTACGCAGCGTACGCCAGCCGATTGATGTCATCCCTGATGAACCGTTGCAAAAACGCAAGTACTGAACAAATTGCCGTGTCCGTTGTGCTAGCTCATTTAGCCCAAATTGAAACACGATTGCAACGACTTGCTTTCACCATTGAGGTTAATTCGCGGCATAACCTGCAACAGGAATTGCAAGCGTATTCCTATCTCAAACGTAAAGCACCACAAGACGCGAACGACACTTCAGAGAACGCCAAGCAACCCAGGATGTCGACGCCACCGCCTAAATGTTTCATATGCGGCAAGCCTGGCCACAAACAAGTCGATTGTCGTTTTAAGGGAAAGGAATTTAAGAAATACCCTATTCCATCCGCTGCACCTGCACGTTTAAGTCAGCAGCCGACACCGAAAGGAAGTCTCATCTGCTTTAAGTGCGGGCAGCCCGGCCACATTGCCTCGCGCTGCAGCAGCGCCGCCCCTGCTGTTGCGGCAAGCGCAGGCGCCGCGCCCCGCGCGGAGCACCGTGTCGACTTATGCATGGTCGAGCCCCCTTCAGGATCACTAACGCATAAAGGTCAGTCGATAACATTTCATTTCGATTCAGGAGCAGAGTGTTCATTAGTTAAAGAGAGTTTTGCCAAAAAGTTGTCCGGTAAACGTTTTAATAATGTTATTTCACTCGTAGGAATAGGCAATAAGAATGTCAATAGCACTGAACAGATTTTATGTAGCGTAGAAATCAACGAATATTCCACCGAAATCTTATTCCATGTATTGCCCGACGTTTATTTACGCAGTGATGTAATGATTGGTCGCGAAATATTGTCTTCTGGTTTTGTTGTTAATATTAGTGCAAACGAGTTTACATTAACAAAGAGCAATGCTATTTTTTCCTGTGCTACAATTAGTTCTCGGCTAGTTATAAATAATTTGGATGAGGTAGACACTGATATTTCATTAGAACGTAAACAATCCCTTATCAGTTTATTAACAAAATTCTCAGAATATTTCATCTTCGGTTTTCCAAATACCCGCGTTAACACATATAAACTAGAAATTCGTTTAATAGACCCAAACAAGACTGTACAAAGACGGCCTTATCGTTGCTCGCCGGTGGAACGAACAGTAATGCGCGAACGAGTGAATGAATTATTAGATGCCAAAATAATAAGACCTAGCAATTCACCTTTTGCGAGTCCGGCGTTATTTGTGGAAAAATCAGACGGTACGAAACGTATGTGTATCGATTATCGTGAGTTAAACAAAAATACTGTCCCGGATAGATACCCGTTACCGTTGATTTCGGATCAGATTTCGCGTCTTAATGGAGCTAATTATTTTACAAAATTAGATTGCGCTAGTGGTTTTCATTTAATACCGGTTAGCAAGGAATCAATAGAGCGAACTGCGTTTGTAACACCCGAGGGGCAGTACGAGTTTTTAACCATGCCTTTTGGGCTACGTAATGCTATCTCTGTTTTTCAGCGGGCAATAATAATTGCGTTAGGTGAACTAGCCTATACATATGTGGTCGTGTACGTTGACGATTTGTTGATAATATCCGAAACCGAGGAACAGGGCTTAGAGAGGTTAAGTGCGGTTTTAGAGGTTTTATCTAAGGCAGGCTTTTCGCTCAATCTTAAAAAGTGTTCATTTTTAAAAACGCATGTACAGTTCCTTGGCTATGAAGTAGAAGCAGGTGAAATTCGACCAAATAAAAAGAAAATCGAGGCACTCACTGTTTTACCTCCTCCCGAATCGGTGACTCAACTTAGGCAATTTATTGGTCTTGCTTCATATTTTAGACAATTCATACCCCGTTTTTCTCGGTTAATGGCACCTTTACATAGACTGACTTCAGGAAAATCCCCGTTTGTTTGGAAGGCGAATCACGAAGAGATACGTCAACAGGTAATTTCAATTTTAACAACAGAGCCGGTATTGATGATCTACGACCCCCGTTACCCGTCAGAACTACATACGGACGCGAGCATGGAGGGTTATGGAGCTATCTTGTTGCAGATAGTAGAAGGTAAGAAATGTGTGGTTGGTTATTACAGCAAGCGCACAACGGCAGCTGAATCGAGGTACCACTCGTATGAGCTGGAGACGTTGGCCGTAGTGAACGGTGTAAAACACTTTCGTTCATATTTACATGGAAGGAAGTTTGTTGTGGTAACCGACTGCAATTCTTTAAAATCTTCTCGAGACAAGATAGATCTAACGCCGAGAGTACACCGTTGGTGGGCCTACCTGCAAGCGTTCGATTTCGACGTTATGTACAGGGCAGGTAAGAATATGGCCCATGCTGACTTTTTCTCCCGCAACCATTTACCCCGTCACCAGACAAAACAGGTTACTAAAGTGGAGCAGAAGCGTGTTGACATAACAGAGCTTTCCGGAAACTGGCTGTTAGCTGAACAACAACGGGACGAGGAGATACAAAAAGTCATGGCTCAATTAAACAATGGGGAGTTGAGTGGTGAAATTGCACGGACATATGAGGTACGTTCTGGTTTACTTTACCGTAAAATTCAACGCAACCGGAAGACCAAGTGTCTGCCTCGTAATATAAGATGGTCAGTCGTTCACAACATACACGATTCCATTGTACATCTAGGCTGGGAGAAGACTCTAGAGAAGCTCTACGACTACTACTGGTTTGAAGGTATGTGTCGCTATGTTCGTAAGTTCGTGGATAATTGTGTTACATGTAAAGTAGCAAAGTGTCATTCAGGCAAGGTACAGGCAGAGTTACACCCAATTCCAAAAGTTGCGGTGCCGTGGCACACGGTACACATCGATGCGACAGGTAAGCTCAGCGGAAAACGCGATAACAAGGAGTATGTGTTCGTACTCATTGATGCATTTACAAAGTTTGTCCTTTTACATCATACGATGCACATTGACACTGCCAGTAGTATAAAAGCTGTGACAAGGAGCGTATCATTGTTTGGAGCACCGGTACGGATTATTGCTGATCAAGGTCGTTGTTTCGCAAGTCACGAATTTAGGGAATTTTGTGAGAGTAAACATATTAAGCTTCATTTAATAGCTACGGGATCATCGCGAGCTAACGGTCAAGTTGAGCGCACAATGAGCACGTTAAAATCTATGCTTACCGCGGTTGAAGTAAACGAAGATAGGTCATGGCAGGATGCGTTAGGAGACGTGCAGCTGGCACTAAACTGTACTGTCAATAGGGTAACAAAAGCCAGTTCACTCGAATTACTAGTCGGTAAAGTCGCGCGCCCTCTTAGTCTAATAGCTTACGACGATGATACTAACGTAGATCTCGAAAAAGTTAGGGAAACCTCAGCTCGGTTAATCGAAAGGTCGGCTCTGTATGACAAAAAACGGTTTGATAGCACTAAGGCGCGACTGGATAGATTTTCGGTGGGTGAGTTTGTGTTGCTCCAAAACGAAGAACGCAACCAGACTAAATTAGACCCCAAATATAAGGGACCATTCAGAGTTGTAAAAGTGTTAGAGGGAGATCGCTACACATTGAGAGCATTAAATTGTAAGCGTACTTACAAGTACGCACATGATAGGTTAAGGAGAATGCCCGAGGGCCAAGTACCGATTGAAGTAGAGGATTTAGAGTTGAGAGATAGTGTGGAAACTTAGTTCGGATGGTCGGACCGTACCAGTAGCCATTTCGTAGCCGTAGTCCGGTAGAAGTCGGTGTCTGCTTGTAGCAGTCCGTGGATGCGCGGTGCGCGGGTGGCTCTGGCGGAGGTCGGGTCTGGTAGAGACCATAGTGTCATGTGAGTCACGGCGTTCTTGAGGAACGTAGTAAAACAAACAGGGGTTTGTTGGAGGGCCTAAATGTTGGCAATAGGCCACGAATGAGATTCCCGCTTTGTGTGACGATTAGATGGATAAAGAGGTACTTGGTTGCTCTAGCATTTTAACTGGCCTAATTGTTAGTTTTATCTAATTTTTGGTTTGATCTAATTTTTAGTTTTATTTTGATTTAAAACTTTAGACATAGAGAATTATTTGTGAAGAAATAAATTAAAGTCATTGTGATGAAGTTTATTTTTATTTTCTAGTTGATTAGTTGAGCTTTGCGTCAGGAATGACCGAACGAAGTGTACTGTGTTATGTTTTCCTTATTGCAGGATTACCACACGAGGACGTGTGTTAGCGCAGGATGGCCGTGTGTTAGCGCAGGATGGCCGTGTCGGAGACGGTCAATAGTACAGTTGCTAAACGAAGCGCGGCACGTGGTCCGAGTGATGGCGGCACTAACACTCGGCTAACTTCGTGCTACGACGGAGCCTAGCTAATGGAGGAGCGCCAGGGCGTGGCACTTGCTATCCAACCGTTCAACAGAACAGAACCTCCATTCTAGGAACTGGCCTACGTTTCGCTTAGCTATAAATTGTTATTGTGATTATTGTGATTAATGTGTTAGATTATTATTAAAAGTGATTATTGTGCATTTACTGTTTTACTTTGCTCGATCACCCTAATATCAGCCCACATAATGTCTGACGATGGTGCCAATAATGCTCCTGACCCGACAAATATAATATTCACAATCACAAAACTAAAAAGAAACTGAAGTAAGTAGATGAAATTAAAATACAGTAAGCGCGGCAGCCCTGTCGCTTGCGAACATACCGCCTGGCTGTAGGTAATTATTTCAAGGACAGGGCCGAGTCACAATACTGTATATTTTTATACTGTGCCCGTAGTCTCGCCCCCCACTGAGTGTGAGTTTCCCTGTTAGTTGAGCGGCCGCTTAAAAATTATGACGCTCGCCAAACCCAACGGGTCTTGGGGGTGAAATGGTTGTCCAATCGTGATAATATGTCTTCATAGGGCACATCTACAACGTCTTTAGGCAATACCAAATCCGTTACCAATTTGTAGGTACCCTCAATGAGTGCGCTGAGGAGAACCGCTTTCCTCTTCTCGCCTGCAGGATCTGAATTTCCGTTGATATCAACCAATATTTTGTGGCAAACAAAATATTGGGCAATGCGACCTTTGTATGTTTTTCACGTCTGTGTATTATGGTCAAAACTATGTAAAATTCCAAACTGTACACTAGACATCTTGAAAATTAATCATTTTGGGTAAACTTGTTGGACAAGTGAAACGTCGCTGGTTGGCAACGCACTTATTTTTGACAGAAGTCGTTCCTCAATCGCGTGCGGGGAGGCGCACGGGGAGGCGCACGGGGAGGCGCGCGGGTAGGGGCGCGAGTAGGGGCGCTGTACACTCATACATAACAGTAACTTTAACCGTTTACGCAGTGCACGCAAAGTAAGCTCTCAAAAGGAATACATTTTTGACTGTTTTTGCAACTTTTTTCATTGATGCTCCTATTGGTTGTAGCGAGATGTTATAGCCTATAGCCTTCCTCGATAAATGTGTGAATGAATTTTTCAATTCAAACCAGGAGTTCCTGAGATTAGCGCGTTCAACCAAACAAACACATGTACAGTTAGTATAGATATTATAAAAAAGTTTTTTTATTTTACACAAGGAGACATCTGTCAACTGTCAACACGCGTAAAAGTGCCGTTGGAGATTTTCGTAAGTTTGAGTGTAAAACTGCATATCAGTGTTTGAAAACGCAATAAAAATGTACTTTTGTTAGTGATAATTAAGTAAAATTGTTAGTAGCAAAAAGTGCTTGTGATTTAAAAAGAAAACAGTGATCAAAACTAGGAAGTGACAATCGTTTTCTCAAAGTTTCTTCACATACCCACATATTTAATTACTTTTCCCTGACAATTATCTCGTCATGTCAATATGTCATTTGACATTTGGATAAGTGTTGCCACTGTGAAATCGTAATATCTACTATGAGTAGCGAAAATAGTAGAAATATGACTGGAGTGGAGCATCAGGCTCCTAGTCAAATAAAAACTACTGATGAATCGCTATCACCTAAGAAGTCAGCGCGTGCAACCGTAGCCAGAAGCAGCAAAAAGGCCATGACTCAACAAGTGTTTCACCCTTCTCTCTTTACCAGACAGAGATCTAACTCATTCACTGAGCCTACGCCCAAAGTATGTAGTACAGCCACTGTTCCTATAATGCTTAATCCAGGCGCAACAGTAAACAATTCAGCCAAAACAGCATCTGATTCCCAAATGCCAATCATAGAAAAGCAGACCCTGCATGGTAGCGTGTGCCATCATCTAAAAAACGAAAGGTCACGGAGCTGTCACCTCCACCAGCTTCAAACCAGACCGAAAAGAGGTTTGCTGGCCTACCCATCGACCTGAAAGAAGATGAATCTGGCCAACCCAAGCAAGTTAGTAAGCCTCCACCGATCATACTGTATGGGATTGAAGATCTAAAGGAATTAACCAAACTGAAAGACGGTCATTAGGCCACCTGAATTTAAATACCGGATAGTCAACAAGAACAGCATACGTGTTATGATAAACACAACAGAAGCCTATAAAAAAAAACATTTCTATCATAAGAGAAAATGGACAATTCACACCAAAAGACACTAAGTGCTACCGCTTGGTTATCAAAGACCTGCAACAAACTACCCCTCATCAAGCTATAAGGGAAGCAGTTGAAGCCTCCAACAATGAAATGGTTGGCGAGATAATTAATGCTCGTTATGGCTCGGACAAAAGACTCACCTCGACCTTCTTTGTGAATGTCAAACACAGTATTCACAATCGCGAGATCAAGAACATTCAATATATTTTCAGCCAAAAAGTTAAAATAGAAGACCCCCGCAAGTCTAAAAGCATTGTTCAGTGTCAGCGATGCCAACAATATGGGCACTCTAAGAACAATTGCATGAGACCTCATAGATGTGTCAAGGCCACAAAACTTCAGAATGCGCAAAAAAAGATAGAACCACACCAGCCAAATGCGCACTATGCTCTTGTGACCACCCGGCCAACTATAAAGGCTGTGAGGTCTATAAAGAGATTTTAGCTCGGAGAAACAAAAGCCGCAGTTCACGAGAAAGGGTGTATACCCAAACTACTACAAACGCCTCGGCCATTCCACTTACTTCATCTGCCTTCAATATACGAGCCCCAGCAAACACACATGAGAAATCGTATGCAGAAGCAGTATCCGGACCAAACTCTACAACTCATGACCTACCACAAACTCACCAACAACAGAATCAGACACTACATCAAACTCTAATCAAACAGAGCGAAAAGAGGGACCTCTTAATTCAACAAATAGGCTCCTTAGTGGGTCTAATCTAACCTCGTCACCAAGCTTACAAAATGACTTACTTATTCATAGCAGCCTGGAACATCAATGGCATTGCACCCAACACAAATGAACTAGAAGTTTTCCTAAAAGAGAACAAGATCGACATATGCCTGACATCAGAATCACACACAACCGTAAGAAGTGAAATACGTATACCAGGGTTCTGCGTGTACCTTACCTCTCATCCGGACGGTCGAGCACATGGAGGCAGTGCTATCGTAATAAAAAAAACACTGTCTACTGGAACCTTTTGTGACAGAACACCTACAATCCACGGCTATAAGAGTAGAATATCAATTAGGCCTTATTAACATCTCGGCGGTATATTGCCCTCCTAGACACAAAATCAATGAGCAAATGTTTACTGAGTTCTTTAAGAAGCAAGGCAACAGATTTATAGCAGAAACGACTGGAACGCCAAACATACGGATTGGGGTTCTAGACTCACCGTAACCGGGGGCCGTGAACTAAAAAAATGTATCGATGCAAATAACATGTCAACTCTGTCCACAGGTGAACCTACATACTGGCCTACGGATGTTAACAAAATACCTGACCTCCTTGACTTCTTTGTCACAAAAAACATATGCCACAAATTCACCCAAGTAGAATCTAGCCTAGACGGGTCTTCAGACCACACCCCAATCATACTAAGATTGAGCAAAACAACTGCAAAATTTAACCCAAACTATGACATGCTCTACAACTACAAAACCGATTGGGATAACTTTAGAGAGTACCTTGAAGACAACATTAATCTCAACGTACCTCTGAAGTCCCCTGAAGATGTAGACGACGCGTGCTTGTACTTCACCAATCTTTTACAAGTGGCAGCATGGATCAGCACCCCTGAGTTAAAACATTCTGCTCATAGTACACCTACCCCGACCGAAGTCCGAAGAAAAATCGCAGAGAAGAGACGATTTCGTAGAATCTGGCAGTCATAACATAATGAACGGGACAAAACCCGTCTCAACCGTGCCATTAAGGAACTCAAAGACCTTCTTGCGAAATCTAACAATGATGCCCTACAACACAGGCTAGAGAGAATAACCCCTGAAGTTAAAGGAATTCACTCCCTTTGGAAAGCAACTAAGAATTTAGCACAACCTCAGCAACGCTTACCCCCTATCAGATCAGACAATTCATGGGCTCGTTCAGATGAAGAAAAAGCTGAAGCTTTCGCCACTCCCTTGCCAATGTCTTCAAGCCGAACGAATCTGCAGTTCCTGATGATCCTGAAATAGATGCCATTCTCAACCAGAACTTGCAATTTTGTGCCCCACTGCGACCAACATCCCCACGGGAACTGTCTAGATTGATATCTACGATGAACTCCAAAAAGGCACCCGGATTCGATCTGATTACTCCGAAAATCCTTAAGGAGCTGCCTAGAAAGGGTTAACAACAGAAAGGGGCTATCCTCATTAATGCCTTTCTCAGATTCTCTTATGTCCCTGCTCTCAGGAAAATATCACAAATTGTAATGATCCATAAGCCTGGAAAGCCGGAAAATGAAGTTTCATCCTACCGCCCTATTAGCCTTACTCCAGTACTATCCAAGTTATGGGAAAGAGTTGTCCTGAACAGACTGAAACCTCACCTACAAGAAAACCAAGTTGAGCCTGATTACCAATTTGGATTTCGCGAGCAACACTCGACCGTAGAACAGGTACACCGAGTCTACTGCACCATAAGACAGTGCCTAGAAAAGAAGAAGTATTGCTCGGCAGCGTTTCTCGACGTCCAACAAGCCTTTATGCCATACTCGGTAGTATGGCATAAAGGACTGTTATGCAAGATAAAGTTGCTCCTGCCCCATTCATTTTTTACTTGCTAATGAAATCATACCTTAGTGATAGGCAATTTCAAGTAAAGTTACGAGACGTTAGATCCTCTCTCGACAGGTGCCTTGCAGGGGTACTCCAGGGCTCCGTCCTGGGCCCAGTTTTATATAATATATTTACTAGCGACCTCCCTCAGTACCCTGACGTATTTGTGGCAACCTACGCTGATGATACCGCATTCCTGGCCTGTAATCAGGATGCCAACATAGCAAGCAGCATGCTGCAAAATCAACTTGACAGGACCCATGACTGGCTAAACAAATGGCGTATGAAGGCAAGCGCACCCAAATCGCATCACATCATGGAAATTGCGCCCCGGTCAAATTGGGTCAGGACAATCTACCACAGTCACCATGCGTGAAGTATCTGGGATTCTACTTGGATCGTAGGTTGACATGGAAGGATCACCTAAAGAAAAAAAGAACAGAAATAAACTACCGATTTAAGAACTTGCTCTGGCTACTGGGCAGACAATCTTCACTCACCCTGAGTAACAAACTGAGAGTTTATTGTTCCATCATAAAACCAATATGGACATATGGGATTCAATTATGGTCTTCCGCAAGCAAATCAAACGTCATGTGCATTCAAAGAAGTCAAAACAGTATCCTGAGGGTCCTAGCAGGGGCTCCCTGGTATGCTCGCAACTCAGAAATCCACGAGCACCTGGAAATTCCAACGATCCTAGGAGAAACGAAGCACTACCTAGAGAATTACAAAGATAGATTAACCAACCATGCAAACCCCCTTTCACATTCACTATTGATGCCAAATTGTACTAAGAGACTCAAGAAAGCTGATATTGTGCTGCCTGATTAGGTAGAATTAGGACACTGGTCCTGATTCTATAAAAATGTGATAAATCTTTCAACACATCTGATCATAGTCAAGGTTGACTGATAGCAGATGAGAAGAGGAAAAAAAAAACAAAATTTTACACAATGACAATGATTTTAGCTTTAGCAGCACCTTATTGAGCAGTAAAAGTTAAAGGCAAAAGTAACAGTAAACCAACAGTTAAAATTGTAAAGAAACACTTTTACTTTATGACATTACTATGTGCAATGTGTAATATGTAATGTTCCCAAAAAACAAAAGCTAGGTTACTTTTCTAAATATTATTATGACCTTCCATTACAGTACCTAAAACTTTTAAAATAACATTACAATTGATCTTACTGAAAGTTCAGCACACAGCCAAATGGTGCTGGACATATTCTTCTTTTACAGATGGATGCCGCAGTACAACTTTACTAATCTATACAAATAAATAAAATTGAAGTGTCTGTTTGTTATCTCAAAATAACAGCTTTTTGGGGCTCCGTAGCCGAATGGCGAAAAACGGAACCCTTATAGATTCGTCATGTCTGTCTGTCTGTATGTATGTCACAGCCACTTTATTCCGAAACTATTAGGACTACACAGTTGTAACTTGGTAAGTAGATATATTCTGTGAACCACTTTATAATTTTTATACAAAAGTAAAAAAAATAAAAGATTAAGGGGAGCCCCCCCGATACATGGAACTGAAAATAAAAAATAAAAATTCATGAAATGGTGTCTATAAATAAGTCTTTAAAATTGACATTGAGGTTTCTAAAACCACTTTTTCTCAAAGTCAATTGTTTGAAAGATAGACACTTCCAAAGCGTTAAATGTGTGTGTCCCCCTCTAATTTCTAAAGTAAGAGGAGGAAAATTCTGAAAAAAAGTAGGATTGTAAAACGTTAAAATAACTTTCGACGAAAATTGGTTTGAATAAGGTTTGAAGTATGGTTTTTGAGATTTCGGACTTTTTCATCAAACTGCAGTAGTAACTTTGTTTTTCATTAACATACTATGAAAAACAAGTTAGTTTTGCTGTTGTATGTAATACAATACAACATATAGGAAAAATAAACTCCAGTTTAACGCTAAAAAATGCTCAGTCATAACTTTCAGCAGAATGAGAAATCCACATCATCACAAGTACAAGTTAGAGGGCACATCAATTGAGCAGGTGGAAAAAGTACGAGACTTGGGTGTACGTCTGAACACTCGAGTTAACATTTCGTGACCATGTTGTGAATGTTTGTAAGAAATCATACAGAAGTCTGGGTTTCGTTCTTCGACGGGCATCAGGTTTTACAAATATAAAAGCGATTGCAGCATTGTATAATGCGCTTATAAGAACTCAGCTTGAGTATAATGCTGTCATATGGGCTCCGCACGAGACTAAATATAGTCTCATGTTGGAATGCATACAAAACAAATTCACTAGATTTTTATACATGAAACTTTACGGTGTCTATCCCTTCTATCCATTGATGTACCCAACCTTATTCGTTATCGGTATGGTCAGGTACAACAAACTCGAGACAAGGAGGGACCTAGCGATAACTACATATGTTTTTAAACTATTACATGGTAAGACATATAATTAAGGGGTTTTAAAAAAAATATGTCTAAATGTGCCTGACAATTATGTACTGCAGCGCCGGAAGCCACGGTTACTTGCAGTGCCTCGCGCACGAAACAACTTGCTCAGCAAAGCGCCACTGACGCGCGCCTTACACGCACTAAATGACACTGCTGACAGGATCAATTTATTTTCCTGCTCTCTAAATGAATTCACAAAAACAATATTGTATGTTATGTTATTTAACTTAGTTATTATACTATAATTTAGGACCATGCTAACACATTAGGAATTTCCTGTAATGTTAGTAGTGTTTGTGATAAATAAATAAATATGAATGAGCCTTTAAAATATTTTTATTAAATCGTTTGGTGCTAACCCTGTGTGCATGTGAGTACGACATGCACTTGGCCGGTTTTTACTGAATGCATATGAAAGTATATAATTATGGTACTTATAACAATAAACAGATTTTTTAATTTTTGTGTTTGTTCTGGCTACTTTTATATTAGAAAAAGGAAAAAGGATTAGCGTTCCGTGCAAAAAAATATAACCCTTGAAATTGTTAACTTTGATTCAAGTAGAGAAGTAATATTTTTATAATAATTTCATACGGACGGAAGGTGGCAGGCAACAGCTACTATGTTAAGTAGGATTGTAGCAGTAGCGAAGGGTCAATTTTTTTAAGAGGTAAGCTGGAGTACATATTTTTAATGTGATTATATTATTTGTCTATAGAATAATGACTGAGTCATTTTTCAAAAGGAACCCGGTAGGAATCGAGTCATATGGAATCTTCGCCACTGGATTGTAGTAGTATTTAATAATAATCAGAGATATTATAATTTTCATTATTGATTTAATATCACGCAGCAAAGGGAAAGCAGTAATGATGTATTACTTAAAGCTATAAGGTCACAAAACCATGCTCCTGTTATGTCATTCTAACTGGGGAAATGTGGGTGTACTACCAGGTACACCTCTGCCTAACCCTTCGGGATTACAGGCGTGACGTTATGTTATTAAATGTTAAGTCATTCCTGAAGCGGAATACTCTTTATCACTTTTGGTTACTAAATTTAAAAAACCAAATTTTAGTGGGATAAATAGCAACACTCTGATATTGTGGCAAAGTCAAACTCACCTGCACTCATTACTTAAGCAGTTCAGCTCATGCAGTTAGACCAGGTTATGCACACGCCGGTTATGTACCGTGGGGTGCCTGGAGGGTCGGGCGCAGCAGGCGACGCCACAGCGAGGGCTCGGCGGCGGCGCGACGCCAGGAGTGGCACACGGCGCCCGCGCGCGCCAGGTCGCCCGCTGCCAGCCAACCGAACACCTCCTGCAGCACCACCGGACAGCGCCGCTCCTCGCTTTGCCACACAGACAACATTCCTCTGGATCCTGCTACCGTAAGCTGAACAGCTTTTGTACACTGGTTTCTTACTCCAGGGGTCAAATAACCTCTAATTACACGTTTGTTCTATTATCGATTGAGATATTATTTGAGCTGATTATCAAAACCGTGACCACGAAACAAAATAATGGAGAGCTATTTATAATTATATTGCGTGCGGATCTGTTTGTATAACTCAGTACTTACGTTTGCTATTATGACAAGCAACAGCTGACAGGGACAGTTTTTGTTTTTTAATTTATCCCGAAGGGTAGGCTATAGTCTTTCGACCATATTGCCTTGTCTTACGTTCATAAATATTTTCTTCTGTGATAGGTTTTTAAATACAATAATTTCTTTCGTATTTTTTCATATTTAGTTTTTTTAGTATTCTTATACTGTCTTTAGTAAGTCCATTAAAAGTTTATCATAGCCATTTTTATCAAATCCAGAGTAATTAAACGTCATTTTGATGTCAACTCGAACGACCAATGAACTTACATAGTAACTGGAATGCTGACATGCAACGGAAAACCGTTCCGAGCGAGAAAACTTCATGAGTGGATGTCATCACTTTCTAATAAGGTACATTTGGGACAGTTATTATGTTAAAATTTACTAGCACCCCGCTCCCTGCTTTACATGGGTAGCAGTTTATACAAAATTATGGGGTATATAAAAGACAGAAGGGTGAAGCCGAAACCTACGCATACCGTAAAACTTTGTAATGATGAATTCTATCCATCATTGAAAACGTCATGCGCTCTTACTATGGGGCTACAGAGGGAGGAAACGAACCTGACCGCGTACCGTGTTCGGATGCTCTCTCTGTTTGCTGAGCCAGCTGTCACGTGTAGGCGCAACGACTATCGGATCAGGTGCGAGTCATCCAGCGTAATCGTATGTTGGATGACACTGTACTTGATCGCCTGCGAACTGAAATGCAGAGTAGCCATGTCATTACCCCGTCGGCGGAGGCTGTGGTACTACCACAGTCTAGCACAATACCTAATAGTGCCTTGATTCGAGAGATCGCAACCCGATCTTAGACCACGCAAACCTCGTTTGCCCATGCATAACAAAAATAGGGCACTGGTGGCTGTTCTGGATTCGCAGTTGTCAAACTATTTTGACATCTGCGAAGACCTCACCGATGCTCACTCAATCCTGTATTGCGCGGCTGTAGCGGCAAGGCGTGTAGCTCATGTAAAATTTTCTGATGACAGAGCTACACGACCTAAACCAGCCGTACCAGTATGGCAGTAACAGGATTGAACGACGTATTGGTGGGTCCAGAGCACTCATCGGCAAACTGATCTGCTTCAGGGAGGGCAATACTCGCCCTAGAGTGATGCGTTTTGTGAGGGGGGCGTTCTCGGGGACTGATATTAGTCCTTGAGACTACATGTCCCGTGTCACAGAGCGCATCGATTTCCTGAAGCAGAAAGTGTATGCAAGGGCAAACGGTATTCTTAGGTATAAACGGCGTGTGGACCGATACTCAGAATCGCACATTCCAAAGAGATGAAAGGTGGGTTTATAGGGCTTGGAAGCGACCGGACGAAGGGGTGGCCGACACGCGCCTGCCGGATGATGTTGTCATGTCTTCGTTCTGGCGCAGCATATGGTCGGTGCCTGTTAACCATACCGAGGGTGAATGGATTCAGGAGGTCGAGCGAGCGTGCGATCTAGTACCAGAAATGGGGGCAATCACTATCGGCCCCCAAGACGTAGTTAGTGCAGTCCGTCCGTTGCCTAACTGGAAAATAAAATTAAAGAGATTATGTAGTTAATGTTAGCATCTAATTTATTATTAGCCCGATTTTTGAGAACACTCGTGCTATCACTTACTACTACCTTGATGTGTCCTGAATTACATTGTTTTATGTCAAAGCACTCAAAATAGCAACAGCTTATTATTTATTTTATCAATTTTTCGATCAAGACTTATATTTGAAGTTGGCTCTTGAATAGCAAAAGACACTGCTCTATCATTTTTGGAACCATCACTATACAACGTGTAACAGATAAAGCGCAATACCACAGACACCCCAATTAGAATATTAAATTGTAAGTCTAAAACAACATCCGTAATTAAATAAATTTAAACCAAACCTACTCTTTTTAATAAAATAGTTATCCTTACTAAACGCAAAACATATGTGCAACAACATCTCTGCACACACACTCATGCAATGTTAGCGGCCGACGCGACACGCACGCTACCGCCAGTTGACCATAGCATTAGATGTTCGTTAGTTTAATGAACGAATTTTACGTACCTAAAATGTCATAGATTGATATTATGAATAACTTTTGATACTTCATTGAGTTTACCGTGTTAATTATCAACACGAATCTACTACTTTAGGCTTAGTAACGGGGGAGGCTCTACGCGGGGGTCGTGCGGTCCATGGCCCTTTACGGCTCCCCGATGTGGGCGCGTTCTCTGAGGCGGCAAGCCGCCAGCTAGCTGAACGCGCCCCAAAAGGGGATAGCCCTAAGGCTAGTCCGGGGGTACCGCCCGATCTCCGGCGAGGCGGCGAGCCTCCTTGCCGGATTGCCGCCATGGGATCTGGAGGCGATAGTCCTCGCGCGCCTTCACGAATGGCGCGCGGAGGCACTACGTCGGGGGGAAACTCCGCTGCCGCGGCAAATCGCCGCTCAGCGGACAGGCCTCCGGCGCGATCTCATGGTGACATGGAGAGAGCGACTGTCGCAACCCCGTGCAGGGCACGACACCATAGTGGCGATAAGTCCCCTTTTTGAGGAGTGGCTAGAGAGGCGCCACGGCACCCTCACCTTCCGCCTGACGCAAGTCCTCACCGGACACGGTTGTTTCGGGAGGTTCCTGCACCGAATCGGGCGGGAGGAAACGCCCGGGTGTTTCCATTGTGAGGATCGTCCGGAGAATACGGTGAAGTGTAAGAATAATTATGTATGCTCCTTTAGTTTAATAAGTAAGTACGCTACTTTATAACCGTATGTATGCTGAGTTTGCACTATACCTTATATGCATTATTTTATATTATTACGAGTGCATTCATTAAATAGTACGTAACCGATGTGGTCGTTTCCTTGAATAACACCCATTAGGAACCCCAACATTACATGGCGACCCTGCCACGGGACTCTGCCAAGGGGATTGTTAGTTTTAGTATAGTTAACATAACTACTTAAATAGTATATAATGTGTCGGTCAACGGTGGAAAAAGAAGAGGTTTTCCTCAGCCAAAACGCGGCTGGAGGCAACAACGACGCCACGTTGAAAGAAATCGGAGGCCACGTGGAGCGGCTTAGCATCGTGACCTATGTTGTTCTGGCTATTATTGGACTCGTAGCAGTTTATGTGGGCCTGCGGATGTACAGGACCTGCCACCGCACATGGATCCAGCAGGAAATTGGGATGAGTACCATGCAGAGAATCAGATCATCCATCAGAGGGCGCACAGAAAGTAACGAGAACCAGTAATTAGAAGTGAAATAATAGTGAAAGTGAAAATAAAAGTGTTGTGGATTGTTCATCTTTTCGTAAAAATATAATAAATATCAGTGAGTGAGCTACTCGTAGTTACGCGGTATCATATTTCATTACGCTATAATTCTAAAGGTGCTAAAACCGTGCGCAGAAATTCAGCAATAAGACACCGAACGGAAACAAAATGCAACGTCGGACTTTTTTCTTCGCATTTATGTAGAATGTGTTACATTTGTGTAATTCTATTATTAGATTAAGAATATTATGGTTGATATTTTGGAGAAAAATTATGTCTTTTTAGTAGAAGTACGTAATTATTTAGTAAAAAAGGGACAAACTAGATATAAGGGTAATGTTATTTCTACTAAGTTAGATCAAGCAAAAAGCGCATACGAAAACTGTTGTAAAATATATTTACTTATTGAGAAAAGTAAAGATATTAATTTGGAATCAGCAATAGATCTTTATCAAAAAATGAAACAAAATTACGAGGAAATAGAGAAATTGTGTACTTTTCCCGTAACAGTAGATGTAGATTTAGGAAAAATGAATTTCGACATAAAGGTGGCGTGTAGTTTGATTCCAGTAATGGACGGTGTAGAGGCCACCACTAAGCGCTTAATAGACTCAGTGGAGATGTATGCTGACATGCTGGACAGTCCAGGTAAAGTATTATTAATTACTTTCGTTTTGAAAAGTCGGTTGAATGAAAATGCAAAATTACGAACTGCAAGCTCATACAAAACTATCAAAGAATTAATTGATGATATGAGGAAATTTCTTTTACCTAAAAAATAATTTATGGCCATACAGACGAAGCTTTAAAATATTCAACAAGGCTCGAGATCCATTGAGGATTATGGTACGGAGGTAGAAAAGTTATTTACAGAGCTGACAATTACCCAGGCAGATGGAAAAGAGGAAATATTTTCGATTTTAAAACCAATCAATGAAAGTTTTGCCATAAAACGTTTTTCAGATGGTCTGCGTAGCGCGAAAATGAGCACCATCATCTCGGCACGCGGCTTCAGCAGCTTGAAAGATGCCATACAAGCAGCGAAAGACGAGGAGTGCACGTCTTTCCAACCACCAGGTAGAATTTTGTATGCATCTAAAAATGGACGCCACTCGTCACACGATATTAGACGTTCTCAAGGTCAAAGAGGTATTTACCGTAGTCAATATGGTAACAATTACCATCGTAGGCATCAATTTAATAACCACTACAATCAAGGACATGGTTCTAGAGGAAATTCTAGAGCAAATTATCGGCCTTCATACAATAATCAACGAGGAAATAGAGGTTCTAGATATGTTAGGAACCGTGGACGAGGTCAAAACACATTTCCAGTAGAGAAAGTAGCTGACACTCGTCAATGCGATAAAGATGACAATGCAGGTACATCGAATCAGTTTTTTCGATCCTAAGCATTTTATATTATCATTACAAGGTGATGCGAAATATGTTACTTTATATATTAAAAATATTAAAGAAAGAAATAAAGAAAAAAAATATATTTAATACACAAAATATATTAAATACTATACTATTAAATACTTTTATATTAAATGCTATTGGCTTGTTGATACGGGTGCAACATTGTCAATTATTAAAAAAGAAGTATTACCAAAAAATATCATTGTTAATAGAAATAATACTATAATAAATGGAATAGGTGGTCAGCGACGCTCTCAAGGTTCTGTAAATTTAATATTAAAATACGACAATGCCAAGTTTCAGCATAATTTTCTTGTTTTTGATTCGCTACCACTAAAAGCGGACGGAATAATAGGCTTAGACTTTTTAGAAAGATTTAGTGCGAATATTGATTTAGGTTCAAATAATATAACACTCTTTAAGGGTAATAAACAACATTATCTACATTTCGTTGATGAACATGAAAGGATGAAAAATTCTATGATTATTCCGGCACGCTCGGAATCAATTCATTATATAATTTGAATGAGAATTTAAATGGAGAAGTAGTAGTATGTAGTAAAGAGTTAGCGAAGGATGTCTTTATAGCAAACGCTATAACAACAGTTAGTAATAATAGAATTCCAGTAAAAATCCTAAATGTTAGTGACAAGGAAGTAAGCTTGCCATGTTTCACACCAGATTTGAAAAGTTTGGACGATTATAATATTTGTCAATTTAATAAGACCAATATTGACGTTACTAGGGTTAAAACTTTACTATCAGAATTAAATTTAAATTATTTAGACAGAGAAGAGAAACAATCAATTGAAGCAATTTGTGCAAAATATTCTGACGTTTTTCATTTAGAGGGAGATAAGTTAACCACAACTAATATTTATGAGCAATCTATAGTTTTAAAACCAAATTCTACTCCAGTTTACGTCAAGCCTTATAGGTTACCCCAGGCATTAAATCCAGAAATAACTAAGCAAGTTGATAATATGTTAGAAAATGATATAATCGAAGAGTCAAATAGTGAATGGTCCTGTTCAATTTTATTAGTTCCTAAGCAAATAGGTAACAGTAATGAGAATAAATTTAATGGCGTTTAGTTGTAGATCACAGAAAATTGAACGAGGTTATTTGTGACGTCAAATTTCCTCTACCAAATATTAATGAAATCTTAGATACGCTTACTGGAGCCATTTATTTCACTCATGACCTTCACCAAGGTTACTATCAGGTAAGTTTAGAGCCTAGTAGTCGTAAATTAACAGCTTTCACTACAAATACTGGTCAATATTGCATGAAACGTTTGCCAATGGGCTTAAAGATCAGTCCTAATGCCTTTAGTCGTATGATGTCTGTAGCGATGTCTGGTTTAACTTACGATAAATGTCTAGTATATCAGGACGATCTCATTGTATTTGGAAGGAATCTATCGACCCATAACAAAAATTTAATAACAGTCATGGAGAGATTGAGAAAAGTAAATTTAAAACTAAATCCTCAGAAATGTGAATTTTTAAAGAAAGAAATTCTTTATTTAGGACATTTGGTCACAGAAAAAGGTGTTTTACCAGATCCAGAAAAAACAAAAGTATTACGAAACTATCCTACTCCCAAAAATGCAGATGAAGTAAAACGGTTTGTAGCATTTTGCAACTATTATCGTATATTTATAAGAAATTTTTCGGATATAGCAATACCTTTGAATAGGTTAAGTAGGAAAAGTGAACCATTTATTTGGTCCGATGAATGTCAACACGCTTTTGAATTTTTAAGAAATGCTTTAATATCGTCACCGATTTTACAGTATCCCGATTTTACCGAAGATCATGAATTTATTTTACAAACAGATGCTTCGGGTACTGCTATTGGTTCTGTATTATGTAATAAAGATCTTAGACCAGTTGCATATGCCAGCAGACCCTTGAATAAAGCAGAGAGAAACTATCCAACTATTCAAAAAGAACTTTTGGCAATAGTGTGGTCAGTTAAGTATTTCAGACCATACTTGTATGGAAACAAATTCACCATAATGACAGATCACAAACCTTTAATATATCTTTTTAGTATGAAAGATCCATCAAGTAGATTACTAAAATTCCGATTAACTTTAGAAGAATATAAATTTAAAATAGTCTATGTGAAAGGAAGAGACAATGTTGTGGCAGATGCTTTATAGAGAGTTTGTATAACGTCTGATGAACTTAAAAGTATGAATGAACAAGTAATGGCTGTAATGACCAGAGCGCAAAAGAAAAAGCTGAATGAGTTAAGTAAGAGTAAGAATGACGATGAAAAGAAGGATCTTAATAAATCTACTAACAATTGGACTGATCAACCAAGAGTTGTGGATATATTAAGAAAACCGTGTGATTCAGTAGAGATGTGTTTGATTGAAGGCAACAAATTAAAACGATTTAGAGATAATGATATGATAACTGAAGAATTCGAATGTTTTACATTTATAGAGGGTAAAAAGACATTATACATTAATCTTGATTACAAGGCGCATTTCTCGCGTGCCGAATTTGTGCAGAAATTAAGATATTTTTGTGAAAAGATACGTATCAATGAAGTGTGTATAATTAAAAATAACGATAATATAGAATTTATCAAGAGTGTTTGTGATGAAATAACAACACTTAATAATTGGTCCGGACCGCGAATATGCATATTACGAGGTGTAAAAAGAATAGATGACGACAACGAAAAGACACTTATTATGAACGACTTTCATTTACTGCCATCCAGTGGTCATGCTGGAGTGCGCAGAATGATAAATACATTCAAAAGTCGATACTATTGGCCAAGTATCGACAAGGATGTCCAGGAATTTGTCAAAAAGTGTACAAAATGTCAAAAACATAAATATTTTCGTAACATAAAAGAACCGATGGAAATTACCACAACAGCTTCCTCGGCTTTTGAAAAGATATATTTAGATGTAGTGGGTCCTTTAGATAGAGACGAAAATGGTAATTGTTATATATTGACTATGCAATGCGAGTTAACAAAATTTGTACAAGCTATTCCTTTGCAAAACAAAGATACAGTGTCCATTGCAGATGCATTTGTTAGAGAGTTCATATTAAGATTTGGTATTCCGGCGACAATAGCTACAGATCGTGGAACAGAATTTATTTCTGCAACCATGGAACAGGTTTGTAAAATACTTAATATTGAAAAATAATCTTCTACAGCCTATCACCATCAGTCAATAGGAGCTCTTGAAAATGCTCACAAAACTTTGGGTGCATATTTAAGGATGTGACAATCATACGGAAACATGGAGCTATTGGTTACCATTTTGGTGCTTCAGTTTTAACCATTACCATGGCTTGAACCAGGGCCAGGCGCGAGAGGTCGCCTCCGCCAATCGCCTCTACGAGGACACGGCGCTGCTCCGCCCAAGCGGGGCAGACTTCCACAGTGTGCTGCACCGGACGATCCTCACAATGGAAACACCCGCCCGATTCGCTGCAAGAACCTCCCGAAACAACCGTGTCCGGTGAGGACCTGCGTCAGGCGGAAGGTGAGGGCGCCGTGGCGCCTCTCTAGCCACTCCTCAAAGAGGGGACTTATCGCCACTATGGTGGCGTGCCCTGCACGGGGTTGCGACAGTCGCTCTCTCCATGTCACCATGAGATCGCGCCGGAGGTCTGTCCGCTGAGCGGCGATTTGCCGCGGCAGCGGAGTTTCCCCCCGACGTAGTGCCTCCGCGCGCCATTCGTGAAGGCGCGCGAGGACTATCGCCTCCAGATCCCATGGCGGCAATCCGGCAAGGAGGCTCGCCGCCTCACCGGAGATCGTGCGGTACCCCCGGACTAGCCTTAGGGCTAGCCCCTTTTGGGGCGCGTTCAGGTAGCGGGCGGCTTGCCGCCTCAGAGAACGCGCCCACACCGGGGCCCCGTAAAGGGCCATGGACCGCACGACCCCCGCGTAGAGCCTCCCCCGTTACTAAGCCTAAAGTAGTAGATTCGTGTTGATAATTAACAAGGTAAACTCAATGATGTATCAAAAGTTATTCATAATACCCCCCAGGACCCCCCAGGTTGGGCAGGAGCCGCTTGAAGGCAGCCCCGGTCCGTTCCAGTTTGGGGGCCAAACGTCGGAAATGTTCCACGAAGTTCCACCGGCTGTCGAGGACGAGTCCCAGGTACTTCAGCGTTGACCCGACGCCGATGGAAACCCCTCCCGCCGTCAGTAGGGATCCCGACGGTGGCGCATTCCGAGGACGATGAAAACACATGGCCTCGGACTTGTGCAATGCCACCTCGAGACCCAATTGCCGGATCCTCTCCACGACTATCGCAACCCCGCGTGTCATGTTTTCGGCCGCCGCCTCGTGCGACCTCCCTTGTGCCAGTACCAGCGTGTCGTCAGCGTAGCAGACTACGCTGACGCCGCTAGGGAGGTCGGCGCGCAGCACCCAGTCGTAACCGATGTTCCACAAGGCCGGCCCCGGAACCGATCCCTGTGGAACACCGCACGACAAGAATCCATATGCTTGCCGTGTGGATTCGTTCCAACATAGAAAACTAAAAACAAAAATTGAACAAGCATTTGTGACGATGAAAAGTGATACTGAAGTGCTTACAAAATTGAAATACAATTTAAGAAAGCGTGCAAATAAGTGCATAGAACAAGGCGGTGGTCATTTTGAAACTTTAATGAAAGTGGATCGCAGAAATAGTGCAAATTAATAACCTAAGTGTAAAGTGTGAATAGTCCAGTTCTGTAAGTACCTACTTCTTTCTATCAATACGATTGTATTCTTATCACTGTAAATATTATGATTCAAATCTTTTAAACACGCCGTCTTTGAATATTTTTGTAGTACAAACAATAAACTGTACCTAAACACAACTTATCAGAGGGATCGCGGGATTCGCGGGGGTGCAATCTCGAAAGATAAAGTAGATAAAACCGGCACGCAGCGGCGCGAGGCGCGGTGCGTAGACTAAATTCAAAGCCAGTCCAAGGCCTGTGAAAGTTTGATAGAAAAAATTGAATTTTACACGGTGATATCGCTTATCAATATCACATCAAAGTAATGTTCGGTATTTGAATTATCATTCATACGGTCATAGGTACCTAATGCAGTAGGTAATGCCTACAGTTAGAACTGGCGATGCCGCCTCAAAATTGAACAAACATACTTAAATGCAAAACCTAATTTGTAGGTCCGTAATATTTCCAAGAAATAGGCGAGACAATACAAAATTAAATCAGGTATCGTGTCAAACTACTATGATGCACAAAAGTATTTATAACATGGCCCCAATTGTTTATAATAAATTGCCAAGTGCTTGGAAAGATTTGACAACGGTGCATTTCAAAAGTAGACTTCGAAAATTTTTAATAGATAACTGCATAGATAACTACAGTGTAACTGAGTTTTTAACGGACAAAACTTTTTCTGAATACCTGTAATGTTTAATTAATTAGTGATTTACTTGAGGAATGTTACATATTATCTATGACCTGGAATTTTAATGTTTTTTGTTTATTTATGTTCGACCAAGATTTTTATTCTTATACAACGTGTGATTAAGCGCAATACCTCAGACACCCCAATTAGAATATTAAAGTACTAGCTGTGCCCGCTGTGTTCTGTATGGTGTCCGGACGTAAAGAATAGCACCATCCCATATCTTCCCGTGGGTGTCGTAAGAGGCGACTAAGGGACTTACCAGTGAATGGGCAGCAGCGTTCTCTGTGATTTTTATAACAAACATACTGCGATCGCCAACCCGCCTGCCAAGCGTGGCGATTATGGCAAAACCCCCCTTGGGGAGGCCTATGTCCAGCAGTGGACGTCTTTCGGCTGAAATGATGATGATGATGTGCCCGCGGCTTCGCTCACGTGAGCGCACATTCTTTTGTCACTCAAAGTTTATGAACGTAAGCAAAATATAGATGCAACTCATGATCTATCCTAGGGCCCAACGGTTAATATCCTTAACAATTAAAAAAAAAATCTTTCAGCTCTGAGAGCTCAATCAACCGATTAAAAAAATGTGATGGACACAAACGATGGAAACAAAAGTGAGAATGTGCAAAAAACATGCAATTGAAAAATACTGCAAACGCTTGAATTTAATTTATTTAGCAATAGAACCATTTTAGTCGTATATCTGTAATATTCTAACAATGGTGATACATGAGGGACCATCCATAAACGTATACGTCATACGAATTTTATGATTTTTTGACCGGAGGGGTCAAAAAATCCGTCCTTATCAGAAGGTCAATTTTTGTGAGACTCCCTCAAGTGTGACGTCACAAATTTTGCAATATTACATGCTGCCCGCCGATAGAGTTGGAAACATTTCTTTTATAAGTTTTTCTTTAATAGTTCAAATTTCGTGTTTTAAAACTTAGCAATATTAGTTTTTCAAATCACCAAATTTAGGACCCCTCCCACCCCTTGTTACACAATGTCACACTTCGTTGACACCCCCCACCTCTTTAACGTATGACTTAATTAAATTACGTCATAAATTTTATGACTGGCTCCTAATAGACACGTACTTCCATAGTAGCAGCAGCTAACTGTGACTTCCTGGAGTATCTAAAGTGTCCCTACACCTGCGATTTGGAGGACTTACTGTCAAAATTTCTACTGAAACCGCGATTAACGTAGCCACATGGGTACTAATAATGTGATAAATCATCGATACAAAAGAAGAAGAAGAACATGGGAATTATATTAGATCTCATATTTCCGAAGATAGACCATGATTGCTGAAGCGGATACTTTTCCAAGGACTCTGTTGAACAAAAAAAGTTGAAGCGTAGACGCAAGTATTACGCAGATCGATGTAACAAATAGTGTTGAAAGCAAGCCATTTGACTATTCACTATATTTATGTTACTACTGACTATTATTAATATTTTGGTCCGAAGTTCAAATGTAAGTGCAATCACATTTAAACGTTAAAGATATGCCGCGAGTGAAACAATTGCTCTTACGGATATAACTCCTGTTCACTCTGGGGTATCTCTACCATTATAAATAAGCCTGTCTAGTATAAAAAAAATCCTATGTTTACTGAGTCAAAAATATGTTTAATATACATGAAAAAAAGCATAACAAATGGGTTGCCTGATATCATTAAGTGAAAACTAATTAAAATTGCGACAACCGAACGTTATGTCATCGTGTTTGTAATAAAATTACTTATCTGTTTTTTTAATACATATTTTAATAAGAAAATAGATGAGTGGACATATAGTATCAATTTATCTATTTATACCTTACAACTCTGTGGTAGGGACAAAAAGATGACAACCTAACAGATTCGTGGCTCTTATGCTTTGTAGATATTTACTCTAATTCCAATTTGATTTCGTTTGGTTTGGAAAAAAAATTAGTTCCGTTAGTTTTAATAAAGGGTAGCCTTGACTTAACTTTATCAGGCAACCCATTCGCAATGTTAGTATGTTCATATATGGTTTAAGAACTTTATTATTCCTCATCAAGAATTAACAATAATTCACTTACTGAGAAACTAAATTTCAATAAAATGTTTATGAGCGTACAGAATCTACGTTCATAGCAAAAAATAACAAATATGAGGGTAAGCGATCACAGTAACAAAAAACAAGATATTATGTATTTAGAGACTAAACTTAAATAAAACGTTTATGAGCATACAGAATCTACGCTCAAAGCAAAAAGTAACAAATATGAGGGTAAGCGATCACAGCAACAAAAAACAAGATATTATGTATTTAGAAACTAAATTTAAATAAAACGTTTATGAGCGTTCAGAATCTACGTTCATAGCAAAAAATAACAAATATGAGGGTAAGCGATCACAGCAACAAAAAACAAGATATTATGTATTTAGAAACTAAACTTAAATAAAATGTTTATGAGCGTAGAGAATCCACGTTCACAGCAAAAAATAACAAATATGAGGGTAAGCGATCACAGCAACAAAAAACAAGATATTATGTATTTAGAAACTAAACTTAAATAAAATGTTTATGAGCGTAGAGAATCCCCGTTCACAGCAAAAAATAACAAATATGAGGGTAAGCGATCACAAAAACAAAAAACAAAATATGTATTTAGTAGTTATCACCAACCAAGTAAACACGGATCTAAACTAAAAGTGAGTTATTGTACTAGATGTGGCAATACATGGTAACATAATAAAGTTTTTTTTCCTTTTTCAATTATTTTTATTTGCTCATTATGTATGATTTCAGCATTTTTTTCATATCAGTATTTTACTCCGTTAACGTAAGTTTTAAATAGCCGTTCTGAGGCTCGTCACTGCCGGATTTTAGCCTTTTCCAACTCGCACAATGTGGAAATGATCATTAATCTACTAAATTATTAGTATTCAAAGTCATTTCGGTAGGCACATATAAAAATACGAAATGGAAATTAGAAGATTTCCATTTCGTCCTGTTTTAATATTCAAACGAAACTATTTTATTTATTTTACATTGGAAAAAGGTGGTCTGGTTGAATTTGTCAATGTCATTGTCTTATTTTGGTATTGTCCCCATAAAGTTTTTATTTTGTGGGATATTGTTTATCTACCTATATCTAAGAACTAATCTTATTTAATACATCATTTCACTGGTCACCATTAAATATAGTAAAATCCAAATAATAGTAATTTTATTATTTAAATAAACTTCATGTTGCTGTAAAATGGTATATCTAAGGCGGAGAGGTGATCTGTACCTCAGGACCTTCCTACTTCAGAAACCTTTCTCTGTTTCAGATTGTGCATATACCAGTGCCTGTTACTTCTGATGTTGAATAAAATAAAGATTTATGATTATGATTAATTTTTTAATACATATCTTCCGACGTCTAATATATAATAATAGCTTTCTCGTATTACTACATTTTTTATTATTTAACTGCCTCGGAAACGAAATATAAAATATTTTTTTTATTTAATTTAATAATGTTATATTCTCAGTCTTTCCATCATGTCCTTACTTTTTACATAAAATGAATGGTCACCTTATTAGAAAGAGACTAAATTAGCGTTAACCTCTCTTTTGGTGGCATTTTTTTAATGCAAGTAAGAATTGCAGTTGTACACACGGCGGCACATGAAGCTGTAAATGTGTTTCCAGTATAAATAGACCTCGCTTTGTATAGATTTCCTATACAATGAGAGCCAGAGTAACTGAGAGGCCGTCGCGTGTAATAGATTATCCTAATTATAGGTATTGTTATTGTTATCATGAGTATTCCTTTTACTGTTAAAACCTGAATAAAAAGTAATGTTTTGCATAACCCAAAACTTATTACAAGTATGTAATACCTAATTTACATTATTCAATAATTCTTTAATTATTTCAGTATGTCTGTAAAAGTAGACTAATTAATATATTAAGGAATAATGTAGTAAAACATAGAAAATATTCCAAACGGATATCCACCTTTTATGTCGTTAATATTTTAGATGACGGTTGACAGAAACGTCAAAGTTATTTGTTCACGACTATAAAAGGGGGAGCTCCGAGTGTCTGAGACCATTCTTGTTCGAGACATCAACCAGAACGGAGCTCCCGCCTACAGGTAAAAGTTAAGTTATTTTATTGCTGTTGTTACTGTATTATGATTTTATTTTTTAAATGTTTGTTTTACTATTGTATTATGTTTGATGGCTATTGTTATTATGTTGGATAGAATAATGAACATGGACCATTATTTGCATAAATAGTTCAGTGTTGCTATAATTATAACCGGTATAATACAATATAAAATGTTCACTGTATATTAAAAATGTATTGATTATTAAACTATTGTAAGTTATTTAATGGCTTATTGACTTGATATCCTTTGCTATTTCCTTTCATTTCTAAAAACACTTAATATAAGGATCAGTTGGTAGTATTTCAGAGCTTTGACTTTCTTAGTTTCTAAAACTTATATAATAGGTTTTTCATTTGCTTCTAAGAGTTAGTTTTTGTTTTAGCTATTACGTGCGTACGTAGTACTTATTACTTCCGTGCAAAGAGTAAAGATAAAAGGAAATATAAAACAGAATTAGTTTTCAGCCATTCCGAGACTACACTACGACTAAAACCTATTAACGTAAATTATTTTTATCATAGAAATCATCGCGTATGAGGTTACCAACAAAATTTTAAAAATTAATATCTTTTGCTTTTGTAGGTCGATTTTGATGAAATAAACGGCAAATAATACCCACAACAATGCTTATTTTGTAATATTTCGATTTTGTGTACAATGAGGGGTTTTTACGTGATGCGCGCACAAACGAACAGACAAACCGACATACAGAAGAGAATTAAAAAAAAAAATTTTACTTTCTATTACTTATTTCTTGCACCTTTCAGTGACTTTTTTGCAAAAATCTGTAATGTACAGACACGTAAAGTCTACGATTTTATTATATGTGTATACATAGATGTATAGATAAGTCTAAATCAACATCCATAATTAAATAAATTTAAACCAAACCTAAACATTTTTAATATAATAGTTATCCTTACTAAACGCAAAACGTATGTGCAACAACATCCCTGCACACACACTCATGCAATGTTAGCGGCCGACGCGACACGCACACTCGAGCGCCCGCCGACCATAGCTGTAGGCTTTAGATGTGCGTTAGTTCAATGAACGAATTTTACGTACCTAAAATGTCGTAGACTGATATTATGAATAACTTTTGATACTTCATTGAGTTTACCGTATAATGATTGATAATTTTCTAGTAAGTGAAATTATTAACACGAATCTAAAACTTTAGGCTTAATAACGGGGATGCATTTAAAACAGCTATATTCAAAGACGAAGTGTTTAAAAGATTTGAATCATAATATTTACAGTGATAAGAATACAATCGTATTGATAGGAAGAAGTAGGTACTTACAGAACTGGAATATTTACACTTTACACTTAGGTTATTAATTTGCACTATTTCTGCGATCCACTTTCATTAAAGTTTCAAAATGACCACCGCCTTGTTCTATGTACTTATTTGCACGCTTTCTTAAATTGTATTTCAATTTTGTAAGCACTTCAGTATCACTTTTCACCGTCACAAATGCTTGTTCAATTTTTGTTTTTAGTTACCTATGCTGTGACGAATCCACACGGCAAGCATATGGATTCTCATGCCGCCACAAATGCTGGTTGTGCTGGTTGTACATGCCAACACGCGTGAAGGTACTCTCGTCCGTCCAAAGAATGTTCTGTTGCCAGTTCTCCAACAACCACCTACTGAATTCCAGTCGTGGCAAGTTGTCGGCCGGCGTTAGGTCTTGATACCGTCGAAGATGGAATGGGTGTTCACCATCAGCACGCAACGTTCGCCACACGTACATGTGGCTGCAAGGGAACTGGGGTGCTGCTTCTCTCGAGCTGTCATCTGGATGTTCGTCGAAATGGTCGAGAATAAACTCTTGCAGACGAGTAGTCCGCACATTCGTCCCTCTGTCCAAAGCCGTATTAGGAAGGAACGTCCCAGAGTCCCTCAGTCGCTGAGTAGCAGCCAGCATCGTCCTGGCGCTCACACTGCAGCCAAAACGGTCATTGAACTCCCGACAAGCTAACGCGACATTATCAAGGCAGCGAGCCAGAGTCCTCACCATATCCGTGTATTGTATGTTGGTATACCGGAAAGCCATCGCGCGCGGAAACAAAAATGTCACGGAAGTAAATAAAAGAATGTCTACACTAGATCACTACCGGCGGATGACTTGTTTTTGTGCCTTTGATGTTAGGTTATTCGGCGGTAGCGGCGACGTGTGTATCGGCATTTCGCATGAACGTCGAAGAGGTTGCCGACAAATGCTTTGTCTGCAATAAGTTCTAAATTTCTTCAAATTAAATAATTTTATTTTGTAAAAATGCCTAAAAATTGTTTGTTAGTGTGTAGATGATGACCAACTAAGTTTGATCGTGCATTCAAATAAGCCTTACTCATTGGAGAAAAAGTTGGAATTCCTTTAAATTACCTATTTATTTGACGCACACTACTTTTAATGTAAAATGCATTGATATTATTTACGTGTGTGTATTACGAGCTACGAGCGAACTACAAATAATGTCGTGCGTTTTAGTAGCCTTTATTGCTCTGAGTTAAGGTTTCAATTTCCTTGAATTAAGGATTGTATGAATTTTTCATGATACTGTGTTTCTAATATAAGTTATTTAAAAAAAAAAAAACCGTCAAAATTTAACACCTATTTTTTATGACGGAAACTTTATTTTTAACCAATTTATTTAATGTAGGTATATTGTTTTAATTAAGTTAATTTTTAATGACAATTTTAATTTGAATTATTTTTGATGTTGAATGTAATAATTAAGATAAGGTTTTAATGACAATTTAATTTTAATAATTGAATTTAATAATTAATTTAATGTTTTAATTAGAATTTAAATTTTAACAATTTTGTATGTTAAAAATGTTTGCATGCCGAACGGTGGAATATGGCAGAACTCTGATTTATACCTACCACTATCTACTTATGTATTACCCATATTTGCAAATAAATGCTATTCTATTCTATTTTATTCTATAAAGAGATGGCAGAATCGGTATATCGAATTATCGAATTCTTTAAATATTTTTTACTCTATATGAATTTGCGGACTACACTGTGGCTTCCACGCATTCGCATATCGGATCGCGACCGACTGGTCTACTGCAGGAACGAGAGGGCCGCGCCCACACTCGCACTCGCGACACACGACATGGCGCTTCTCGTCCTCCCGCTGCGCCGCGCGGCGTCCTCCCTGGCGCGGGGCGGCGCCACGTGCGCCGGCCCCGGTTCGCCGCCTGTCTGCCCGCCTTGTGAGCCCGTGCCACCGCCGCCGTGCCGCGCGCGCCACCCGCCCGGCCGCCGCGGCACGCGCATTGTTTGCTGCGCGCCGTTGCAGGGCGCGCGCCCGCCCTGCGCGCAGTCCGCGCCCGCTCCCTCGCTCACCTGCCGGGACGTCAGCGCCCAGGTACCGCGCCGCCCGCCGTCACGCTCCTACTTTACAGCGTGGCCCACTAATGTACAGCGTGGCCCACTTGAAAGGCTCGGATTCCTATATTATGAGTAACAAGTTAATCCCTCTTACACATAAATCCATGTTATTGTGTAAAAATCACTTTCCCAGCGTTAGTAATAAATTCGACACTTACAGAACTGTGTATCGCCGAGGCCCCCTGCGTGTCCGCCCGGCGAGCAGCCGACTGTGAAACCACCGAGCGGGTGGGTCTGCGACCAGGACCCCGTCGCACTGCGGCTGCAGGTGGCGCGGTCCGTGCGCCGAGCCCAATACGAGTGGGAAGTGGCGTGCCGCGCCGCCTTGCCCCCTCCACCCCCCAGCTGCCCCGCGCCCTATGTGCTCGGCGGGGAGCGTGAGTGCGCGCGCGCCACCGACGGCTGCACGTACGCCGTGTTGCCCGAGACCACCAAGCCCTGTACGCACTGCGGACCCTGCCGCACGCCACCGCCACCGCGCTGCGTGGAGCTGGAGCCCGACGACGCGTGTCGCATCCGTGGCAACGCACACCTCGACCCGTGCGCGCACCGCCCACGCATAATGATCCAGATCGACCGCAGCGCGTCGCCCACTCCCTGCCCCACTCCTGGCCGCTCTCCCAGCCCAGCTCCTGGCCCCGCTTCCTGCCCTGCTCCTGACCAGTCTTCCTGCCCCGCGAGCTCGCCCGCTCCGCGCCCCGTGCCCTGCCCTGCGCGCCCGCGCTGTCGACGCCTCACCATTATTGAGCGACTCCGTGCGCACGTTCCAAGTTGTCAAAGCGAAAGACGCACTCACACGTCCTCGGCGCTCTCTACAGCTAAAAAGTCTTCAGAATCTGTGTCTGGTGGATTAGAAGGTATGTTTCGCTCGAAAGAACAGCTAAAGGAGACTGGCCTCGGGCGCTTCGTGACCGACGTGGTAGTGGGCCCAGCGAGCCCAGACAAGCCCACGGGCGGGCGACTGGAGCTCAGCGTGCCGCCCGGCACGGAGCGCGTGGCTGTGCACGTATCGCTGTCGCGCGCGGCACCCTCGCCACCGCCCCTTTGCGCTACCGGTAACGCACCGTCGAGTTCCTCCGCGTGTGATAACCCAACATCCGAAAAACGAAACCCGTGTTTGTCGATTAATCAAATTAGGAAAAAGTGGACAGGCGATCAGAAGTCGCCTCGTACACAGTGTGAGGGTTTCGGGTATGCAGGGACGAGCCCGCCGGCGCGAGGCCCCACCGCGCACTCGTGCGGCCATGGCTCGCCCCTGAGGAGCCCCGCCGCGACCCCGTGCGGCTCCGCCGTGCCCCCGCGCTGCAAACAGGTGCCTCCGTCGAAAAAACCATCAAATGAACCGAAAACAAAAACTAAACAATGTTATTCAACGTCCGCTTTTATGGCAAACACTATCGTAGCCAATTCTTAGCTTATTCAGCCATAGTCGTGTGTGAGTGTTTTATTTTTTTTATTAAAATGATAAACTACATTATTTGTCCTTATTATTATATCCTAAACTGTTTCAGACATTATTTTAAAAGTCCTGGACAGCATGTCCGAAGGTACCTAAAAATTCGATTGCTACCGGCTTCCCTTCGAGAACAACCACTCTACGTAGTGTCTACTGTAGTCAAATAGTACAGTATAAAACACATATGGGTATCACATCACGACAGACATTTATGAAACCTGTCACAAAATTGCTGAGATGTACTGCGCATTATGTAGCATTTTGGCAAGTGTAATTACGTTTCTTTTAGTTTAAATACATTAATTTGTCCCCCAAGTGTCGCCACATTGACCGGTCCCGTGCGACTCGCATCCAGCGGATCCCTGCAGCCGTATAAGCTGCCTGTATAAGCTTTTATTTAACTTGCCTTGTTAGTTTATTTGTTGGTATGTATTGGTCAAATCTTGCAACTGAACTTCAAACCAGTTCCCCCCCAACCGATTGAGCTGAAATTTTGCACACGTCTTTGGTTCTGGTGACAATGCATGTTTATTACAGACATTACTTCATCCTTCGTCTCCTCACGAGTTAATAACTCGGACATTAAACTTTGCATCCGCGTTCACGTTTGATAGATTTCTATCATGCCCTCATCCTGCAACTAGGATCGTCTTCTCACGAGGGAACTCCTCAACGGTTAATAGCACGGACACGAAACTTTGTAAAAACAAACACATTGTATATAAAACACACTATGCAACCTTATGCGTCAAGCCTTGAAGATGGTAGAGGACTGGCTCAAGGAATATAAATTAACCCTACCAAAACTGAATTCGTCCTTTTCACAAAGAAAAGAAAGTTGGCAACCCTACAGTTACCACGCTTATTTGGGACCACCCTAAGCCTATCAACTGAAACCAAATACCTAAGCATCTATTGGGACAAACAGCTGAACTGGGGAAAAAACACCGATTACATCACCACAAAACCCAGCATAGTCAATAGTAATGGCAACGCAAAAGACTGCTCGGCAGGAATTGGGGCCTAAACCCCAAAATCACCTACTGGCTTTACAACTAAAGAGCTGGCATGAGAACATCACCCACTGCCGCATTATAGGTGATGCTGGGGATGCCACCTCGCCGTAAGAGAGGAGGTGACCCTAGCGACTTTTCAGGCTAGAAGTATCGGGCACCCTAAGTAAAAATTCCAGAATCAAACCTACACGCATAAAAAAGGATGCAATCAAACAACAGCCCATGATGGCATCACCCAGGGACAGAACCCTGAAGACCCACTGCTTTCAAAAACACTGGAACATAGAGCTCACAGCGGAGGTGTGCGACTACTCAGGTCCAAAAGAGCTAAGGATCTACACCGATGGATCAAAAACCGACGACGGGACAGGTGTCGGTGACAGAGGTGGGTTCACAAAACGTGTACATTACTTTACAGGTAATCAGTTGGCAATTATAATAATAATAATAAAAGATCTGTGGCTCGGATGTCAAATTGACGTGACGAAAATTTTTTCATCAAACCGATTTAATTTAATATTTTTACCAAATTACCCCAACGAAACGAATTAATTGAAAGAAATAATGAAGAAAAGAAAAAAAAAACTTATAACAACAAAAGAAATTATATGGAACACACCAAAAATGGAAAATAGGGGAAAACACACCGAAAAACAATTGTCATAAGTCACCAATGATTACAAGAAGCCGAGCCAAACAGTTACAAGAGGCACACACACCATCTCCGGGCTCGTCGTTCAGCTCCGCCTCGCAGCCGCCGCGACGCGCCACATCCGTGAGCACCGTGTCGCCGGTCGCTGCAGTTGCGTCGAGCTCGAGCGACGAGTTTTTCTCCCCGCCGTCGACTCCACCACCATCACCACGACGACGAGGAAGAGGACGGCCACCAGCGGGCTTGGGACCTCGAGGCCAACCGGCCCCGAACAGGGTCCCCGCTGCCGGTGGAAATGTGTCGCGCATGCGATGGACTCAGTCCATTAATGAACAAGTCATGCGCGCATATTATGGGGCTACTGAGGGGGGAAGCAACTTGACTGCGTACCGTGGTCGGATGCTCTCTCTGTTTCAGGTACTTGAGCCAGGTGTCAGCGTGTCGGCGCAACGACTGTCGGATCAGGTGCGTGTCATCCAGCGTAACCATATGTTGGATGACACCGTACTTGATCGACTACGCTCCGAATCACGGAGTAACCTAGTTACGCCTGCTTCACCAATGTCCGCGGTACAGTTGCAAAATGTTACCATTGCTTCGCCGCGGTCCGACCGCGGTGGTGAAGGGGATGATGATGAAGTTATATCTGTGAGTACCCAGTGCAACGCACAATTGAGGAGCGCTTTGGAGAGTGCATTCCGGGAGTATCGTTCCACACCGCCTGAGCTTAGGCCACGTCTACCTCGTTTGCCTATGCACAAGAAAAACAAGGCGCTGATGTGTGCTCTAGATTCGCAGCTGTCAAACTGCTTTGACACCAGCAAAGACCTCGCCGATACCCACTCAATATTGTACTGTGGAGCTGTAGCGGCATGTCGTGTAGCTCACGTCAAATTTCCCAACAACGATAGAGCTACACGACCAAAATTAGCTGTTCCAGCTTGGCAGTGCAGGATTGAGCGACGTATCGGTGAGGCTAGAGCACTCATCGGCAAGTTAATCTGCTTCAGGGAGGGCAATACTCGACCTAGAGTGATGCGCTTTGTGAGGCGGGCATTCTCAGGAACTGATGTTAATTTTCGAGACTATTTGGCCCGTGTCACAGAGCGTATCGACTTCCTGAAGCAGAAGATCTGTGCATGGGCAAGCCGTATTCGTCGGTACAAGCGGCGAGTGGAACGATATACTCAAAATCGCACATTCCAAAGCGATGAAAGGTGGGTATATAGGGCTTGGGAGCGACCGGACCAAGGTGTGACTGACACGCGTCTACCGGATGATAACGCCATGTGTTCTTTCTGGCGCAGCATTTGGTCGGTGCCTGTCAGTCACACTGAGGGTGATTGGATACGGGAGGTCGAACGAGCGTGTGATCCAATACCTGAAATGGGGGCAATCATCATCAGCCCCCAAGACGTAGCTTGTGCAGTCCGTCCGTTGCCTAACTGGAAATCTCCAGGACCGGATGGACTGCACAACTTCTGGATCAAATGGTTCCAGAGATCGCACGTTCGCTTGGCATCCCAGTTTCAATTAGCCTTAGAGTCAGGGTCGCTGCCCCAGTTCTTGACGACAGGAATTACCCACCTGCTCCATAAATCAGGTAGTACTGCGGAGCCCAAAAATTATAGACCAATTACTTGTTTACCAACGGTCTATAAAGTTCTTACATCCATTTTGAGAGCTAAAATCAACCATCATATTGATAGTAATTCTATCATGTCTGCCTCTCAGAATGGATGTAGGAATGGTTCCCGTGGTACTAAGGAGCTACTCCTCATAGATATGGCTGTTAGCCAACAGGTTCGCCGCTCCCGAAGGGATCTGTCTACATGTTGGATAGATTATAAGAAGGCCTATGATTCTGTGCCTCATACATGGCTCATGAGGGTGCTGGAGTTGTATAAAGTTGATGCAACTCTGCGTACCTTCCTGACGTCATGTATGGGGCACTGGAGAACGGTCCTTCGCTATCCAGGATGTAGACAGATCCAGGGAAACAGCGAACCGATAAGGATCGAGCGCGGTATATTCCAGGGTGATAGTCTGAGTCCATTGTGGTTTTGTATAGCCTTGAACCCTCTCAGCACACTGCTGGAGGGTTCAGGTCTAGGCTATCGGTTGAGGAGAGATGGTCAGGTCATATCTCACCTTCTTTACATGGATGATCTGAAACTCTATGCCCCCAACAATTTGCAACTGATGAAGCTACTGAAGGTAACGGAAACTTTCAGTAGCTCCATCAGGATGGAATTTGGTGTGGACAAATGTGCAGTCATGCATGTGAAGCAAGGGGAGATTATGGAATCCTTGGGAACTCAACTCTCGGATTCCATACACCTTAGATCCCTCTCCTCAACAGAAACCTACAAGTATTTGGGTATGTCGGAAGCATTAGGTATCAATGCTGCTGACATGAAACAATCGTTGAGGGAGCGCTTCTTTGGCCGCCTGCATAAGGTACTAAGTAGTCTTTTGTCAGGCGGAAACAAGGTGCGCGCCTTCAACGGTTGGGTCATGCCGGTTTTGATGTATTCTTTCGGCATACTCAAATGGACTCAGATGGAACTTGATGCCCTGGATAGGAGGGTCCGTGTACTGCTGACCGCAAATCGAATGCATCACCCACGGTCGTCGGTGATGAGACTGTATATCCCGCGGAAGTGTGGGGGTCGTGACTTCTTAAATGTTAAGACCCTGCACAACCGTGAGGTATGCAGTCTCAGGGAATACTTCCTAGAGGCTGACGTGGGGATGCACCGAGATGTGGTCTCAGTGGACAAGGGCCTCACCCCGCTCTCCCTGGCTAACGAGAACTGGCGCAAACCTAGAGTATTAGACACTAATGATCGCAAGGAGGTATGGCAGGGCAAGGAGCTTCACGGACGCTTTTATCGGGCTCTACACGGACCCGATGTAGACTTCTTAGCGTCCTTAGCTTGGCTGCGTTTCGGTGACCTATTCGGGGAAACCGAAGGTTTTGTCTGTGCAATAATGGACGAAGTTATGATGACGAATAACTTCCGGAAATACATTGTGAAGGATGGCACGGTTGACATATGTCGGGCATGCCACCGTCCGGGAGAATCGATCCGACACATTATTTCTGGGTGTTCTCGTCTGGCTAACGGAGAGTACTTACATAGACACAACCTCGTTGCCAGGATTATCCACCAGCAACTTGCTTTGAAGTACAACCTTGTGGAATCAGAAGTGCCATACTATAAGTATGTGCCCGACCCAGTTCTCGATGATGGTAATATCACGTTGTATTGGGATCGATCTATCGTCACTGACAGGACTATTGTTGCAAATAAACCTGACATTGTGGTGATAGATCGATTGGAGCGTCGCGCAATGATTGTTGATATAACGGTCCCGCTTGACGAGAACCTCGTGAAAGCAGAGAAAGATAAACAATTCAAATATCTAGATCTGGCTCACGAGGTTGTCGACATATGGGACGTGAGTACAGCAGTCATTGTGCCGATAGTCGTGTCGGCCAATGGCTTAATAGCCAATACCCTCGACCAACATCTGAGGAGGCTCTCGCTTGGCAGCTGGATCAAGGGCTTGATTCAGAAAGCAGTACTTCTGGACACGGCGCGTATCGTTAGGAGTTTCCTCTCTCAAGAGCCCTGACCACCGGTAGCTCGGACCCTGTTCCTGATGCCGGTGGGCTACTATGTTTTATATTTTTAAATGTTTTTTTATTTTTTTTTATATAGAAATATTTAAAAATGTAAATTATATGTTGATAAAATGAATAAAGGAATAATAAAAAAAAAATGTTGACGAGATCAGCTGCACGACGCGCACGCCTATCGCCTCCGGACCCGTCGCTCAGCTCCGCCTCGCCGCCGCCGGAATCCAGCCCCGTCGTGAGTGCTGTGACACCGGCCGTGGCAGTTGCGTCGAGCTCGAGCGACGAGTATTTCTCTCCGCCCACGACGCCACCACCTGTTCCTCGACGGGGAGGACGCCGGCCGCCGGACGGTTTAGGACCTCGAGGCCCATCGGCCTCTGATAGGGTCCCAGCTCCCGGTGGGAGTGTGCAGCGCATGCGATGGACGCAATCCATCAATGCAAATGTCATGCGCGCATACTATGGGGCTACAGAGGGAGGAAACAACCTGACCGCGTACCGTGTTCGGATGCTCTCTCTGTTTCAGGTGCTTGAGCCAGCTGTCAACGTGTCGGCACAACGACTATCGGATCAGGTGCGAGTCATCCAGCGTAATCGTATGTTGGATGACACCGTACTTGATCGCTTGCGGACTGAAATGCAGAGTAGCCATGTCATTGCCACGCCGCCGCCGCAGGCTGTGGTTCCACCACAGTCTACAATAATACCAAATCGCGATAACGACTTGAGTAATGACATAGTTACTAATGTAAGTACCCAGTGCAATGAGGAAATGAGGAGTGCTTTGGAGGGTGCGATTCGAGAATATCGGTTCATGCAACCCGACCTTAGACCACGCATACCTCGTTTGCCCATGCATAACAAAAATAGGGCGCTGGTGGCTGTTCTGGATTCGCAGTTGTCAAACTATTTTGATAACTGCGAAGACCTCACCGATGCTCACTCAATCCTGTATTGTGCGGCTGTAGCGGCATGTCGTGTAGCTCATGTCAAATTTTCTGATGACAGAGCTACATGACCTAAACCAGCCGTACCGCCATGGCAGTACAGGATTGAACGACGTATTGGTGGGGCCAGAGCACTCATCGGCAAACTGATCTGCTTCAGGGAGGGCAATACTCGTCCTAGAGTGATGCGTTTTGTGAGGCGGGCGTTCTCGGGGACTGATATCAGTCCTCGAGACTACATGTCCCGTATCACAGAGCGCATCGACTTCCTGAAGCAGAAAGTGTATGCATGGGCAAACCGTATTCGTAGGTATAAGCGGCGGGTGGACCGATACACTCAGAATCGCACTTTTCAAAGAGATGAAAGGTGGGTATACAGGGCTTGGGAGCGACCGGACCAAGGTGTGGCTGACACGCGCCTACCGGATGATGATGCCATGTGTTCGTTCTGGCGCAGCATCTGGTCGGTGCCTGTTAGCCATACCGAGGGTGAATGGACTCAGGGGGTCGAGCGAGCGTGCGATCTAGTACCAGAAATGGGGGCAATCACTATCAGCCCCCAAGACGTAGTTCGTGCAGTCCGTCCGTTGCCTAACTGGAAATCTCCAGGGCCGGATGGACTGCACAACTTTTGGATTAAATGGTTCACAAGGTCGCACGCTCGCCTGGCGATCCTGTTCCAGTCAGCCTTAGAGTCAGGGTCGCTGCCAGAGTTTCTGACAACAGGTATAACCCACCTGCTCCATAAATCGGGTAGTACTGCGGAGCCCAAAAATTATAGACCGATTACCTGTCTTCCGACGGTCTATAAAGTTCTTACATCCATTTTGAGAGCTAAAATTAACAAACACATTGATGACAATTCTATCATATCCGCTTCTCAAAATGGATGTAGGAACGGGTCCCGCGGTACTAAGGAGCTACTCCTCATTGATATGGCCATTAGTCAACAGGTTCGCCGTTCCCGAAGCGATCTGTCGACATGTTGGATAGACTATAAGAAGGCCTATGACTCGGTGCCACATACATGGCTCATGAGGGTGCTAGAGTTGTATAAAGTTGATGCAACTCTGCGCACCTTCCTGATGTCATGTATGGGGCAATGGAGGACAGTCCTTCGCTATCCAGGATGTCGGCAAATCCAGAGGAATAGCGAGCCGATAAGGATAGAGCGAGGTATATTTCAGGGCGATAGTTTGAGTCCACTTTGGTTCTGCTTAGCCTTGAATCCTCTTAGCACGCTGCTGGAGGATTCAGGTCTAGGCTATCGGTTGAGGAGAGGTGGTCAAGTTATATCTCACCTCCTTTACATGGATGACCTGAAACTCTTTGCCCCCAACGATTTGCAACTGATGGAGCTACTGAAGGTAACTGAAACTTTCAGTAGCGCCATCAGGATGGAATTTGGTGTGGACAAATGTGCGGTCATGCATGTAAAGCGAGGGGAGATTGTGGAATCTGTGGGAACCCAGCTCTCGGATTCCATAAATCTTAGATCCCTCTCAGCAACCGAAACCTATAAGTATTTGGGTATGTCGGAAGCGCTGGGCATCAATGTTGCTGACATGAAGCAATCGTTGAAGGAGCGCTTCTTTGGCCGCCTGAAAAAAGTATTTAATAGTCTTTTATCAGGCGGCAATAAGGTACGTGCCTTCAACGGTTGGGTCATGCCGGTTCTGATGTACTCTTTCGGCATACTCAAATGGACTCAAACAGAACTAGACGCCCTGGATAGGAGGGTCCGTACATTGTTGACGGCATATCGAATGCATCACCCGCGTTCTTCTGTTATGAGACTGTATATCCCGCGGAAGTGTGGGGGTCGAGGCTTTTTAAACGCTAAGACTCTCCACAATTATGGATGAAGTTATGATGACGAATAACTACCGGAGATTTATTGTGAAGGACGGTACGGTTGACATATGTCGGGCATGCCACCGTCCAGGCGAATCAATCCGTCACATTATCTCCGGGTGTTCTCGTCTGGCTAACGAAGAGTACTTGCATAGACACAACCTTGTAGCCAGGATTATCCATCAGCAACTTGCTCTAAAATACAACCTTGTGGAGTCGGAAGTGCCGTACTATAAGTATGTGCCCGACCCAGTTCTCGAAAATGGCAGTATCACATTGTACTGGGATCAATCCATCATCACTGACAGGACTATTGTAGCCAATAAGCCTGATATAGTGGTGGTGGATCGATCAGAGCGGCGCACAATGATTGTTGACATAACGGTCCCGCATGATGAGAACCTCGTGAAAGCCGAGAAAGATAAGAAAATCAAGTATCTTGACTTGGCTCGCGAGGTTGTCGACATGTGGGATGTGGACTCAGCGATCATTGTGCCGATAGTCGTATCAGCCCATGGCTTAATTGCCAAGAGCCTCGACCAATACCTGAGGAGGCTCTCGTTAGGCAGCTGGATCAAGGGCTTGATTCAGAAAGCGGTACTCCTAGACACGGCTCGTATTGTTAGGAGGTTCCTCTCTCTGGAGCCCTGACCGCCGGTAGCTTGGACCCTGTTCCCGATACCGGTGGGCTACTATTTTTTATATTTTTTAATGTTTTTTTTATATGGTTTTTGTTAAGAAATATTTAAAAATGTAATTAGTAAGTAAGAAAATAAATAAAGGAAATAATAATAATAAAGTATTTATTTCACAAAAACATAGCACTTTGCACTGTATACATTGTTTGAAAATCATATTTACATTTTAATGCAATAAGAGACTCTATCCTTTAAACTAGGACTAGCCTGTATCTTAAAAGATAGGGTTCAGCCAAGTGGATTCTGTTAATATTCACAATCAGAAACAAGTGAAGACAGTGTCAATGATTTGTACTAACAGCTGTACAGAAATAAAAATAAAGTAAAAACAAAAACTAATCATAAGTAATACAAGGATATGTATGTATGTGTAGGGGTGTATGGGTGTATGTGGTATGTGTGGGTGTGTGTGGTATGTGTGGGTATGTGTGGGTGTGTGTGGTATGTGTGGATGTGTGTGAGTGGGATATGTGTGGGGGAGGAAGTGAGTCCGTGAATGTAATAAATATAATAGTTCGATATAAAGGGTGGGATGTGATCGATGTATGTGATATTATGTTATATTATATTAAGAGATGTAAGTTAACAGATTTTCTGTTGCCACATAGTCCTGTTGCAATAGCCATTTACCAAGTTCTTTCTTTAACATATATCTATTTAAATCCAGTATGTTTAGGTTTTTGTGCAGATTTTTGTATAAATGCATACTTAAAACGTAAAATTGGTGTTGGGCAAAAGAGGTTTTATGCTTAACTCCTGAAGGGACATTTGTACGCTTTAAGGTTTGATTTGGGCATGGATCTATGGGTCCTGAGGGCTGCCTGCAGAATGAACAGCTGTCTAACAGTTAAGACTTCACAGTACTCGTAGAGTTGTTTAGTTGGATATCGGTATGGTTTTTTACACATAACCTTTAGTACAGCTCTTTGAGCTCTCTCAGCTCTCAGCAAGTTGGTTTTTGATGCACCACCCCACGCAGTAATGCAATACCCAATTATAGACTGACACAGTGCAAAATAAACCATTTTCAGTGTGCCCATATCAGCAGGATCTCTTAGCAATTTGAAAACGTAGATGAGCCGCAATATTCTGGAAGTTATCATATCGAGCTGTTTGTCCCATCTAAGGCATTCATCAATTTGCACGCCTAGATATTTGACACTAGTGCATCTGTCCAGTGTAGGGCAAGTGCAACTATTTGATGAGCTCAGGCATGAGTGGGCAATTATTGTGAAGTCCTTAGGGGGCATAGTATTACGTCGAATTGCGAAAGGGATGAAACAGGTTTTATCTAAGTTGAGGGTTAGCAGGCTATCGTGAAACCAGTTCATGATCTGACTTAGAGCGTTTTCTGCCATTGTTTTAACCATATCCCAAGTTGTTCCAAAAATGACGATTGCAGTGTCATCCGCATACGCGTAGATCCTACAGTTGGGGAAAATCATTTTGCAGAGGTCATTAATGTAAATTAGGAACATAGTGGGCCCTAATATGCTTCCCTGGGGCACGCCGTAGGTCACGGTTTCCTCATCACTGAGATGATCACCCATTTTAACCAACTGAGAACGATTTTTAAGATAGTCATTAAACATTTCTAGTGCTATGCCTCGTACACCCAGACGCTCCATCCTTGCTAAGAGTTTAGGAACAGAAACTGTGTCGAAGGCCTTCGAGAGGTCCAAAAATATGGCTAAACATTTAGACCCACCATCAAGTTCCTTTGCCACAGATTGTGTAAGGTCCAAAACAGCATCCTCTGTCGATACCCCAGCTTTGAAACCATATTGGTTATCCGCGATGATGTGATGTTTGTTCAAGAAGCCTTTGAGTTGCTTATTGAGGATCTTCTCAATTATTTTTGAAATTGCTGGCAGGATTGAGATTGGCCGGTAGTTATTTACACAGTCTCTGTTCCCGGACTTGTATATTGGAAGAATGATGGCCTTTTTTAGTGCGTCAGGAAAGGTTCCTGTCTGGATACAGCGATTGCAGATATAAGTTAAAGGAGGTACCAGTTCCTGGCGACATTTTCTTAACAGAGATGATGATATTCCGTCCCAACCCACTGCACAGTCGTTACGTAATTGTGAAATAATTGAGTCAACTTCAGTTTCATTGACTTCTAGTAAGACAAGAGAGTCAATTGGGGTTAGACTTTCGCATGGATCGTTGTTCGAAGGTGTCGTGGCTTGTCTATTTGTTTTAATTATATCATCCGCTAAATTTTTACCAATATTACTGAAAAATGAACATACCTGATTCACCGAGGATTGGGGATTATCGCATATTTTTAGCAACTTGTCAGGACTGGTGCGTACCTTACGTGTATTTGTTATTTCTTGAATGGTTTTCCACAGTTCTTTTGGATTGCATTGGGCTTTTTGAAGTTCACATTTTTCATAGGTTACTTTGAGCTTTCGAAGCAAGCCATTGCAGAAATTTCTATAACGTGTGTAAGTTATCTTTAGGGTTGTATTGTTAGGTGATTTATTTAATCTCTTATGCATTTGATCCCTATTCTGAATACATTTCAACAAGCCAGGGGTAATCCACGGTTTCAAGATTCTTTGCCTCCTTGGAATTATAATTTTAGATGTGTTATTTATTATTACGGTATTTATTAGTGTTAAAAAAGTGTTTAGCAATTCATTTGTGTCTTGAATATTATGAATATCCGTGAAGTTAATATTTTCTAGTTCTGACTTAATCGCGTCTAAGTTGGGACGAGATTTAGAGAATTTTGAATTTTGGGTTCTTTTCGCATTTGTTAGCATCACAATAATAGGTTTATGGTCTGTAATGTAAGATTCTAGTACTAATGTGGTAGATGGTAATTTTGACTTTAATAACACGTGATCTAAACAATTTTCTAGTCTAGTGGGCAATAAATGAGTAGGTATTAGGCCATGAGAAGCATTTAAAATCAGATACTCCAAGCTATGTGGGTTATTATTTCCAGGTTTTATATCAATGTTTAGATCACCAATTAGTGCAATGTTTGGATATGAAGAGAGACCCTCTAGTATATTATTTAGGCTTGAAAGGAAGTTTTCTATATGAGCCGCAGTACTATAGGATGGAGAGCGGTAAATAGCAACAAATGCAAACTAAGAATCTATTTGACACACCAGAGTGTTTGAGTTAGTCAAGCTGGGTTCCCAAATTGTGGCGTTAAGGCTTAATTTAGAGTAAATAATTACACCTTCATTTTGATTCGAGGTTAGTTTCGTCGAGTGTGACAAATAACCATTTAGTGCTGGAGGCCTGTTTATTTTACTAATCCAACACTCGGTTAAGACAATAACATCAATATCTATTTTCGTTAAGCATATTAGTGCCAGCAATTGGTCAAAATTTTTTTTAACACTACGGATATTCATGTGTAGTATTTTAATATTACTCTCAGAAGTAACAAGGTAACTTGCACAATCCTTTGGATTACATGAAAAGGAATTGCCCAGCCCAAGGTTGTCCAAGTCCTCGTTAATGGTTTTTATTGAATCCATTTGTAATATAAATGATAACAAAAAAATAATGAAACAGGATAACTAGGTATTACACAGAGTAGAATATGAGCGATACATCTCATTATAATATGTGTCAGTAAGTGTTGTTGTGTGTGTATAATAGTTTTGGTGTTTAGTATCGTGAAAGAGTTTTGGTTTGTGTTTGTAGTGTTTGGAGTGTAATGTAAATATATAAATTGCGAATTTTTAACGTAAATATGTAATGTAAGAATAATTAAACAAGAAGACATTTTAGTACGTTGAACTAGTCAGATTGAAGTTTGGTTAACAAGATCAAGAAGACACTTTTCTGAATGAATTAACACTTGCTTGTCACCTTCTATTTTACGTAAGAAGATGTTACTATTTGAGATCCAGCAGAATTTATATTTATTATTCTTGGCGAATTCTCGAGCCTGATAGAATAACTTTTTGGTAGTGGTAGGCAATTGCTCCGCGATGTAAACCGGTTTTGAGTCACCGGGTAAACCAATGATGGCAGTATTTAATTTATCATCCTTTCCTTTTCCCTTGTTATAATCCCTTACTGCCATCATTAATGCCTGTTTAGTTTGTACGGAAGAGAACTCTGCAATTATTGGCCGCGAGGTAGTCGTACTGGAACTGGATGCCTTTCCTGGTAGTCGGTATACATCCCGTATGCTAGATTCCTGAACCGAGACTCCCACAGTACCGCAGATTCTAGAAACTGTTTTGATAAGGCTTGAACTAGTTTCAGTGTGTTCCTGCGGGATGTTTCGAATCTCAATCCCGGACGATCGTGACTTGTACTGTAAGTCAAGTATCTTTTTTTCCAAATTTTCTATATACTGCCTTTGCTGCAGGCGTTCTTTTCTTAAGTCCTCCACTTCCTTTTTCATGTCTTCAAACTGTTTGTTTATAAACGACATAGATTCTACCATCTTTTCATTCGACTTGCGAATTTCAACGTTGGACGCTTTTATTTCAGAATTTTGGGTCTTAATTTCGCCTATATCAGCCAAAAGTTTGTTCATTAATGCGGCCTGTTCTGTCAGATATTTTCAGATTTTTGGGTCCTGTTCATACTCCAAGTCAGGTGAAGCTAAAGCATGCCCACTCCCCGGCGAATCTCCTTTGCGAAAACGTTTATTTCTATTTTTGTTGACGTAGTCGCTCATTGTTACCGCATTGTTAATATCGGGTTCGGATTGAGTCTGGTTTATACTTGATGAATGAGGAGTAAGTGTCTTTGGAGGTGTGCGACGTAGGGCTGACATTTCAGGTGGTAATAGTAGTAGAAAGTAGTAGAAGGAACTTATCTGGCGCCGTTCTATATATTATTTGTTTATTTATTACCGACGCGACGTAGTTCAACGTTTCAACGTTTAAACAACCCGTTCTATTCAACACTCGCCGGTATGTCCCTCGAACGTGCGCGTAGCCGATACAGTGTTCGAAGGCGATTCGTAGGCTCGTAGCGCATGCAGACGTAGCACTGACGTCAGCCGCGCATACCCCACCGTAATTTCTTATAAGCATTGGTAATGTGCCGTTTGTATTTAATAAAACACGTTACGTGTTGTCATTTGTTGTTGCTGATTTAAACTGTCAGAATATACTCGGTTTGGAGGGTTGTATTGCATTAGGATAAATAAGTCAAATAAATGCAATAAATATTGATCACTACTACATGGCGACCTTGCCTTCTACCGCCGGTCTCGCTACCATCGAGGCGATCCGACCGGTGCTCGAGGAATGGCTCGAGCGAAGGCACGGCTCCCTGTCGTTTCGGGCGACGCAGGTTTTCTCGGGGCATGGTTGCTTCGGGAAGTACCTGTGTCGCATAAACAGGGAGCCGGACGCCCGGTGTCATCACTGCGTCCACTGCTTGGAGGACACGGCGCGGCATACGCTGGCAGAGTGTGCCGCATGGGAGGAGCCGCGCCGTGCCCTCATAACAGAAGTCGGAACCGACCTGTCGCTGCCGGCCGTCGCTCGTTCGATGGTCGGGAGCGCGGAGTCGTGGGATGCGGTGATCTCCTTCTGTGAAACCGTCATCTCACAGAAGGAGGCTGCGGAAAGGATGAGGGAGGCCGAGACCACTCTCCCGACCCGCAGCAGACGTACCGGGCGTCGGCGGAGGGCGGACAACGCCCTCTTCCAGCCCCCCTAAACGGGTGCAGAGGGACGGTGGACTTGGGGACGTCCGCCGTCCCTTCATATAACTGGACCCGAGGCGGTGGCGCGTAGTGTTCCACGCGCGCCCCTATTGGAAGTCGCGGGGGGTGTACACCTCACTCCCCCCGCGGAACTGAGGAGGCCCGCAGAAGCGGGCCGGCACTAGCCGGGGATCGTGGAAGGCGCACTAGTTCCCATGATCCCCGGTGCAAGTGTGCGAGGGAACACCGGTGTGGTTTTAGTCAGTACGAGTCTGACAGACCCCTCCGCTCTCCCCAGGGCGGAGGACATCCATAGAGGATTTCCACACCGAGAACAAAAAAAAAAAAAAAAAATGGGCAAGCCGCGTATAATGATCACGTTGCGTTACAATTGGCTTCATTTTTATTTGCTGCGAAATCAGTCGGAAAAGCGAAAATTAAAACAAGTGTTTAAAAAAAGGTTAAAAAAAAAAAACAAATCAATTATTAGAAGTATCTTTAATTCAGTAAACTATAACAACGTGAAAAGAAAAAATAAACATAAATAGTGTAAAACTGGTTAAGAATTAGAACATCCTGTTGTTAAAATGTAACACAATAGATTGATTGTAAGCGTACCTACTCTGGATAATCTAAGTGTACGTACCTACTCTGGATAATCACGATGTAACATAGAAGCAATATTGTAATGTAACACATTACACACAAACTGTACACTTAGGATAGAAACATAGAAATCAAGTAAAAATTATCTGTACAACATTATTTTTAGTATATGCGAAACCTGAATATAGTTTGTTCAGAATAAGTAACTGAAACGGTTCCAATAATTTTTAAGCCATGTTATATTTTTTCCCAAAAATATTTAAAAAAGTTAAAAGTTGGATACTGAGCGACTTTGAGTACCTATCGCAATAATTTAGGTACCTACTGCCAAATTATTATTATCAATGAGCACAAGACGATGCTGGAGGCGCGCGCTGCGTGGTGACCGCGTTTTTGTGCGGACAACTAGGTAACAGAACAAGCTTATAACTTTGTGATTTTTCATGATACAGTTTTGAAATTTTGTACATAGATTCTTTACATAAAAATACTAGACACGTGTATCAGGTTTCGCATATACTAAAACTAATGTTGTATATATATAAAATGGTAAACTGACTAACTGACTGACTAGGTGATATATCAACACAGCCCAAACCGCTGGTCCTAGAGACATGAAACTTGGAGGATGTATTCTTTGTGAAGAATAAGTATCCACTAAGAAAGGATTTTTGGGAATTCCATCCCTAAAGGGGTAAAATAGGGGATGAAAGTTTATGTGAAAGTCCGTCAGTTTAGAAGTTAGGATCTTCAAAGGAGAGGGGAAATCCTGGGACTAGCAGTTAACTAAAATGTGTATTAAAAAAACCTTTATATTTTTCTAAAGGAAATCACAAAATACAGGACCATGTATCTATCTAGGAAGCGAAAAAAGTTAAATTAAGTTATTAAACTAAATACTCGATTGAATGCATGCCTGAATCTTAATAACCGATAACGAATGAATCGGTAAAATCTTAGAATATGTATGAAAATCAAAATCATTTCGTGGAATCCATTCATAGCGAATCGAGTTCCTTTATTTTTTCTTCAATTGGCAACACTGGTCACCGACTGACAGATGACAGGCAGAAAAAAACCAGCACTCGTTCGTTTTCTTTCGTTCTCAGTTTTTCCATGTTTTATTGTATAAGCCCACGACCTCTGCTTTGCATATTTTACAGGACTATTCGACGGATCTTGCTACTTTGAATTACCCGGATATTATATATGATGTTCTGTGCCCGGCTCTCTGTTATGGACTACTGATTACGCCTATCGATCGGATATTGTCGACATGGATCGCTGTGTGAATATTGTATCTTTAAGACTGGTCGCAGACGTTGCAGTAACTCTATTGGCAGAAGGATCTTGGACGATAAGGCGATTTTATCAGTTATTCCTATTTTGGTTAACATATGCGGGGAAATGATGGGTTTATCATAAAAGTGAGCAGGGCAGCAGCAGCTGCTTTCTTCGACAGCTTTTGGCTTCAAAATACGCTTCATGGTTATTGCGGGGACGTATACAATCCCGCCAAATACGTCGCAAAACATAAATTTTGTTTACATTTTAGTTGACAGCTGTTGAAGAGGACGATATTTAATATTAGGCTATTATTGTAATTATTGTATTGTAGGAGAAGGACTGTAGGCTGCTGTACCCATGTAATGTGCATAATGCGGTATCTCAGTTGGTCAAGATACCAAGAAAATATTGTACCTCCTGCACAATTCTTAGATGATATTGTTATAATTATTGAAGATGAATAATAAATATTTTATACATTGGTGTATTATTTTACTTCCTCTTCTCCCTTTTTAAAAGGTAGGTACGTTCTGATTCTAACTGCTAGATATTGGATGTAGAGACTTGTCTTCAAATGCAGTGACTGTCCAGGGCGTGCCAAACGTGTCAGATCTTTGACGCGTTACACATGGAGACTCTCTACTAGCACTCCATACATAGAACCATTACACAAAAAAAAATACAATGTTATAATATTATAAGCTCACTTTTATTATACTTCATATAACTTAATTCCTGGACAGCCAAATATCACCAAATGTTCAGTGAGGCCTTGTTATAACATCCCTTGTTATAACTTGACTCTCGAGCCTTTCATTACGATCCCGGTAGGCAACCCTATATCGGACCTAACAGTCCAACAAGTACCTACTAATAATTTCTGTCCAAAAAGTAAGGATATCCCATCAAAAACATAAATGTGTAATGAGAGCCAAGTTCAATATTATGATATGTGCCTTGGTTGTTGACTTCAACGACAAAAGAAGTGACATCTAAATGGGTGCGCCAAGTTCAATGGTCAGTCCTGAAATTTATTTATAACAACATAAAATACTTTATAACAACTTAAAATATCATTTCTTCTAATAACTTGCCGCCAACACCGCGCGTGGCAGTCGAAACCCAAATATTCCACATAGGGGTTATAAAGAAGACAGAATTATGGAAGAGATTCGTGAGTTTCGCTTAGAAATGAAAGTTCTTATGGATGATTAAACTAAGGAGTATAAAATACTACTTAATAGGTTTATAAACACCGAATTGGAGCTAAAAGAATTAAAAAAACAAATGAAGGTAGACGAAGAAAAATTATTGGAAACACAACTCAGAAATATAGAACATAAGGATGAAGTAGTAGAAAGCAGCATTGTTACAGTGGGTTCTTCAATAGATATTGGATTTATTGATATTGGATTACTGGAATTGAGACAAAACTATCTGACTTCACCATACATGACTGTTGCATAATATTGATCGGATCAGAAGACTTTAAATCAACACATGACTACAGCAAGATCCACATTTGGGATGTCCTAAGTAAAATAAAACACACAAATATCATTATATGCTTCCCGACATATACCTATACTAGAAATAATGACATCTACATCTGGTAGATTGAGACATTAAATAATTTACTTTACCATGATATAATGTCCCACGAATACGCCTACTACTTAGATTCAAGTCAGCACCTAAAGTGTGATTTGCGTATGTTTAGGAAAAAGTCCAGATTTATAAACAATTTAGCAATGCGGACAATTTTTGAAAATCTTAAGACTCTAATTAATGACATTGAATGCTCTAATACTACCTATCTTAGCGAATTTTATGACGAAAACCATGCGATTTGTGACGAAGCCTCTGAAGAAGATAATGAAAACACTTCTTGTAATAACCAACCTCCAAACTTTTATCGTGACTAAACATCTTCACGTGTTGCATCAAAATATCGCTGGGCTATAGGCAAAATCAGAAACTCTAACAGTGTGCCTAGAAGAATTAGAAGCCTCACAATCTTCAGTGGAGGTACTATGCATCACTGAACATTTTATTATGGAGGGCTATGAAAAACATCTAGATCCTAATCAGCTCGCAGCCTGCTATTCAATAAAAAAAAGCAAAAGAGGTGGAGCATGCATTCTAACTAGAAACGGCCTACAATACAAGGAATTAAAACAAATTTCAAGATTTTCAGTAACCGGTGTCTTTGAATGTTGTGCCATCGAACTGATTGACTATAACATTGTTATTGTATGTATTAATAGAGTCCCAAATAGTAGAAAATACGTGCATTGAAAAATTACATATGATTTTACGAGAACTGTCTAATAAGCCGTTTCTGAATAGCAATATTGTAATAGCGGGTGATTTCAATGTAGTTATCCTAAAGAGAACTTATCAAACATTAAAATGCAAACAAGGAAAGAGCCAAAATGGATATCGCGTGGTATCAAATTATGTAGCTTAAAGAAAAGGCAACTATTATGGGCGTCTAGACTCCAACCGACACAAATAAACAAAATAAACTATTCTAACTACAACAAATTATTTAAAAAAAATGTTAAACTGACTAAGCGATCTCAAAATGACTACAATATTAAAAACTCTGACAATAAAAGCAAAATGACATGGAAACTAATAAAGAACTCTAAATTTAATCTACCGAATGACTTAATAGATATAATTCAAGCTGACAATAGAACAATTAACAATCCTCAATTAATTGCTGGCAAGTTTAACGCCTATTTCATTGATAAAATTATACCAATACCAGGGATACGCAAAAAATCAACTGCGCACATTTTCAACACACAAAAATCCACGTTCATGGCACCATGTCAACCAATTCAAATATTAATAAAAAGTTTAGAATATAATAAAATAAAAAGTTTAAAAAACACCAATAGCGTAGGGTACGACGAAATTTCAACAAAGATCATAAAACATGTTGCTGATCTAATTTCTGTCAATCTGAGCCATATCCTTAATTTAGATATCTGTCACGGTGTTTTTCCTGACCGTCTTAAGGTCTCTATTGTAAAACCCGTTTTCAAAACAGGGGATAAGATAATAAGCAAATGGAAAACTATAGACCTATTGCGCTTTTGCCAATTTTCCCAAAAATATATGAGAAGTATATTTATAACGAGCTATATGCATATTTAAAAAAAACATATGATTCTCTGCAACGAGCAAAAAGGTTTCCGGAAAAATAAGACAATAAATATGGCAATCTATGACTTCTTGAATACAATTATGACTAATATTGATAAAAAGACACCTGTTTGTGCTATGTACTGTGACATGACACAAGCGTTTGACTACGTGGACCACAATATCTTAAGAAACAAACTATGCTCCTATGGTATAAGAGGTAATATTCTGCATTTATTAATGACTTATCTCTCAAATAGAAAACAAAAAACTACTATAACAGACTTAAACTCAAAGACGAAAGAAAAAGTTACATACCTATCCAAAAAACGTACTGTATTCTTCGGCGTACCACAGGATAGTATTCTGGGTCCCTTACTTTTTTTATTCTACGTTAATGACCTGCCGAAAGCCATAAATTACCCCATAACCCTATTTGCTGATGATAGCACGGTAACAGTAGCTAGTAATAAACCTGACCAATATGAAGCTGATGTAAATGACGCGTTAATCTTAATAATATCTTGGCTTAACAATAACAACTTAAAAATTAATCTAGGTAAAACTCAAATTATGCACTTTGGCCATAGAAAATCTAGTACAAAAATGAACGTGAAATTCCAAAACACTGTAATTAATGACGTCGACAGTTCTAAATTCCTAGGACTTATAATAGATAGACAGCTTAACTGGAAGAATCATATTGAAACATTATGCAAGAAAATAAGTTGCTCATCCTATGCACTTTATAAGCTTGCTCCAACCGTTAACACGGAATCACTACTCACAGCCTATCATGGTCTTGTTGCATCTGTGTTAAGATACGGTATCATATTTTGGGGTAACTCTAGAAATAAGGAAGCCGCGTTTAAAGCGCAAAAGCACTGCATAAGATCTATGTTTGGGCTTCAGGTGACGGACAGTTGTGTACCATATTTCAGAAAGCAAAAAATTCTGACACTACCAGCTTTGTATATACAAAGTGGAGCAGGACGATTGACGATCCTTCAAACCACGTAAAAAGTGTCATGTTCTTTACCCGTATACAAAAAATCAATAAAATCCAATGAATAATATTTAGCCACAGGAAATTATTTTTCACTTTCTTATTTTACAACATGATGTAGATCTGAGTCCGTAATAATAGGTAAACATTGTAAGGTCAAGAACCTGTGCAAAACGTACGATTCTATTCTCTACGTCTCAATATGCTTGAAAGACAGAGAAAGGTGTCATACTATTCCACTCTAACGCGCCCCGCCCAGTCACACAAAATACTACAATTAGAAAGAAAAAGAAATATTACTTACGCAAATTATGCATTAGTGGTGCATAGACCATTGCGTATGCGTGTGTGAGCGGAATTTTTTGGCAAAAAGTCTCGGACTCGGTAACTACGCAGTCAGTGCATAGCGGCGCCCTTTGAGGAGAGCACACGCCTAATTTTTCATTACGAGTCGAGCCGCGCGCGCATTTCCGTGATTTTTTTTAAAAGTTTTATGATTAAAGACGATTTATGATAGTTGGATTAGTGCATAGGTTAGTGTGACTTATTGTTAAGTGTTAGTGTAATATTAGTTAGTTAATTAAGCATTTAATAGGTATAGTTTCGTGATTTAACTTAGTTTTGAAGTTTTGTAGTTTAATTATGCCTCAAATAAGATACCCAGCTGCCGAATACACTGACATGGTACTTACGTAAGGAGAATGTAACCAAAATGCAGCTTTACCATTGCATACATATCGCGAGAGATATGGTGACACACAAACGTTTGATGGTGTAAATTCTGATTGTGATGTGATATTATTATGTGATTAATTATTCAATCAGTGATCTTCTAATCTACAACGTGCAACTTAGTGAGTTTATCCCGCTAATTTGTTGTTCTCCGACTAAAATACCTACCTTCGACTACCTACCGCCATCGCTGCGCCCCGCACCGCACCGCGCCCGCACCGGGCTGCGCAACGGTCAGTGACTTTTCGTAGATAAAGCGTGTTTGCTTTTTATGCAGTTGACTCTGCTATTTATTTTGTTTGAAAATTAAAATTTTTAAATTTTCCATTATTTACTAATTTTCGTGTTTTAAAATGTTTAGATGGACTAGTACTGTGCTCGTTTTAATTTATTGTCGTGGTTCCAGATACACTTTGTATATGAAACTGCCTTATTTGTGAGATTAAATCAGAATTTGTTTTCTTATCTATCTGATAATGTACAACGTAACAGGCGAAATGACATGTTACGCGGACGCAGAGCCATTACAGCTCTTATGCGGAAAAGCATATTCTGCAGAGCCCCGCAAATTTATAATAAAATCAAAAAATCAATTCGAGTGTTAGATTTGGTTGGATTTAAAAAGCAATTTAAAGAATTTTTATGTAATTAATGCTATTATAATTTGAATGACTCCTTAAATGACACTGACCTTGTAATTTAATTCAATTATTATTTATATTATTTCATTTGTGACATTCCTTTTTGAATTTAAATTATAATTGATATAAATTTATTTTTAATCACCAATGTATATTTAACATTTGTACGCCCATGTGGTAGAATGTGATGAGACAATCTACATTAACTCAAGACCATGTAATATACATACCGACCATCATCATCATCATCTGCTTAGCCTTTTCCCAACTATGTTGAGGTCGGCTTCCAGTCTAACCGGATGCAGCTGAATACCAGTATTTTACATGGAGCGACTGCCTATCTGACCTTATATATATATGTCGAAGCGTCGACGCATATCAGTCGGTCTGGATCAGCGCCATCTATCTCTCACTGGAGGAACTATGTAGTTAGATTTGACAACTAATGTTTGGGAACGTCAAGTAATAACTTGGGGATGGTTAGCGTGGAGTAATGGCGACACTGAGCGAATAATCGAGTCAAATGTCGATCCGGAAGTGTAATCAGGTATTCGACACTGACAGGTACTGACGTTGACAGTTAGGTTGGCTAACCTGTAACGGGGGTAGTACACGTGTGCGGTGACAGTTGAGAGAGGGCACTTTGAATCGGTCCGGCAGTCTGGGTAGACGTTCGTTACTCCGCGCTAAACTTCCCGCGTTCCTAAATTCTTAATCGAGCCATATCTGAGGCATCCTTGATTATTTTGTATTGAGTGCGTGTTAGCAAGTAATTAAAAGTGTAAACGAAGGTTTTCTGAGTTTTATTTCCGATGTCGCGACCCACTGATAACGAACCTCCGTCATATACAACCCAGCTAATACTGGGTAATATATATATAATATATACATACCGACCATGTTCTGCCAAATAAATAATGATTTGATTTGATTTGATTTAGATAAAAATGCCGAAACAAAATCTCAAAAAGAACCATTTGCAGCGGCTACTACACTATAAAGTTCCGACAAAAGAGTGTGTGGCCACGAAACCATCTACCAAAGAAAGCTTCGAAAAAAGGACAGTTGTAAAGGAGTTAAATGAACCGGAAAATGGACCGGGAAATGGAAGGAATCACTAGACATAAAAGGAACTGAACGTAAAAAGTTTTTGCATGTATGGCGCCTTTGTAAGGAAACTTCAGTAGAAAACTCAGAAAAATACGTGAAGAGTACCAGTCACGGTGGAAGTAATAAAACACAAGACTGAAAGGTATTACGCTTCCTTCATCATTGGTGGCTGAAAGCAGTTATGATACTTTATGACAATCGGAAAATTGGGCAGTGAACATCGAATTCTGTGAATGGGTGTGGTTTCGTAGAACAACCAAAAAACATAACATAACTAGCACAGCTATTAAGATTTACTACCAAAATGTGAGAGGTTTGCGTACAAAATTGGATGAATTTTATGCAGGTCTTCAGAAGCTGATTTGTTCGCTAATACCGAAACAGGCTACAACCAATCTATTCATGACGCAGAAATAGTGCCACCTGGATATACAATACTGCGCTGCGATCGCGCAGACGGACGAAAGCAGGGCGGCGCGTTTCTCGTGGCCACACCGCGTTTAGGACTGCGGCGAGTGTCAGGCCCGAGTGGCATCAAAATTGACGATAGGGTGTTCGAACTCGTTTGTGCTACCGTTTATTTACAAAGTAGACTTTTGTTTTTATTGTGTGTTATTTACATTCCGCCAAACAGTTGTGAGAATGAGTATATGATATTGTTTAGGATAAAAGAACAGCTGTGTAGTAAATATAGTGATATCGTCGTAATTGGTGACTTCAATATGCATTCCTGTTCGATAAACGAATGTAATTATTTTGAATATTTTTTATCATATTGTGGATTTACTCAGTACAACACGATCGTTAATTGTAATGATCGATGTTTAGATTTAGTGTTAAATACGCTTCCGAAGGAACAGAGTGTGAATGTCCGCGGGGCGGGCGCGCCGCTCGTGCCTGTGGATGCGTACCATCCGCCGCTCGACGTGTTGGTCGAACTGCGGGCGCACCGGGTTGCGAGTTCATTCGCTTACGAGTCGAGTTCTGTACCCACAGGTTGGAATTATAATAAAGCTGATTTTTTAACATTGTACTCATCAATAGCGGAAATAGATTGGACTGATATCTATGACCTTGATTTAGAAATAAGTTTAAATTATTTTTATGAAACAATTAATGCGAAATTATATGACTGTGTTCCCAGAAAACAGCGAAGTAGTGTAAGCTCGAAGTATGTTTACCCCGAGTTTTACACTGCTGAAATAATTCGCAACATACGTTATAAGGCCATTCACCACAAACGGTACAAGGCAACCAAGAGCCAGGATGTTTGTTTGTTTTTTTTAAAAACGTACGAGGACGAAGCGTTTGCTCTGTGTAGGGCTTAAGTAAAACAGTTGATTAAATTAGCACACGAACAGCATAGAAACAGCTGTTGGCTGCAGCTCGTGGCCGCACTACTGTTGAATGAGGCGCCCCTGACGCGGGCACTTCGCACTCTTAACCTTGTAGCAGAGGAGGTAGGTTTTTGCTTGCACACTGAGTGAATTCACCAGGATAACATTGTATGTAATTAGTTATAGATAATAAGTATAAGTTGTTAGTTGCTTCACTATTGCATTGGGTTGTGCCTGTAAAAATAGTTGTAAGTAAGGATTAAATAAATAAACTTAGGATAATATGTTGAAGCCTAAGCTAGTTTTCATATACGAATTATACTATAGCCTTCGCAAGTTCTAAAGCTATAAGTTCTTATTTGTTCCGTATGGTGTCCGGACGTAAAGAATAGCACCATCCCATATCTTCCCGTGGTTGTCGTAAGAGGCGACTAAGGGACTTACCAGAGAATGGGCAGCAGCGTTCTCTGTGTTTTATAACAACCATACTGCGATCGCCAACCCGCCTGCCAAGCGTGGCGATTATGGCAAAACCCCCCTTCTTGGGGGAGGCCTATGTCCAGCAGTGGACGTCTTTCGGCTGAAATGATGAAATGAAAATGATGAAGTTCTTATTTTATTCTTCCGAAAATTTGACTTACTCTCGAGCTCATGAAGGAGCGGCGTGAGATGATCCTGCAGTCATCAGACGAGGCGTGGAAATACCGGCAGCTCAATAGACGGATCTCTAAATCTTTGAAAAGTGAGCTCCGCCGCTTTAATACCGAGCGCATTAAAGAAGCTATTGAGCGGAATAATGGCTCCAAGGTATTTTCAAGAGATCTGGCTATTGGGCAGAGCCAGCTCATGAAACTAAAAAGCCTAAAGAATAGCCAAACTTAAGTGGTAGTGGGCAGGGCACATCGCAGAAAGAGAAATATACTGACCCTGCCTTCACTTTACATCTTAGAATGTATTTTATATGTCCGCAAAAATCGAGGGCTTTTCAAAATAAGAAGCGACTTTCATAATATAAATACACGCAGCAAAACACGAAATTGTAATACCTAAGTTCAGATTAACAAAAACTAGCAAGTCTTTTCATATAAACAGTATAGGTACGCTTTTATAACAGGTTGCCAAAGTCAGTTATAGAACTGACCGATGGAAAATTCAAAAAGTACATCAAACGTGTCCTTATTAAAAAAGCATATTACAAAATCAAGGACTACGTTGAAGATAAAGAAGTTTGGCTTTAGTTCCATCTGCGCATGCGGCTTCCCTGGTAGCTCATAAACGGCACAAATATGTGGATGTCTCTAACTATTCTCAAACTCATTTTTTCTCCTCTTTCGAATCAGATTTTCACAATAGTTTTCAAATCATTTATACATCTTTTGCTCAGAATAGTTACAGCACTGATAACAATATTTGTGTCACTTGTTTAATTTAGTACTTTACAATTCCTTTTTTTACCTTTGTATAGATTATTTTTTATCAATTGTTTGTAAATGTGTGAACATTGTAGGCTTTGTAGATTCCCAGCTGCTTGTTAACTTTGTTAACTTTTTATTTTGTTCTACATTTTTTGTGTAGTAAGCAACGACTTATTGTCGGGCCTACGCTGTCCCCCCATACTTAAGTACAAATGCTGTATCCATCATAATAATGTAACACCAAATGATTTGAAAAGAGTAACCATGGAGTTTCTTGCCGGTTTTTCTCCATAGGAAACGACCAACCCGAACCGTGCACCTTTTTTTTTCGACGTTTTATAAGTGCCCATCTAGGCCTATGTAAAATAAAATATTTTTGATTTTTGATTTTGAACAGATGGCCGATGGGGCTGAAAAGTTCTGAAGTGGTGACCGCGAACCGGAAGACGTTGCGTTGGAAGGCGTCCGGCCTCCGTTGGGTTGGTGACTGTTTTAGTAGGTATTTAATAATATTTCGTATTTTTTTTTTTATTATAAGCCTATATTGTCCCACTGCAGGGCAAAGGCCTCCCTTCCCTCCTTCCACATTTCGCGGTCTAGTGCGATTGTAGGCCAATCCTTTGCGAAAGAGTCCAGCTCATCCCGCCATCTCCTTCTGGGCCTGCCACGTTGTCGTTTCCTGCTATTTGGTATCCACTGAGTGGTAATTTTAGACCATTGCTCCTCCGACATGCGGCAGACGTGACCAGCCCAGTTCCACTTCAACCTAGCAGCTGTAAGGCCAGCATCAGCTATTTGAGTTTTGGAGCGAAGTATGGAGTTTTTGATGCGGTCCGTAAGTTTGACACCCAGTATACTTCGCTCCATAGCTCGTTGGCAGACCCCAAGTGCGGACTTCTGACGTTTTGTAAGCGACCATGTTTGCGCTCCATAGGTGAGGGTGGGGAGAATGCACATGTCCATGAGCTTTCGCTTAAGTGCGAGAGGGAGAGATCCCTTCATCAAATGTTTCATGGACCAGTAGCTCCTCCAGGCATTCTCGGTGCGTCGAGCAACTTCTTTATCTTGTCTTGCCTGGAAAGAGACTATCTGGCCGAGATATATGTATTCATGGACATATTCAATCACCACACCCCCAATTTCTATGTTACGCTTTGTGCTGTTCGTCATCAGTTTTGTTTTAGTCATATTCATTGAAAGCCCGACTTGGAGACTGGCGTGGCTCAATTGATCGAGCATTAGGCCTAGCTCAGCTGCTGAGGAAGAAAAAAGGACAATGTCGTCAGCGAAACGAAGATTAGTTAACCTCTTTCCGCCGACAACAACACCCTTGTCTTGCCAGTGTGGGTTTATCTTTTGAAAAACTTCTTCCAGTGTAGCTGTGAAGAGTTTGGGAGATAGCGGGTCGCCTTGCTTGACTCCTCTCTGAATGGGAAAAGTTGGCCCGGTGGTAGTTATGCGTATGGCTGCTATGCTGTTCTGGTATATATTTTGCAACAGATGTATATACGTAGGTTCTATGTCATGTTTGCCGAGTGCAGAAAATATTGCGGTATGTGTTAAGCTGTCGAAAGCTTTTGAGTAGTCCACGAATGCGAGGTATAACGGTAGATTGAATTCCTGGTGTTTTTCTATGATCTGGTTTAAAGACTGTAGGTGGTCAGCAGTCGATAGGCCACGGCGGAATCCAGCCTGTTCTGGAGGTTGATGGAGGTCTAATGTTCTTGAAATGCGATTTTCGAGGGTTTTGATGAAAACTTTGTAAAGGTGCGACACTAAGCTGATGGGGCGGTAATTCCCAATATCGGATTTATCACCTTTTTTGTGTAACAGAATTATGTTTGAATGACAGAAGTGACTAGGGAATATGCCTGTTTTGAGAATAGTGTTAAAGAGGTTGCAAATATAAGGTAGTAGGGTTGGTTCTCCAACTCGAAGTGATTCAGTGGTGATACCGTCTTCGCCAGGACTTCGGTTATATTTCATGCTACTAAGAGCCTGATGGACTTCAAAACCAGAAATAACTGGAATATCGTCAGGGCATGTGTAGGTTTCGTTTGCTAAGAGTTGGGGAGTGGTATTTTCAGTGTATAAGGACTTATAGAACTGAGTGCATATTTGTATAACTTTGGTCCTATCTCCTTGCTTCACACCGTTGTTATCCCTTATGTGTGTAATTGTGGACCTGCCTGTATCCATACCGCGCATGGCAGATCTTAGAGAACGGTTGTTTGTTAGAGCTGCATCAGCGAGTTGTGTATTGTAATGTCTAATGTCATGTCGTATGCTTCTCTTTACTTTACGATCAAGCTCTCTGTAACCTAAAGATTGAAAATTCTTTGTCTGTCGTTCTTCGATAAGGTGAATTGTGTAATTGCTGAGTTTCTTTTGTTTTTTGTTATGGCTCTTGATGTTTTGGCTGGCAGTTTTTAAAACGTGTTTTATGTTATCATATTGTTCTTGTGCATCTTCTGAAAATTTTGTTTCTAATAGGCTAAAACTATTTTTAATGTCTAGGTTAAATGTTTCTTTGTTCGAGATTAATGTGGTCTTATCTAAATTTATCTTATCTAATATTTCGTATATATCATATATATCATTGTGAAGGATGGCATGATTGACATATGTCGGGCATGCCACCGTTCGGAAGAATCTATCCGACACATTATTTCTGAGTGTTCTCGTCTGGCTAACGGAGAGTACTTGCATAAAAACAACCTTGTTGCCAGGATAATCCACCAGCAACTTGCTTTGAAGTACAACCTTGTGCCATACTATAAGTATGCGCCCGACCCAGTTCTGTATGATGGTAATATCACGTTGTATTGGGATCGATCTATCGTCACTGACATGACTATTGTTGACAATAAGCCTGACATTGTGGTGATAGATCGATTGAAGCGTCAAGCAATGATTGTTGATATAACGGTTCCGCATGACGAGAACCTCGTGAAAGCAGAGAACGATAAACAATTCAAATATCTCGATCTGGCTCGCGACGTTGTCGACATGTGGGACGTGAGTACAGCAGTCATTGTGCCGATAGTCGTGTCGGCCAATGGAATAATAGACAATAGCCTCGACCAACATCTGAGGCTCCCACTTGGCAGCTGGCTTGATTCAGAAAGCAATACTTCCGGACACAGCGAAGATCGTTAGGAGGTTCCCCTCTCAAGAGCCCTGACCACCGGCAGCTCGGACCGGACGAAAAAATGATGATGAGGATAATGAAAATATTTAAAAATGTAAATAATGTGTTAGGAAAACGAATAACGGAAATTCGTATTTGAGAACTAGCCAATTCAGACCTTAAGCTTCAATATATTATCGTAAGTTATAAGAAGAAATGATATAAAATATTGTTATAAAATATTTTATGTTGTTATAAATAAATTTCAGGACTGACCATTGAACTTGGCGCACCCATTTAGATCTCACTTCTTTTGTCGTTGAAGTCAACAACCAAGGCACATATCATAATATTGAACTTGGCTCTCATTACACATTTATGTTTTTGATGGGATCTCCTTATCTTATAACATTGGATTGTAATATCATATTTTTTCAAGTAAAACTTCTGTTCTTCCGAGGGGTGGGGACCTGGTGCTTTATAATACAGGCATTTTACGCCTAACTTAAACACTAGCTCCTCACATTGCTAAAAAACAAATAATATGTGAAACCTAGAATAAGCTTGTCATTGTGGCGAGAAATAAAGAACTTATTATAACATTAGACGGAGTGAGGTGCGCGTGGTGACGGCTGTGTCGGCGGTGTATGTGCGTCTAGTGTGCACTAGAGCCCGGCGTGTACCTGTGTGTAGCGTGCACTAGAGCGTGGCGTGTTGCGTGCACTAGAGCGCGGTGTGTACCGTGCAATAGAGCGCCGTGTACCAGAGCGCGGCGTGTACCTACGTGTAGTGTGCACTAGAGCGCGGCGAGCTCCTTCCTGGCGACCTGCATGAACTCCATCTGCGCGTCGGCGAGGTCCTTATCACCGAGGGTGGTGTCCACCTCTGAAGCGGAGTGCGTGGGGCTGCCCTCCTCGGCCTGGCGCAGCTTCAGCTTGATCTCGCGCATTCGCGCCTCCAGGATGCGCTCGCGCTTGCTCTCGCGCTCCAGCATCTGCGCACGCGACAGTTTGAAGACGCGACGTACCACATGCCTGCAGCACGTCGCACGCCACGTGCCATTCACCACTAGCAGTAGTATCAACTGCTACGTAACTTACCAGTGTCAGCAGAGACTTGTCTTTATTGTCAGAGGAAGTCAGACTCGCTGACAGCTCCTGCATGTAGATTTGGCCTTTGACGCTTCCGCATGCCACTATTGCGCCCTGTACGACAACACGCTATTAATCTATAAATAAATACAGTGTCCATCTTCAGGTTTATACAACCATGCAAAACGTCCAGATCGTTCAAGCCCATGAGAGTTAGTTATTAGTTAATGGGAAATGAAAAGCTTCTGAAAAAAAAAACTTTCAACGATCTGTGGTTAACTATAATCCTAAGCTTGGTTAAAATGAATTACCGAAAATTTATAAAAATGACCGGCAAATAATGTTGTATGTAACAAAAATAAGAAACAAGAACTTATTCAAATTACAATTCTACGAAAAATAATGAACTAAATTCCAAAAAAAAAATAATAAAAAACTTCCGAAAAAAATACCAAGTTTGAGAAAAAAATACAAAATTTCCAAAAACATTTCCTGCTAAAATAATCTTTTTTTCTAAGCTCTATAACTTAGGATGCAAGAGCGCGATGCGAGCTTACTTTACACCCTGCAGACAGAAATAGGACTCCCGCGTAGTGGGGTTACGTCGACTACGCCTTATTATACATTCTGATACTTATTTATTTATTTTTTATTCTGTATGGGCTTACTCTTGACCTCAATCTAGTCCAAGGACAGAGATGAGATGATGAGATGATTACTTATTACATTCTGATATTTATCTTGACGTTGATTTTATTCCTGTTTTATTTATTTTATAGGTTAAAACGCACTTTAAGCTGGTAGAAAAATATTTCGTCAACAAACGCTGTATTGATTTTTGGAATTTTTTGTATTTTATTTGGTCGTTTTTTTGTCATTTCTGTTGTCGCAAGATTAGTATTTAAAGCAGTACATTTCATATTTTGAGTGCTCATTCTTTTTCGGATCTTTTATTGCAACCGTTAGTTAATTCAGTAAAATTAGTTAAGTCAAAATAATTTATATTTATACTGTATACTAGCTGTGCCCGCGACTTCGTTCGCGTTCGTGGAAATTTTCGTGTGAAACTGTCTCGTTGGTCTAGTGGTCGCAAGCGCTAAGCATGAGGTCCTGGGATCGATTCCCGGGTCGGGCAAAGTGTTAAAAAAAATGTTTATTTCAATTACATAAAGTTATCACACACGCATGATTTAGAGATCACCTTTTAAGCAAGGAGATGCTTGTGTTAGGGGGCGTCCATTAATTCCGTGAGGCAATTTTGGCGATTTGTCGACCCCTCCTCCGCCCTAGGTGAGATGTCGTGAGATTTGGTTTGACCCCCTCACCCTCCTCTTAATCTAATGTCAGATTTATCAAAATGCTTAGTTTAGTATAAATATAGTAAACTCTGCTTGATTGCGTTGAATTCATTTAAAAATAATAATTTGTTTAACTATTTCCATTTTTTTCTATATTTGGCCGTATTAGCAGAAGAACATATACTAAATCAAACCCAGTTTTCTCGCAATTTTACAGTTTTTAGCGGGGAAAAAATACGTGATATTTGCCGAGAACCACTCTCTCCCTCGTGAGATTGGGTGAGATTCGGTTCGATACCCTCGTTTGAATTTAATTTAATTGTATTTTCTGTTTGTTGTATTATAAGTCATCAACAAATGTTTTTTGAACACATAGGGTACGAAAGCGATTATATTCCCTTAAACCGGCCCTGTCATAAAATCTGTTCCTATCTGACATGTCTTAGTGTAGTCTTAACTATATTCTATATCTCTACCAATTTTCACGTTCCTAGCGAACGTCTACTAACTATTAACTACCTCCCTGCCAAATTTCAAGTCTGTAGCACATAAAATGAAGGACTTTCATACACACTTGCGAGAGCCCTTAGACCTCCTTAATCCGGTCCTGTCGCAAAATCCGTTCTTAGCGAATGTGTACTAACTATTAACTACCTCTCTGCCAAATTTCATCTTTATACGTGAAGCGGTTTTCGATATTTCGTGTTTAGTGAGTGAGTGAGTGAGTGACCTTTCACTTTTATTTTAATTATATCACTAACTTTCAATACAAAACAATGTAACATAATGTAACAATCTACTGCCAAATTATTGATTAATTTTGAAAAAAGTTGGTTAATTTTATTTAATTTTGTTATATTACTTTTAGCTAACTCGGAAAATAAACAGTTCAAGTGCAGGCAGGTGCCTCCTATACAAAATAAACAGTTCAAGTGCAGACAGGTGCCTCCTATACAAAATAAACAGTTCAAGTGCAGGCAGGTGCCTCCTATACAAAATAAACAGTTCAAGTGCAGGCAGGTGCCTCCTATACAAAATAAACAGTTCAAGTGCAGGCAGGTGCCTCCTATACAAAAATGGCTTTGCTAAGTATTTCCTTACTGTGTGTTATGTGCTTGAGTTGGTGCAGTAGAGCTCAATGCCGGAATCACAAGAAAGGAGATGAACAAGACGTGCCCCAAAAGTGTACAAATAATTATTGTTAAGTATGAGAATTGGTCGTAGATAGGTACGTACGGACAATTGAAAAGATCGCTGGTTGGCAATTCACTGCTTTATTCAGATGACGCTCATGCATCGCGCGCGAGGAGGGACGCGGTACACTCATACATAGCATTCCTTACTCAATTACAACACTCCCGAACAATCATCATCATCTGCCTAGCCTTTTCCCAACTATATTGGGGTCTGCTTCCAGTCCAACCGGATGCAGCTGAGTACCAGTATTTTACATGGAGCGACTGACTATCTGACCTCCACAACCCAGATAGTACTGGGTAATACGATACAAGGGGTATGGTACCCCTTGGTAAGACTGTAACTCCCGAACAATCATGAGTCTTAAAACTAATATTAATGCTATGCTCGTAGGTATACTAAACAATACTAAAAGTACTTTTTACAACAAATCACGGGGCGTTTTCGTTTTGATCTCTTTGGTGTAACAACTATTGAGTTATCGTTTTGTGACTCCTGGGTGTCGGTTTTTGCTTCTTGGAACTCATCCTCAGTGTTCAAATGTATCTCTGTTGTTTTATAGTTTGCTGCTCTTGGACATCAGCCTGAGGAGAGTCATTCTCAGACTTGTCCTCCCTCTGCGATGAAGAGGTATTGAACTATCAGTAAAGAGGTTTGGTAAGTCGAGCTCGGGCTGGGATACAGCCGTTTCTGATGTAGCTGACGAAGGCAACGACTGCGGCGGCGGTGTTGGAGGCGGCGACGGTGACGGCGAAGGAGGCGACGGCGGTGGCGAAGGAGGCAACGGTGGCGGCGAAGGAGGTGGCGGCGAAGGAGGCGACGGCGGCGGCGAAGGAGACTGCGGCGGCGAAGGCAGCGAGTCGGCGGCGATGATGATGGCAGCGGAGATGACCCAGGTAAGTTCAATAACGTGTTCTGTATATTATGCTCATTATTGTCACATGTTCCTTTATAAGGCATCAGCTGATTTATGTGTCTTTTGTAACTTTCTCAATCATCGAGATCTTTTACTAGATAGGTACATTATTTGATATATTCTTTTCATTATGATGCCCTTACACCATGTATAGTTGCTTTGTTGACGAACTTTTTATATATCGTTTATTTCAAAATGTTTTTTTAATCACTCACTATTGTTTTCGGAACTCCGAATCGTGACATAAATTCATATAGCTTCCCAATAACTGCAGTCGAAGACGTAGCCGTATTCATATTATACACCGAGAAATTTTAATGGTTGTTTTCCCGCGACAGAACCACTTGTCTTAAGGACTACTTTCGAAGCATAGAGTAAAAGTAAAAAATAAAGATGTTTTTGTTTTAAATTATTAAAAAAATATTCATCCACTCGAAAACGTGAGAATCAATAGTAACACTAGACCTAACTAGTAGGCATTACTCGAATCGTACGCACCGCCGACAAAGAAAACAGCGTTGCATAAATGTTCAAAGTAAAATAAGCTCTCGCACGTGGTGATACGGCATAAACTAGTTTGCACTCAACAATACAAAACACAGCCCCAAAGCCGAAAAACGAAAGGCCGATTTATAAATGTTCAAAGCAAAATAAGTTCTCGCGTGTACTGATACGGCATACACTACCCTGCGCACAACAATTACAAACGAAGCCGCGAGCCGGCTTCCTATTGTATTACACTTAGTTTTCCCGCGAATGTCGTAGGCGCAGCATGCGTTATCAGTGCAATGGATCACAATCAACTGTATGCTTGGGCTGATTATGACTCCCATGCTGCCCGGCGACGAAAGAGCGTAACGAACATTTTTGGACGTTGAATAACCCACATGTTATTCGCGAGTGTGCGCATCAAGTGCGTTTTAGTGTTAATGTGGTGGGTAGTGGTAATGTGAGGTGTTCGTGTGTGTGTGGTGTTAGTTAATGGCTACCTCATTGGACCGCAGTTCGTCACAGGACCCTTAACAAGTGGAACCTACCTGGAAACGTTACATAACGTTATCCCGGACTTATTGGACGACGCTCCGCTAGCTGTTCCCGTGGCAAAACTTGTTTTTATTTAATTCCGTATTCAGTAAATTGCAGCTAAAAAGTATTTATGACGGTCCTAAGACCGTTAAAGTGTTAAGAGAAAATTTTAATAACTTGTTGGGTAAAGCTTATTATTATCATGTTTCATTAACTCAAGAATAAGTTATCAGCTGATTGAAAAGCACGCGGGTCAACGGCCGCGCGGCCGGTCGGCACGCGGCTTGTAGGTATCGGGAGATATTACTATTGGTTCGTGGTCGCTTTCGAGTTTTGTTTTTCACAATGGTTAATCAGCCATTTTTTGTTTCTAATATTATATTTGTTTATAAAACGATTGTATTACCGAGACAAAAGCATTTCGCTGCGGGAAAACAACCATTAAAATGTCACCGTGTATACATCTACCCACTTAGTATGCGCGCCGACAGCTATTAAATAAACACAAGCTTTAAAAGAAAGTCTATGTGAATACTGTTGAACGGTCATGGTGGAAACTCCCCAATGGGCCAGCGGGGCTCGTGGTGTTGAAGGACGCAGCTGAATACACACATCGCATGAAGCTATCATTGTTTCTACAGCTTGATCGATTCCCGGAAACCAAAATCTTGATTAAACTTCGGCCTTTGTTTTAACTATACCTAAATGTGAAGTTTAATAATTATTTGGTATAAGCTTGTGAGTATAACCACCTTGTGACCTCTCATTACGCAACCATTCTCAAGAGATAATTGTGTTCTACACATGTGATACGGTTTTAATGTTAAGTCGGTTACCTTCGGCGGTTCGAAATAGCAAGTTTCCATCCAGGACAAAGCAAACATAAGTCGCCCAGTCGTATGCCACTTCGAAATCGCAGCGCTTACATTGCTCGGTGCACGCACATGCGCACATGCATGCATCACACGGGACAAGTAGTCCGCACTGGTATCAGTGCTGCGCACATATTCAATTCTATACGGTTCAGATCTGCCATACAAATATTGATGAAATCCTCGCACACCGTACATAGTAGAGGTTACTTTCTTCTGTATTTGTGCGTATCGCTTTTCCGCCGAGTTTAAGGTACGCGACTCAAATGAAGTAGGTCTTCCGACACCGTCTAGGCCTACTTGTGAGAGGACTGATGCCCACCCACTTGGAGAAGCGTCTACGTTACTGATTAATATTTGAGAGAACTGGTGCTTCTAACCGTAACTTCTACCGTCCTTAGTGATTATATAACGTAAATAACTGATTTCGTCCTGGAAAAAACTAAATTTTTCGATTTGTAATGGTAACCCTGCGTCCTCTAAGCGCTTTAAAACCGACATTTTTTTTTTAAATGCTCCCGCCTATCTTTTCCCGTTACTAAAATATCATCAAGCAGGCACAACTCTCCATCTAAACCAAGCTAAGCAAGATAGCAAGCCCTCGATCGCGCGCTGGAAAATGGACGGCGCGATGGCTAATCCAAACACTAAACGCGTAAATCTATATAGATGGACTCGTTATCAAAAACAAATTGGTTAAATGCCATTGATAAATCGAGCGTGCTAAACTGCTGACCCCCATGGATTCTTGAAAATAATTCGCAAGTTGTGGGTAGCGGATATTGTTCTACTAGTAATTGTTTATTTACAATTATGGAGTAATTTGCACACAACTTCACTGTCCCATTCCGCTTTAAAACAGGAACTATCGGTGAAGAATTTTCCGAATATTCTATAGGTTCAAGAATACCTAAATCGACCAATCTATAGATTTCTTTTTCGACCTTATCCCGTAACGCAAATGCTAATGGGCGTTATTACAAAAACCGGTTATGCGCCTCCTTTTAACCGGCAGCGGCGGCAGCGGCGGCAGCGGCGGCAGCGGCGGCAGCGGCGGCAGCGGCGGCAGCGGCGGCAGCGGCCGGTGGTTTGTAACTGGCATTAAATATAAACTAAACAGCGATATAAAATCCCTGCCAAGAAGCGGGGGGCCTCCAACGAGAACTAAGTAAACGACAAGAGTGTGCGTTTGGTCCACATAGCGTATCGGTAACCGCATTGTACCTACACATACTGTTTTGCCTTCATTGTACGCCCTCAGCTGTTTACCAGTTTCTGATAATAACACGTCTTTGAATGAGTTTTGTAAATAGCATTCTGATATTACTGTTACCGTAGATCCGCTATCGACTTCGAATTTAAATGGAACATTATTAATGAAAATAGTTTCTACCATGGGTTCTTCCCTGACTGAACGGATATAATAGAACTTACCATCACCGTCATCCTCACCCTGGAGGTGACAAGGGTGAGGATGAGCATGCCATCCACCTGTACGTAATTCACTTCAGTGCGCATTTTACGCAAGTGGCCTTTTACGTGAAACTTTTTACAAACGTAATTTGCGAATCTACAATCGGCCGATTTGTGATTCGTATACACACCACATTTCAATTTCGCTACTCTACCACTTTTCCCATTGTTCGGTATCTTGACAAACTGATGGTCTGGCGTGGACGTCTGTGTCGGCGCGACTGCGCTGGCCACGGCAGCACCCGCGTATCTCAGGTTCTCTGCTATCTCCACGACCTTGGCCAACGTGAGGTCGGTGAGGTCCTTCGTTTTCAGCTTCTCCTTTTCTCGTCCTGGCTGCAACCTCACGATAAACTTGTCACGGAGCGCCTCTTCGACGTTGAGAAAATTACACTTTGCTGTAAGGCCCCGAAGTCTCGCCGCCCACTGGGAGTGAGTTTCTCCTGTTAGTTGAGCGACTACGTAAAAGTTATGACGCTCGCCAAACCTAACGGTCTTGGGGGTGAAATCGTTGTCCAGTCGTGATAATATGTCTTCATAGGGCACATCTACAACGTCTTTAGGCAATACCAAATCCTTTACCAATTTGTAGGTACCCTCAATGAGTACGCTGAGGAAAATCGCTTTGCACTTCTCGCCTTCAGGATCTGAATTTCCGTTGATATCATTTGCCACAAAATATTGGGCAATGCGACCTTTGTACGTTTTCCACATTTGTGTATTATGGTCAAAACTATGCAAAATTCCAAACTGTACATTTTGACAATTGATAATTGTGAGTAAACTCGTCGCCACTGTTAAGTATGAGGGTTGGTCGTAGATAGATACGTACAGACAAGTGAAACGATCGCTGGTTGGCATTGCACTGCTTTATTTAGACGACGCTCAAGCATCGCGCGCGGGTAGGCGCGCGGTTCTGGGCGTGGTACACTCATACATAACAATTATAATAACAAAAGTTAATAATTTTGGAAAATGTTAACGTACTATGGCAGATTTTGAAATGTACTCATAGTAAAAAGGATTTTTATTTTTGATTTCACTCGAAAAGACGAAAGTATGCTCAACGTTGCCATACAAAATTACCTAAGAACAGAACAGGGAAAAATAAACTCATACCGGGCCTAAAATGTAAAATATTCGTAATTTAAAATAACTTCTTTATACCTTCATAACTTTTGACCATTGCTGCTGAGCAATAAGCACCTTTTTAGACTTCCGTAGCCGAAAGGCAAAAAAGGGAACCCTTATAGATTCGTCATGTCTGTCTGTCCGTCTGTCCGTATGTCACAGCCACTTTATTCCGAAAACTAAACTATTAGACTCCACAGTTGAAACTTGGTAGGTAGATGTATTCTGAGAACCATTTTATGATTTTTATATTATACAGGAATATTTTTTATTCAGTGCGCAAACTTTGACAAATTAAACTTAAATGAATTTCATTAAACACCACTTTTGTATTTTGATAAGTCTTAGTACAAAAACTAATGTTATCGTTAACGAAAGATGTTTACTTTGAAATTGATTTTATGGCTACGCGCCGCAGTGGCGCCGCCGCTGGCGCGTGGCGTGGTGAAGCGCTCGTTCGTTTTTCGTACACAGGCGTAGGTAGATATTTACGTGGGTTACAATGTACCTACTGATCGCTGATTTTACCAGGTTCGAACTAGACTTTTTTTAAAGATTAGGCCGTGATCTGAAGTTATTTGAAGAGTAATTCCAATTTTTCCTTCATACTTTCATGGGCTTAGGACCATCAAAATGCAGAAAATAAAGCATACTGATCGTGATCAAGCAGTCTTTGAGTGGCTGCTAAAATGATCCTTTCATTAGGGACCGCGGGGTTAAGGATACCATGGGCTCGCATTCGAGGTATGCTCTCCGTTGCATACATTCTGCGAGCTGCTCGTAAACTTTGACCACTTAATAAATACACCCGCACCATCTCATTAAACTCGCGGTTACTAAAGTCTGACACCGTGACCTGAAGGTACGAGTACGACACACGTGTGACGCGGGGGTTGCGCGCTGCGCGGGTGCGCGATATGGCGCGGCGTCACGACAGCGCATGCGATGAGCAGACTGTCGGGCGCCCGCCCGGCGCCGCTTGGCACCACCCTGTCGCCCGGGAGGGGATTTAACCCAACATCGCCGCGTACGCTGCACGGCGCGCGCGCCTGTTTATATTATTACGAATAGATAGTGTCCATATTTTGCTGATTTAAAATCGGATAAAAAATATAAAAAGTTTTGATCAAATAATGGATATGTTTTCTACTACTGATACTGAACCACCAATTATTTTTTGCGCTTTGCTTAAAAAAAAAATTCCTGTATAAAAAAAAAGATAAGGGAATACATGGAACTGAAACTAAAAAACAATTTTTTCATAAAACCTATACGTGCGGGGTGTAATACGACCCTTAACGAAGCCGTGAACCATGCATTATATACATCAAACTAAGTAACTTTCCGCAAAAAATATTGCTGGGAAACAACTTTTTTTTGGGGTGAAAAATCACGTTTTAGGGTAGGACTCAATGTAACGCACTCAAAACTTCTGCTGATGGATAGATTGAATAGTACGGAGATCGTGGAGGTATTTACAGTAAAAATCTTACGTTAAAAACATGTATCTAAAAAAATATGTGACGAAGTTGGAACTTTGACCCCCAATATCTCCGTAACTAGAATATTCCCAGGTAATGGTCTAGAACAAAAAGATGACCACAATGACCGGGACGACAAGTACCTGTCGGCTTCGTTAAGGGTCTCGTTGCTTTTAAAGTTATAATTTACTTTAAATACCCGTTCATGATCCGTTTACTATTCAATGCATCCACCAGCACAATGTTTTGAATGCGTTACATTGAGTTTCAACGTAAAACGTGATTTTTCACCCTAAAAAAAAGTCGTTTCCCAGCAATAATTTTTGCGTAGGTTTTCTTAGTTTGATGAACAGAATGCCTGGTTGAGAGCTTCGTGAAGGGTCCGTTTAAACCTTGTATATGTAAATTCTGGGGCACAGACTCACATAATGACGATGATGATGGAGGTGGACAAAATGTGCCCCAAAGTCAAAAGTATACAAATACTCATACTGGGCCTAAAATGTAAAATATTCGTAAGTTACCGTAACATAAAATATATTTAGAAAACTAATTTCTATTATAAGACGATGCCTATAAAAGGCGGTGCACGCCCGAGTACCGGTCATTTGCTCGTTGGATTTCGTACGGAACGGTAGTTGTCGACGCGATTTGTGAGTACTTTATAATTATATTTTGAGCTGATTTAAACTGTAAGTAAATGATATTTTGTTTCTTTATAAGTGATTGGTGATTGGTGATTTATTTTAGCCTTAAGATTAAGTATAAGCTTGTATTGAATTTTTTGTTATTAAAACATTTTTAAGGTGTAAGTTAATTGTTTTTTTTTAAGAATTTTTGCTACTGATTCCTTAATTCAGAAGTGGGATTACTTTCAACAAACGCTCACGGTTTTAGTATCGCATTGTCTACCCTCTCGATTAAAAAAAAAAGGGAGAAAAAAAATAAAACACCAATTAACGGTTAATTTTGTTTGTGTGTGATAGACAGTGTAACTCTCGCAACAAATCGCGTCGACATGATAGGGATCGTATTTCGCGGCATAGATCTCGCTCGCGACCTGGGAGTCGAACTAATTCTCCATACCGACCACGATCAAGAAGTAGGACGCGTTCGCGGTCAAACCATTATCCTCGTGATCAAAATGGGGCCATGAAACAAACATTGCAATCGATTTTGTCTCGTCTAAATTCACTAGAAACCGAACGCTCTCCCTTTCGTAACAAGACTCATAACGAGCTAATTGAAAACAGTGCGAACGTAAGATCATACACACCCCCGTTGGGCCAATTACAGAATAATCAGACCCTTCAGGTTACTGAACCATTGTCTGAAACTCCACTACCTAGTTCCATCACTGCGTTAAATATACCCGCGTCTGAGACTACGGTGCCGGAGGTATCGAGTGCTAATGCAAACGGTCACGACGTACAGGTAGTATCGGAGTCGGCACGAATATTAGCTGAAGCAATTAGATCCGTAAACTTTGACAGAACACAAAAGTACTTCGTATCTAACTTTGACCCGACTATCCATGATATAGACGTGTGGTGTGAGGAAGTCGAACGGGTTAGGTCTTCTAATAACTGGGGCGATTCAGAGTGTCTGTCACGAGTATCAATATGCCTCAAAGGTGACGCACGTACTTGGTTGAACGAATGGGTAACTAGCGACCGAACATGGACCAGCTTTGTTAAAGAGTTCAAACCTTTATGCCACGAAAGCTTGATTACGCGAATATCCTATACGATACGATGCATGCTACTTCAGATAAATACAGTACATACGCCGAATATGCAAGAAGGACATTATTGCGTTTGTGTTAAGGGACAAAGTGACGAACTGAGAACCCTGATAGTTATTCGCGGTATTATGGATCCACAAGTTAGGGCAGCGGCCGCCAATGCTAACTTACAAATTTATGACTTGGTTTCATTTTTATCTATTTACGTGAAACCTACCCGCACTAAACCCGATAATCGAAATTCTACCTCTAAACCAACGCCTCCTAATCGTTCATCGAATCTGAGATGTTTTATTTGCCGGCAACATGGGCATAAATCCCACCATTGCCCCAAAAAGCCAAAAACTGATCAAACGTCCAGCGACAAATCTAATTTCAGCCGCATTACTAGCGGTACCAAAAAATTGGTGTGTACTTTTTGTAAAAAACCAGGACACAGTGAAGATGTGTGTTTTGCTAAGGAAAGATCAGGCTCTCGTAATAAGAAAAACGTTAATCGTAGTACACACGTGGCTGGTTCCCCGCAACATAATGACCTTAAAACTGCAATTATACAGGGCATCCCTGTGGATGTTCTAATTGACAGCAGTGCCTTAAACATCTCGTTAGTTTCCTCTGACGCATTGAAACATTTCACATGTGAACGGAAGCCCAGGCGTTGTATTTTGAAGGGAATTAGCGACGCAGTCATACACGCCGATTCTTTTGTAACGTTAACGATTGAGTTCGATGATATCTCTATTGAGGCCGACTTTGTGGTAGTACCAGGGTCTTGTATGACTGGGGTGCGTTGTCAGAATTCCTCCTCGTGTGCCCGATGGCTGCCGGTCCCTTTCGATACGTCGGGAGGGAATAGCAGCTGCCGGGCCGGTGCACCCTGGGCGTGGGCAGTATCCTTCCCCGAGGAATGGGAAGAGATTCTTATTCCTCGGAGAATGTTACTGTCCATGGCTAATATTCTGACATGGGAGGGGTCCTTATGGACCAAGGGGGCGTTGCTCCGCGTGACCCTCTGAAAAGCAGAGGGCACAGCGGAGGAGCAAGGGCGGGCTTGGTGTGCACTTACCCTGCCTCCGAGCAGACAGTGAAGGACGCAGTCACTCACTGTCCCCGTCGATATCGTAATCCCACCGTCGAAGTGTCGTGGATCACGTCTCGCGGCTTCGATTGGGACCGAGGGTCTTGGCTTAACGGCCCGGACTGCGAGGTAGAAAACCTCTATAAAAAGTTACCGCGAATCTCAAGCGGCGGCGCACCGCGAGGAGATGTATGGCTGACGGGTTCAGGAAAATCAGTCGCTAGTGCGAACCACTGCCGGGCCTGTCTATGGCTTATCTGGGTACAGGGGACACTGCCCAGATGGACTTTTTATTTCCCCCATACTCGTGGGAACTATATGAATACAAATATAACCCGAAACGCGGCCGGTAACGGCGAAGGAAGGGAGGAGAGGGATGCGGGGTCGGAGTCCGGCGCCGCATCTGGCGATGTGAGTGCGGGAGGCTCAGAGAGCTCCCGACGCGGGAGGTACGGGGCTGCTGCTGCGGTGAACGGAAAGTTCTTCCGCAAGCGGTCCTGGCCAGAGGGCGACCGAGGGTCGTCGTCGGAGGGAGAGCTGGCCTCGGCTCGCAAGATCCCCTTTAGCAAGCGTGGAGGGATCCGCGGCAAGGGGAGAGGCCTCTCTGCCACCGAGAGGTCGGTGCGGCTTGCCGAGGAGGGGCGCCACCCGGGGGTGGCCGGTCGCGGGGTGGCCCGTTCGGGCTCCTCCGGCGACGAGGCGGGCGCAGACGGCGGCTCCGATGCGGAGCGTAAGGCCGTTTTCGCGAAGAAGGTGGAGGCGGTGCTGAGGGCTGTCTCATACAAACAGAAGCCCTCCACCAGGCATAAGGCCATGCCCGCAGCAATCGCCTCCATCATGGCGTCAGCGGAGGCCAGATATCCCCAGAGGCCCCCGTCAGACGAAGTGGCCAAACTGCGGGCGGAGGTCGCTCGCCTGACAGCCGCCACAGAGCTTCTCCAAGAGGAGAACCGCAAGCTCCGAGCAGACTTGACCGGTCAGCGCGAGTCCGGCTCCCGCAAGGCGCCCCAAAATGGGGGCCAGCAGCGACTAAGCCAGCCCGTGCCGGTTGAGAACCAGGTATTGAACCTGGTTCGGCAGGAGCTGGCTGCCTTCCAGGCGCGGTTCTCCGTCCTGGAGGGCATTGTCCTGCGCCCCCCCATGGCGGCAAACAGGGCGCCCCCGGGCCCGAGGGCGGCCACATATGCCGCTGCTGCGGCCTCCGCACTGGGGCCGTCTGGCCGGCCCTCCGGCAGTATTGCGTCGGCCCCCGAAGGGCCGGCTCCGGCGAAACCGACTCCGGCCAGGAAGGTGGCGGCCCTGAGGCGGGGCAAGGCGGCGGCCCAAAAGAAGGGCAAGGTGGCGACTGTGCCGGCGCCAGCCGCGAAGAGCCGCCACCACCGCCCCCCCCGCCCCCTAAGCCTTCCGCGGCCGAGACCGGGTGGCAGGTGGCTGGAGAGAGGACGAGGGAGCGGAAGGCGGCCAAAAAAGCCCGGAAGCAGGAGCGGAAGCGCCGACAAAAGGAGCGGAGCGTCGCGGCTATACTCAGCGCCCTGAAGACCGCAGCTGTAGTGATTACACTACAGCCGGATGCGGAAAAGAGGGGCGTGAGCTACCGCGACGTGCTCGCTAAGGCGAAGGCAACGGTGAATCTCGGGGAGCTCGGGATCGCTGGAGGCCTCCGGCTTAGAGTCACCGCAACAGGGGCTCGAGTGCTGGAGATCCCCGGCGAAACCCGTGGCTCGTCCGCTGACGCTCTGGCTGAAAAGCTTAGAGCGTCCCTAAATGCGGACGAGGCCCGAGTGTCCAGGCCCGTCAAATGCGCAGACCTGCGCATACTCTGTAACCGAGGAGGAGGTGGTGGCCGCCGTCACCAGGACCGGTGGGTGCCCTGCCGAGCAGGTCAAGGCAGGCACCTTACGTCTGACGTGTTATGCGGACGACACGCTGGTCACGGCTCGGGGGAGCTCGTACAGGGACGCAGCGTTGATGGCTACGGCTGCGGTCTCACAGGTGGTGAGCCGCATACGACGCCTGGGGCTGGAAGTGGCCCTCAACAAGTCGGAGGCCATTGCTTTTCATGGCCCCCGACGGGCGCCGCCGTTGGGATCACACATTGTGGTCGGTGGGGTCCGGATCGCTGTCGAGTCAACCATGAAGTACTTAGGATTGGTGCTCGACAGCCGTTGGGACTTCGGCCCCCATTTTCAGCGGCTGGTGCCCAAGTTGATGGGCGCGGCAGGCGCGCTGTCAACGCTGCTTCCCAATCTGGGGGGCCCGATTGGGAAGGCGAAGACCCTCGCGACACTGCACCAGTGGCGCGAGGAGGCCAATGATCGGGGCGAGAGGCTGGTGCAGCGACAGATCACGCTGTACCGGTCTCAGCTCCGACAGGTCATGGTGGCGGAATGGCGGGGGAGGCTAGAGCTCCCTACCGCCGGCCTCGACACGGTCGAGGCGATCCGGCCAGTACTCGACGACTGGCTCGGGAGGAAGCACGGCTCCCTGACGTTTCGGGCGACGCAGGTGCTCTCGGGGCACGGCTGCTTCGGGAAGTACCTGTGTCGCATAAGCAGGGAGCCGGACGCCCGGTGCCATCACTGCGTCCACTGTCTGGAAGACACGGCACGGCATACGCTGGCCGAGTGCGCCGCGTGGGATGAGCCGCGCCGTGCGCTCGTTACGGAGGTAGGAGGAGACCTGTCGCTGCCGACCGTCGTCGGTCGATGGTCGGCAGCGCAGAGTCCTGGGACGCGGTGGTGTCCTTCTGCGAAACCGTCATGTCGCAGAAGGAGGCTGCGGAAAGGGAGAGGGAGATGACGAGCTCCCGCCCATCCCGCAGCAGACGCACCGGGCGTCGGCAGAGGGCGGACAACGCCCTCTTCCGGCCCCCCTAAATAGGTCCAGGGGCGACGGATTCGACTCGGGTCCAGTGTGATCGGGGACATCCGTCGCCCCCGATCACACTGGACCCGAGACGGCGGCGCGTAGTGTTCCACGCGCGTCTCTCTCAGACGTAACGGGGGGAGTTTTACACCTCACTCCCCCCCCGGGACGAGGCCCGCAAGTTAGGCGGGCCGCACTAGTCCGGGGCAGCGGAAGTCGCATCAGATCCCGTTGCCCCTCCACGCAAGTGTGCGAGGGAACACCGGTGTGGTTTTAGTCAGTACGAGTCTGACAGACCCCTCCGCTCTCCCCAGGGCGGAGGACATCCATAGAGGATTTCCACATCGGGAAAATCCTCTATGGATGTCCTAAAAAAAAAAAGGCACCTTACGTCCGGACTTGTCGGGCATGCGAACCGTAACTGTTAGCTGCCCAGTGACGGTGGCGAAAGCCATTGTGGGCCGAAGGCTCTTGGTGGGCTGGGTGTCGGCGCAGGTTAAGCTGCTGGAACCCAGACCTCTGAGGTGCTTTCGCTGCCATGTGGGGCACCACGTGTCGGTCCGGTGCACCTCGGAGGTGGACCGCAGTGGCCTCTGCTTCCGCTGCGGCCAGCCCGGTCACATGGCCGCGGCTTGCTCCGCTGCGCCAAGCCGGCCGATCACCGGGCAGGGAGCAAGGCCTGCGGTACACCCGCCAAGGCCAGGGGCAACGGAAGGCCCTCCGTCACCACCTCCAAAACCCCCGCCGTCGTCACCACCACCGCAGCCGCCGCCACTGTCGCCGCCGCTGTCGTCACTGCTGCAACTTCTGTAGCGGGGCCCTCGCAGGGGGCCCGGGAGGGGGCTGAAATGGAGTGCCAATAACGGCCCCATTACGCCTTCTCCAGGCGAACATCAACCGCTGCGCCTGCGCTCAGGATCTGTTGATCCAGAGCATGGCGCAGTGGTCGATTAACATCGCCGTGGTCGCTGAGCCGTACTTTGTCCCGCCCAGGGATGACTGGGTGGAGGACCTTAGCGGCTCAGTGACCATAATTGCGTCGGCCGCCGCCGGTACCCCGACCCTTGAGAGTGTCAGGAAGGGTCAAGGGTGCGTAGCAGCACGGTTCGGGGAGATCGTTGTAGTGGGAGTCTACTTCTCCCCGAACCGAACTCTCGCCGAGTTCCACAACTCCCTCAGGGAGTTGAGTGTCGTCATCGGGAGCCATTCTCTCCCCGTGCTTGTGCTCGGGGACTTAATCCAAGAACTTGGCTTGGGGTTCTCGTTACACGGATGTGCGGGGTAGGATGGTGGAGGACTGGGCTCTGGAGACAGGCCTGGTCGTCCTAAATCGGGGTTCTGTCCCCACGTGCGTACGGATGCGGGGCGAGTCAGTGGTGGACATATCGTTTGCTAGCCCCGCTCTGTCGCCGCGTGTCGTTGACTGGCGCGTCATGGTGGGGGTGGAGACCTATTCCGACCACCGGTACATCCGGTTCGACGTCTCCATCCAGACCTCAAGCGCGCCGGTCCTACAGGCCCCGAGTGGTCCGCGATAGGCGCTGAAGCAGCTGGACCGGGAGCTCCTCCTGGAAGCCTCGATCGTGCAGGCCTGGGTGTCTTCACCGGCCAGGCCTGCAGACATCAACAACGAGGCGGGTTGGTCCCAGGAGGCCATGTCCGAGATTTGCGACGTGGTTATGCCCCGAGTTCGGCCACGTCAGGTGTACTGGTGGTCGCGAGAGCTGACGTCTCTGCGTGCGGCGTGCGTTGCCGCGCGGCACCGGTACGCCAGGCATCGCAGGCTCCGCATCCGCCCTCCGGATGCGGCAGCCATTGAGGCGGAGCTTTACGAGGGGTACAGAGCGGCGAAGACCGCCCTCCAAGAGGCTGTTCGGCGGGCCAAGAACCTGGCCCGCGAGGAGATGCTAGAGTCTCTGAACGGAGATCCGTGGGGGCGCCCTTACAAGATGGTGCAGGACAAACTCCGCACCCGGGCCCCCCCGCTGACGCAGAGTCTCCGGCCTGAGCTCGTGGAGGGCGTGGTGAGCGCTCTGTTCCCTTCGCGAGGGAGGCATCCTCGCCCGCCTATGGCTCCGCCACCGCTTGCGGTGCCGGAAGCGGACCACACCGATGACGACGTTCCAGAGGTGACTGGGGTAGACCTGAGAGTGGCGGTACGCAGGCTGAAAGCCAGAAATACCGCCCCGGGACCCGATGGCTTGCCTGGCAAAACCTGGGTCCTGGCCTCTGAGGCTCTCGGGCCCCGACTGGAAGGGTTCTTAAGCGCATGCTTGGAGAGAGGCCAGTTCCCGCTTCGTTGGAAGACGGGGAAGCTGGTCCTCATCCGGACGCCAGGGCGCCCTGCGGACTCTCCGTCCGCATACCGGCCCATCGTGTTGCTCGACGAGGTGGGAAAGCTCTTTGAATTGCTAACCGCCTCGCCGGGCACCTCGCGGGGATGGGGCTGGATCTTGCGGAACACCAGTTCGGTTTCCGAAAGGGGCGCGGGACCACGGGGGACGCGGTTTCCCGGGGCGGGGTCTTATTGGCGGTGTCTCTTGACATCGCCAACGCCTTCAACTCCATGCCCTGGAGCTGCATTGGGGAGGCACTCTGGTATCACCGGGTGCCGACCTACCTTCGTTGTGTGGTCGGGGACTACCTGACGGATAGGGCCGTCATCTACCCCGGTCAGAGCGGAGAATGGAACCGGCGAGAGATGTCGTGCGGTGTTCCACAGGGATCGGTTCTGGGGCCGGCCTTGTGGAACATCGATTACGACTGGGTGCTGCGCGCCGACCTCCCTAGCGGCGTCAGCGTAGTCTGCTACGCTTACGACACGCTGGTACTGGCACAAGGGAGGTCGCACGAGGCGGCGGCCAAATACATGACACGCGGGGTTGCGATAGTCGTGGAGAGGATCCGGCAATTGGGTCGACGTTGAAGTACCTGGGACTCGTCCTTGACAGCCGGTGGAACTTCGTGGAGCATTTCCGACGTTTGGCCCCCAAACTGGAACGCACCGGGGCTGCTTTCAAGCGGCTCCTGCCCAACCTGGGGGGTCCAAATGCCTCCTGCCGGGGGCTCTATGCGGGGGATCGTGCGGTCCATGGCCCTTTACGGGGCCCCGGTGTGGGCGCGTTCTCTGAGGTGGCAAGCTGCCCGCTACCTGAACGCGCCCCAAAAGAGGATAGCTCTAAGGCTAGTCCGGGGGTACCGCACGATCTCCGGTGAGGCGGCGAGCCTCCTTGCCGGATTGCCGCCATGGGATCTGGAGGCGACCTCTCGCGCCCAGCCCTGGTTCAAGCCATGGTCCGGAGCGAGAGGGAATGGGCGTAGGCGCGGGCCTGTGGACGGCGAGTTATGGGCTAGCTCGCCGTCCGGCCGTCTTATGACGACAGGCCGTGTCGACGGCGCGTTCGTGTTCCACGCGCGCCTGGTATCACATACGTGCGGACCAAAGAAAAGCAATATCTAACTTGAACCGTTGTGGTCGAGAAGAACGTCCAGACCGTGTCGATTGATGTGATCTCGCAGATTAATACACCCCTTAAGGGTGCGGAACTTGAACGTCTCACAGCGTTAATAAAACAGTTCTCAACTTATCTCATTTCGGGTACTGCGTCGACTACCGTTACTACCGGCAAAATGTCAATCAAAGTAACTGACAATACATCCGTCGCTTACCGACCTTACAAGCTCTCGCATTCGGAAAAACTTAAAGTCCGAGAAATTGTGCGCGACCTAAAAGACAAGGGTATCATCCCCGAGTCTAATTCTGAGTATGCAAGTCCCATAATACTGGTAAAGAAAAAAGACGGAAGCGATAGGATGTGTGTCGACTATAGGGCACTTAATAGAATGACCGTTAGGGACCGGTATCCCCTATCACTCATAGACGATCACATAGACAGGTTAGGTAACTTTAAATACTTCACTAGCCTTGATATGGCCACAGGTTTTCACCAAATCGCCATAGAAGAAGGGTCAATCCATAAAACGGCATTCGTCACACCAGAAGGACATTTCGAGTACCTTCGAATGCCCTATGGTTTGTATGAGTAACAGTGTAGATGAAGGTATTTGTTTATTGGAAAAGGTGCTAGAAACATTAACTAGGTCTGGTTTATCGATAAACCTCGAATACTTGGGGCGCGTTGTTAGTCAGGGTCAGGTTAGGCCGAGCCCAAATAAAATTCAAGCCCTAATAGATGCACCGATACCTCGTAATGTCAAACAAATACGACAATTCCTGGGTTTAGCGGGATATTTTAGCAGGTATTTCCAAGACTACGCTTGCAAGACCGCTTGCATAGCACGTTTGATGAAAAAGTACGTGACTTTTTGCTGGGGTATGGAACAAGAGAAAGCTAGGCAAGAGATAATAAGTTGCCTAACTAGTTCACCAATATTGTCCATTTTCGACCAGTCTTTACCCACAGAGGTACACACCGACGCTAGCAGCATCGGCTATGGTGCTGTATTGTTGCAGAAAAAGACTGATGGTACGAAGCATGTAGTCGCCTACTTCAGTAAAGCTACACAGGGTGCCGAGAGCAGATACCACTCTTACGAGTTGGAAACCTTGGCAGTCGTGAGAGCATTGCAGAATTTCCGTCACTGTCTAGTCGGGATAAACTTTAAAGTGGTCACCGACTGCAATGCTCTCAAGGCCACTGAAAAGAAAAAGGATCTGCTCCCACGCGTTGCCAGGTGGTGGATCTATTTACAAGATTTTAATTTTACCATTGATTATCGAAAAGGCACCATGATGACACATGCAGACTACCTAAGTCGAAACCCAGTCACTACCAATTTACATCAGATATCTAGGCCATGCAACTGGGCTCAAATTGCTCAGTCGGCAGACGATGAGACTCAAGGTATTTTACAGAAGTTACAAGACGGAGAATTAGATTCTCAACGATATGTACGTCAGAATGATTTACTTTATTATCGTTATACACCAACGGGTGAGGAGGCTAGACTCCTCTGGTTTGTCCCCAAGGGACATCGGCTAAGTCTATTGAGAATCTTCCACGCCGAACACGAGCACATTTGCGCGGAGAAAACCATAGATTTAATTCTCAAATATTTTTGGTTTCCCGGACTTCGCCAATTTGTAACAAAGTATATAAAACACTGTCTTGTGTGCGTATCGTATAAACGTGTACCTAGAGCCCCTCACCAACTGATAATATCGTGGGAAAAACCCAGTCTCCCTTTTCAAACATTGCATATTGATGCACTTGGTCCGTTACCGGAATCTAACGGTTATAAAGTTTTGTTAATTATAGACGCGTTTACAAAATTTTGTTTGCTTTATTCAATTCGTAAGCAGGATGTAAGTGAGCTTAAATGCACGTTTACCAATGCAATTTCACTGTTTGGCGATCCTAAGCTTTTAGTAGCTGACCGTGGACGAATGTTCGAATCCTCGGAGTTCTCTGCTCCGTGAACCGAGTTCGGTTGTAGTATCCATTTTATAACACCCGAAATGCACAATGCTAACGGACAGGTAGAACGATATGTCAGGACCGTTCTGAACATGATCCGTATTGAGGCTTATCATAGACGGACGGAATGGACAGAAAAACTATGGAGACTTCAACTCACGCTTAACATAACTAAGCAGAAGACAATACAAGCCTCAGCATTGAAGCTCCTAGTGGGCACTGACGCTATTACACCTATCGTTCGAACATTAATCCGTGACATCGCCATCGAGAGGTCCGAAAACTATGAAGGCTGGCGAGAGCTATGCAGAACGAGAGCTCATCAACTGTTAACACATAATCAAGCCAAACAAGATTCACATGTCAACCGGTAGCGGCAAACGTCACGAGTATATAACATTAACGACCTGGTTTTCGTTATTAAATATTCTCAGTCTACAGGCAAACTAGACCTACGATGCGTGGACCATATCGGGTGACTAAAGTGCTACCCAGTGGACGCTACCAGTTGAAACTCATCAGTGGTTCATATGGCAAAACCACGCAAGCAGCTGCCGAGCACATGATACCCTGGAACGGAGAGTGGTGCCCAGAATCGTGTGCAGCCTTTTTCGAGGGTGAGCGTTGAATTAGTCTTATGCGGATAATCAGCAGGTTGCTTTGCCATAAACTTTCCACATGCACATTGTTTTTATTTTTCTTCGGTGTTTCTTTATATGAACTAGTTACAAAATAATTGTTTTAAGTATAACTTTCGTTTAAATTTGTAAGTTATGGCAGACCAGTTCGCTGAACGATCGATGCATAAACTAAATGATGAACTTTTGTGTTGGATGTGCGATTCAGAGATGCCTCCATCCACACAATCAGGTATGTGACGCCTGTGGTGTTATGTAAAGGACGTGCGATTCAGAGATGCCTCCGTCCGCACTTTGGGTATGAATGAATCCATACATGTATTTCTGACAAACTGTTTGTAATGTGATTGATTGGACGCGCGATTCAGAGATGCCTACGTCCAAACAGACATACCCATAGTGAGAGGTATTTGTAAGTAAGCTGAAGTAAGCTCTAAGTAAACTGAAGTGTTGACGTGCGATTCAGAGATGCCTCCGTCAACCTCAGACAGAGGGGACGCCTTCTGTCTGATTTGTTCACAGATGCGGCTTTGGATTGGTGAAAGCTTGCTGCCTACGTGTGGCTGTGAAGACAGGAACACGATCATGAGAGCTCTCACGAATTTTAACGTTTTTTTTCATATAAAATAACATGTTGTGTGTGACTGATGTGAAAATTGATATGGCAATGTCTTGTGTGTTCGTATTTCAGATAACGAATTATGTGACCCCAAAACAGGGCCATCACCAACGCCCCTTCAAACTGGTGTTGAGATGGCTGGGCCCAGTGGCGACTCTCCTGCTGCAGAGTTGGCGCCATTACCAGCCGAGCATTATGAAGACAGCGCCGAGGACGACACTTCGTCGGGATAGGCCGATTTAGGAAACTGATTTCTATTATAAGACGATGCCTATAAAAGGCGGTGCACGCCCGAGTACCGGTCATTTGCTCGTTGGATTTCGTACGGAACGGTAGTTGTCGACGCAATTTGTGAGTACTTTATAATTATATTTTGAGCTGATTTAAACTGTAAGTAAATGATATTTTGTTTCTTCTTAAGTGATTGGTGATTTATTTTAGCCTTAAGATTAATTATAAGCTTGTATTGAATTTTTTGTTATTAAAACATTTTTAAGGTGTAAGTTAATTGTTTTTTTTAAGAATTTTTGCTACTGATTCCTTAATATATAATAATCATTATTATTTTTTGTGTTTTCTTCCAATAAATCTTATTTTTGTCTTTATATTTTTTGTCCTATCAAATCATTTGACTAAATCCACTAAGACGACCCACTGACCAATGTTTATTGTCTAAAGATTGTTTGCTGTAATAAATCCTTTGATTAAAGGCCAAATGCGTTAATGACATTATTCTTGTTAATATTCTGCCGAGTAAAAATTTTTCCAAATGAAAATGTGCGTACTAAAATTATTCCAAATATGGCGTCGGTATAAAAAAAGGTTGCTAAAATTTGTTTAGATAATGAAATTTTGTCAAAATAATTTTGGCAAAACGGCAGGATCCCCTTTAAAAAATATTGCAAGTTTGTTTAAATAATTTTTCGATTAAGTGATTCGTTTGTGAAATATTAAGCTAAACGCTGTGGCTCAACGTGTTAGTCTCTAACACGTTTACCCCTCTACCAGCTAAACGGTTGTATTTGGGTGAGTGAAAAAAATTATGGTGGTAGTATATGTCGAATGTTCAGGTTTTATTCCGTTAGACTCGTACATTATGTGGGCAGATGATGGGGTTCGTGCAATAAAAATACACTGTTTCTATTAAACTTACAAATTGCTTTAAATTACAATTTAAAACAATAACACGGGCACAATGAATCGGGTATAGTTGCAAGACTTCTCAACTCCTCCGCGATCAGACATTGACTGTCGTCCTCGCCTCGAGCTGTAAACTGCTAGCTGTGGTGTGTGTAGACTGGTAAACAGGTCGCGTGATGTCACTACTGGTGCACTTGCGATTCATTTTATGTCCGTACTAATGACCGGATCCGACATATACATGTGGGAATATAAGGTTAGTTTTGGTGCAGCACTGATTGAATAAGGATAGAGGATGGAGTGACAACACTGATTGAAAAATACGAATAAATTTACGACGGACGTACGGTGATAGAGATTTTCTTGTTATGTTAGAAATAAAATGTTATTAAAATACTTAATCCGTTTATTTTGACATACAATCCCACAAATTTAGGGGCTCGCCCGGGATTGGCAAAATAACAACGGTTTCGAGTTTTAAGAAGTTGATGACGGACGACGAAGACGACGTGGCGTGTTGAACAACGGCGAATCGTATTCAAAAATCAACGGTGGCCGAATATGCAAACGGTGGGCTTATGCTAAAAAAAATAGCGAAATACATAATAAATACGAGAACGACGAAAGACGAATCATACACGGGCTTAAGCTCAATCAATTGTACCTAACTTCGGAGCTAATTCCTAAATTCACCGGTCAAGACAAGATAAAACGTATCCAGATACAAGACGTTGAAGAAAATGGAAAAATATGTGGTTGGATACCGTTACAACAGTTGCTGATGGCACGGAGATCCCTATCAGGCACTGCACATCTTTGGATGAAAGCTGAACGCCCTCACAAAACATGGGAAGAACTTAAGGCGGCCCTGAGTAAAGAGTTCCCTGACACCGTCGACATCAAAGCAATACACGAGCTCGAAGCTCCTATCCAGCTGAAAATAATTGTGAAAGATGATGTCCCGGTAGTGCAGCATCCACGGCGCATATCACTAAAGGAGCAGGCGGTAGTTCAAGACCAAGTTGCGGAGTGGCTTGAGCAAGGAATTGTACGCGTAAGTTACTCTGAATATGCTAGTCCATTGGTTCTTGTTCGCAAAAAAGATGGTTCTGCAAGGGTGTGTTGACTATAGAAAATTAAATTGTAAAATTATGAAAGATGAGTTTCCATTGCCGATAATTGAGGATTGGTTGAGGCAAAAGTATTTAGTGTGTGGGACTTAAAAAATAGATTTTTCCATCTGAAACTCAGAGTTCGAGTTTTTGAAAGCTCCATTTGGCTTGTCCGTTTGCCCAAACTCTTTCATGAGATTTGTGACCATAATCTTCAGAGAATTAATATCTAAAGGGATTGCTCTAATATTTGTTGATGATATTCTTATTCCAGCAAAAGACGAACAGGAAGCCGTTGATAGATTGAGAGAAGTTTTAAGAGTGGCATCTGAATATGGCTTGGAAGTAAATTGGAAGAAAGCACATCTGATAAGTAGAAGCATAACTTATTTAGGTCATGCGATTGAAAATGGACAAGTACGGCCTGCCAGTGAAAAGATTGACGCTGTTACAAAGTTTCCAGAACCCAAAACAGTAAACAAATAAGCAAAGTTTTATTGGACTGGTGTCATAATTTTAGAAAGTATATCCAGAATTTCGCATCTATTGCGAGGCCGCTTACAGATTTACTAAAGAAAGATGTCAATTTCGAATTCAATGAGGAGCAACGGGTGTGCATTCAAATGTTTGACTACTAAAACAGTTTTACAAATATTTAATCCAAGATTGTAGACAGAAATGCATACAGACGCATCACGTCTGGCTTATGCTGCTATACTCATGCAATGATCTGGTAATGACGGTGGACTACATCCAGTATATTTTATGAGTCGTTAAACGAATGATGTGGAAAAAAGTACACTAGTTATGAACTGGAAAATCTGTTTATTATAGAAGGGGTAGAAACAATTTAGACACTACTTATATGGTATAAGATTTAAAATTGTAACTGATTGCCAAGCATTCCAGATGACACTTAAGATTTGAGTACGAGAGTTGCAAGATGGGCATTACTTCTGCAGGAGTTTGACTTTGAGGTTAAACATCAGCCAGGAACGAAGATGAAGCATACTGATGCACTAAGCCGAAACCCACATGTAGCAGTAATGACTCTGCATGATGAGATCAGACGAACACAACAGTTAGATGATGGTCTAAAAGCTAAATTAGAGATTTTACAGGAGAGAACTTACGGTGATTATTATATTGATAACGGATTGCTGTACAAAGGGAAAGCATTTAGTGATCCCAAAATCTATGGAAAATGAAATCATAAAAAGGGCTCATTCAAATGAACATTTCTCAAAAAGAAAGATGATTGAATTAATAAGTAAAGACTTTTTTATCAAGAACCTTGATAAGAAAATTAAAGAGTTTGTTACAAGTTGCATAGCATGTACACGCGCGCTGTGCTACGCGTAAAGAGGGAAAACAAGAAGGATTCCTAACTCCGATTGAAAAGGTAGAATCACCGCTACGTACACTTCATTTGGATCACAACGGTCCAATGACTGAGACGAAGAAGCAGTATAACCATATACTCACGATAGTAGACGCATTCACGAAGTTAACTTGGATATTTCCCACTAAAGGTAAACGATTGAAAACTAACTAACGTTTTGTTGGTAAAAATTCACCAATTAAACTTTGGTAATCCGACCAGATTTATAACTGTTCGAGGAACGGCTTATACGACCAATGAGTTTCAGGGGTTTCGTAAAGACGAAAACATACAAAATATCAAAATTACGACGGGAGTGCCTAGAGGAACTGGGCAAGTGCAAAGGGTTCATCGTACTAAAATCTCCGTACTTACAAAGATGTATACAACATTATTTTTAGTATATGCGAAACCTGCATATAGTTTGTTCAGCATAAGTAACTGAATCGATTCCAATAATTATTAAACCATGTTATATTTTTTCCCAAAAATATTTAAAAAAGTTAAAAGTTGTGTTGTGCCATGTTAACTGTTGTTTATATCTCTACCAGCTACAGCGACTAGGTGATTTTATTAGTTATGTGTATTTGATTATTGTTGCTTTAAGCAAAACAATAATAGTTAAGTAATTTTAATACCATCCATACTTATATATATTTTTATTTTGTTTATGCAAACTATGATCAATGTGGACCTTGATGATGATTTTTTCTCCTGTTATTCCTCCTCCAGCAGTTTCCTCAGTGCGGCAAGTGGTTCTTCCTCCCCTCTGACTCTTAGTGATCAGATTTCCTCTTTGCTTACCCACCTCCCTAACAATCTCAACATAGCCCACATTAATGCCCAGAGTGTTCCTGGCCATTACTCTGATCTTCTGGCTTCCTTCAACAGTGCACATATAGATGCTTTGCTGATCTCCGAGTCCTTTCTTAAACCCTCTCTTTTATCAGTACATTATGCCCTTCCAGGTTTTGTTCTTATCCGTAATGATAGAACTGGAAAGGGTGGCGGTGGTGTAGCCATTTACTTGCGTGCTGATATCCCTTATAAGGTTGTTAGCGCATCACCATCCCCGTACTCGGGGTCAGCGGAGCATCTATTTCTGGAAATTACACTGCACCGCGTTAAAATACTTCTGGGGGTTATGTATAGCCCTAATCTCAGCATCGACTACTTTGACTCTTTTGATTCGCTGTTAAATGATTTCTGTCCAACTTATGACCACGTAGTCTTGATGGGTGATTTTAATACTTGCCTTCTTAAAAATGACGTTCGCGCTAACAAACTTCAATCTATCCTTTCTTCTTTTAATCTCAGTATTTTGTCTCTTTCTGCTACGCATCATTTTCCTAATTCCACCCCTTCTCTCCTTGACCTGATAATTGTCTCTAATTCTAATAATGTTTCTATCCACGGACAGCTTACTGCTTGTTTCTCTTACCATGATCTCGTCTTCTTGTCATATAAGTTACGCCCTCCTAAGCGCAAGCCGCAATATATTCTCCTCCGGAACTTTAAAGGCATAGACCTGGACGCATTATTGCATGATGCCGGTAGCATCGACTGGACGGGCATCATGCAGAGTTCATGTATCAACGAAATGGTTCGTATTTTGAACAGCGAAATACTTAGCTTATATGATTGTCACGCCCCTATTCGTCGAGTGACGGTTAAATATGTTCCGGCTCCTTGGCTTACTTCTGCCATTAAAGATGCGATGGCAAGTAGAGATAGAGCCAAGAGAAGGTTAAAACGCTGTCCTTCCGAGCTCTATCTAACTGCGTACAAAATGTTGCGCAATCGCTGCAGTCGTATGTGTAGAGATGCTAAGAAACGCTACTTCCACAAATCGCTCGACAACCGCAACTCTTCTGAAGTCTGGAGGTTTTTAAAATTTGTCGGCATTGGCAAGTCTCAAGTTGTTTCTGGTAGCGACACTGACGTGTGTGCTCTTAACAAACATTTCTCACTCCCTCCTGTTACGTTGGATCCGCACATCAAGTCTGTTACTTTAAATAAACTTTCCTGTTTGCCTTTGCCACAATGTTCTTCCTTTGAATTAAGTCCTGTGAGTGAGATTGAGGTCAAAAAATCTATTTCTGCTATCTCCTCGTCTGCTGTTGGTAATGACAACCTTTGCTTAAGAATGATTTCTCCTATCCTTCCCACATTACTTCCCGTTTTGACTCGCATTTTTAATTACTCTCTGTTTTCTGGTACTTTTCCTGAGGTCTGGAAACAAGCCCATATCATCCCTTTACCCAAAATCTCTAATCCGGTTGCACCTACCGACTTCAGACCCATTTCCATCCTCCCTTATCTTTCTAAAGTTCTTGAGCACATTCTCCATCAGCAACTCACGGCCTTTCTTTCTAGGAATGATCTTCTTAGTATTTTTCAATCTGGTTTTCGTCCTGGCCATAGCCCTGTAACGGCTCTTTTAAAGGTTACTGACGTTATTCGCTGGGCTATGGACCACAAGTCTCTTACCTTACTTGTACTTCTAGACTTTAGCAGCGCCTTTAACTCGGTTGATTTCGACATCCTTCTGGGGATCCTTAAATCTCTCAATTTCTCCTCTTCCTCTATTGGTTGGTTTGACTCCTATCTTAAAGGCCGCTCGCAGCGTGTTCGTCTTGATGAGTCCTCCTCTGATTGGTGCCCTCTTAGCGCGGGTGTCCCTCAGGGTGGCGTTCTCTCTCCTCTTATTTTCTCTATTTTCATTAACTCTGTCACCAAAGTCATCTCTTCCTTCTTCCATCTCTATGCCGACGACTTGCAGCTTTACCATCATTTCTTAAGGGAGGATGCGGAGGCCGCCGTGTCTGTCATGAACAAGGATCTGGATTTGATTAGTGAGTGGTCGCGGTCCTTTGGACTGCAAATCAAACCTAAGAAATCTCAGGCCTTGATTATCGGTGGCAGGTATATGCGGAATAGGCTCGATGTTGTGTCGCTGTCTCCACTCAGGCTGAATGGAGTTCAGATTGATTACGCAATCAAGGCTAAAAACCTGGGGGTGACAATGGATTCCTATTTATCTTGGACTGCCCATGTTGCTGAAGTTAGTCGCAAAGTGCACTATACTTTCCACTCATTGAAATGCTTCCAGAGCTTCCTGCCATTGAACACCAAAATCTCCCTTGCGCAAACTCTTATTCAACTTATCATAGACTACGCCGAAGCCTGTTATTTGGATGCCACCGAGGAGCTTTTAAATAAACTTGAGCGCTTGCAAAATATCTGTATTCGTTTTGTTTTTAACCTTAAAAAGTATGATCACGTTTCCAACTTTCGCAAAATACTCAAGTGGCTCCCAATTCGACTTCGCAGGAACTCTCGGATATTGTGTCTGCTATTTAACATCCTCCATAATCCTAAAACGCCATCCTATCTGCGGGAACGTTTTTCCTACTCCCGTCCTTCTGATGCACCTTGCAGGTCGCATCTTAGGAACCTCCTTAAATCCCCTCCACACTCTACCGACTTCTACTCCTATTCCTTCACGGTACACGCCGTGTGGCTGTGGAATTCACTTCCGCCTGAAATTAGGGACTGCCAAACTCTTGCAGTTTTCAAAAGAGGAGTGAAAGAACATTATCTTTCCATTGCGTCATAGTTTCATAAGTATTTATTACTAGTTATTTTATTGTATTTACAGTATTGTTATGTTTTGTCTTTATATTTATAAGTGTGTTAGTATATTCTTATATTATTATGTTTAAATAGTTCTGTTTTGTGTTTTATGTATTCCATTTTCTCTTCTTCTTTTACACACTATGTCTACATCTCTTTTTTTTTAGTATCTCCTTTCGCAGGTATGCTGGAAGAAATTTCTTTAGAAATAAGCATCACCTTTGTACTATTTTCTGTTCCTTTCTTCTTTTCTGTATTTAGTGTGTACATAAATTGTTAAAAAAAAAAAAAAATAAAGTTGGATACCGAGCGACTTTGAGTACCTATCGCAATAATTTAGGTACCTACTGCCAAATTATTATTATCAATGAGGTCAAGACGAAGCTGAAGGTGCGCGCTGCGTGGTGACCGCGTTTTTGTGCGGACAACTAGGTAACAGAACAAGCTTATAACTTTGTGATTTTTCATGATACAGTTTTGAAATTTTGTACATAGGTTCTTTACATAAAAATACTAGACACGTGTATCAGGTTTCGCATATACTAAGACTAATGTTGTATAAAAACCCTGCTTTATGGTACAGGCATGTAAGTACATTACAGCGTTCTCTAAATAGTACTTTTCAGCGAAGCATAAATACTACACCTTATCAATTATTGATCGGGACTAAGATGACAATGAAGGAAAACATCGAGATTTATGATTTGCTATTAGAAGAAGAAAGAGAAAGCTATTCAGAGTAGAGAAAAAAACCTAGACAGAAAGCTAAAGAACAAATTCTACAAGTTCAAGAAGAAAACATAAGAAATTTCAATAGGAAGAGAAAAGAAAGTGTTGTATATAATAATAAAGGAGATAAAGTAGCAATAAGAAGAACACAATTTGAAACAGGGTTGAAAATCGAACCAAAGTATTTTGGCCCAAACAAAGTTACCAAAGTGAAAGGAAAAGATCGTAATAATGTAGAGAAGTGTGATAGTAGCAGTGAAGGTCCAAATAAGACGTCAACTGCGGCCGACATTTGAAGTTGTGCCCAACATGTTATGAAAGGCGAGTGTTTCTGTGTTACGGTGTGAAGTATAAGGAATGTATATGTGCGAGATAATTTAATTTTTCGAAATTAGAAATAATTAAAGGCATTAATTGTATTTTTTAAGTCAACTTCCGATTTATAAAAAGTATTGTATTGACTTCTCGTTACGCGCCGCTCCCCACCTACCGATCGAGTTGAGTATAAAACAAGGTGCGCGGCGCTCGACGGATCAGAAGTTGTCTAGTAGCAGACACGGTACGAAGGTGCTCTGAACTGTCAGGTAACGTTGAGTTAATTATTACTTTATACTGTTACTATGTTGGTTGCTTTGTTGATGTGATAATTAAGTTACTTATTTATTGAACGGCTATTTAAATTGTGTATTTGCTGTATTGTTTTCTATTTTGCTTATTCCATGCCTTATGCTTCATGCTATTATGTATTATGGTGTGAATATAGTTGTAGAATTTATGCATTAGTTATTTATTTAATAGTCCATATAATATAACTATGTACTTCCTTATGGAAAATATATCAATTTGATTTATTTAACAATTTCTTTCGTATTATTTCTTCCTCGTCTCCCACATCAGAAGTGGGATTCTTCTCATTTCTACTGCCCACTATTTCATAAATCCCCTCAATTTTATTTTTTTCTGTTGTGATTTTAATAGTTGCATTTTTTTATGTGTGTAGGTACTTGTGTTGAGTATCACTGGTATACGTTTAATCGTGTGTTAGTCGGTTAGTTTGCAGTTTTTTCAGTTGTCTTGGGAAGTTAGGATGGCAGACCGCAAACGCGATAATAGCATAGTCGCAGTCGCCGCGGCAGCCGCGATAATAGCTCGCGTCGTGACTATAGTTCTCATCGTGACCGTCGCGTTTCACGTCGCAATAGTCAAGAGCGGCAAAATAGTAGGCACCGCGAGCGGTCCCCTAGTGAAAACAACACGTTAAGGCTTGAGATACAAACGATGATGTCTCGCCTTAAAGCGCTAGAAGACAAAGAGGGCTTCACCATTACCAGTGCGTTCATGTGACCGTGATAAAACTTTAGTGTCTGATAGAGTATGTGATCGACGGGCATTGCGATGCCAGCGGACACCGTCGCTGGAACGTAATATGCTACGATCGCCGGGTCGAATAGAATCGCGTAGTGTGCGTCATTCGTCACCACCGGAGCGTCGCCGCCGTTTAGTTAGGAACGAGAATGAAAACTCGAATTCGGTACAAACTACGGTAACCGATCGTATCGTGGATGCTATTCGATTAATTAATACTGCGGGTAGATCTCATCACTTTTATATTCCGAACTTTGATCATACCTTACATAATATTGATTATTGGTGTGCGAAGGGCGACCGCGCTAAAGTTTTAAAACAATTGGAACGATTTCGAATCCTTGTCGCGTATCGGTAATTGTTTGAAAGGTGACGCTCGATTATGGCTTAACGAATGGATAAGTAATGACCGTTCGTGAAGAAACTTTAAAAAAGAATTCAAGCCTTTGTGCCCTAGAGTACCGGACATCGCGAATATATTATATGACGTTATGACCAAGAATTCCGATAGCTATTCCACGTATGCGGATTACGTGCGTCGGTCGGTACTTCGTTTACAAATAGTGCGGGGACTTAGTGACGAGCTGATTTCGGCGATAATAATTCGCAGTGTCACTGATCCCAACATCAGAGCGTCGGCAACTAACGCCAAGCTGTTGCCCAATGACTTAGTGGAATACTTTTCGATCTACGTTAAGCCAAATAACACTAGTACGTCAAAAAGTGCCGCGTTCCGTTCTGCAAGAGATAAACAAACTACAGATCTTTCTCGTAAGCGTAATCTAAGCGACATTAAGTGTTTTTCTTGCGGTGAATTAGGACACAGACAGGCAACGTGTACTAAGAAACCGAGAACTGACCAACAGGCTAGCGGTTCGTCAAATAATTCCTCGACTAACCCTACATCCGTTTCTGTACCAACTAGGTCTGACTTTTGTAGGAAACCGGGTCATAAAGTCGAAAATTGTTTCGCTAAGCAGAGGTCGGAAGCTGCAAACAAAAGTATTGTTAATTTCTGCAATGAGTTTGTAAACACCAACAATAGTGATGTGGTTGTAGCGATTATACAGGATGTAGTGGTTGATATTTTGATTGATAGTGGGTCCACTATATCCTTAATTTCGTCTTCGTTGCTTAGGCATTTTAAGTGTTCACGTACATAACAGAACTACGCCTGTTAATGTTTTGATTTCAGGAACTTCAAAATGAACTCAGAAGATTCTAAAACGGGTCAGGCTGAGCGGTCACAAGCTGCTTCAGGGTCTGCGCCAGCATTTCAAGACCAGTATACTGGTAGGCATCCATCACCGATCCTTAGACAAAGAGCGTCGCATCCACCTACTGGCCGTTATGCAGACGTCAACGGCAGGAACACTGCGTCCTCATCATCCACGGACGATGCAGTTCCTGGTGGTTCCACGGCCACGTGCGACAGTCGCGAATCAAGGACAGTAGAGTTTGTACCTCTTAATTTTATGCAAAATATGATGCAGGAAATGTTGACTCGTTTGATAAACACTACCGCTCAAGCTTTTAACCCACCGAATGTGCGGCCTAATCCACGAAAGCGAAGTCTTGAGCATATTTATGTCCCTGCTTTTAATCCCGACGATCGGACCGATACCATACAAGTTTGGTGCCGAAACGTCGAAGAGCTCCAAGCTGAGTATGAACTCTCTGATAGAGAGCTACTAAACTTGTCTCGAAATCACTTACGTGGACGAGCCGCCGAATGGGCTCGTCGTAATTATTCAAGTTTAATTAGGTGGTCAGAACTTAAAACTGGTCTTATCGAAACCTTTGCAGATGAGGCTCGTTACTATGACGACCTGACGCTGTTCATGGAGTATACCAGCGAGCAGGCCAGCAACTTCGTCTGAGTACGCAACCCGAAAATGGGAACTGGCAAAGAAGGTGATTGGTGTGGAGATGACTGAGCAACGCCTCGTCGAAGCATTAGTTCGGGTATGTCTGACTTTCGTATTCGTTCTGATTTGTTACGACTTACACCTAAAAATATAATTGAGTCAATCCAACAGGGTACCATCGATAAAGATATAGCTTCTAGTTACAAAATACAAAATGGTCTATTATATCGTATTATTTCTGTCAATAACAAAGTAAAAAAAAACGTCTCTTTATTCCTAAGAGTTATCGATGGCACATAATACAAATTTGTCATGATACACTTAAACACTTTGGCTGGGAAAACACGCTCGAGAAAATCAGAGCAATTTTGGCTCCCCAACATGTCCAAGAGCACCCATAAATATGTTGACAGTTGTCTGACTTGCAAAATTAATAAGTCAATCGGGATCACGACAGATTACGTTGCATCCAATAGAAAAGCCACCTACTCCTTTATGTACCGTCCATATGGACACCACTGGCAAATTGAGCGGTAATAAACCTACTAAACAATACGCGGTTGTTTTCATAGATGCATTTACGAAATATGTTTTCATGAAACCCGTTAGTAATTTAACTGCGGGAGCTACTGTAAATTGTTTGAAAGAGCTAATTTACACTTTTGGCACTCCTAAGCGTATTGTTTGTGATCAGGCCGCTTCTTAGACTGGTAAAGAATTTTCGAATTTTTGTGAACATTGGTCTATTGAATTGCATTTTATAGCTAGTGGTGTAAGTCGAGCAAATGGGCAGGTTGAGCGAGTAATGAGGGTTTTGACTAACTGCTTTACAATTGTTGAAAATACCACTAAAAGAAGTTGGAAAGATGCGGTTGGTGAAGTACAGTTAGCAATTAACAGCACTTTCAGTAAAAGTACCGGTCATACTCCGTTCCAACTTCTTATGGGCTGCGATCAGTCACCTCCTGCCATATCAACTTTGCTAAATGATGTTGAGCGCTTGGACCTCAACACATGCCGTCAAGAGTCAAAACTTAAAATGGACGAATTGGCTCAAACCCGGAAAGCCGATTTTGATAAAACTAAAGCCAGAATTGTACCTTTTAAAGACGGCGATACTGTTTTGGTCAAACAAAACCCGCGAGCAATTAACAAACTTGACAGTAAGTTTAGACGTCCTTGCGTCATTACCGAAGTAAAAAGGTTCATAAAACAGGTAATGAGTTATATGTTTCTCACGATAACTTGCGAGTTGCTACTCCCGATATGGGATGTGAGTTGACTGAATCTTTAGATACATCTGATTGATAACTGTTTGTAGATTTGATTTAATTGATTAGGTTAGATTGTCTTGCATAATCAGTAATCGCCTGGCCAACGATCATTGTTATGCCTGATAATCGTATTTTTGTTGCCATGTGATTTGGCAATTGTATTTTGCTGTCATGTGATTTGACAGCTGCCATGTGATTTGGCAATTGTATTTTGCTGTCATGTGATTTGACAGCTGCCATGTGATTTGGCAATTGTATTTTGCTGTCATGTGATTTGACAGCAGCCATGTGATTTGGCAATTGTATTTTGTTGTCATGTGATTTGACAGCAGCCATGAGATTTGGCAATTGTATTTTGTTGTCATGTGATTTGACAGCAGCCATGTGATTTGGCAATTGTATTTTGTTGTCATGTGATTTGACAGCAGCCATGAGATTTGGCAATTGTGTTTTGTTGTCATGTGATTTGACAGCAGCCATGAGATTTGGCAATTGTGTTTTGTTGTCATGTGATTTGACAACTGCCATGTGATTTGGCAATTGTATTTTGTTGTCATGTGATTTGACAGCAGCCATGTGATTTGGCAATTGTATTTTGTTGTCATGTGATTTGACAACTGCCATGTGATTTGGCAATTATATTTTTTGTCATGTGATTTGACAAGCGGCCATGTGATTTGGCGTTTGTGGTCATGTGACGTGACCAATCTTATTTGTAAACCATGCAATTTGGCCGTAAGATCATGAGATTTGATCATTAACAGATGTTATTACTTAAGTACTTTAATATTTATAAATTATGTTCGCGAGCCATGACGGCTGCTCGTCAGAATGGCCGTGTGCGAGATAATTTAATTTTTCGAAATTAGAAATAATTAAAGGCATTAATTGTATTTTTTAAGTCAACTTCCGATTTATAAAAAGTATTGTATTGACTTCTCGTTACGCGCCGCTCCCCACCTACCGATCGAGTTGAGTATAAAACAAGGTGCGCGGCGCTCGACGGATCAGAAGTTGTCTAGTAGCAGACACGGTACGAAGGTGCTCTGAACTGTCAGGTAACGTTGAGTTAATTATTACTTTATACTGTTACTATGTTGGTTGCTTTGTTAATGTGATAATTGAGTTACTTATTTATTGAACGGCTATTTAAATTGTGTATTTGCTGTATTGTTTTCTATTTTGCTTATTCCATGCCTTATGCTTCATGCTATTATGTATTATGGTGTGAATATAGTTGTAGAATTTATGCATTAGTTATTTATTTAATAGTCCATATAATATAACTATGTACTTCCTTATGGAAAATATATCAATTTGATTTATTTAACAATTTCTTTCGTATTATTTCTTCCTCGTCTCCCACATATACATGCTGATGAATGAATGAATGAATAGTTTTAAGGAGCATAATTTCATGGAAAACATTTTTTTTTCTGGAAATTTTAGGAGACACGTTTGCAATTAGGTTCTTCGTTTTAAATGCCAGCTGTCTTGAAGCCAGGGATACTCGAATGAAACGCAGTACCTCAGAGCAAGACAATTTTATATTTGGTAAACCTAACACTATATACTTTGCCGTGTAACGAAACCATAGCGAGATGTAATTCGACTACAACGCCATCTATCGAGCTATCAGGTACTATCTTTTACAAAATACTGGTTTAAGTTATGGGATAACGTTGGGACCGATCACACCTTTTTTATTCTTATTTTTAATCTGAACATTCCGCCCACCAAAAGGAATATGTTCCTTTTCATACCGCCCACCACGAAGAAACTCAGCAACAACAAGAACAATGGACTGTATGATAATTAATTACAAATAATAAATGGTGGACGGCTTTTTTACATCGAATTGCAATATAGTGGACAGATATGGTTCCGCTCCAAAACATAACAAATATATACAATAGACATGTAAAACATTTCATGACATGACAACTCCATCAGAACACAAAGCAGTAAGTTAAGATACACAAAATATATAACACATTGTTTAAAGCAACAGTACAACATAAGAAAATACATTAAAGCAATATAGTGCAACAAATTGCAATTTAAACATTTCTATTTCTAAAAGGATTGTGGCTTATTCCGTAGCAGGAAGAAAACACAATTTTGAAATTGGACGTTTTACCGTAGTGCCCTTACAACGAACAGTGGCAACGCGCGTTAGGTTATCTTTACCCGGATGCAGTTGATAATTCTACCATACAACCACTTGGCTGGAGGTTAGTTATCTTCCTTTATTAAAACTATATCACCTATTTAACAGTCAGGGTTACGAATATTAATTCTTCTTCTTAGCGTGTCGATGGCAATCTAAATTGTATCAGCCCAAAACTGAGCTAGTAGTTTGGCGCTTTCGGTAGCGTCCATCAGTTCCTGTAGTGAACAAACAACAGGACACGCAGGACACGATATTAAGAGCCCCATCGTTTTTTTCAATATTCCATTTATGCCTTTGGAAGAAGTTAGACAAATATTCCTGTTTCCATCTACGCCAGAAGTGCTGCACCATACCTTGTACTAATTGCCATCTGCGTAAAGTACTAATTGTGGTATTTTCATAGTTGTAGTCAGGGGCTACTACCAATGGATGACCCACCAAGAAATGGCCAGGAGTTAGAGGTACAGGATCCTCTGGATCGCTACTACCCTGAGACGAGGGCCTAGAATTTAGGCATGCCTCAATTTGAGAAAGCACTGTGGACAGCTCCTCAAACGTCAAAGTGGCGTCACCTATGACGCGTTTCAGATGGTGTTTTACACTTTTTACACCTGCTTCCCACAGTCCACTAAAATTTGGAGCGTGGGGAGGAATAAAGTGCCATTCCGTTTGAGAGGAACCAATAGCAGCTGCAATGTCTTTAAACATTGAACTCTCTTGGTTGAAAAGGATCTGCAATTCCTTGGCAGCGCCCACAAAGTTGGTGCCATTGTCGCTCCAGATATGACGACACTGGCCGCGCCTAGAAACGAACCGTTTGAACGCTGCCAGGAAACCCTCAGTTGATAAATCTGAAACAGCCTCAATGTGTACTAAGCGCGTAGCCATACACATAAATAAGCAGATGTATCCCTTATACGACCGCTGTCCACGACCTTTAGAGACTCTCATCTTAATGGGGCCCGCATAATCGACACCGGAATTAAGAAACGGTTTACTTGCGGTCACTCTACAAGCTGGAAGCTCTCCCATAAACTGTTGGTTTGTAGTCGCCGCGTATCGAATACAGGGAACACAATTACGTATATGAGCTCGTACAATATTTTTTGCCCAACTGATCCAGTACTTGGTGCGTATAAAATTGAGTACCAGTTGCTGTCCTCCATGAAAAGTCTTTTCATGTGCGTCGGCTAAAATCAACTTAGCCAAACTTGGGTAATCTGAATCTCCAAAGCTGGGTATCATCAAGCAGTGGAGAATATCGTAGCCCTCCACCAACGCGCAATATCTCACATTGATCAACAAATACATTTGATTTTTATAAACAACTCGATTTGTCTAATTGAATCTTATTTTTCAGGGCCGTCAATTCTGCATGAAACCATTGCTGTTGGCTTTGCCTGATACATACATTCAATGCTTCGCGGATTTCCGAAGCTGACAGGTATGCTGTTACTTTAATGTTCGCTTTACGAATTCTTGTTGACTGTAAAAACCTTTTACAGTACGCAACAACCCTCACTAAACGTGTAAGTGATGAATACCTAGATCCCCAAATGACTTCAAAGTCAGGCACTAGGTTGGCAGTGTGAACCTTAACAGGTTTAGTGTAGTCTATCTGATCATTTCTTAACCAACCTGGTCCTTGTTTCCGTAGATCATCACTGAGTAAAACCGCTGAAGATACTCCACGAGAAGCGATGTCCGCTGGATTTTCCTTCGATGTTACGTATGACCATTGTGTATTGTCTAGCAAACTAAAAATCTCTGAAGTGCGATTGGCCACGTAAGTTTTCCAACGACTTGGATGATCATTTAACCAGGCCAAAACAACAGAAGATTCGGTCCAAGCACGTATATTAGACTTTGGAATGTTCATTACTTCGGCTACTTCGATCAATAATTTTGCTACTAAAACAGATCCACACAATTCCAGCCGTAGAATGGATATCTGCTTTATAGGAGCTACCTTTGTCTTTGCGGTTATGCGGTATTTGAGCAGTAGCATCGAAAGCGACAATACACCACAGCTGCATAAGCTATATTTCACGCATCGCGTGTAGCTCTATTGTAATACTCTCGTCCCTTTTGCCTATCCATCTGGGAATATGAAAATCCACCAGTTTCTCTAACTCTGATCTATAATATCTCCACTCTTGTGAGAGATCTGGTGGCAATTCATCATCCCAGCCTATACCACTAATCCATAGCTTTCGAAGTGGACCTGGCAGAGTCCCGATGGTGCAACTAAAAATGAGATTGACTTCATCATGTCAACCAAGAAGCAAATGTTCAATGATGTCTCTGTGATCAATTCGGTGAAAACCGGGAGCGATTACCGCATGGTAAGAGGCACATTGAACATCAATATAAAGCTTGAAAGGTCTCGACTGATGAGGTCTACGCTCCGTCCAGCACAGATCCAGATCCAAAACCCCGAGAGCTTTCAGCTTGAACTCCAGAATCGTTTCGAGTGCCTAGGAAGCTCAGTGGACGAATGCAACGATGGGTTCGTGGAAACTGTCCATACGACTGGGTCTAAGTTCTTCAAGACACGTCGTGTACACAACAAAAGGCTCTCTGATCATACTCTCGAGCTCATGAAGGAGCGGCGTGAGATGATCCTGCAGTCTTCAGACGAGGCGTGGAAATACCGGCAGCTCAATAGACGGATCTCTAAATCCTTGAAGAGCGACCTCCGCCGCTTTAATACCGAGCGTATTAAAGACGCTATTGAGCGGAATAAAGACCCGACACTATACCGAAGACATTCCGGATGTCAGCCTGTACGAGATTAGGATGGCTCTTAAACAGCTTAAAAACAACAAGGCACCGGGTGATGACGGAATTACGGCCGAACTCCTGAAGGCGGGTGGAAAACCGGTACTTAGGGCCCTTCAGAAGCTGTTTAATTCCGTCATACTCGAGGGGAAAACGCCGCAGGCATGGTGCAGGGGTGTGGTGGTACTCTTCTTCAAAAAGGGCGACAATGCCCGGCTGAAGAACTATAGGCCCATCTCACTTCTAAGCCAGGTCTACAAGTTGTTCTCAAGAGTCATCACGAATCGTCTCGCGCGCAGGTTTGACGATTTTCAGCCTCCCGAACAAGCCGGATTCCGAAAAGGCTTTAGCACCGTAGACCACATACATACGCTGCGACAGGTTATACAGAAGACCGAAGAGTATAACCTGCCTCTCTGCTTAGCGTTTGTGGACTACGAGAAAGCCTTCGATTCGATCGAGACTTGGGCTGTACTGCAGTCTCTCCAACGGTGCCAAATCGACTATCGGTACATCGAGGTGCTAAAGTGTTTGTACAAAAACGCCACCATGTCAGTCCGACTTCAGGACCAGACCTCGGAACCTATCCTTCTACAGCGAGGTGTGAGACAGGGAGACGTCATATCTCCGAAACTGTTCACCGCTGCACTGGAGGATATCTTCAAGGTTCTGGACTGGAGAGGGCTAGGCATCAACGTCAATGGCGAGTACATCTCTCACCTTCGATTTGCCGACGATATAGTGGTCATGGCTGAGACCATGGAGGACCTCAGTACAATGCTCGATGACCTTAGTAGAGCTTCCGAAAGAGTGGGTCTTAAAATGAACATGGACAAAACCAAAATCATGTTGAATGCCCATGTAACACCCACTCCTATCAAGATCGGAGACTCTACACTCGAAGTTGTAGACGATTATGTCTACCTGGGACAAACGATCCAGTTAGGTAGGTCTAACTTCGAGAAAGAGGTCAATCGTCGAATCCGACTCGGCTGGGCAGCGTTCGGGAAGTTGCGTGGTATCTTCTCGTCCAACTTACCGCAGTGTCTCAAGACGAAAGTCTATGACCAGTGTGTGTTGCCAGTGATTACATACGGGACCGAAACGTGGTCGCTCACAATGGGCCTTATCAGAAGGCTTAAAGTCACCCAAAGGGCAATGGAGAGGGCTATGCTCGGAGTTTCCTTGCGTGATCAAATCAGAAATGAGGACATCCGCAAGAGAACCAAGGTAACCGACGTAGCCCGAAGAATAGCCAAACTGAAGTGGCAGTGGGCAGGGCACATTGCTCGCAGAACGGATGGCCGATGGGGCCGAAAAGTTCTGGAGTGGCGACCGCAAACCGGAAGACGCTGCGTTGGAAGGCCTCCCACTAGGTGGACCGATGACCTGGTGAAGGTTGCAGGGATCCGCTGGATGCGAGTCGCACGGGACCGGTCAGTGTGGCGACACTTGGGGGAGGCCTATGTCCAGCAGTGGACGTCTTTCGGCTGAAATGATGATGATGATAGTTTTTGTATGAAAACCTTCGAGGTTATAATGCATGGCGCTATCCATCCCAACGGATCATAAAGCCGTGCTATCTCTGATATGACCATTCTTTTTGTTTCAGTTGCAGCAGGAGGTGACATCTTCACAGAATGATCAAATTCATCAGTGTTCCGGTTCCAGGTAAGTCCCAAAATCTTAGTTACTGCATCAGTTTTAATTTCCAAGTCTCTACCAGAACTTTCCTTTAAAGTTTCTATCGACATTCTATTGCTTGACCACTTTTGCAATTGGAACCCTCCTTTCTCTAATAGACTGTACATTTCATTATAAATTCTCTTTACTTCTGTTTCAGATTGACACCCAGTCATCAGATCGTCCATATAGAAATGTGACTTCACCCTCTCAGCAGCCAATGGATAGATATTACCTACATCACACGCAAGTTGGTGCAATGACTTGACAGTTAGAAGTCGGAAGTCCTCTATTTATTTTTCAGGATCCTCTCTCCAGACAATTCTTTGGAAATCCGAATCTGATCGAGCTACTTTGATTTGGCGATACATTTTTATTACATCTGCTGTCAGACAGATCGGATGTTGTCTCCACCTCATGACATTATGTCTCAAATGCCTGAAGAGTGGGTCCTACCATTAAGGTGTCATTTAAGGAAACTCCGTTTGTTCCCTTACATGACGCGTCATATACCACTCTTAGCTTAGTGGTCAGTTTATCTTGTCTAACCACTGCGTGATGGGGCAGATAAACCGCATCACTCTTGTTTATTTCAGCCTCGTCGGTGATTTTCTCCATATGGCCCAGCAATAAATACTCACTTATAACATCAGTATATTTATTTATTTAACTATTTATGTACACACAGAAGACAACACAAAAAAATAACATTATAATATATGAGTACAAGGGTACAGCTTATTTCACAAGAAATTTCTGCCAGTAGACCCGCAAAAAGGAGAAATGAAAAAGAAATGAATGAGAATACTATTGTTTTAATTCATGATTCCTACCCAACTTCCTTGCTAAACCTAGCAATCTTTTTACAGCTATATTTTTAGAATGACCGTATTTACAAGGTGGATCCTCTGAACAAATTACAAATTACAAATTCATTTATTTCGTGAACGCAGGGTATATACAGAAGATGTTATAAGTTAATTAGAACCGAGCTGTGCCCCGCCAAAAGGCATACAAAATATCAAAGGTTTTTTTTTTTTTAAACAAATGCATTTTCAAAATTCAAACAATAATTCTAGAATTCTACAATAATTATAAATCATGTCAAAATTATACAAAATGTCAAATAAAATGTCAAATAAATGTCAAATAAAATAAAGTAAAAAGAACCAACAAAAACAGAAATAAAATAATAATGTCACTAGTTCATTAATACACAATAATCAAAATTAACAAAATCATTTAGTATCTCACACAAAATGGATTCGATTCAATTAACAGGGAATTAAAATTTGTCATTTAAATATTCGTCAACAGAATAATACACCTTGTTATTTAAATTCAAATTCAAATATTTTTATTTGTTGAGCATAGGTAGGTTAGTTACAGGTGTTATAGTCATTAATGAACTCTATGTCAAGCCGTTATCGGCGTACAAATATTTTCGAAGAAACATGCTGATTATAACAAATTGTCAAATAATTCTAATACTATTATCACAACGTTCAAATAATCGAATACAAATTGTCAAAACAGAAAAACATTCCAATAAGGTATAAAAATAATAAGTTCTAGTATAAACAAACAGAAACAAAGTGTAGTCAAAATATATCAGTTAAATATTCGTTCACCGTATAATATGCTTTGTCGTGTAATATTTTCAGGAGTGCCCTTTTGAAATCGTGAATGTTTTCAATATCTGTAGTTCCCCTAGGGATCTTATTATAGATTCTAGGTGCCATTCCTAAAAAGCTTTTTTTATAAAGAGCCGTGCTATGTGGTTTAGCGCATATCTCTCTGTGTCGTCGTTTAGATCTCAATGTTTCAAATAGATGGAAATTAGATTTGACAAATACTGCTGTCTCAAAGATGTATATACAAGGCAATGTTAAGAGTTTAAATTTTTTGAAGTATGGCTTGCAGCTATCCGTAGGTTTCAGCTTAAAGACAGCACGCAAACATCTTTTTTGGGCCTTAAATGCAATTTCCTTGTCAGAGGAATTCCCCCAGTATATTATTCCAAAACGTAATGTAGATGTAATGTAAGCCTTGTAAGAGATAAGAACAATGGACTCATTTACAATTTTTGCCAAATTATGAAGTGCATATGAGTACTGATTTAGTTTTTTACAAACAGATTCCACATGACATTTCCAGTTTAGGTGCATGTCCAAGTGGAGTCCTAAGAATCTAGCAAAGCTAATTGAACGAAAAGCTAATTTTACGACATATCGCCCATTTTCATCTCTTTCCGTAGTATGTGCGTAAAACTCTTCACAAGCCTGTTCTTCAGGCGTAAGAAGCTTTTTCGTTACAGCAAGCTCAGAGTCTTGTTCCCATACACGTTTTAACATTTCATTCAATTCAATTTGAGTGTACATCGCGATCACAGTATTATGGGAATCTAGAGATCTATCTGCCTTACTAACATGGCCTGACACAATCCAGCCTAAATGTGTGTCTTGTACGACCGGAGAGCCTGCGGGGCTCTTGATCAGACCTTCCTTTAAAATACGGCAATAGGTTTCAGCTCCTAACAAAATGTCGATTTTATTAGGACAATTGAACTTTGGGTCTGCTAGACATATACTGTGAATTGCTGGCCAATCCTCAAGTTCAAAAGCTGTATCTGGCATAACTGAGGTCAGCGAGCTAAATAGATGAGCAGTTACATTCATGGTAAAAGAGGGATCATGCAACGATTGTATATTAATATGCACCGCATGTTTAAAAACGATGTTGCCATTACCACCTCCTATACCTGCAATAGTAGTCCTTGAAACTACTCTCTTTAAACGAAGTAATTGCGCTGCTGCCTCAGTAATGAAGGATGCTTGTGATCCTTGATCCAACAAAGCTCTCAAAATTTGAGAGGACCCATTTTGTGATTCGGCTTTTACTAAAGTTGCTATATTTGCACTAACATCTGGTACGGGCTCTGAAGTACATTCATGTGGGGTAACAGGATCCATTGACGTAGAAACCCCACTGACTCCATCAGGCTTCTTAGGATGCAGCAACGTATGATGCTTCCGCTGACATATACGGCATTTCGAAAGAACACGACAAAATTTGGAAGTATGACGACTTCCCAAACAATTAAAACAGACACCTAAAGACTGCGACATGGCACGACATCTGTCAATATCTACTTGACAAAACTTCACATTAGTATTGACATGCATAACTTTAGCGTGAGATGTAGAATTATCTCTGTCTGTCTTTTAATTTATGTTTAGGCTCAACGCATTCTAGGGCACGAAAACGTGTCTCTAAAAACTCGCAAAACTGTTTAAAGGAGGATAGATCGTCGGATGATTTACTAACATGCAGTTCCCACTGCTTCCTAGATTCTACGTCCAACTGCAAACTTGCAACATAAACAATAATAACATCCCATGAACTAACATCAATCCCAATATTGGTGAGTTCGTGCAAACAATCACTTGTAACATTAAGCAAATCTTTAAGTGCCTTCGATGATTCGATTGCAATATTACGTTGGCTAAATAGTCGGTTTAAAATACATGTGGACATAGAATTTCTTATTATTAAACCTATGTTGCCTGCCAAGCGTGGCGATTATGGCAAAACCCCCCTTGGGGAGGCCTATGTCCAGCAGTGGACGTCTTTCGGCTGAAATGATGATGATGAAACCTATGTTCTAACATTTCCCAACATTTTCTATAGTTTAGCTCAGTTATAGGAACATGTCTTATAAGCTACTCTGTTTCACCTGACAGCTGAGTTTTTAAATAGTGGAATCTCGAAAAGACGACTACTCTGTATATTTTCCACTAAAAGTAGGTAAAACTATTTTTGGCAGTCTTACCAAACTGTCAGATGAATCATCGCGAACTTCTTTATTGGAACTGTGAACCCCCAACTGAGACAGAGCATTTTTTAATTTAACCTTGTACATTAAATACGTTTCAAAAACTTTTTCATGAATATCTTCCTGAAAGAAAACATATAATTCATCACCTTCACATTCGCCTACTATTTCTTCGTATTTTGCAGTAAAATTCTTGAATTGAGTCTCTAACATCTCTAGACATGTTTCCACATAGGTGCAATTTATTCGATCTTTCGGAGACTTTTTGAAGTTTATCAAGCCCTTCTTAATCTGTTCCGTGACCTGCTTCAACTTTCTCAATTCCTTTTCCATGTTGAATTTTAAGTTTCAACCAGTGCAATTTTTTCTAAGTCCAGTGAAGGATAAATTTTCTAAGTGTTTTGGACTTATAAAATCGGTCCAAAATCGGGCATGGATTCGATGTCTGGTCGTTTTTATCGAAACTATTCTAAGTGCCTGACCGATCGCACACTGTATTTTACTAAGTCCATGCAGTGACTTAGTTCCCTATTAACACTTGAATGTACTCATGGTTTTATGTCCACTTATGTACTTCACTACTCATGGGGTTCAGTAGAGTTTCACAGTTATCCTCAGCACACACTTATTTCACCGACAACTAACGCCACCTCGTATCAAGTAGCGTAACTAATCCTTGTTACTTGTGTTCTTCCAATAACGCCATCCGGCTCGAAGGACCATGTACAATATCGGTACAAGATGCCTTGAAGCCAGGGATACTCGAATGAAACGCAGTACCTCAGAGCAAGACAATTTTATATTTGGTAAACCTAACACTATATACTTTGCCGTGTAACGAAACCATAGCGAGATGTAATTCGACTACAACGCCATCAATCGAGCTATCAGGTACTATCTTTTAACAAAATACTGGTTTAAGTTATGGGATAGCGTTGGGACCGATCACACCTTTTTTATTCTTATTTTTAATCTGAACAATGTGCTAGTCTAATCCGACTTATTTATCTATACATATACATATAATAAAATCGTAGACTTTACGTGTCTGTACATTACAGATTTTTGCAAAAAAGTCACTGGAAAGTGCGAGAAATAAGTAATAGAAAGTAAAAATATCATTTTTTTAAATTTTTGTCTGTTTGTCAGTTTGTCGGTTTGTCGGTTTGTCTGTTCGTTTGTGCGCGCATCACGTAAAAACCCCTCATTGTATTCAAAATCTAAATATTACAAAATAAGAAGCATTGTTGTGGGTATTATTTAGCGTTTATTTCATCAAAATCGACCAACAGACGCAAAAGATATTAACTTTTAAAATTTTGATAATAACCTCATACGCGATTTCTATGATAAAAATAATTTACGTAAATAGGTTTTAGTCGTAGTGTAGTCACTCGGAATGGCTGAAAACTAATTTTGTTTTATTTTTCCTTTTGACTTTACTCTTTGCACGGAAGTAATAAGTACTACGTATGCGTACTTAGTACTCCGCGACGGCCAGTCAAGCTTTACATAACCAGTTTATGCGGATCTCTCACTGTATAGGAAATCTATACAAAGCGAGGTCAATTTATTCTGGAATTTTACAGCTTCATGTGCCGCCGTGTGTACAACCGCAATTCTTGCTTGCATTAAAAAATTGCCACCAAAAGAGAGGTTAACGCTAATTTAGTCTCTTTCTAATAAGGTGGCCATTCATTTTATGTAAAAAGTAGGACATGATGGAAAGACTGAGAATATAACATTATTAAATTAAATTATAAAAATATTTTCAATTTTCGTTTCCGAGGCAATTAAATAATAATAAAAAATAGTAATACGAGAAAGCTATTATTATACATATATTAGGCAATTACAGCAACTCAACCTGAAGTTTATTTAAATAATAAAATTACTATTATTTGGATTTTACTATATTTAATGGAGACCAGTAAAATGATGTATTAAATAAGATTAGTTCTTAGATAATAGGTAGATAAACAATATCCCACAAAATAAAAACTTTATAGGGACAATACCAAAATAAGACAATGACGTTGTCAAATTCAACCAGACCACCTTTATCCAATGTTGCCCGCACACAAACTAAATAAAATAGTTTCGTTTGAATATTAAAACAGGACTTTCAGAATTTCGTATTTTTATATGTGCCTACCGAAATGACTTCGAATACTAATAATTTAGTAGATTAATGATCATGTCCACATTGTGCGAGTGGGAAAAGGCTAAAATCCGGCAGAGACAAGCCTCAGAACGGCTATTTAAAACTTACGTTAACGGAGTAAAATACTTATATGAACAAACTAACATTGCGAATGGGTTGCCTGATAAAGTTAAGTCAAGGCTACCCTTTATTAAAACTAAAGGAACTAATCTTTTTTTCGAACCAAACGAAATCAAAAGGAATTAGAATAAATATCTACAAAGCAATCAAGCCAAGAATCTGTTAGGTTTTCAGGCAACCCATTTGTTATGCTTTTTTTCATGTATATTAAAAATATTTTTGACTCAGGAAACATAGGATTTTTTTTGATACTAGACAGGCTTATTTATAATGGTAGGTACACCAGAGTGAAGAGGAGTTATATCCGTAAGAGCAATTGTTTCACTCGCGGCATATCTTTAACGTTTAAATGCCCATGATTGCACTTGCATTTGAACTTCGGAGCAAAATATTAATAATAGTCAGTAGTAACATAAATATAGTGAATAGTCAAATGGCTTGCTTTCAACACTACCTATTTGTTACATCGATCTGCGTAATACTTGCGTCTACGCTTCAACTTTTTTTTTTTGCCCGTTCATCAGAGTCCTTGGAAAAGTATCCGCTTCGGCAATCATGGTCTATCTTCGGAAATATGAGATCTAATATAATTCCCATGTTCTTCTTCTTCTTTTGTATCTATGATTTATCACATTATTAGCACCCAGGTGGCTACGTTAATCGCGGTTTCAGTAGAGATTTTGACAGTAAGTCCTCTAAATCGCAGGTGTAGGGACACTTTAGATACTCCAGGAAGTCACAGTTAGCTGCTGCTACTATGGAAGTACGTGTCTATTAGGAGCCAGCCATAAAATTTATGACGTAATTTAATTACGTCATACGTTAGAGGTGGGGGGTGACAACAAAGTGTGACATTGTGTGACAAGGGGTGGAAGGGGTCCTAAATTTGGTGACGTCACATTTAAAAAACTAATATTGCTAAGTTTTAAAACACGAAATTTGAACTATTAACGAAAAACTTATAAAAGAAATATTTCCAACTCTATCGGCGGGCAGTATGTAATATTGCAAAATATGTGACGTCACACTTGGGAGGCGGGAGTCTCACAAAAATTGACCTTCTGATAAGGACGGATTTTTTGACCCCTTCGGTGAAAAAATCATAAAATTCGTATGACGTAATTTATGGGTGGTCCCTTATGTATCACCTTTGTTAGAATATTACAATTATACGACTAAAATCCTAAAAATGCGGAATGAATGCACTACAATGCCTTGAAAAACCAAACTAGCTTTATAGCGATGTTCGTGTTAATTCGGAAACATGAAGATTCTCGAAGCGCATAGTCCTTCTGGTTCTATTGCTAAATACATTAAATACAAGGCAGTATTTTTCAATTGCATGGTTTTTGCAAATTCTCAATTTTGTTTCCATCGTTTGTGTCCATCACATTTTTTCCATCGGTTGATTGAGCTCTCAGAGCTGAAAGATTATATAAACCTGATGATATTAACCGTTGGGCCCTAGGATAGATCATGAGTTGCATCTATATTTTGCTTACGTTCATAAACTTTGAGAATGACAAAAGAATGTGAGCTCACGTGAGCGAAGCCGCGGGCACAGCTAGTTGAAAATAAATATGTACATAATGTAATGACGCTGTAAGACTACTACTTATTGTTTTGTTTTGTAACTAATGATATTATTTTTTTTTTCTCTTGGTTCTTATGATGAAAATGTAAAGTTTAGTTTTTCTACAAATGTTGTTGTATTGTATTTAACATAAGTTAATTTTAAATGGTATGATATTTGGTTGTTAGAGTAATGAGTGTATGTTGATGTAAGCAGAGCAATGCTTGACTGAGGACAGTCATGAAAGTCAGAATAGCCGAATGGGGGAATATAAGGTTAGTTATGTGGCAACACTGATTGCATAAGGAAATGTAAGATGATGGAGTGAGAACACTCAGTGAAAAAGACGAATACATTTACGACGGACGTACGGTGACATAGATTTTCTTGTTATGTTAGAAATAAAATACTTTTAACATATTTATTTATATGTTGATTTTGACATACAATCCCACATTTTTATATATATAAAAGGAAAACTATCACAGCTTAGTAGGCTTTACAAGTTTACGAGTAATAGTCGATCAACTTATAAAATGTACTTGGAAAACATATTTTCCTAAACATAATGTATGGGAGCACTGGTTTGTATTTTTTTTTTTAATATTACAATAAAAATCATCGTTCGGAGGCAAATCCGCATATTTTGATGGCCAACTACGGAACCCTACATTGCGCGTGGCCCAACACGCACTTGGCCGGTTTTTTTTTGTTATAAGTACCGTAAGTACATAATTTAATATGCACTCAGTTAAAAGCTGTTATTTCGAAATTACAAACGGGCAACTTCAGTCCTTTTACAGTTCTTATGCTAGCGGGTGCCTTATTTTTACCCGACTGCGGCGCAGCCCAAAAGGAGGATTATGTGTTTGACCTGTATTATGTATGTGGGTATGTATGTATGTCCGTTTCTTTGTTCCCTTGTAACTCCTAAACGGATGAACGAATTTGGATAAATTATATGTGGGAGACGAGGAAGAAATAATACGAAAGAAATTGTTAAATAAATCAAATTGATATATTTTCCATAAGGAAGTACATAGTTATATTATATGGACTATTAAATAAATAACTAATGCATAAATTCTACAACTATATTCACACCATAATACATAATAGCATGAAGCATAAGGCATGGAATAAGCAAAATAGAAAACAATACAGCAAATACACAATTTAAATAGCCGTTCAATAAATAAGTAACTTAATTATCACATCAACAAAGCAACCAACATAGTAACAGTATAAAGTAATAATTAACTCAACGTTACCTGACAGTTCAGAGCACCTTCGTACCGTGTCTGCTACTAGACAACTTCTGATCCGTCGAGCGCCGCGCACCTTGTTTTATACTCAACTCGATCGGTAGGTGGGGAGCGGCGCGTAACGAGAAGTCAATACAATACTTTTTATAAATCGGAAGTTGACTTAAAAAATACAATTAATGCCTTTAATTATTTCTAATTTCGAAAAATTAAATTATCTCGCACACGGCCATTCTGACGAGCAGCCGTCATGGCTCGCGAACATAATTTATAAATATTAAAGTACTTAAGTAATAACATCTGTTAATGATCAAATCTCATGATCTTACGGCCAAATTGCATGGTTTACAAATAAGATTGGTCAAGTCACATGACCACAAACGCCAAATCACATGGTTGCTTGTCAAATCACATGACAACAAAATACAATTGCCAAATCACATGGCAGTTGTCAAATCACATGACAACAAAACACAATTGCCAAATCTCATGGCTGCTGTCAAATCACATGACAACAAAATACAATTGCCAAATCACATGGCAGTTGTCAAATCACATGACAACAAAACACAATTGCCAAATCTCATGGCTGCTGTCAAATCACATGACAACAAAACACAATTGCCAAATCTCATGGCTGCTGTCAAATCACATGACAACAAAATACAATTGCCAAATCACATGGCTGCTGTCAAATCACATGACAACAAAATACAATTGCCAAATCTCATGGCTGCTGTCAAATCACATGACAACAAAATACAATTGCCAAATCACATGGCTGCTGTCAAATCACATGACAGCAAAATACAATTGCCAAATCACATGGCAGCTGTCAAATCACATGACAGCAAAATACAATTGCCAAATCACATGGCAGCTGTCAAATCACATGACAGCAAAATACAATTGCCAAATCACATGGCAGCTGTCAAATCACATGACAGCAAAATACAATTGCCAAATCACATGGCAACAAAAATACGATTATCAGGCATAACAATGATCGTTGGCCAGGCGATTACTGATTATGCAAGACAATCTAACCTAATCAATTAAATCAAATCTACAAACAGTTATCAATCAGATGTATCTAAAGATTCAGTCAACTCACATCCCATATCGGGAGTAGCAACTCGCAAGTTATCGTGAGAAACATATAACTCATTACCTGTTTTATGAACCTTTTTACTTCGGTAATGACGCAAGGACGTCTAAACTTACTGTCAAGTTTGTTAATTGCTCGCGGGTTTTGTTTGACCAAAACAGTATCGCCGTCTTTAAAAGGTACAATTCTGGCTTTAGTTTTATCAAAATCGGCTTTCCGGGTTTGAGCCAATTCGTCCATTTTAAGTTTTGACTCTTGACGGCATGTGTTGAGGTCCAAGCGCTCAACATCATTTAGCAAAGTTGATATGGCAGGAGGTGACTGATCGCAGCCCATAAGAAGTTGGAACGGAGTATGACCGGTACTTTTACTGAAAGTGCTGTTAATTGCTAACTGTACTTCACCAACCGCATCTTTCCAACTTCTTTTAGTGGTATTTTCAACAATTGTAAAGCAGTTAGTCAAAACCCTCATTACTCGCTCAACCTGCCCATTTGCTCGACTTACACCACTAGCTATAAAATGCAATTCAATAGACCAATGTTCACAAAAATTCGAAAATTCTTTACCAGTCTAAGAAGCGGCCTGATCACAAACAATACGCTTAGGAGTGCCAAAAGTGTAAATTAGCTCTTTCAAACAATTTACAGTAGCTCCCGCAGTTAAATTACTAACGGGTTTCATGAAAACATATTTCGTAAATGCATCTATGAAAACAACCGCGTATTGTTTAGTAGGTTTATTACCGCTCAATTTGCCAGTGGTGTCCATATGGACGGTACATAAAGGAGTAGGTGGCTTTTCTATTGGATGCAACGTAATCTGTCGTGATCCCGATTGACTTATTAATTTTGCAAGTCAGACAACTGTCAACATATTTATGGGTGCTCTTGGACATGTTGGGGAGCCAAAATTGCTCTGATTTTCTCGAGCGTGTTTTCCCAGCCAAAGTGTTTAAGTGTATCATGACAAATTTGTATTATGTGCCATCGATAACTCTTAGGAATAAAGAGACGTTTTTTTTTACTTTGTTATTGACAGAAATAATACGATATAATAGACCATTTTGTATTTTGTAACTAGAAGCTATATCTTTATCGATGGTACCCTGTTGGATTGACTCAATTATATTTTTAGGTGTAAGTCGTAACAAATCAGAACGAATACGAAAGTCAGACATACCCGAACTAATGCTTCGACGAGGCGTTGCTCAGTCATCTCCACACCAATCACCTTCTTTGCCAGTTCCCATTTTCGGGTTGCGTACTCAGACGAAGTTGCTGGCCTGCTCGCTGGTATACTCCATGAACAGCGTCAGGTCGTCATAGTAACGAGCCTCATCTGCAAAGGTTTCGATAAGACCAGTTTTAAGTTCTGACCACCTAATTAAACTTGAATAATTACGACGAGCCCATTCGGCGGCTCGTCCACGTAAGTGATTTCGAGACAAGTTTAGTAGCTCTCTATCAGAGAGTTCATACTCAGCTTGGAGCTCTTCGACGTTTCGGCACCAAACTTGTATGGTATCGGTCCGATCGTCGGGATTAAAAGCAGGGACATAAATATGCTCAAGACTTCGCTTTCGTGGATTAGGCCGCACATTCGGTGGGTTAAAAGCTTGAGCGGTAGTGTTTATCAAACGAGTCAACATTTCCTGCATCATATTTTGCATAAAATTAAGAGGTACAAACTCTACTGTCCTTGATTCGCGACTGTCGCACGTGGCCGTGGAACCACCAGGAACTGCATCGTCCGTGGATGATGAGGACGCAGTGTTCCTGCCGTTGACGTCTGCATAACGGCCAGTAGGTGGATGCGACGCTCTTTGTCTAAGGATCGGTGATGGATGCCTACCAGTATACTGGTCTTGAAATGCTGGCGCAGACCCTGAAGCAGCTTGTGACCGCTCAGCCTGACCCGTTTTAGAATCTTCTGAGTTCATTTTGAAGTTCCTGAAATCAAAACATTAACAGGCGTAGTTCTGTTATGTACGTGAACACTTAAAATGCCTAAGCAACGAAGACGAAATTAAGGATATAGTGGACCCACTATCAATCAAAATATCAACCACTACATCCTGTATAATCGCTACAACCACATCACTATTGTTGGTGTTTACAAACTCATTGCAGAAATTAACAATACTTTTGTTTGCAGCTTCCGACCTCTGCTTAGCGAAACAATTTTCGACTTTATGACCCGGTTTCCTACAAAAGTCAGACCTAGTTGGTACAGAAACGGATGTAGGGTTAGTCGAGGAATTATTTGACGAACCGCTAGCCTGTTGGTCAGTTCTCGGTTTCTTAGTACACGTTGCCTGTCTGTGTCCTAATTCACCGCAAGAAAAACACTTAATGTCGCTTAGATTACGCTTACGAGAAAGATCTGTAGTTTGTTTATCTCTTGCAGAACGGAACGCGGCACTTTTTGACGTACTAGTGTTATTTGGCTTAACGTAGATCGAAAAGTATTCCACTAAGTCATTGGGCAACAGCTTGGCGTTAGTTGCCGACGCTCTGATGTTGGGATCAGTGACACTGCGAATTATTATCGCCGAAATCAGCTCGTCACTAAGTCCCCGCACTATTTGTAAACGAAGTACCGACCGACGCACGTAATCCGCATACGTGGAATAGCTATCGGAATTCTTGGTCATAACGTCATATAATATATTCGCGATGTCCGGTACTCTAGGGCACAAAGGCTTGAATTCTTTTTTAAAGTTTCTTCACGAACGGTCATTACTTATCCATTCGTTAAGCCATAATCGAGCGTCACCTTTCAAACAATTACCGATACGCGACAAGGATTCGAAATCGTTCCAATTGTTTTAAAACTTTAGCGCGGTCGCCCTTCGCACACCAATAATCAATATTATGTAAGGTATGATCAAAGTTCGGAATATAAAAGTGATGAGATCTACCCGCAGTATTAATTAATCGAATAGCATCCACGATACGATCGGTTACCGTAGTTTGTACCGAATTCGAGTTTTCATTCTCGTTCCTAACTAAACGGCGGCGACGCTCCGGTGGTGACGAATGACGCACACTACGCGATTCTATTCGACCCGGCGATCGTAGCATATTACGTTCCAGCGACGGTGTCCGCTGGCATCGCAATGCCCGTCGATCACATACTCTATCAGACACTAAAGTTTTATCACGGTCACATGAACGCACTGGTAATGGTGAAGCCATCTATTTGTCTTCTAGCGCTTTAAGGCGAGACATCATCGTTTGTATCTCAAGCCTTAACGTGTTGTTTTCACTAGGGGACCGCTCGCGGTGCCTACTATTTTGCCGCTCTTGACTATTGCGACGTGAAACGCGACGGTCACGATGAGAACTATAGTCACGACGCGAGCTATTATCGCGGCTGCCGCGGCGACTGCGACTATGCTATTATCGCGTTTGCGGTCTGCCATCCTAACTTCCCAAGACAACTGAAAAAACTGCAAACTAACCGACTAACACACGATTAAACGTATACCAGTGATACTCAACACAAGTACCTACACACATAAAAAAATGCAACTATTAAAATCACAACAGAAAAAAATAAAATTGAGGGGATTTATGAAATAGTGGGCAGTAGAAATGAGAAGAATCCCACTTCTGATGTGGGAGACGAGGAAGAAATAATACGAAAGAAATTGTTAAATAAATCAAATTGATATATTTTCCATAAGGAAGTACATAGTTATATTATATGGACTATTAAATAAATAACTAATGCATAAATTCTACAACTATATTCACACCATAATACATAATAGCATGAAGCATAAGGCATGGAATAAGCAAAATAGAAAACAATACAGCAAATACACAATTTAAATAGCCGTTCAATAAATAAGTAACTTAATTATCACATCAACAAAGCAACCAACATAGTAACAGTATAAAGTAATAATTAACTCAACGTTACCTGACAGTTCAGAGCACCTTCGTACCGTGTCTGCTACTAGACAACTTCTGATCCGTCGAGCGCCGCGCACCTTGTTTTATACTCAACTCGATCGGTAGGTGGGGAGCGGCGCGTAACGAGAAGTCAATACAATACTTTTTATAAATCGGAAGTTGACTTAAAAAATACAATTAATGCCTTTAATTATGTCTAATTTCGAAAAATTAAATTATCTCGCACATATACGTCTTTAGATTGGGCTTGGTGGCTCGAGTGTCACGTATTTAGGGTGCCATATTGTGGAGATTGATTTTTTTTATGCATATACCATTGAGTGGGGTATCAGAGTGAACAAGGGTTTTAAAAGGTGATTACAAATATATGAAAAAGTGGAAATAAAAAAAAAGTAGTTGAAACAACTAAAAAATGCGACTGAAAAAACTGAAAAGCAAAATACAAGCACATTTTAAATTAAATAAAAGGTGGAAGCAGGCGGGGCCCTTTTCATTTTCATAATTTAATATTGAAATAGGCCCTGCCTGCTCCCAACATTTGTTTAATTTAAAATGAGCTTGTTTTTTGCTTCAGTTTTTTCAGTCGAGTTTTTTTGACTATCCAAAAGTGTCTGCCACGGTCTATTTGATTACTTGTCCCATCAACAAACATCAAATCAATGTTGTAAATTGGTACACTAACGAAAAGGCAAAGTCATGTTGCACTTTATTATTACATGCTGAGGTAGTCTACGAGCACGAAGTCGCGGGGATAGCCAGTCCATACAAATAAAAATAAAAAACTTAAGTCTGTTTGTAATTTAAAAATAACAGCTTATTACTGAATGCATTTTTAAATTTAGGTCTGTCTGTTTGTTTCGGCTAATCTCCGAAACCGCTAGACCGATTTTGGCAGGACTTTTACTAGCAGATAGCTGATGTTATAAGGATTTATTAAGGTTACTTTTATTTTAGAAAAAAGATTAGTGTACCGTGCAAAAAAACTAAAACCTGTGAAATTTTAAACAAAATCAAATATCTTTATAACATAGTATAAACAAAGTCGCTCCCACTGTTTGTATGCTTAGATCTTTTAAACTACGCAACGGATTTTAAAGTTTGCAGCAATAGATAGAGATTCAAGAAGAACGTAGATAAGGTTAGGTTAAGGTAAGGTTTATAATTATGTATATTGCACCCGTGCAAAGCCGGGCCGGGGCGATAGTAAATAATAATTACAGCAACAGCTAGTCTAATCTAATTATATAAAAGCGAAAGGTCACTCACTCACTCATCAATAAACACAAAATATCGAAAACCGCTTTACGTATAAAGATTAAATTTGACAGGGAGGTAGTTTATAGTTAGTAGACGTCCGCTAAGAACGGATTTTGCGACAGGGCCGGATAAAGGAGGTCTAAGGGCTCTCGCAAGTTTGTATGAAAGTCCTTCATTTTGTGTGATAAATACTTGAAATTTGGCCGGGAGGTAGTTAATAGTTAGTAGACGTTCGCTAAGAACGGATTTTGCGATAGGGTCGGATTAAGGGGGTTTAAAGGCTCTCGCAAGTTTGTATGAAAGTTCTTTTTTTTTTGTACTACCGACCTTAAATTTAGCAAGTCTAAGAGTTTATGAGTAGGAGACATTAGCTAAGAAATAATTTTGTGACAGCCTGGAGTAAGGGCTCTCGCAAGTTTATTGTACCTGAAAATTGGTAGAGATATAGAATATAGTTAAATAGACTAAGACATGTCAGGTAGGAACAGATTTTATGACAGGGCCGGTTTAAGGGAATATAATCGTTTTGTACCCTATGTGTTCAAAAAACATTTATTGTTGACTTATAATACAACAAACAGAAAATACAACTAAATTAAATTCAAACGAAGGCGTCGAGCCGAATCTCACCCAATCTCACGAGGGAGAGAGTGGTTATATCACGTATTTTTTCCCCGAAAAAACTGCAAAATTGCGAGAAAACTGGGTTTAATTAAGTATACATGTTCTTCTACTAAAATATGGCCAAATATAGTAAAACTAAGAAATAGTTAAACAAATTATTATTTTTAAATGAATTCAACGCAGTCAAGCATAGATTACTGTATTTATACTAAACTTAGCATTTTGATAAATCTGACATTAGATTAGGAGGGGGGTGAGGGGGCCAAGCCAAATCTCACGACATCTCACCTAGGGGCTCCCAGCTTGGTGAGAGGGGTCGAAAAATCGCCAAAATTGCCTCACGGAATTAATGGACGCCCCCTAACACAAGCATCTCCTTGCTTAAAAGGTGATCTCCAAATCATGTCTGTGACTTTATGTAATTGAAATAAACATTTTTTTTAACACTTTGCCCGACCCGGGAATCGACCTCATGCTTAGTAGTCGCGCTTGCGACCACTCGAACAACGAGGCAGTCACACACATACGTCACAACAAAATTTCCACGCGAACAAAGTCGCGGGCAACAGCTAGTATATAATAAATTAGTCGTAACTGGTAAGGTAGGTCATTAAAGGAGAAAAATGGTTAGTGCTGTTTACTTACTTTGTATAACGATGTCGGGTACTAGATTAGCGTTGGACAGTGTTATGAAAAACACACAAAAAAAGTAGAAGTACCAGAAGTTCCCACTGTTATAATTGCGGTGGGGGTAGGTAGCCGAATGACACAACCGGTACGTATGAGCTAGTTTATTCGACTGGCGCAGCAGTCTGACCCAACACTACATTAAACTCCCACCCACATTGTTGGAATGTTTACTGTGAATAAACTACTATAACATTCCTCCACCTTTACTTAAAAAAACTTCCTATAATCTACAGGGTTTCTTTGGCGGTTAGATCTAGCAGTCACCTCAGTCTGGTGTGTCCTAGGCTTATCTCTATCAGTGATCACGGGTGGCGTCTGCTTGAGTGCCCACGCCTCTGTTGTCCTGGAGTCAGTGTCTTCGGAAGCGTATGCTGGCCCCACAGCTTCAACCTCTCTCGGTGACTGGTAGCCAGCTGAAGACTGCTTGAGACTAGTGCCAGTCGCAGCGTCTGATGCCGGCACTATGAATGCAGGAACGATATCTTCCTCTCCCTTATACTTCAGCAACTGATTAGCGTGCCTTTTCACCGTTTGATCACTGTTACATATTTTTATTATATAAATTGAGTTGCCTATTTTCTTGACTACTGAACCCCGAGACCAATAAATTCTTTGTTGTTTGTACTGTTTCGCTAAAACGTTATCACCGATACTGAACGACACTTTTCGTTTCCCGCGGTAATGGTTACTCTTCAAACACTGTTTAATTTTAACAACTTTATCAAGTGCCGGGTCAGATGGTGCTAGGTGGTGGTAGGTTTCAATAAATCCAACCTACATCTTAATTGGTGGCAAAACCCCCCTTGGGGAGGCCTATGTCCAGCAGTGGACGTCTTTCGGCTGAAATGATGATGATGATGATGATGATGACATCTTAATTTGCGGCCAAGTAGTACCTCAGCAGGTGATCTGTTCGTAGTGGAATTAATGGAATTCCTATAGCATAATAAAAAATCTGATAATCTTATATTTTACGTCACAAGTATTACCACCTGTTATTAAAATTGATTTTATTGCTGTCTTGATTTTTTTCACGTAATTCTCTGCTTGGCCATTGCTGGCCGGATTATACGTTGAAGATGTCAGATGAGTTATGTTATTACGCAAACAAAATTGTTTGAATTCGTGAGACACAAATGCCGTACGTATTATCTGAGCAAATTGTATGAAACAATCCAAATCTAGCCATTACTTCACACAGTTATTCTATGACAATATGTGTATAAGAACCTGACGACAGATCGAAACATTCGACCCATTTGGAATACGCGTCGACCACAACTAAATACGTTCGACCATTAATTGCCCCCAGAAAATCTACATGCACGTGATACCAAGGCTGTGTCGGATAGGGCCACGGAGTAAGTGGGGCGCGCGAGGGTGAGGCTCGCAGCGATGTACACACCGCGCACGCGCCGACGTAATTCTCGATCGCGACTGACATACCCGGCCACCAAAATCTGTTGAGAGCCTCTTCTTTTATTTTGGTTTCCCCCTAAATGTCCTTTGTGCAATCCATCTAAAACTATTTTTTGTAAACTTCTAGGTTCCTTCTGGACTTCTCATTATCATCATCATCATTTCAGCCGAAAGACGTCCACTGCTGGACATAGGCCTCCCCCAAGTGTCGCCACATTGACCGATCCCGTGCGACTCGCATCCAGCGGATCCCTGCAGCCTTCACCAGGTCATCGGTCCACCTAGTGGGAGGCCTTCCAACGCAGCGTCTTCCGGTTCGCGGTCGCCACTCCAGAACTTTTCGGCCCCATCGGCCATCCGTTCTGCGAGCAATGTGCCCTGCCCACTGCCACTTCAGTTTGGCTATTCTTCGGGCTACGTCGGTTACCTTGGTTCTCTTGCGGATGTCCCCATTTCTGATTTTATCACGCAAAGAAACTCCGAGCATAGCCCTCTCCATTGCCCTTTGGGTGACTTTAAGCCTTCTGATAAGGCCCATTATGAGCGACCATCTTTCGGTCCCGTATGTAATCACTGGCAATACACACTGGTCATAGACTTTCGTCTTGAGACACTGTGGTAAGTTGGACGAGAAGATACCACGCAACTTCCCGAACGCTGCCCAGCCGAGTCGGATTCGACGATTGACCTCTTTCTCGAAGTTAGACCTACCTAACTGGATCGTTTGTCCAAGGTAGACATAATCGTCTACAACTTCGAGTGTAGAGTCTTCGATCTTGATAGGAGTGGGTGTTACATGGTTATTCAACATGATTTTGGTTTTGTCCATGTTCATTTTAAGACCCACTCTTTCGGAAGCTCGACTAAGGTCATCGAGCATTGTACTGAGGTCCTCCATGGTCTCAGCCATGATCACTATATCGTCGGCAAATCGAAGGTGAGAGATGTACTCGTCATTGACGTTGATGCCTAGCCCTCTCCAGCCCAGAACCTTGAAGATATCCTCCAGTGCAGCGGTGAACAGTTTCGGAGATATGACGTCTCCTGTCTCACACCTCGCTGCAGAAGGATAGGTTCCGAGGTCTGGTCCTGAAGTGGGACTGACATGGTGGCGTTTTTGTACAAACACTTCACTCCTCGATGTACCGATAGTCGATTTGGCACCGTTGGAGAGACTGCAGTACAGCCCAGGTCTCGATCGAATCGAAGGCTTTCTCGTAGTCCACAAACGCTAAGCAGAGAGGCAGGTTATACTCTCCTGTATAACCTGCCGCAGCGTATGTATGTGGTCTACGGTGCTAAAGCCTTTTCGGAAACCGGCTTGTTCAGGAGGCTGAAAATCGTCAAACCTGCGCGCGAGACGATTCGTGATGACTCTTGAGAACAACTTGTAGACCTGGCTTAGATGTGAGATGGGCCTGTAGTTGTTCAGCCGGGCATTGTCGCCCTTTTTGAAGAAGAGTACCACCACACCCCTGCACCATGCCTGCGGCGTTTTCCCCTCGAGTATGACGCAATCAAACAGCTTCTGAAGAGCCTTAAGTACCGGTTTTCCACCCGCCTTCAGGAGTTCGGCCGTAATTCCGTCATCACCCGGTGCCTTGTTGTTTTTAAGCTGTTTAAGAGCCATCCTAATCTCGTACAGGCTGACATCCGGAATGTCTTCGGTATAATGTCGGGTCAATCTAGCTCTTGGGTTGTTAGCTAGAGTTGCAACGGGATTACTGATTGAAGTGTACAACTGCCCATAAAAACTCTCGATTTCCCTCACTCTGGGCTTCTGTTATGGATATATTCCAACAATGTGGGTAATGGACTTTAATGTAGTGATGCGTCCAACTGCTGCGCCAGTCGAATATAGGCTGGCGCAGCAGTCGGACCCAACACCGCAATTGTAACAGTGGTGACGAGAAAAATTCAAAATGGCAAAATTAACGGTCGGCACCTTATCGACTTTCAACCACGAAGTGCAGGAGTGGTCCGTATACAAGGAAAGATTGGAACAATGTTTTCTAGCTAACGACATTGGGAGGATTCAGACAAAGCTGGATGTAAACGTCGAGCTATATTACTCAGCAATCTCGCCGAATCTTCGTATAAATTAGTTCGTGATCTAGCTTTACCGCGTCAAGTCGGTGCATTTAGCTATGATACGGTGGTCGAGCTATTGGATGGGCATTTTAAGCCAAAGAAGTGCACTTTTGTGGAATGATACAGATTCCACAGCGCGACTCAGCATGCTGGCGAAGGATTAGCTGAGTGGGCGGCGCGTGTTCGCGGTCTAGCAATGCACTGCGGATTCGTGGTTCAACATCTGGATGAGCAGCTTCGCGATCGTTTTGTGTTGGGAATGGAACTCGGCCCGGACAGGGACAAGCTTTTCACCAAAGACTTGTCGGAGCTGACCTTAAACAAAGCTGTACAAATAGCTGAAGGAGTACGTAGCGCCCGCATTGGGGCCCAGGAGACAGTACAGCATTAGGAAGTTGCACAATTACGCATGATAAAGGGAACGACGGCAGAGGTACAGGGAGCAGCAGCGCGCGGGTCGCCTTCGCAGCGCTGCTTAGCAGCAGCGAGCGCAGCGAGCTCACAGTCTGCGAACGCGGAGCGTACCAGTAGTGACAGCGGGTGGTCGGCGTGCGGCCACACCGGGCATCAAGCATCGTCGTGTTGTTTTGCGCGGTATAAATGCAAGAAGTACGGCATTCTAGGACACTTAAAACGAATGTGTAATAAGAAATCGCATAAAGTACAACATTTTATCGAGTGCTGTGCGGATGATGATGATGGTGAGTGTTTGTGTTGTAATATTCGCACAGTGCGCGGCGAACCGATGCAGGAATCTGTCGTAGTTAATAAAACAAAATTAACTTTTGAAATAGATATGGGTTCGCCAGTTACCGTTATCTCTGAGCAAATGAGTATAAACAATATTTTTCAAATATCACATTACAAGCCAGTGACCTCATACTGCACAGTTACAGTGGCGACAGATTAAACATTTTGGGTCCATACATACATTAATAAGTCTAACTATATTAATGTATATGTTGTGCGTAGTGGAGGGCCCCCGTTATGAAGAGATTTTTTTTCCCGTTTTAAAATGCAAATCTGGTCGGTAAACAGTTGCGATGATTTCGGACAAACCCTAATTTCAAAATACTCTAAACTGTTTTCCGACCAATTAGGTTGTTTTAAGGGGGTAGACGTCAGCTTAACTCTCAAACCTGATGCAAGCCAATCTATTACAAAGCAAGACCGCTACCGTTTGCGCTTCGTGATCGTGTTGAGAATGAGCTAAACCGATTAGTAAACTTAGATATTCTTGAGCCTGTTAAGTATTCGGACTACGCAGGTCCAATTGTACCAGTTTTGAAGCGTGGCGGGTCTATTCGTCTTTGTGCTGATTATTCGGTAACTATCAACAAACAGTTGCTTGTTGATACATATCCCTTACCTAGGTATGAGGAGTTATTTTCTTAACTTCATGGGGGTAAATATTTTAGCAAATTGGATCTCTCCCAGGCCTATAATCAGTTATGCCTTAATGAGTCATCACAAATGCATCAACACACATAAGGGATTATACAAGTTTACAAGGTTAGTGTTTGGTCTGTCTAACGCACCCGCAGGTTTTCAAAGGACTATGGAGTCTCTTCTTGTAGGGTTATATATAACACTCCTATTTCTAGATGATATTTTAGTTTGTGGGGTAGACAAAAATCAATTACATAAAAGGTTACAGGAGGTATTAAACAAATCACAAAACGCGGGTCTAGTCCTAAAAATGAATAAATGTTCTTTCTTTCAAGAATCTGTGTCTTATTTAGGATTTGTAATAGACCGTAATGGTATTCATAAATCCCCAGAAAAAATTGATGCTATTTTAAAATCCCGAGTACCCACGAATATATCAGAGTTAAAATCTTTCTTAGGTATGGTAAACTATTACCGGAATTTCTCATCATCCATATTAAATCCACTTCATAACTTGTTGCAAAAAAATGAGCGTGGCTTAGACCAAAGAACACGTTAAAGCCGTGTCGATTATTAAGCGTGAGCTGGCCTCAGACACGAAGTTAGCGCACTTCAACCCAGAGGCACAGCTGATTTTAACGGTAGATGCGTCACCGACGGGACTTGGTGCAATTTTGTCACAAATAGAAAACAACGTAGAGAAGCCTATCGCGTTTATATCGCGCTCACTTAACGCAGCTGAGAAACGTTATAGCCAGATCCAGAAGGAAGCTACAGCTATAATGATTGGCATAAAAAAAATTCACCAATATATATATGGGCGAACGGTACCGTTCACACTAAGAACCGATCATAAGCCTTTAATATCAATATTTAGTCCCGACAAAGGCATTCCCGAAATATTCGCTGACCGGTTGCAGAGGTATGCGATTTTTCTGTCAGCATACAATTATAAAATTGAATACGTTAGTAGTGTACACAATAGCGCGGATTATCTAAGTCGATCAGTGAGTGAGGCAAGTGGCGAGCCGCCCGTTGCTCGATCGGGTCGAGCGAGTAATGATTCATCATTAGATATGTCTAGTTATGTACATTTTGTTTAAGAAGGAGCTGTTCTCCTTCTTCCTATCCTTAGAAAGCGTAAAAGAGGCTGTTACGCGTGATGACGTAATATCAACTGTCTTCTAACTACGTTTTAAAAGGATGGCCACGTAAAATATCCGACCCTTTAATTCAAGTTTTTTTATAGCCACCGTATTGAATTATCGGTTGAAAACGGTTGCCTTTTAAGAGGCCATGAATTAATTATACCTAGAAGTTTACAAAAAATAGTTTTAGATGAATTGCACAAAGGACATTTATGGGAAACCAAAATGAAAGAACAGGCTCGCAACAGATTTTGGTGGCCGGGTATGTCTGTCGCAATCGAGAATTACGTTGGCGCGTGCGCTGCGTGTGCATCGCTGCGTGCATCCGACACAGCCTTGGTATCGCGTGCATGTAGATTTTCTGGGGCCAATTAATGGTCGAACGTATTTAGTTGTGGTCGACGCGTATTCCAAATGTGTCGAATGTTTCGATCTGTCGTCAGGTTCTTATACACATATTGTCATAGAATAACTGTGTGAAGTAATGGCTAGATTTGGATTGTTTCATACAATTTGCTTCTTCGAGTTCAATAAGCTTTTCTTCTGTTCTTAATGTTCTTGTATTTAGGGTTGCTACATGTATTTTGTTTGTTATATTTCGAGTAGATAGGGAGGTTTTTTTGAGGGTAGTGGTCTGTCAACCCCACGGGGACCAGAAAGATATTAGATGGGATATACTTGGACTCAGTGAAGTAAGAAGATCCGGAGAAGAAATAAAAGAATATAAAGATTATATATTTTACCACAAAGGAGAAATACAGGGCAAATACGGTATAGGATTTCTTGTTAAAAAAGAATTAAAACAATACATAGAAGAGTTCAAAGGCATATCGGATAGAATCGGAATTTTAAACATAAATTTACCTGGCTACAAGAACCCGTTCTCAATTCTACAGATATATGCTCCAACAGATCAAGCAACCGACAACGATAAAGATACATTTTATAATAGTCTCAACGAAACAATGCAAAAAGTAAATAAGAATATCATATTGATGGGGGACTTCAAAATCAAATCAAATCAAATCAAAAGTCATTTATTCAAACTAGGCTGAAAATCAGCACTTTTCGAACGTCAAAGTTACATAAGACAGTCCCCCAAAAATGCCCGCCCGTCACCACTTCCTAGTGCTTTAGCTGGGAAGAAGAAGTGGTGGAACAAACTCCCCAGCAGCACGTCTGTCTGTTTCACGTCTTCAATGGTCAAATAGGAACAAAATCAGACACAGGAGAGTATACAGTAGGTAAATACGGCCAGGGAAAGAGGAATGACAATGGGCAACGCCTGATAAACTTTTGCTTCGAACAGAACTTGAGAGTAATGAACACTTTCTTTCTCAAGAAGCATAACAGGAAATGGACATGGATGTCTCCAAATGGAAGAGATAGAAACGAAATAGATTTCATAATTACCAATATGCCAAAGATTTTCAACGACGTCAGTGTGGTATCAAACTTAAACTTCAATTCTGACCATAGAATGGTAAGAGGAACTATCGTGGGAAAGGATTTAAAAGCACAGAGACAAAAATCCCATGGAACGAACTGCAGGGCCTTAACACATATACCACAACAAAACTTGAAGGACTTAAAACTATCATTAAACATGGTTGAGAGACAGAACAATGTTCAAGAAAAATACAACATTTTAGAAAAGGCGCTATCAAAAATAAACAAATGTAAAACCAGAGATACAAGCGACAAGCTCGGAGAGGAAGCCAGATTAAAAATGAACGAGAGAAAAGAAATGATAACAAACAGAAAAGAAAATCGTGAACAAATAGCTAAGATAAGTAAAGAAATTTCAAAAGCAATTAGACACCATAGAAAAACAAATCGGCTTAATATAATAAGGGAACAAATAAATAAAACAGGAGGAATTAAAAGTGCTTTAAAACAACTTAAAGACCATTCAACATGGATACCTAAGACGATTAAGAAAGGCAACAAAATACAAACTGCAACTAAACGTCGACACATTTTACAAATGGCAACAGATTTTTACAAAGAATTATATACGGATGACTTAAAAGAAATCGCGGACAAAACAACACCAAAAGAAGACTCAAATCCAGAACCAGTCCCAAATATCATGCAAAGTGAAGTAAGAAGAGCCATCCAAACACAGAAAGCAGGGAAATCACCTGGAGATGATAAGATAACCAATGAGATACTAAAAAATACTATAGAAGAGATAATACAACCATTTACACACATTTGCAATGAAATTTTGGATACAGAACAAATTCCTTCCCAATGGACATCGTCAACAATAATACTTTTACACAAAAAAGGAGATAAAAACGAGATTAACAATTACAGACCCATCAGTTTAATGTCAAACTTGTACAAAGTATTCAGCAAAATAATATTACACCGCATGACTAAAAATCTAGACAGAAATCAACCCAAAGAACAAGCGGGATTCCGCTCAGATTTTTCAACAATTGATCACATACATACTGTCAAACAAATAATTGAGAAATGCAATGAATACGACCGCCCGTACTACCTGTCTTTCGTCGATTATTATAAAGCATTCGACTCTTTGAAACATAATTACATATGGGATTCTTTAAAAAACCAAGGAGTGGAAAATAAATTCATTAATATCATTAGGGAAATATATGTCAACAGCACAGCCAAAGTGCAACTCGAAAACATTGGAGATCAATTTAAAATACAGAAGGGCGTGAGACAGGGAGACCCGTTGTCGCCAAAAATATTTAATGCCGTTTTGGAAAATATCTTTAGGCAACTCAACTGGGATACCCTTGGTATTAATATAAACGGGGAAAAATTGCACCACCTAAGGTTCGCAGACGATCTCATTTTGTTCGCAGAAGATCCCATCACACTACAAACAATGCTACAACAACTAGCATCAGAGAGTAAAAAGGCAGGATTATCGATGAATACAAGCAAAACTAAAATAATGACAAACAAGACCGAAGTCAAAATTGAGGTGGGCGAAGATGAGATCGAATACGTAAACGAATATGTATACCTGGGTCAAGTTATATCGGTGAAAGATTTATCGACGAAAGAAGTAGAAAGGCGAGTAAACAACACCTGGCGAAGGTACTGGTCACTCAGGGAAATCATGAAAAATAAATCTGTGCCCATCTCAGAAAAGAGAACCGTTTACAACACCTGCATACTTCCATGCCTTACCTACGGCTGCCAGACTTGGCCACTATCACAGAATATTGAAAACAAACTAGGTGTATGCCAAAGAGGAATGGAAAGGAGCATGATGGGTCTAAGGTTGAAAGACAAAAGGAAAGCTACAATAATTAGGAACACCACAAAAGTAGCAGATGTTAAAGTAAAAACACGAACCCTAAAATGGAAATGGACAGGTCACATGATGAGAACACAAACAGAAAAGTGGACCAAAAAAGGTACTGAATGGTACCCAAGGGACGGAAAACGACGCAGAGGAAGACAGATAAAAAGATGGGAGGATGATCTGCCTAAGGGATGGAGGAATACAGCGAGGGATCGACAAATTTGGAGGGAACTAGAGGAGGCCTATGTCGCAAGACAGCCTGACCTGGTAGCTGATAAGACAAATAAATAAATGAAATATGTATAATCTAAGGTTAGTTAAGATATAATTTAAGTTTAGTTAATCTTATAATTTAAGTTTAGATGTAGAAAACAAATAAGTGTAGTTTATATTTTTAGTTTCAAAATTACTATATATTGTGTATACGAAGGTCAGAGTAAATAAAGGCTATTTTTATTATTTTATTTTATTTATACAATTTGCTCAGATAATGGTACGGCATTTGTGTCTCACGAATTCAAACAATTTTATTTGCGTAATAACATAACTCATCTGACATCTCCAACGTATAATCCGGCCAGCAATGGCCAAGCAGAGAATTACGTGAAAAAAATCAAGACAGCAATAAAATCAATTTTAATAACAGGTGGTAATACTCGTGACGTAAAATATAAGATTATCAGATTTTTTATTATGCTATAGGAATTCCATTCATTCCACTACGAACAGATCACCTGCTGAGGTACTACTTGGCCGCAAATTAAGATGTAGGTTGGATTTATTGAAACCTACCACCACCTAGCTGACCCGGCACTTGATAAAGTTGTTAAAATTAAACAGTGTTTGAAGAGTAACCATTACCGCGGGAAACGGAAAGTGTCGTTCAGTATCAGTGATAACGTTTTAGCGAAACAGTACAAACAACAAAGACATTATTGGTCTCGGGGTTCAGTAGTCAAGAAAATAGGCAACTCAATTTATATAATAAAAATATGTAACAGTGATCAATATATGATATAGATGTTGAATAACCATGGAACACCCACTCCTATCAAGATCGGAGACTCTACACTCGAAGTTGTAGACGATTATGTCTACCTTGGACAAACGATTCAGTTAGGTAGGTCTAACTTCGAGAAAGAGGTCAATCGTCGAATCCGACTCGGCTGGGCAGCGTTCGGGAAGTTGCGTGGTATCTTCTCGTCCAACTTACCGCAGTGTCTCAAGACGAAAGTCTATGACCAGTGTGTGTTGCCAGTGATTACTTACGGGACCGAAACATGGTCGCTCACAATGGGCCTTATCAGAAGGCTTAAAGTCACCCAAAGGGCAATGGAGAGGGCTATGCTCGGAGTTTCTTTTCGTGATAAAATCAGAAATGAGGACATCCGCAAGAGAACCAAGGTAACCGACGTAGCCCGAAGAATAGCCAAACTGAAGTGGCAGTGGGCAGGGCACATTGCTCGCAGAACGGATGGCCGATGGGGCCGAAAAGTTCTGGAGTGGCGACCGCGAACCGGAAGACGCTGCGTTGGAAGGCCTCCCACTAGGTGGACCGATGACCTGGTGAAGGCTGCAGGGATCCGCTGGATGCGAGTCGCACGGGACCGGTCAATGTGGCGACACTTGGGGGAGGCCTATGTTCAGCAGTGGACGTCTTTCGGCTGAAATGATGAACAGTGATCAAACGGTGAAAAGGCACGCTAATCAGTTGCTGAAGTATAAGGGAGAGGAAGATATCGTTCCTGCATTCATAGTGCCGGCATCAGACGCTGCGACTAGCACTAGTCTCGAGCAGTCTTCAGCTGGCTACCAGTCACCGAGAGAGGTTGAAGCTGTGGGGCCAGCATACGCTTCCGAAGACACTGACTCCAGGACAACAGAGGCGTGGGCACTCAAGCAGACGCCACCCGTGATCACTGATAGAGATAAGCCTAGGACACACCAGACTGAGGTGACTGCTAGATCTAACCGCCAAAGAAACCCTGTAGATTATAGGAAGTTTTTTTAAGTAAAGGTGGAGGAATGTTATAGTAGTTTATTCACAGTAAACATTAAAACAATGTGGGTGGGAGTTTAATGTAGTGTTGGGTCAGACTGCTGCGCCAGTCGAATAAACTAGCTCATACGTACCGGTTGTGTCATTCGGCTACCTACCCCCACCGCAATTATAACAGACAGCTATCAGAACAAGACTTAAAGTAGTAAGTAGATACTGACAGCATCGTGTGCGCACACGGATACGAGTGGCTCGTCGCACACCTGCACGGTGAGCGTGGGCTCGTGCTGGCGCCGCAGGAGGTCCCACAAGCACAGCCGCCCGTCTTGCTGCACCAGTAACATCAGCGACAACCTGCAAGCGCGCGAAGGTCAGCGGCGAGATGGCATGCGAGGGGTGGTGGTTGGGGTGCAGGAGATGGCACCTCGTAGGGCTCCAGGTGCCGTCGGTGATGCGGTAACGAGCAGACGGCGTCCACAGGATGGCAGACTCGCGGCAGTCCTCGCTCCATATTCGCGCGGTCCAGTCGCCCACCGTCAGGAAGTTCTTCAGGAAGCCGGGGTTGCGCTGCACACGCCACACGCAGCCCAGGTGCGCGAGGTACTGCAAGTTGTCATGTCATTGTGAAGGTATCCTATCAAATAGGCCAGACAGTTGATTCATTGAGTTTCATTGGTACAACTATAAACCTAATATTGTTTTTTTTTTTAGTTGTGTTTTTAGCGCGCTATGAAACTAGATATTCTTATCTAGTTATCAAGAAAACACCCAGTATGTAACATGTCTATTTCACTATTCCTTTGACAAGCATACCCAAAAGTCGGAGCAGATTGACAAATCTATTAATATCTGACGGAAACCTGAACCTGATAAACCCCTAATAATCTAAATAAAAGCTGAGTAAGAATACCTTCGCAGGCATCTTTTCTAACGGCGTTTTTCCTTTTCTGTTTCCGCCAATGACGAATCCGTTCTCGGTACCGACCATGAAGCGCGTCGGTATCGTCGCCTCGTACTCCATCGCGCTGACGCCGTTGGAGTTCGCAATGCTTTGCACTTCGAAGCTCGACTTGACCACGTCGATAATCATCTCATCGGTAGGTCCGTCAAACATGCGCATGTCCCACCACTTGCACACGCCGTCGGCCCCGCCCGAGAAGAATTCCTTGCCGGACTTGGAGTTGATGAAGATAACTTTGCGCACCATGTCGAGGTGCGCCACGTGCGGCGGGCTGGTGAGCGCGGGCTCGCCGCCGGCCACGCGCATGTCCCACACGGCCACGCTGCCGTTCATGAGCCCGCCCGCCAGCACGTACACGTCTTTGGGGTTGTACTGTAGGTCCAGCACCGGGCACGGCGGCAAGATGGTCCTGTCGGGCTGGTTGGCGTTCTCCAGGTCCCAGATGAACGCGAGGAAAGGGGTGCGCGGCAGACGGTTGAAGTCCACGTCCACGTAAGTGGCGGCGAAGCGGCCGCCGCCGTCGGGCTGCCAGCTCAGCGAGCTGATGGGGCGCGGTTGCCCGGGCACGCAGTACACATTCACGGTTCGACAGCTGTTGTGCTCCACGGCGGGCATGTTCCTTAACTCTGCGTAATACGTTTGGTACATTTCAATGGCGTTATTTTGTAACACGATTCGTTCCAATCCCTGTAAAATGTCAAACAATAATAAGCTGGAAGCCGAGTAATGAGCACAGATGATAGTGTTATTTTATGGCAGCGCAACGCTACTGACCGTGGCGTTCGACATTACGCAGTGGATGTAGCCGTCATCCTTCTCGATCTTCCGGCGATACCTCTGCGTGGCTTCCGGGTCGTTCACGTTCACCCCGTCGGGCCAGCCCCCCTCCGCGTGGTTGGCGCCGGAGTTGCTGAACTCGGCCCTGCAACAGATAAGACGCGGCGCGGCGGCGGTTGAGCGCGGTGGACTGGCGGGCCGCGGGGCGGGTACGGCGCGGCTAGTACCGTGACCTACCGGATGGTGTTGATCTCGCATTGCGAATAGTTAGGAGTGTTCTGCGTGATGGAGTTCACAGGGTTGCGCAGAATGTACTTGGGCCACTCCAGCGGGTTGCACGGGATGCTGTCGCACATGTTCACCTGCGTCATCGAGAACATCGGCTGGCGACCGAAACTGCTGCGTATTTTATTATATACGTATGTCGTTGACGCCATTTTAGGTACTTAGATTATTGCTTTAAGAATAATCAACAACGAATTATCATAAGATAAATACTATAAGGTTAATTAAGATAAACTTAAAGACTTCAAATAGCACTGATCACAGAATAGAATACTTCAAAGAGTAGAATATTTTTAAGCCCGATTCACACACCAGTGAAGTCACAGTTCCGGCACAGTGCCGCCACTATGATAATTATTCTTTCATACATTCACTATGAACACACCTGTCTGTGTCAGTGACGAGACAGTGCTCTCAGTGTCAGTGCCGGCGCCGACAATCACGGACGTAATCGTCGACGATAATATTTTTTACCGGATCACGGACGCCGTTGCTTCAAAAACAAAATGGAGGACGAGCGATTGATCAAATTGGTCCGTTAAAATGCTGTTTTGAATGATTTGTCGCATGTAAAGTACATGGATACAAAATACAAAACCAATTCTCCTTCTGTTTATCTTAATTGCCATGCTTCATGCACCCTTTTTCTTTTCCTCGATGCTGCTCTTCTTCTTCGTCTAAAGCAATGGCTATCATTGCTAGTTGTAGCGTTAAAAATAAAAATATCATACCACTTTCGATATTTATAATATAATTTAATAGGAAAATAAGATGTGATTATAATAAAGAATTAAAATATAAAAATAAAATAAGCCTAATCCTGCACCAGATAGAATATTGTTTAAAAAAAATGATTTAAAAGATAATTTTGTGATTTTTGCTAGGAAGCTTCTGTGCACAAATGACTTTTACCTTTTTAAAATACACAGTACTGATATACTGATAAAGCTAAAACATGAGTTCTAATTAAATCATGGACTTATGAATTATCCTAAGTCCACAAAAGAAAAATGTCTCTCACAAACGTTTAAAGATACTGTCTTATTTAGAGTTATTCTATGAATTCATCCTCTGGAGTTCCAAATAAAAAACTGTTGGGTAATACCTTTACAACTCTATAAAGTGATGTTGTGATTCAACACGGAGTAACATGTCGATACTCCTGTTGCCTCCACCAAAAAGTACACGTAGAGAGTGGCAGAACGCGTAGCAAACCTCGCAGTCGCCGTTCCGGTTAGTAAATGAACTGATTATTTTAACCAATCAAAATGTGAGAATATCACATGAGTGATGATTTTTTAAGCGATTTCAATAAATGGCCATAAAATAATAATAATAATAAATAAATTTATTTCTATAACTTCAATAAACATTACGTCACTGTGGGCTCAACTCCTGAACTAGGACAGCCAGTATGACAGGGGTTACATAGGTCTAAATGTGGAAGCTCATTGCTTACTGTAGCTACTGTAGAAATTTACTAAAAATAAAAAATAAATGTCCACTGCAGAAATTGACATAAAATAAAAACTTAAGATGAATTGACAAAAACTAACAGAAGAACAGAAGGAAGATAAGGTAAAATAAAATAAAGGCACATTTCATAATTATGGAATACAGGAAGCGTGTGTGTGGTCAGATGTGTGGTGGTGTGTGTGTGTGTGTGTGTGTGTTATGAATATTTATGTTACTAGGTTAGAGTACTTATAAGGGTTTCAGTGTCATGGAAGCTATAGTTTTCCAACCAAAGTAACATTAGGGCTTGCATGAACGCTTCTTCAAATTTTAATTTCACCATTTGATACTAAAAATAAAACTTAGTAATAGCATTGAGGTTGCATGTGGATAAGTCCAAACAGGCTTTAATGCAAGAACGCTGCATAATTCTGTATTATTGAACAGAGCCATAGCAACAATCACAATTTACGTCACACACGTTTTGCCTCAAGATCCCTACAGAACTGATGACATGTGTAAATTGAAGATCTGCCGCATCACTGTAGCACTGATACAGACCAGCGCGTTGCCGGAACTGACTTCACTGATATGTGTGAATCGGGCTTTATACCAAAAGTACTGCTGACAAGGCTTCAAACTACGAGCCACAGAGCATCTAAAATACTGGTACGAGCATAGATTAAACACCAAAGAGTAGAATACTTATACCGTTAAACACTTACGGCCAGTCTCTTCAACAAAAAACAGCCAAAGTAACGTCATAACGATTAATTATTTTTTTTTACAATTTTAGCTGTTGGTTTAATTGTTAGTTTGCCTATTAACTTTTTCGGTGCGGCTAAAGCAAAAGTCATTGTCATTTTGATAAAGTTGTAGGTAATATCACTGCGTTTATTTAAATGCATTAACCTGGAAAGAGTTGTCCTGAGAAATGGAAGGAGTGGAGGGACACCTTCACCCGAGAGTGGGACAGAGCATGCTAGGAAAAAAAATAATCAAGCTTTTATTTTACTATTTAAATGTTATTAATTACGATCTTCGTCCAGTGGGTACAAGTTCAAAGTAACACAGGCTATAGCTGCTTTAGCAGGGATGTTCATGCAAATGCCAAGAAATGAAGAACTAGAAACAGAAAGCATAAAGGTTATTATGCAACCTGAACCACGACGCGTGATCACCGTGAGAGCATAAAATGCACCGTTGCAGTTTAGGCTGGTCCCTCTAGAACCTTCAATGCATTTTTGTCAACTTAGCAGATAAGTAGCGTTAAGTTCCACATGTATCCGCTGGGTTTAGAATTGGAGATTACAATAGAGCATGCACTTCTGCTCTACTCTTTTATTTAATACTAGCTGTTGCCCGCGACTTCGTTCGCGTGGAAATTTTGGTGTGCATGTGTGAGACTGCCTCGTTGGTCTAGTGGTCGCAAGCGCGACTACTAAGCGTGGGGATCGATTCCCGGGTCGGGCAAAGTGTTAAAAAAAAAATGTTTATTTCAATTACATAAAGTTGTCACACACATGATTTGGAGATCACCTTTTAAGCAAGGAGATGCTTGTGTTAGGGGGCGTCCATTAATTACGTGAGGCGATTTTCTCCCCCCTTGGTGGCATGTCGTGAGATTTGGCTTGACCCCCTCACCTCGCTCATAATCTCACGTGAGATTTATCAAAATGCGTAGTTTAGTATAAAAACGGTAATCTGTGCTTGATTGCGTTGAATTCACAAAAAAAAAAATAATTTGTAGAGAAACATGTTTACTTAATTAAACCCAGTGATATTAGCCGAGACCCCCTCTCACCCTCGTGAGATTGGGTAATATTTGGCGCAACGCCCCCCCCCCCCCCCCTCCAGTAGCAGCCACGTAATCTGGATTTGTGCCCGGTTGATGGCAATAAGCTTTCCCCCTATTACATAGGACTTCAATATAACTGGTGAAATGTGTGTGTACGATAAGGTGCACGTCTGCCCAACCCTTCGGGGATTTAAGGCGTGATGTTATGTTATGTGTGAAAATGTACTGATGCCTACAAAAAGCGTCCTTTAAGGTGCTGTAATTCTGGGCGGCAGCGGTCCGAAACAAAATTAAATGGCGTTGAGGCGACGATATGGCTTTAGAAATGGTGTCCCCGTGTTTCGCAGACAGAAATCTTATAGAATTTCTTTTCGCCGAAAATGTTTCAAATATTATTCGGTTCTTGTATTTTTATTTCCAATATTATTATTTTAACGACTATTTACTTGAATGAAACATATTTCACAGAGATACAATTCAATGAATTTTAAAATCACATTGTTTTATTTAACAAACTTATCAAACTGTAGAATTATTTTTTAACGAATATTGTTTGTTCGGTGTATTTTTCTACGACATTTTATTTCAGCGGAAATGTAAAAGTAGACGTTGTGCTATCCATAATCTTCTATATACATATAATAAAATCGTAGACTTTCCGTGTCTGTACATCACAGATTTTTGCAAAAAAATCAATAGGAGGTGCGAGAAATAAGTAATAGAAAGTAAAATTTTTGTCTGTTTGTCGGTTTTTCGGTTTGTCTGTTCGTTTGTGCGCGCATCACGTAAAAACCCCTCATTGCATTCGAAATCTAAATATTACGAAATAAGAAGCATTGTTCTGAGTATTATTTAGCGTTTATTTCATCTCAATCGACGAACAGACACAAAAAATTAATTTTTAAAATTTAGTTAGTAACCTCATACGCGATTTCTATGATAAAAATAATTTACGTAAATAGGTTTTAGTCGTAGAGTAGTCGGAATGGCTGAAAACTAATTTACTTTTATTTTTCCTTTTGTCTTTACTCTTTGCACGGAAGTGATAAGTACTACGTACGCACGCGACGGCCAGTCAAGCTTTAAAAAACCAGTTTATGCGGATCTCTCATTGTATAGGAAATCTATACAAAGCGAGGCCAAGTTATACTGGAAATTTACAACTTCATGTGCTGCCGTGTGTATAACAGCAATTCTTACTTGCATTAAAATTTTTCCACCATTCTAACAAGGTGACCATTGACATTTTATATAAAAAAGGAGGACAAGATGGAAAGGCTGAGAATATATAAAATACTTTCGTTTGAATATTAAAACAGGCTAATCAGTCTTTAAAAAAGGCATCGTTCTTTTCGGTTTTGAATATCAAAATACCTATCCAAAAATTCAAACAAATTATTATTTGTGTTTTGCTTACTTTGACAGTCTTGGGTAGAAGATTTCTATTTCGTATTAAATACGAAATATAAAAATTAAAACATATAATTTTTTTTTATATGTGCCTACCGAAATGACTTTGAATACTAATAATTTAGTAGATTAATGATCATTGCCACATTGCGCGAGAGGGAAAAAGCTAAAATCCGGCAGTGACCAGCCTCAGAACGGCTATTTAAAACTTACGTTAACGGAGTAAAATACTTACATGAACAAACTAACATTGCGAATGGGTAGCCTGATAAAGTTAAGTCAAGGCTACCCTTTATTAAAACTAACGGAACTAATCTTTTTTCCAAACCAAACGAAATCAAAATTGAATTAGAGTACATATCTACAAAGCATAAGAGCCACGAACCTGTTAGGTTGTCATCTTTTTGTCCCTACTACAGGGTTGTAAGTTACAAATAGATTAATTGATACTATATGTCCAATCATCTATTTTCTTATTAAAATATGCATTAAAAGAACAGATAGGTAATTTAATTACAAACACGATGGCATAACGGTAAAATCAGTCAAGCCCCACGGTTGTCGCACTTTTAAATAGTCTTCACTTAATGATATCAGGCAACCCATTTGTTATGCTTTTTTCATGTATATTAAACCTCTTTTTGACGCAGTAAACATATGGGGTGTGGGCATAGGATTTTTTTTTGATACTAGACAGGCTTATTTACATGGTAGAGATACCCCAGAGTGAACAGGAGTTATATTCGTAAGAGCAACTGTTTCACTCGCGACATATCTTTAACGTTTAAATGTGACTGCACTTGCATTTGAACTTCGGAGCAAAATATTAATAATAGTCAGTAGTAACATAAATATGGTGAATAGTCAAGGGGCTTGCTTTCAATAGTATTTGTTACATCGATCTGCGTCATACTTGCGTCTACGCTTCAACTTTTTTTTTGCCCGTTCATCAGAGTCCTTGCAAAAGTATCCGCTTCGGCAATCATAGTCTATCTTCGGAAACATGAGATCTAATATAATTCCCATGTCCTTTTTCTTCTTTTGTATCGTTGATTTATCAAATTATTAGCACCCAGGTGGCTACGTTAATCGCGGTTTCAGTAGCGTTTTTGACAGTAAGTCCTCTAAAACGCAGGTGTAGGGACACTTTGGATACTCCAGGAAGTTGGCCATGATCTGGTCGGGAGCCCTGTATTCACAGTTAGCTGCTGCTACCATGGAAGTACATGTCTATATCAAAAATTTTATGGCTGGCCCAGCCATAAAATTTTTATAAAGGGGTGGGGAGTGTCGACGAAGTGTGACATTGTGTGACAAGGGGTGGGAAGGGTCCTAAATTTGGTGACGTCACATTTCAAAATCGAATATTGCTAAGTTTTAAAAAACGAAATTTGAACTATTAACGAAAACTTATTAAAGAAATATTTCCAACTCTATCGGCGGAAGCATGTCAAATTGCAAAATATGTGACGTCACACTTGGGAGGGGGGAGTCTCTCAAAAATTGCAGCCCTAACAGCACACAGCTCTGATAAGGACGGATTTTTTGACCCCACCGGTCAAAAAATCATAAAATTCGTATGACGTAATTTATGGATGGTCCCTTATGTATCACCATTGTTAGAATATTACAGATATACGACGAAAATCCTAAAAGTGCGGAATGAATGCACTACAATGCCTTGAAAAACCAAACTTAGAAGCTTTGTATCTGTCGGTTACACTGCGACGCGATATTCGTATTAATTCGGAAACATGAAGATTATCGAAGCGGTCTTTCTGGTTCTATTGCTAAATACATAAAATTCAAGCGTTTGCAGTATTTCTCAATAAAATGTTTTTGTACATTCTCACTTTTGTTTCCATCGTTTGTGTCCATCACATTTTTTCCATCGGCTGATTGAGCTCTCAGAACTGAAAGATTTTTTTTTTATTTGTAAGGGTGTTAACCGTTGGAGCCTAGGATAGATTATGGGTTGCATCAATATTTAGCTTTGACAATGACAAAATAATGTGCGCTCACGTGTGCGAAGCCGCGGGCACAGCTAGTCATGTAATAAAAATGAAACTATGGTGATTTCGTAGTGTATCTTATAAAGGAACGTTATCAGTGGTGATCGATTGAGTCCCGTCACTACTGTCACTGAAAGATCTGTGATGATCTATTCCAGTTTTTTCAAAGTGTGGGTCACGAGCCCCTGGGGGTTCACGAAGCCTCTATAGAGATCGCGAAAACTATCTCAAGAAAAAAAACAATAAAGTATAAAAAGATTTATTAAGAAAAGTTTATAAAGTTTATTTGGAACAACTTAAGTTATACAGGTTACACAGGAAAAACGAAGATAGCTACTAGAGTAAAATACTGTGGCGCAGCTATCAACGCCCAATTCATAGTAAATAGAATAGACATTGTTCCAGATTAACCTAAAAAAGTTAAATTATAAATTAACAAAACAAAGAGAATGAAAACAAACCGAAAAAATTAAATAAAAATATTATATTTTACACTGTGTGGTTACTGTGTTGTGTATATGTAGAGTGGAGGTGGGTATGAGGTGTGTTATGGTATGTGTGTGTGTACCGCGTTTATGACACCATAAGTTGCTCAGTCTCATCATAGGACAGGCACCTAAGCCAGTTGGTCACTTTTATCTTCAGTACATTCCTAGTCATAGGGTATATTTTAATACTTTTATTTAAGGTATTATAGAGTTTAGAGCTGGTGTGAGTGAAGTGGCGACTGACCGACGCTAACCTACAGCGTTCAGTCTGACAGACTCTGTCGGCACGACGGTTCTTTGTAAGGGACTGAGGGTCATAAGGGAGAAGTAGGTGTTTCCTAAGAACTGTTTGCAGCACGAACAACTGTCTCACTGAGAGGACTCGACTCGCAAATTGAGTATAGATCAGAAGTGGGAAATCTAATCGGTTTTTTAGCGAGTACTTTTAGAACTGCTCTCTGTGCCCTCTCTAGGCGCAGCATGGTTGTCTTGTGGGTCCCCCCCCCCCCCACGTGGTTATGCAGTAACTGAGGACTGATTGAGCAAGGGCAAAGTAGACCATTCTAAGGCACCGGAAATCAGCAGCCGCTCGAAGTTTTTTGAATATGTAAATCAATCTTCTGACTCGAATCACAACTGAATTAATCTGTTTTTTCCATGTCAAAAGATTATCCAATATAACACCAAGGTATTTTATGCTATCGGACCGTTCTATTAGAGCACAGCTACAGGTGTTGGCCACTGGGTTAGTACACATATGGCTCCTGATTTCAAACGACGAAGGCGGTTGGCTAAGTGCACTCGGGGTGAAAGGGCAAAGTAGAACTTAGTCTTGGAGATGTTGAGCGTGAGCAGATTCGAGGTTAACCACATCATTACCCTCCTCAGTTATGAGAGCTGTGTCATCCGCATATGTAATAATTTTTGTGTTCGGAAGAGATAACTGACACAGCTCATTGACATATATGAGGAAGAGGGTTGGTCCTAGGACACTACCCTGGGGAACCCCATAAAACAAATTTTCTTCATCACTTACAAATGATCCAACCTTCACAACCTGTTTACGACCCGATAAGTAGCTACGAAATACTTCGAGGGCAATGCCACGTATGCCAATCTGTTCCAGTTTGCCAATCAATTTGGTGTCAGAAACGGTGTCGAACGCCTTCGAGAGGTCTAGGAAAACACCAAGAGACTTCTGCTTATTATTAAAGTGCGACTATTGTACTTGTGAGCTCCAGGGTAGCGTCTTCTGTTGATTTTCCCACTCTGAACCCATATTGATTTTCGGCCAGGATGTTGAATTTTGCTAAGAATTTCACAAGCCGCACGTTGATAACTTTCTCGAAGATTTTTGAGATGGTTGAAAGGACGGATATAGGCCTGTCATTAGAAACAAGATCCTTGTCTCCTCCCTTGTATTGAACTATGGCAGTTTTGAAAACATCTGGAAAAATACCAGTGGATAGAGAAAGACTAAAAATGTGAACAAGGAGAGGGATAATTGTATCTTTTGTGGCCTTGATTATTGTGGATGGAATTCCATCATAACAGCACATTCATCTTTGAGGGTTAAAATAATGCTTTCAATTTCAGCGTCATCAACGTCGTACATGACCATCGATTCCAACGGGACTTTCATGGAAGAGCTAGCCTGGGGCGAAAGGTGAAGGTCTGAACTTGACTTTGGGATGAAGAATTCGGGAACTTGGGTACTGCCCACATTCGCAAAGTAACGGTTTACCAGATTGACAGAATGAACCTCTTCATTCTGTCGTCCTCACATTTCAGTAACTCTGAAGAAAAAGTTTTACCCTTGTCCAAATGGGATATTTCTTTAATAACTTTCCAAGTTGCCTTAACGTTCCTGCCGGCCTTCTGAAATTCCGACTTTTCATATTCGCGTTTGAGCTTCTTTAGTAAATTATTGCAGAAAGTTCGATAGCGACGATAGATAGTTTTATGAGTGTCGTTTTCTGGGTGTTTCTTTAAGGTTTTATGTAATTTGTCTCTTTGTCGAATACATCTAAGGAGGAGTGATCCAAGGCTTGATGATGCGTCTTCTACTAGGAATGACCGAAGAAATTGTATGGATATTTACTGAAGAGGATAGTAGAGATAGTTTCGGCAGCAAAATTTGGGTTATTTGAATTTAGTATTTCAGTAAAGTCTGCTTTTTCGATGTCAGATTTTACTTTTGCAATATCAATTTTAGTTTTTACTGAAAGTTTTCTTGTATTTATTGCGATATCAGGATTGCAAAACAATACAACTGGAGAATAGTCAGTTATATCACATTCTAGTACCAATGTTGTGGCAGTATGAGTTGACTTCAGCAATACATGGTCTAGACAATTAGCAAGCCTGGTGGGGAAAAAATGTACAGGAAGCATAGCGTGCGATGCAGTAATGTTTAAATATTCATCACAATTTAGATCCACGTTCGTAGATGCAATGTTAATATTTATATCACCGATAAGTGAGATAGTTTTGAATTTTGTTAAGAGATGGAGCAACATATCTAGACTGCTGAAAAAGGGATTGAGGTCTTGAATCGAGGGTTACTATATACTGCCACAATTGCGAGCTTGTCAGAGAATTTCAGTAACAAACAATTTGCATCATTAACCAAGGGAGTTTCAAAAGAGTATTGTAAATCCTTTCTGACGTAGGCAACAACTCCATCATTTTGGAAATGAAGTGGTACAAGTATGAAGCCTGATAGAGGAGGAATATTTGGACATTTGCTCAGCCAACATTCAGACAACAAAATAACATCCAGTGTATAACTCAATCTGCTTAATAACAATGTTAGATTGTCAAAGTTACACTTGATACTTCGAATATTGACATGTAAGATTTTAAGTGTACATTCTGGTTTATTCAAATACTTAACACTTGCCTCCGGAGAGCAGACAAAACATTCTGAGACAGAAAGTTTTTCGATCTCGGTATTAATTATGTTTGGATCATCCATAATGATTATATGAACATAAAAAGGAAATTCTTTGTAGGAGCAGCAATAGGCTTAGGTCTGTGCAGGATATGAATTTAAATTTATCACGAAAAAACTTAGTTATGTATGTAATTGCTTCGGGATTAGGTGATTTTCCATTACAGAAACAAGCGAAATTATGTGTCGTCAAATTGTAAAACTTGCGGTATATGAAATGTAGTGTTAATTTTAGAGTGTAGTAAAAGAGTTGTGTGTCGTGTAATGAAATAGTGTACAATTGGTTGTTAATTAGAATTATGGAATTAAATAATATTAACATTAAGAAATACAGGTAATAAACATAACAGAAAAACATATGGAACAGAAACCAATAATAAGCAGAAAATTGTAAATTAATTAGATAATACGAAATCGGGTATATAGTCATGCGGACTTCAAAATAGAAGAAAGGTCAGCATCAGTCTTAACTTCGAAGTGTTTGTATCCCTCTCTCTCGCGGACGAAGATCTTGCCGTCCAGCAGAATTTATAGTCGTTGCATCTAGCCGCCTCACGTGCCAGGAAGTATAGTCTCTTTTTTCTTGTTATTAGATTTTCAGAGACAAAGATTGGTTTAGTAGGGCCACTGATTTTAAGATGCTCCGTTGTCAACTTGAAAGAGTTCCTGTTGTGCTTACGGAAGTTTTCCAAAAATTCTTCCTTGCGTAGGACTGATGTAAAATCGACGATAATGGTTTTGTTAGCCGGATCTTTTGTTTGGACACGGAAAATATCTTTAATTTCTTAAGGTTTAATTTGCAAGTTGATGAGATTGCCCGTATCAGCCACGGTTTTCAATAATGATGTCTTTGTCTCAGATTTAGCCACTGGGATATTACGTATCTCTAGACAGGAGGACCTGGAACTCTGCTCATAATTTTCGAGTTTTACCTCCTACTTATGGATGTAGGACAAGTTTTCCTTACGCTCGGATTCCAATAACTCAACTCGCGAAGTTATTTCGTTGAATTTTAATTTTGACATAAGGATATAAATATTTTGTATGTTAATAAAATTAACAAAAAAATGAAAACTTATGAGTACTATTCCATCATAGTACGTTGCGCTTGTTGTTCATTAACCAATTTCTCCCATCGTTGATCCAATTTCATCATCTGCTCTTTCAGTCTAGCAATAAATCCACTAAACTTATACTGTCATTTACGGGATATCTTCCGTGATTATTCATGATTTTGAGCTCCCGATATTTCGATGCTGTTGCAATGAATAATCACGGAAGATATCCCGTAAATGAAAGTATAAGTTTTGTTGTAAACCGTGAAAGCTTAAAACAGTGTTTGAATAAATCCACTGTTCGCACCAGTCGTGGCTTTTGCTCTGTCACTACAAATAGCAATGCATTTTTTTGCCCAATTGATATCCATATCTTGCGTAGCTTCAAGGAACATGTTATGCAAGCACTGACCTGTAGTATTGGCGGGAAGTGCTCTACAAAAGAGTATTTCTTCCATTAATTTTTCATTAGATTTTAAACGCACAATTTGTATTTATCCGAATCCTAATTATGCAAATGCATAAAAATGTTGTATGGATTGAATATTATATTTATTATGTTAGGTACCATAATAAAATACACGAAAAAAACGTAGGGTCGAGGGTCGACAAATATTTTTTTTACTGTGGGGGTCGTGTCATGAAAAAGGTTGAAAAACATTTCTATTCCATCGTTCGATACGTTCATATTTTTGCGTGGGATTTTATGTTTATCATTGCGATTTTGGGGATTCTCGATGACTTGGTCTTTACATCTTGAACTGACGATACTGCACCCTGATTTGGACTACCGCATTATTCTTTCGACAACGAGTCGCTTTTGATTTAGACTTTGATTTTAACCACTAACATGCGTTGCGTTAATTGCCATTTACGACTTGCGCGCTTACGGAGCCATCGTCTCTCTGATGAAGGTGCTTAGATGTTGGAAAAAGTGTAGACATGGGTGTATCTGTATGTGTGTTCAGAAGAAATACATCCTGTACTAATTATCTATCCTGAATTTCATGGTAACCACCCATTTATTTTACGTGACAGAATTAAAGCTATGCACATAGGAAGCAAGTCCTATTATAAATATAACGCAGTAGATAGAAGGCTACAGGGGCGAAGTGGTGTATTGAAGTGCTATTGTTGCCACTGTCCTGTTATGACACGGACAGTCGGTTGTTGCTCTCAAGTCATGAGCATATTCTGGTACATGGGCTATGCCAGACACCAGAGCTATATCGCTGCACCAGCTTTCTTTTTAGATAATCTTTTAATAAGATAATATTTTTTTCTACAACACTATTGAAAAATCTATACTAATATTATAAAGGAGTTTGTTTGTTTGTTTGTTTGAACGCGCTAATCTCAGGAACTGCTGGTTCGATTTAAAAAATTCTTTTAGTGTTAGATAGCCCATTTATCGAGGAAGGTTATAGGAAATTTTACGCGGACGAAGGTCGCGGGCAAAAGCCAGTATAAAATAAAAACCATGTAAAAATACCATTAAACGAGATTTATTACGTCACATTACACATTTTTATTCAACAAAGCCTGCCTTTCAATAGCTGTACTCGTACATAGCTATTGTTATAATTTATGTAAAAGTATATCTTCTTTTAGCGTAGTAAGAATCGTTTTATTTCACCATGATTTGCTTATAGATCAAACTCGCAACAACATAGTTTTAATAGTGATTGAACTAATTACTAGGTTAGTAATCAGTATAGCCTGTAGCCGCAGTCTGGCAGTATTATGATTCATCAATTAGGTACAGGCAATGAAGTAAAAATTCGGGTTTTGGCTTAAGACGAGAAGCCCACACGTTCCGTCTAAACTAAAACTGTGAGGGAAATACGGTATTCTTAGAGACCAGAAGCGAAAAAGAAAGTTATATTTCTTACAATTTGTCTTTAATCAACAACTAGCACATAAGTATATAAAAAGTACATCAGAATAATATAACACGGCCTTGAACCCAAATTATTACCTCCCCTGGCACCTGTCATTTGCCTACTACCATAAACCAAAGAGAACCAAAAATCACAGAGCATCATCCAAAGAGGTCGTGTACAGTGCGCCATGCCTTCTTATACCCTTCTACTCGGACCGGGTAGGTTGGAAAGGGAATTATCTAAGAGTAGTTTATTCGAATCTTCCTTTATGATTCATCCTAAATATTATTATTTTTTGATTCACTTTAAATAAACAAGCAGACATTCCACAGTTAAAAACCTTAATCGTAAGATTTTTAGTTTATCTTGTATAAAGACGTATATCTCTTTTCTCCCAACTTGTTCGTCTTACTTTCCATTAACTTTTCTGTTAGTCTTCAGTCGTTTTACAACTATGTATAAGTTGCCATAATGAATGCTACCTCTAAGAGTGGGTCCCAAAATACATGTAACTTCGCCAGTGTTCTTTAAAGGTTGGTAAACATATTATAAAGTTAGTGTGGGTTAGGTTCAACAATTTTTCTCTTATGAATATCACTAATTCTATATAATTACGGGTTTTAAGAAAGTCTTCTTCACCTATATAAATTATGCAAAAATCAGAGTGGGTATAGTCCTTTACTTTTCCGTCAATTTTATCCAATAATTGTTCCAATCCACATTTAGGTTTACGGTAGTGGCACATGTCGTAATTTTGTAAACCAGTAGTGGTAGCAATGTTATATAACATGTTTGAGGTTTCACTACTAATTAAGCATATTTTAGGTATATTATGGCATTTTTGTGTGTCTCGTATGACTTTTGTACTTGTGATGCCTAAGCTGCTGTCATTTCCACTATACAAGTTATTTTCCAATGCGGAGTTATTCTCGTTAATCCTAATTGTCTGCGTTTGTTTGGTTTTTGTGGTTTTTTTTTTTGTAATATATTTTTAGGTGTCGTCCACTTTTACTTTCGCTGGATTATTGGCTATTTTTTTGTATACCATGGTTCTTCTTAGAAAATTCTTCGTTTTGTTTCTTCAAATTATGATTTTCTAATGGTAATGATTCAATCTCCTTATACGCGCTATTTAGTTGAGAAGTTAAATTGTCTATATTCGTCTTCCGATACTTCTGGTAAACTATTTGTTGTCTGTTCCAAACTTTGTGAAATAATGTCTATCACTACCATCATTGTTTGGTTCCGACTGCGTACGTGTTGCGCCTGAATGTTATGGGCCTACCACACGTGTTGCGCCTGAATGTTATGGGCCTACCACACGTGCAAGTATCACCACAGTTTTGCCTGCGCAGGCTGGCTTGTACTCGGAACACCGTGCGTGTGGTAAAACTGTATCACGCACCAACCCCCTAGCGCGGCTTGCGCATTTTTTGACTCGTTTGAAATGTTGCCTGCGCAAGCCCGGCCTGCGCGTGTGGTTGAGTGTACAGTGTTCAAGCCGCAGTCGAGGCGAGTCGTCGTCCGGTGAGGTACTAGGTCTTCAGTCACGAAATGGCAGATTTGCGTTCATACAATCGTGAGTTCACAACGGAATTAATAAATTTATACAAATCTCTACCTGCACTATGGAAAATCAAATCGAAGGATTATTCAGACCGAAATAAAAAAAATGATGCCTACGAACGAATGATTAATAAAATGAAAGAGGTAATAACTTAAACAATATTTGTACATGATTTCTTTGCATAATATTGCAATTGTCAGTTATTATTGTTGTACCTATTCTTTTTAGATCGAACCTGAAGCTACGAAGGACACAGTAAAGAAAAAAATAAATTCTCTTAGAAGTTCCTATAGAAAAGAATTGAAAAAAGTGAGTGCATCCATAAGATCTGGTGCTGCCACTGAAGATATATATGAACCATCTTTATGGTATTTTCACCTACTGGATTTTTTACAGGATCACGAGACACCCAGACAGTCATTGTCAAACTTTGATGACACAGTCTCCCAGGTATAATAAAACAACTTTTTTGTTTGGTTAGTTACTTTTATTTTTGAACATGTCTAGTATGTATCAAGAACAAAATTACGTAGTATTTCTATTACACATTCTATTCTGCCACGGCACAGTGCCTTCGTTTTTAAAATAATTTAAAAATTCTTCTCTTGTCGCTTTGGCATCGTTAGAAATGTTTCTGTAATGTCCTCTCTGTAATTCCAATAAAGTTGTATCTGCTCTTAAACCTAACGTAAAAGTACCTTCTATTGTATCTTCAATATCCAAGGAACAAACTGGGGTATAAGTGGTAGAGTATTTTTTTCTCAAAAAATTATGTAGCACACAACATGTCATAAACACAATGTCTATATTTTGGGAGCCAAATTTATACTAGTATGAAAAATTCTGAACCTAGATGCTAATATGCCGAAGGCGTTTTCTACAATGCGCCTAGCTCTTGACAAACGATAATTGAAAATTCTGCGCTCACTTGTTAATTCTCTTTGACTAAACGGTTTCAAAAAGTTTGGGGTTAACGCAAACGCTTCATCACCTATAAAAACGTAGTTAAGAACTTTATTAGAATTATTTAAATGTTCTGGCTCCGGAATGTGCAATGACTGGTTATTTAATTTATCGTAGAATTTCGTCTGCTCAATTACACCTCCGTCAGAAATTCTTCCATTTATGCCAAATTCACATACGATAAATTCATAATTAGCGTTTGCTACTGCCATCAAAACCATGCTGTGGAACCCTTTATAATTATAAAAATAGGAACCACTTCCTGGCGGTGGTATTATTTGTACATGCTTTCCATCTACCGCTCCCAAGCAGTGAGGGAAATTCCATTTTTGTTCGAAGTCTTGTGCTATTTGTTTCCATTCTTCTTGTGAGTTTGGTACCTGTAACATAATATAATTTTTCAGGATGAATCGAGTTCAACGTTAACTTCACCTCCTCCTCGCACACATTCTCGGGAAGATGTACACTCAGACAACTCTTTTGAGCCTCCATCTTCACATAGTAGTGTACCACCACCTACTCCGGATAGCCGAACTTTACCACCTCGACGAATGAAAAAAAGGGCTATAGATGATGACAACAATATAAATTAAGCAATAACTAAAGTGGGAAATTGTATTACTAAGTGGTCACAGCCACAGTCTTTAGACAGACATGATAGTTTTGGCCAAAACGTTGCACATAAGTTGAGAAATATGTCAAATGAACAGTGTATTTATACAGAAAAATTAATAAATGAAGCAATTTTTGAAGGGGAATTAGGAAACTTAAATCGTCATTGTTCAATTTTCATACCATCTAATACTAATATTCCTTTACATATATCACGAATGAGTAATAATATACCACAACCTCGGAATACAGGCGGTTTACAGACTCAAGATCAGATTTTTGCACCAGACGCTGAAAATCGGATATCGGAAACACTGAATACAGGCGGTTTTCCGAATGAATATCAGATATCAGATAATTTGATTTTTAACTCTGTACCAGACGCTGAAAGTCAGCAGTCAAGTGTTGGTTCTGCCAGAAAGTTTGTTAAAATATGTGCCATAAATATCATAAAACTCATTAATTTACCTATTAGTTGTAGGTTCTCAACTGAATTTTATTATTATTTTTAGTACCCACTTTAAATAAACATTATTGAACTCACCTTCATGTATTCATTTAGTAAAACCTTGTAAATGGCTCTGCAAGTGTCCGGAATAATTTCAGATAAAGCTTGTTCAGAAATTGCTGTAGAAAATCTCAAATCTTAGTACGATCTTCCAGTAGCCAGGAACCTTAAAGTGGCGGTCAGTCGTTCGTGGGGTGATATACTCTGTCGCATGACCGTATTTTGGCGTTGAATGAGAGGCGTAACCAAACGTAACAATTCACTGTAGGCATTTTCATCCATCCGTAAATAATTTCGCCAATCGTTTGGATCATTTCTTAAATCCTTGAGTAGATTTATATGTGATTGATTTTTTCTGTTCAACAGCCATTTCTTTGTCCACTTCGATCGTTTACGCTTTGACTTTTTTCTCACTAGCAAACACTTAAAAAATACCAGCAGAAGAACTAGTTCTTCATTGGTAAACATTGTTTCCACACCGACGATTTTGACAAGAATGTGCCGCCGTGTGGTAGCGACGTCCATGTTCAGTCTTTCCATGCGAGAAGCTTGCGCCAGCCAAACTGTGGTGATACCTTGCACGTGTGGTAAGCGCATTATGTTATTCAGATAATTCATTTTTAAATACAAATAAATCCTCAAAAATACTTCACACTCGTAGGATTCGAACTCAAAGCCTGGCGCATGGAGAGCAAGTCCTCAAACCGATGCGCCAATTAAATACAAATAAATCCTCAAAAATACTTCACACTCGTAGGATTCGAACTCAAAGCCTGGCGCATGGAGAGCAAGTCCTCAAACCGATGCGCCAATCGCTCAGGTACAAGATTGACAAAATTGCGTTTCTATTGTGATTTCATTGACGTCACTAAGTAATTTAGTTGGTAACTGATCCAACAGATGTCGCTTTTTTCAATATTTTTCATTGTAATGAAGTTATTAGTTTTGGCAACCCCGCTTGGAGGACAGCTCGTCAGATTCAAGTATTAGATGTAGGATGGCGTTGTAGTGCACCACTGTTTCAAATAAAAAACGAATTCATCTTCGTTGAGATTCGTAAAAAGCATACATAATACATGTGATTCCACTGTTATTAGAGTTAATCTTTTGGTATTGATTAAGAATATGAAAATAATGTACGTACAGTTTATAAAGTTCACTTCTGTAGGCGTAAATCACAGTTACATTACTAGGGGTATTGTCACTTTTAATTTAGTCTAATCTTCATAAAAAACTGAGGATAACACTGTCACAGGTAGTTTGAGAATCCAGGTTCATTTTAATACACATTTCACAATCAACAGACTGAGTAAAACATTTTTAAGAATTAAATTAGTAAGATCACTTAGAGCAATGTTTACAAGTCAGCGCCCTCTAGCGTTTTTAAACTAGAAACAGTGTACGCACCAGTGTGTCGCACCCAGTGTGTTTTTATAGCTCGAAAGCAATCGTCTGCCCATATGATGATCCTACTATTATGACTATGATAAATGCGCAATGGATGCATGTTTGTTACTCAATCACGCCAGAACAGCAGAACGGATCTGGATGAAATTTGGCACAGAGATAGACTATAGTCTGGAATAGCACATATGCGCTTTTTATCCCGGAAGTACGATTCCGTGGGCAATACCTGAACACCACGCGGGTGAAGCCGAGGAGTTTTTTATAAAAGCCGTTGAGTCAGAGTGTCACATCACACCTTCCTGGCAAATGTATTTCAAATTGTCATTAAAATCAGTTGTAGCAATGCTGCTAGCGAAATAAAAATAATGTTCTGTTAATATATTCACATTTTTGGGAGAGCTAACACATGGCTATTTTTTCGTAAAACAGAATTCTGAACATTTACTTACTTATTTATTTCTTCAAAGTTATAAAATTAAAAGACTAACAATAATATAGTTACCAAAATATCATAATTATAATATCTAAGATATAAAATATTCAAAATCAATAAATTTTAACGTATTAAAGTAAAGCATACAATAAGAAAAAGCGACTCGAAATGATGATGTGGGGCAAGCGGGGGGGTGGTGTTCAGAAGTAGGCAAGCTCCTTTTTGACGAGCGCGTGGTACTCCGCAGTGATGGCGTCCAGGTCGACGTCACCGGCGTGCTCAGCCGAAGTGAGCGATGCGGCCGGCGACGGTTCCTCGGCCTGGCGCTGTTTCAGCTTGATCTCGCGTAGGCGCGCCTCCAGGATGCGCTCGCGCTTGACCTCACGCTCCAACATTTGCGTCATGAGCATCTTGTCGTACTTGTCAGAGACGGCGAGGTTGGCTGACAGCTCCAGCAGGTACACGTTGCCCTTGCGGTTGCCGCACACCAGCAGCGAGCCCTGAAGAGTAAGCGCGTCAGTCGGGGCAGATCATAAACATGCGATATAACGACGATTACTAAGGTAAGAGCTCATAATTTGCACATACATTCTACAGCACGTATCAGAAATGTGTGCTCATGTTTAAGGATGCGGTACAGATCATTAAACTTTAACAACTTCCTCCTTGGGACCATCACCATAATCGCAAAAAAATATCAGCAGCCAATACAAAATTGCAGTACTTATCCGACCCAAATATAATTGTGTAATGTACAAATGGACAGTTGATGTTGTTGTCGCGATAACCATGTTGGTACCACGGACAAAGTTGTTCAGTTTAGTGGCCTATATGATATCCTGAAATATGATCACACATTTCAGAACATGCAAAGATTGGTGAGGTCATTAGAAATGAAGCCAGGTTTGATTATGGTGTGCCTCAAGGTATCTGCCTATTCCAGAGTCTTTTGCTACTCTATGTGAATGACCTATGCCAGCAGTCAGTGCATAGTAATGGTAAAATCTTTAGCTATGTAGATGACACGGAACTAATATTCCACGGTGAGCGTTGGGACGCGGCACAGGAAGCTGCTGAATCAGGCTTACGTAAAATAACCCACTGGCTGGAACCTAATTTACTAACCCTTAACATCTCGAAAACCTCATTTTTGCAATTTACTTTCGCCAAAACCAAACCTACAGTAATAAGTCTCAAAGCACACTCATGTGACGTCGCCGACAGTAGTATTACATGCTCATGTCTTTTAAACACAAAACAGAAAACAATGAAGTACCTGGGAGTGATTCTGGACGAGGGATATAGCTAGCGTCCCCACATTGAACAGACCTCCTCCCGTATTAGGAAACTTATTATTATTATTTATTTATTTAATGCACAATGTACACAACCAATTTTACACGCTAAGCTTAAACTAGTGAGTACATGACCCTGTTAGGGCGCAGCAAGATAACTTAAAACTAATATTGCAGAGTATGTATTATCTAATAATTATGACTTACAGAGATCATTAGAAACTTTCACATTTAAACATTATGTTAATTAAACTATAAGTTTGAAAATTCCAGTCTAGTATTTCGTTTCATTTACTTAATAAAATTAAAATCACAACAAAATCAATAAACATGTCACATAAAATAATAAATACAAATAGCTTTTGACATAAAAAAGAACCTGTATTAAAAGGAACACATACATAAATATATTTGAACTTTATTTTAACATTATATCTTCCATAAATTCTTGGATAGTATAATAACACTTTTCTAAGAGCAATGGATGCGGCGGACTTAGAAAAGATACGAAACACAGTATGACTATTCTTTGTTACGATCTGTCTCTTTAAATGGTTTGAAGTTTTTTTAATGCATGCTTTCCTTTATTGTTTTAATGTAAGATATTTTTTTCCTGCTTTTTGTAATACACATTTTAGAACACACTTACATTATACTTTTAACTTATTAACACAACTCTCTTATCAGTGTAGGTGTATTCCTAAAACAACTCAAACACATATAGTACAAAACACACTACAAATCAACATACACAAAAACATACATATAAACATACCTTACAAACACTTCCACATAAATACAATACACATTATAAAAACAACTTACTCCGCTACACTTATAAATGCTTTCTATAATAATGTTCAATCCCCGATTAATTGTCATTACAAAATTATACTTTGTACTAAAATTCAGTGATATAATCGACCTTTCAGCTAACATTGATAGCTTATCCGTATCCCATTCTCAGACTGCTGACATAGAAGAATGTCACACTATCATCACTAGTACTACCAATCAAATACTTATACTAACACAGAACATTCGTAGTATAAACTGCAATATGTCAGGCTTTGAGATATTATTAAGCAGATTAAAACTAGAATGTGACATTCTAATACTGACAGAGTGTTGGCTCTCTTATGCATCGGTAATTCCAAAACTAGACGGATATTGTCATGTAGCAACTAAAAATAACAACAAACAAAATGATGGTGTAGTTATTTATTATAAAGAGAATCTTAATGTCCGTATAGAGGAACCTGACTTTCAGAACTGTAATTGCCTGGTGGCTATTGTAGAAGAGCAAGTTGCTATTGTAGGTTTATACAGATCGCCATCATATACCAACATAGATCCATTCCTCTCTTCCCTTGACAAAATACTTCAACTAGTATCGATCTATAAACACAATGTTTTAATGGGTGACATAAACATACCAATAAATTCAAACAAAATAGACATACACGGGGAACGGTATTTAACTTTAGTTGCTACACACGGCTTACTACCGGCACATAGCCTGATAACTCGTAGTGACAGTGAAACTTGCTTGGATCACGCCTTAATAAAAACTAATAGTACTGCCACTGCAATAGTCCCATTTTCAACGTTAACAGACCACTATCCGGTTTTACTATGCCTACAGCTAAAAAAAACTTGGCATTATACAACTAAAACTATAACTAAAGTTAACAATGAGGGAATAGTACAAGACCTATTACAATTTGATCTTGATCCAATTTATCAGTCGGCAGATCCTAACCTCACATTAAATTATTTGATGCAGTCCCTTCAAAGTATTATTAAAAAAAATACACAAACAAAAACCTTACCAAGACGGTCAAAAATCATAAAGCCTTGGATAACTCCGGGTTTACTGAGGTGTATGCGAAACAGGGACAAGTTACATAGAAAAGCTAAACTATCACCGAAAAACGAAAATTTTCAAATTACATACAGACGTTACAGAAATTTTTGTAACGCGCTGTTACGAAAAATAAAGAGAGAGTACGAAAAAAACTTAATTCAAAGTGCACAAAAAGATAGTAAAAAATTATGGAAAGCCATTCGAAACATCGCTAACACAACAAAACCAATGCAAAGCACAAAAGAACTCCTAACATTCTCCACTTCTCCGGAGCAATCTCTAAATAAAATAAATAGTTATTTCATTAATGTTGGAGCCTCTCTGGCTGATAAAATTTATCAAAAACAAACACACCAGATGCACATTCTCAATATCGTATGGACGAGTGTAACCGGTAGAGTAATTCATTTGTTTTGATAGACACGGATGAGCAAGAAGTTGAACAAGTTCTAAATGGTCTAAAAACAGATTGTACATTAGGCGGTGATAAGATTAGTACTAAATTTCTAAAATTGCATAAAAATATTCTTATACCACCTATTACAAAAATTATCAATGATAGCCTACAGTCGGGCTTATTCCCTGATTCCCTGAAAAGGTCGGAAGTGTGCCCAATCTATAATAGCGGAGACAGAAACCACATCAATAATTATAGGCCAATATCCATACTACCGGCATTATCGAAAATATTAGAAAAAATCATTAACACTCGCTTGGTAATATATCTGGAAAAAAATAATCTACTGTCCAAAAATCAGTATGGTTTTCGGCATGGTAAGTCCACAGAACAAGCAGTGAACAATCTCATCAGGTCTATTAGCACATATTTGGACAAAGGAAAAAAATGCATTTCAATATTTCTCGATCTCGCCAAGGCATTTGATACGATTTCTGTTTCCCTCTTATTGTCTAAGCTCGAGAAGATAGGAATCAGAGGTACCCAGCTAGAACTCTTTAAAAGTTTCTTGTCTGGGCGAAATCAGTGTGTCCGTGTGAGTAAATACAAAAGTACCTACCTTCCAGTTACACATGGCGTACCACAGGGCAGCATCTTAGGACCTACATTATTTCTTGTTTATATTAATGAACTCACGAGTCTTAAACTCACCCAAGGCGAAATCATATCCTTCGCAGATGACACTGCTCTAGTTTTTGCCGCCAGTACTTGGGATGAGGTATTTGATGCTGCTCAGCAGGGCTATAATATCGCTAGAAGCTGGCTTCAGGCGAATATTCTGACATTAAATGTGGAAAAAACCAAGTACATTTCGTTCAGCATCAAAAATTATGCAAGTCTTAGTGACAGCCACAAAATTATCTCTCATGAGTGTAATCTGGAAGTCAACAGTGCGTGTTCTTCTCTGGAACGTGTTCACACTATCAGGTACTTAGGTGTTACCATAGATAGAAATCTAAATTTCAAAGAGCATATCAAGCTGCTTGGTGCACGAGTACGCAAACTCATATATGTTTTTAAAAATTTGCGGCACGCTGCTGAACCTTATCTCCTAAAACAAATTTACTATGCCTTAGGTCAGTCATTATTAAATTATTGCATCTCATCCTGGGGCGGTACTTTTAAAACCACCATGAAGTCCATTGAAATCGCACAGCGCGCAATTCTCAAGGTGTGTATTTTTAAACCTATCCTTTTTCCTACTGTCTCTCTATATCAGATTTGTGGGGTTCTGACCGTAAGACAACTTTTCATCCTCAACGTCATTCTGAAACAACATACAATTCTACCTTATGACCCACTCGCGCAAAAACGAAGAAATAAAAAAGTATGTATGGAACGAATCACGTCTAAAACCAAATTTAGCGAAAGATTCATTGAATTTCTTGGTCCGTTCCTGTACAGCAAAATTAATACAAAATTAAATATTTACCCGCTTACTAAATCTAAATGTAAACAAATTGTAAGTGAATATTTGCTACAACTAAATTATGAAGAAACAGAGCTATTACTGAACGTTCAACAGTAAATTGGAATGTTAGGTACGAATCAAAATCGAATTAGTTAAAATAATCTTAGATACAATCATGCTCAAGCACTTCAATCTCACACAATCACCCCTCCACTCACACACACTCTCCCTCACATATCTACATACACCAACACACACATGCACCCACATCACTTACACTCCACATAAATCACCTACTGGTCCACACGCACTCATAAACATTTCTCACTCACGTATAGATCCTATTTAATTTTAAACAATGTAGCATTTAAGTTAGTTTTAAGTCATGCAAAATTTAATTAGTAGTTAGAACCAACCATATTTTCCTCTGTTGGCATTTTATTGCTAAAATATCCAGGGAAAAGGCGCTGAAAACTGAAATACAGGCATTGCCTAGTTCGGTTGCAGTAGCTACATCCACTTATTAGAAATAAATACTGCCAAATTATTTTTCTGTAAAATATTACTAAGCCTTTTTGAGAAATAAATTATTATTATTTCCTTTATTTATTTTTTTACTCACTAATTACATTTTTAAATATTTCTTAACAAAAACCATATAAAAAAACATTTAAAAATATAAAAAATAGTAGCCCACCGGTATCGGGAACAGGGTCCAAGCTACCGGCGGTCAGGGCTCCAGAGAGAGGAACCTCCTAACAATACGAGCCGTGTCTAGGAGTACCGCTTTCTGAATCAAGCCCTTGATCCAGCTGCCTAACGAGAGCCTCCTCAGGTATTGGTCGAGGCTCTTGGCAATTAAGCCATGGGCTGATACGACTATCGGCACAATGATCGCTGAGTCCACATCCCACATGTCGACAACCTCGCGAGCCAAGTCAAGATACTTGATTTTCTTATCTTTCTCGGCTTTCACGAGGTTCTCATCATGCGGGACCGTTATGTCAACAATCATTGTGCGCCGCTCTGATCGATCCACCACCACTATATCAGGCTTATTGGCTACAATAGTCCTGTCAGTGATGATGGATTGATCCCAGTACAATGTGATACTGCCATTTTCGAGAACTGGGTCGGGCACATACTTATAGTACGGCACTTCCGATTCCACAAGGTTGTATTTTAGAGCAAGTTGCTGATGGATAATCCTGGCTACAAGGTTGTGTCTATGCAAGTACTCTCCGTTAGCCAGACGAGAACACCCGGAGATAATGTGACGGATTGATTCGCCTGGACGGTGGCATGCCCGACATATGTCAACCGTACCGTCCTTCACAATAAATCTCCGGTAGTTATTCGTCATCATAACTTCATCCATAATTGCACAGACAAAACCTTCGGTTTCTCCGAAGAGGTCCCCGGAACGTAGCCAAGCTACGGACGCCAAGAAGTCTACATCGGGTCCGTGTAGAGCCCAATAAAAGCGTCCGTGAAGCTCCTTGCCCTGCCATACCTCCTTGCGATCATTAGTGTCTAATACTCTAGGTTTGCGCCAGTTCTCGTTAGCCAGGGAGAGCGGGGTGAGGCCCTTGTCCACTGAGACCACATCTCGGTGCATCCCCACGTCAGCCTCTAGGAAGTATTCCCTGAAACTGCATACCTCACGGTTGTGCAGGGTCTGAGCATTTAAGAAGCCACGACGCCCACACTTCCGCGGGATATACAGTCTCATCACCGACGACCGTGGGTGATGCATTCGATTTGCGGTCAGCAGTACACGGACCCTCCTATCCAGGGCATCAAGTTCCGTCTGAGTCCATTTGAGTATGCCGAAAGAATACATCAACACCGGCATGACCCAACCGTTGAAGGCACGCACCTTGTTTCCGCCTGATAAAAGACTACTTAGTACCTTATTCAGGCGGCCAAAGAAGCGCTCCCTCAACGATTGTTTCATGTCAGCAGTATTGATACCTAATGCTTCCGACATACCCAAATACTTGTAGGTTTCTGTTGAGGAGAGAGATCTAAGGTGTATGGAATCCGAGAGTTGAGTTCCCACGGATTCCATAATCTCCCCTCGCTTCACATGCATGACTGCACATTTGTCCACACCAAATTCCATCCTGATGGAGCTACTGAAAGTTTCCGTTACCTTCAGTAGTTCATCAGTTGCAAATTGTTGGGGGCAAAGAGTTTCAGATCATCCATGTAAAGAAGGTGAGATATGACCTGACCATCTCTCCTCAACCGATAGCCTAGACCTGAACCCTCCAGCAGTGTGCTGAGAGGATTCAAGGCTAGACAAAACCACAATGGACTCAGACTATCACCCTGGAATATACCGCGCTCGATCCTTATAGGTTCGCTGTTCCCCTGGATCTGTCGACATCCTGGATAGCGAAGGACCGTTCTCCAGTGCCCCATACATGACATCAGGAAGGTACGCAGAGTTGCATCAACTTTATACAACTCCAGTACCCTCATGAGCCATGTATGAGGCACAGAATCATAGGCCTTCTTTTAATCTATCCAACATGTAGACAGATCCCTTCGGGAGCGGCGGACCTGTTGGCTAACGGCCATATCTATGAGGAGTAGCTCCTTAGTACCGTGGGACCCGTTCCTACATCCATTCTGAGAGGCAGACATGATAGAATTACTATCATTGGATGTAAGAACTTTATAGACCGTTGGTAAACAAGTGATTGGTCTATAATTTTTGGGCTCCGCAGTACTACCTGATTTATGGAGCAGGTGGGTAATTCCTGTCGTCAAGAACTGGGGCAGCGACCCTGACTCTAAGGCTAATTGAAACTGGGACGCCAAGCGAACATGCGATCTCTGGAACCATTTGATCCAAAAGTTGTGCAGTCCATCCGGCCCTGGAGACTTCCAGTTGGGCAACGGACGGACTGCACAAGCTACGTCTTGGGGGCTGATAATGATTGCCCCCATTTCAGGTATTGGATCACACGCTCGTTCAACCTCCCGGGTCCAATCACCCTCAATGTGACTGACAGGCACCGACCAGATGCTGCGCCAGAACGAACACATGGCGTCATCATCCCGTAGACGCGTGTCAGTCACACCTTGGTCCGGTCGCTCCCAAGCCCTATATACCCACCTTTCATCGCTTTGGAATGTGCGATTCTGAGTGTATCGTTCCACTCGCCTCTTGTACCGACGAATACGGCCTGCCCATGCACAGATCTTCTGCTTCAGGAAGTCGATACGCTCTGTGACACGGGCCAAGTAGTCTCGAAAACTAACATCAGTTCCCGAGAACGCCCGCCTCACAAAGCGCATCACTCTAGGTCGAGTATTGCCCTCCCTGAAGCAGATTAACTTGCCGATGAGTGCTCTAGCCTCACCGATACGTCGCTCAATCCTGCACTGCCAAGCTGGAACAGCTAATTTTGGTCGTGTAGCTCTGTCGTTGTTGGGAAATTTGACGTGAGCTACACGACATGCCGCTACAGCTCCACAGTACAATATTGAGTGGGTATCGGCGAGGTCTTCGCTGGTGTCAAAGCAGTTTGACAGCAGCGAATCTAGAGCACACACCAGCGCCTTGTTTTTCTTGTGCATAGGCAAACGCGGTAGACGTGGCCTAAGCTCAGGCGGTGTGGAACGATACTCCCGGAATGCACTCTCCAAAGCGCTCCTCAATTGTGCGTTGCACTGGGTACTCACGGATATAACTTCATCATCATCCCCTTCACCACCGCGGTCGGACCGCGGCGAAGAAATGGTAACATTTTGCAAATGTACCGCGGTCATTGGTGAAGCAGGCGTAACTAGGTTACTCCGTGACTCGGAGCGTAGTCGATCAAGTACGGTGTCATCCAACATATGGTTACGCTGGATGACACGCACCTGATCCGACAGTCGTTGCGCCGTCACGCTGACACCTGGCTCAAGTACCTGAAACAGAGAGAGCATCCGACCACGGTACGCAGTCAAGTTGCTTCCCCCCTCAGTAGCCCCATAATATGCGCGCATGACTTGTTCATTAATGGACTGAGTCCATCGCATGCGCGACACATTTCCACCGGCAGCGGGGACCCTGTTCGGGGCCGGTTGGCCCTGAGGTCCCAAGCTCGCTGGTGGCCGTCCTCTTCCTCGTCGTCGTGGTGGTGGTGGTGGAGTCGACGGCGGGAAGAAAAACTCGTCGCTCGAGCTCGACGCAACTGCAGCGACCGGCGACACGGTGCTCACGGATGTGGCGCGTCCCGGCGGCTGCGAGGCGGAGCTGAGCGACGAGACCGGAGATGGTGTGTGTGCCTCTTGTAACTGTTTGGCTCGGCTTCTTGTAATCATTGGTGACATATCATTTCAATTATTTTTCACATTTCTTTTACCTATGTATTTTCCATTTTCATTTTTGTTTATCAATTTCAGTTTTATGTTATGCTTTTCTTCTTCATTATTTATGCTTGTAAATTGGTTTTTGTGAGGTAATTTGGTAAAAAATATTAAATTAAAATTGGATAGAAAAAATTTACGTCACTTCGATTTATTATTATTATTATAATGACTTTAGTCTAGCTTTAAATACACATAGTGTTCTCGTGGACCGTATATTTTCAGGTAATTTGTTGTATATCTGTATGCTTCGATATTCTGGGCTATTTTTGTACATTTGTAGTCTTGGTGCTGGAAGTATTAACTTAGTTTTGCGGCGCTCGTTTTTATCAAAATTAAACATTTTTATGTTTTTCTTAACAAAAGTGGCTACTTCTAATATGCGACGGAGGTTCGTTGTCAGTGGGTCGCGACATCGTCAATAAAACTCACAAAACCTTCGTTTACACTTTTAATTACTTGCTAACACGCACTCAATACAAAATAATCTAGGATGCCTGAGATATGGCTCGATTAAGAATTTAGGAACGCGGGAAGTTTAGCGCGGAGTAACGAACGTCTACCCAGACTGCCGGACCGAAACAAAGTGCCCTCTCTCAACTGTCACCGCACACGTGCACTACCCCCGTTACAGGTTAGCCAACCTACCCGTCAACGTCAGTACCTGTCAGTGTCGAATACCTGATTACACTTCCGGATCGACATTTGACTCGATTATTCGCTCAGTGTCGCCATTACTCCACGCTAACCATCCCCAAGTTATTACTTGACGTTCCCAAACATTAGTTTTCAAATCTAACTACATAGTTCCTCCAGTGAGAGATAGATGGCGCTGATCCAGACCGACTGATATGTGTCGACGCTTCGACATATATAAATGGAGGGCAGAGTTAACATTTTTTCTTTTACATAATGGGGTTTGCAGCTATCTCTAGGTTTTATATGAAATAATATCTTATAATTATGGGCGTTTAAAAAACTACGACTAGTGGCCAAGTTTAAGCTTCTCCGTGCGGTTTATCTGGCTCTGGCACAGTCCATCGTGGGTTACTATATTACTGCTTGGGGATCTGCTTGAAAAACCTACATGATACGCCTCACGAGAGCCCAAAGGTCTCTGTTAAAAGTCACGACCTTCAAGCCGTACCGGTTCCCTACAAAAACCCTATATGAAAGTTGCCAAGTACTTACAGTGAGACAACTATAGCTGCTCAATCTCATATTGAAACAGCATAAAAAGACACCAGCATATCAGGCAACCAAACATAAGAGAACTATCAGTAGTGTATGTAGCCCAGTCAAATGTAAGACCGCATACTCTCGTGGGCAACGTCTATATATAAAATAAACAACATCTTCAACTTCAACCCACTAACAAAAAATAAATTCATGGCTTCAATCACTGGATTACCAACAGACGGAAAATTTCAATACAAAACAATACTCGAGATGATTAAAACCAAGTCTCTTATATAACCAACCACCAACCACGATCACTCACACCACACACCAAACACACACACGCTTAGACACAACACACTCACACTGACACCTACTGAATCAAGCCCTTGATCCAACTGCCTAACAAGAGCCTCCTCAGGTATTGATCGAGGCTCTTGGCAATTAAGCCACGGGCTGATACCACTATCGTCACAATGATCGCTGAGTCCACATCCCATATGTCGACAACCTGGTGGGTCAAGTCAAGATACTTGATTTGCTTATCTTTCTCGGCTTTCACGAGGTTCTCGTCATGTGGGACCGTTATGTTAACAATCATTGCGCGCCGCTCTGATCGATCCACCACCACTATATCAGGCTTATTATAATAGTTGTCAGTGATGATGGATTGAAGGCACGTACCATATTTCCGCCTGATAAAAGATTACTAAAAAAAACACCGCCTGTAACGTGTAATACTTAAAGGTTTATGTTGCTGAGAGGGATCTAAGATTTATGGAATCCGAGAGCTGGGTTCCCACAGATTCCACAATCTCCCCTCGCTTTACATGCATGACCGCACATTTGTCCACTCTAAATTCCATCCTGATGGCGCTACTGAAAGTTTCAGTAATCTTCAGTAGCTCCATCAGTTGCAAATCGTTGGGAGCAAAGAGTTTCAGGTCTTCCATGTAAAGGAGGTGAGATATAACTTGACCACCTCTCCTCTACCGATAGCCTAGACCTGAATCCTCCAGCAGAGTGCTAAGAGGATTCAAGGCTTAACAGAACCAAAGTTGACTCAAACTATCACCCTAAAATATACCTCGCTCTATCCCTATCGCCTCGTTATTTTTCTCATTTCCATTATTAATTTTCTTTACATATTATTTATTTATTTATTTATTTATTTACCACTTCAAGCACAAAGTACAGAGGCGGACTTAATGCCATAGGCATTTTCTCCCAGTCAACCTTTGGGTGATGCAGAGACCAACAGTGGTAGGTGTAAATATATCTGCAAAAAATTAATTTATTACTAAGCTAAACTACAAGGATATATAAAATACTATAACGATATATCAAAATACTATAAATTGACCAATATTATTATTAAATATAATATAATATTATTATTATATATAATATTATATTATTATTTCCTTTATTTATTTTCTAACATACATAATACATTTTTAAATATTTCTTAACAAAATCTATATAAAAAACATTTAAAAATATAAAAAATAGTGGTCCGCCGGTAGCGGGAGCAGGGTCCAAGCTACCGGTGGTTAGGGCTCCAGAGACAAGAACCTCCTCACAATACGAGCCGTATCGAGGAGTACTGCCTTCTGAATCAGGCCCTTGATCCAACCGCCTAAGGAGAGCTTCGAAAGATGGTCATCGAGGCTCTTGGCTATAAGGCCATTGGCCGTCACGACGATCGGCACAATGATAGCCGAGTTCACATTCCACATGTCGACAACCTCGTGTGCCAAGTCGAGATATTTTATTTGTTTCTCTTTCTCAGCTTTCACGAGGTTCTCGTCATGCGGGATGGTAACATCGACTATCATTACGCGGCGCGCTGATCGGTCTATCACTACTATGTCAGGCTTATTGGCGACAATAGTCCTGTCAGTAATGATAGACTGATCCCAGTACAGCGTAACATGGTCTTTCTCGAGAACTGGGTCGGGCACATACTTGTAGTACGGTACCTCAGATTCCACAAGTTTATATTTCAAGGCAAGTTGCTGGTGAATAATCCTGGCTACTTGGTTGTGCCTGTGCAAGTACTCGCCGTTAGCCAGACGAGAACAACCAGAAATAATATGTCTGATTGTTTGAGCACAATATTGGAATTTCTTTAAGAAAAACTCATGGATAACTTGATAGTTGTATAATACTGAATAATTTAGAATTTTTATCAGCGGAGCCAAAACTGATGCGTACAATTTTTTCTGGTCGGTCTACCTTACAAAAAGTGAACAAAAAAAAAATGCTGTAGACGCAAAACACAAATGTGATGAATTGCTCTGAAAATATGAGCAGGCGCGAACATAAATTCCCCCCGTTGAAGGATGGAGAGCTTCAACCTTGAAAATCTTCACCAGTAGGGAGAGGGCACAGGCGAACTAGAGATCGACGCACGCAGCCTCTTGCTGTGTTGACATCTGCGACTCGAGATATGCCGTCTGATCCAGGGAAAAGTCTGGCAATACGTCCGAGGCGCCAGTTGAGTGGTGGTGTATTGTCTTCTTGTAAAATGACAAGATCTCCGATGTTTAACTTCTTAGCGTCAGTCTTCCATTTGGTGCGTTGATGAAGTTCGGAGATATATTCCTTTTGCCAGCGCTTCCAGAAGTCTTGCCTTATTTGCTCAAGGCGAGCGTACCGGTTTCGATGGGTGGTTTTCCAATCGTCTTGAACTGGTGTTGGCAGCGCATTGAGTGGTCTGCCAATCAGGAAGTGCCCTGGGGATAAGGATAGGAAATCTTCAGGGGATGAAGACATTGGGCACAGAGGGCGACTATTTAGAACTGCCTCTACTTGTGCGAATAAAGTGCCTATTTCTTCGAAAGAAAGATGGGAATTTCCCATGACTCTTTTGACATGATATTTAGCAGCCTTGATTCCCGCCTCCCAAATTCCACCGAAGTGAGGGCTGTAAGCAGGTATAAATGAAAATTTTATTCCTTCTCCTGTTGCAAACTGAGAAAGAGACTCACTATTTAATTTTAGAAAATTGCTTAGTTCCTTAGCAGCGGCAACGAAATTTCGTCCGTTGTCAGAACAAACCTCCGCTGGTCTGCCGCGGCGGGCAACAAATCGACGAAATGTCATAATAAAAGCTTCTTTAGTCAAATCGCTGACCGGTTCTAAATGAACGCATTTAAAACGCAAACAAATAAATAGACATAAGTAGCATTTTACTAATCTAGCACCACGTCCTTTGCGATTTAATATAAGAAAGGGACCGGCGTAGTCAATTCCAACAGATTTGAACGGAAAGTCAACGGAGACACGATTTTTTGGTAAGTTACCCATTTTTGGGGATAGAGTTTGCCCACGAACACGCACGCAAGTAACACATTGCTTTACAACGCTTCTAGCTAACCTTCTTCCGTTTAAAGGCCACACAGATTCTCTGATTGATGCCAGCAATAACTGCGGACCAGCATGTAAATTTCGTAAGTGTTCGTATACAAAATAAAGTTTTGTTACATAATGAGAAGAATCCAACAATATTGGATGTTTTTTACTAAATGAATAATTGCAATTATGTAATCTCCCCCCAACTCTTATTAGATTAGTTGCGGGCTCATAGAAAGGAGATAAGCATAATAATTTTGATTTAGGCAATAGTGATAATTTCGATTGAATTGTTTTATATTCAAGAGGAAAAGATTGTTTTTGTGCAACTCGACAAATAAAAATAAAGGAATTATTTAATTCATGCACTGATAAAGGGCCTACTAGGCGATTGAGTATATTTGATGGTTTTGAGTTGTGTAAAAAGCGTAAAACATATGCAAATGTTCCTTGTAATTTAGAAAAAATTGAAAATACTTTGAAATCGAATGTAGATTCAGGTAAATTAATATAATGACATTTTACTTCAGGTAGCTCAATGTTTTGATTTTGATGCAGTTTTGGCCATTTTGTTTCATCGTTGTATAAAAACGAGGGGCCTTGCCACCACATCAAATTGTCGCGAAGGTGATTAGCGTTCACACCTCGAGAAATTAGGTCAGCGGGGTTAACGTCTGTGGGAACATGACGCCAATCCTCGCGATTAGTAAGTTCTAAAATTTCAGCTATTCTATTTGCCACAAATGTTTTTAACTTACTTGGGTCATTGTTTATCCAGCATAATACGATATTAGCATCGCACCAATGCGTAATTTTTGTAGGACTAAGTCTTAAGGAGTCGGTAACAGATCGACATAGTTTGGCTGATAACAACGCCGCGCAAAGCTCGAGGCGAGGTATGGTGATGGGTTTTATAGGAGCAACCTTGGATTTTGAACATAATAGCCTCACTGTCACTTCACCATTTTCATTCAGCGTTCTCATGTAAATACAAGCTCCGTAGGCAACTTGAGAGGCGTCGCTGAACGAATGCAGTTCTACGGACCTTGGTGAGTCACCAATTACTTTACGTGGAATATGAAGATCTGCAAGTAACGGTAAGTTTTTTGAGATTTCATTCCAACTTTTCTGTATATCCTCAGGTACAGATTGATCCCAATCAATTCCCTTGATCCACAGTCTTTGAATTAATATTTTAGATTGAATTATGCATGGGCTTAAGAACCCAAGTGGATCAAAAATACGAAGTGATTGCGACATTATAAATCTTTTTGTAATAGTGTTATTTATATTGTTATTTTTTACAGGAAAATTGAACGTGTCATCACTTGGATCCCACCCTAGGCCAAGAGTACTGGAGGATTCACTCAAGGTAAGTTTTTCCTTAGTATTCATTTCTATATTATGACATAATTTAGGTAAATTTGTTTTGTATTTTCGCAGGGGAAGACAAGCTGCATTTAGAGCAGTAGACAGTGCCTGTTGGATGTATATTAGTTGATCTTCATTATCTGAGCCTGTAATGACGTCGTCGACAAAGAAGTCATTTTGTATTATAGTTTTAATTGATTCGTCATCACACTCTTCTCCTACCTGCCACAGACATCTAGTGCTAAGATAGCTGGCACTTGCAGTACCGTAAGTGACAGTATCTAAACGCAAAGTTTGGATAGGATGCGACTCATCTTCTCTCCATAATATTAGTTGAAGATCACAATCATTTGGATCCATAGCAATTTGTCTATACATTTTAGCTATGTCTCCAGTCAAAATGTACTTATACTGACGTGCTCTAATTAGAATGGAGAAAAGAGAATTCTGAAGATTAGGCCCAACCATTAAGAGGTCATTTAGAGAGTAGCCAGAGGTTGTAGGAGTCGAGCCGTCAAAGACTACGCGAATCTTGGTGGACTCACTGTCCTCCTTGAAGACAGCATGATGACATAAAAAGTATGAAGGATTTGGTATTGCAATAGAAGACCTTGAAAGATGTCCTAGGTTAGAATATTCACGTATAAATTCTACGTAATGTGACTTTAGTGTCGGATTTTTACTAAATCTTTTTTCGAGATTTTTGAAACGTTTTTTAGCTTGGTTATAAGAATCACCAAGGCAGTCAGGTGAATCCTTTAGTGGCAACTTCACTCTAAATCTGCCATTACTCAATCGAGTTGTGGTTTTGTGAAAATGTTTTTCACATGCTATTTCGTTGGGACTGAGAATCTTTCTTTGGAGAAGACTCTCGAGTTCCCAGAATTTAGTGAGCATTTCATCCAAGTTGTTGTTTGAAACAATTGCATGATTGCATTGAATATTTTGATTGCATTTTCGTACATTGATAGGGCCGGCTATAAGCCAACCTAATTTAGAATTTTGTAATTTAGGATTATTTGGGCCTAGGGAGCGTTGTCCGCTGACTAGTATATCCCAGAAGATATCTGCACCAATGATCATCTCAATGGACGCAGGTTCATTGAATTTAGGATCGGCTAATATAATACCATTTGGTATTTTCAGATGATGTATATCGACTGAAACCTTTGGAATGTCTCCGGTAAGTTGCTTGAGAACATAGCAAGACAACTTAACTTGGTAAGTGCCATGGATCGATTTCAGGTGAGTAACACAACTTTCTAATACTGTGTCACATTGATTATTTCCTATTCCTATAACGTTTAATGGATTTAACGTATTACACATTAAACCTAATTTTTGTTGCAGGTATTTTGTAACGAAAGTAGATTGGCTGCCACTATCTAACAGCGCGCGAACCCTTTCGGATTTGTTATTTAGAGGATTGTAAACTTCTATAATAGCCGTAGACAAAAATACATGACCATTATTTTGTTGAGAGAAAGCTACTACGGTCTCCCCCTTAATGTCATTATTTGCGTTCGTTATGTTACAGTTAGCTGATACGCTAGGATCGTGGAGAAGAGTATTATGCCTTTGGTTGCAATGCCGACACGAACCCATGCCGCACTCAGACGCAGGATGACCTTGGCGTAGGCAATTTGTACATAACTTATATTGTGATATGCATGACATTTTCTCTGGAATGGATTTTGACTTAAAGGTTGGACAGTCATAAATCCTATGATTTCCATTGCATACTACACATAAATAAACAGTTGAAGAATTATTACGAACTTGTGTAGTGGAAGCTAAGACATTGGTATTTTGATTACGGCTTGATTTATTAGAAGAGGATTTATTATGATTTGATTGATTAGCCGGACGTGGGTTTTGTTGTGATTTAGAATTATTGTTGTTTATAGATTTATTTTGATTAAATGATTCTAGTACATTAGCGCGGTCAATTAAAAATTTATTAAATTGCTCCAAAGTGGGCACGTCATTCACGCAATCTATTGTGTTGCGATATTCTTCCCATTTTAGTATGGTGCGACTATCCACTTTAAGCGATAAAATAAATATAAGTAACATGTCCCAGTGGTCTGTAGGTAGACCTAAGCTATTTAAAGCTCTTAGATTTTTAGTGACGTTATCAACTAGACACCGAAGAGACTTATCTGACTCACGCGTTATTGGTTGAATATTTATTAAAGAGTCTAAGTGATAATTCATGAGAATCCTTTTGTTATCGTATCGCTCACAAACCTGTTTCCAAGCCTCTTGGTAATTAGCGGAAGACACTTCGAGATTTGATATAACACGCGCAGCGTCGCCATCCAGATATGAAACTAAATAATGAAACTTATGTATATCTTGAATGCGCTCATTTTTATGAATTAAACTAAGAAATGTGTCCCGAAATTCGAGCCAGCGAAAGTGTGATCCATCGAACTTGGAAATTTGTATTTGAGGCAATCTAAAACTCAAGTTTTGATGATCAGAGTCCGCATTTACAAGGATAGACTGACGGCGCTTACCATCATTACTATATTGTTGTAGTGCCGTCTTGGCTATGGCTATATTTTGAACTATGTCTTGTTCAATGCGTTCTCGCTCATCAATTTCTACTTGAATATTTGGAGCATTTAAAACTTCAATCTCTGTCTGCAAATCATCAAACCTTGTCGATAATCCTTGAAACTTATTTAATCTTAAATTCAATTCCGCAAGGTCTATATTTGATAACTCAGGTAATTTAGTAATTTTATCTAAATAGTTTCTAAATTTTGTAATTTGTCCTTTAATTGAACTACGTTTTACTAGTAATTCTCTTAAAGACACCGTAGCAGAGGATTTATCGCCACCCTCGTACGTCATTTTGAACAGTAATCAAATGTAAACTAAGCTTAGGTAAGTGAATCAAATATTTAGTACTGGTCTTCAACCCAATGGAGCTTGAATATATCGACAATGTCCACACTGATTCGGAAAAGAAATAAAATAATGATACTCTCACGCTCCTCCTCTCGGTGGTATCCCCTGGGAGACTGGTTTCAGCTGGCTGCAGGGCCTCACTCAGCACACCGGCAGTGATGGCTGCAGGCTTAGTCGTGCGATTTGGCCACAGGATAACGCCTGAAAATTTCGGCAAATCGCTTAAATATAGGGAAAATACCGAATATATCGGTTTAGGAGTATGACAGTTAAGATAAAATTTATTTACTTATGTGTACGTTATTTTGCAAATGAAGATGATGAACAAAAACGTGAAATTGGAAAAAAAAAATATAATTTTATAGTGGACGGTAAATGTAGGTACCTTTACCTTTACTTATTTGGCATGATAAAACCTATAAAATTAAGGAATATAGCACTAATAGAGGCTAGTTAATGGATTAGAGGTAATTTAGAACGGATTATGGTATGGAATTTGGATGTACTTTGGTGAGGTAGAACGGAACAAAGGAAGGCACTTAACTTGGTGATATTGATGTCTTGATGGATTTCCGATACGATCTTTAGCTGAATCGTTGGCACGGAAGACCAGGCTGACTGCTTGTATTTTTGTAGCCTCCAATTTTCGTTCTTCTTGTAACCTTTGTATCGCCGAGTATGACGCAACTCTTGTACTATGTTACCGAATTTCTTGAAAAGTCCTGTCACGGTCGCCAACTTTTATTGTTTGAGCACAATATTGGAATTTCTTTAAGAAAAACTCATGGATAACTTGATAGTTGTATAATACTGAATAATTTAGAATTTTTATCAGCGGAGCCAAAACTGATGCGTACAATTTTTTCTGGTCGGTCTACCTTACAAAAAGTGAATATAAAACAAAAAAAAAATGCTGTAGACGCAAAACACAAATGTGATGAATTGCTCTGAAAATATGAGCAGGCGCGAACACTGATAGACTCACCCGGACGGTGGCATGCCCGACACACGTCAACCGTCCCGTCCTTCATAATATATTTCCGATAGTTGTTCGTCAACATAACTTCGTCCATAATCGCACAGACAAAACCTTCAGTTTCTCCAAAGAGATCGCCGAAACGTAACCAGGACACGGACGCTAGAAAATCTACATCGGGCCCATGAAGAGCTCGGTAGAAGCGCCCGTGAAGCTCCTTGCCTTGCCATACTTCCTTGCGGTCATCGGTAGTAAGTACTTCAGGTTTGCGCCAGTTCTCTTTATTATTATTGCTTGTTGGGGAAGGCTGTTTAGTAAAAACAGAAGATTTTGTGGTGTATTCTAGCAAAAGATTGTCTAGTAAAATTAGCACTACGACAAAGATTATCTCGCCAGAAATATCACCAATAAATCACATAATAAATATCACTATGCCAAAAATCTCATATGAGCTTAATCCCAATAACTCAGAAAACCACAGGCAATTTGAAGCTATTAAGAGAAGTTTTGAGATCATGAAGCAGAGTGAACCTTTGAGCACCAATATCTCCTACCACGACATCCACCAGTATACTGCTTTATATCTCATCATATCGGGAATCTTGCTATTGGTTGCAGCTTACTGTTTAAAATGTTGGTGGCAAAGGCAACGTAAAGGAAATCGTTCCACCTCTACAGCAGAGCTGTCGACGACAGCATCCGTGTCGACTGCCTTGCCACCTCCAAGCACCGTTACAGAAAGTGTTGTGATTGAGTGTAGTTAAATTAGGGAACATGGGCAATCTAGTAGTAAATCAGTGCTATCTAGTGAGTGCTTACAAAAAAGGAAGATAGAGGTTCTTCACCGATCTTTTGCGTGTTTTCTCTTCCTGATTTACGCTGTAGTGATTCTGTTTAATTTGTAATGTTACTTTTATCACATATTTAAACATAAATTTACATTACTATTTAGTATTATTTGAACATTGTTTTCACCTTGTTAATATTAATTTCATTACCCATTTTACTATACCTCCTTACTAAACTCATCTTTTCTCCCTCGGGAGCATGTTCGAGTCAATCACCGAGCAATAATCAACATGTAAGCATAATTGTGCTCCGCGCTCAATGCCTTGAATATTTATGTATTACCTATAAGTAAAACAGTTAGTACGTCTTGGACAGCATATCGGGCGAGACTCAATCTCATCTCGTGCACCTCATTAGTTTTAATCGTTATCCTCCATTACTGAAATATAGTTATCTTTATATTCTTTAATATTAGTTTATCTCAATCTCACCCTAACCCCGAACACAAACAAACAAAACTCACCGACTTCAGAAGCTAAAGTTATTTTTCACTTTTCTGTGTTTTTGAAGTCGGTTTTATTTTTTGCAAAAAATGTTTTATTTTTTTATTTCTTCTTAGTTTGTAACTACCATGAGCAATCAGCTAATCAGTGATCTAGATAGTTTAACTGTGTCTGAATCTAAAATCTGTAATGTTGTGGACTGTAAACACCTTCGTTCTGGCAACAAAACGCTTACGTTACTTACACAAAATATTCGCAGCATAAACCGAAACATGGACGGTTTTGAAGTGTTATTACAAAGTTGACATAAGCTGTGTTATTATCGTACTAACAGAATGTTCGCTGTCAAAACAGACAGTCAACTTACCATCTCTGAACGGTTTTAATTCATATGAAACAGATAGAACACTAACGAAAACGACGGAGTAGTAGTCTTATGTTAAAAATAATTTGCGAACTATCAAAGAAGAACCACTATCCCAAGATAGTAATTGCTTAATTATTAAAATTATAGTAACAGTAATATAGATACAGTAGTCATAGCTATTTATAGGCCTCCCTCTCATAATATCGACAGATTGCTAGACTCACTTGACACAAACTTAAAAAACATAAGTAAATTCAAAAACATAGTACTTTTAGGAGACATCAACATCAACATTTCCTCCGGGAATCCCGATACCCATATACATAATTATCTAAATATTTGCGCATTTCATGGACTTTTACCAGCTCACTATTCCCCCACGCATCAAAGCGGTTCTTGCTTAGACCATATCATTCTAAAATCAAAAAATCCATCCAAAACATTGGTTACTAACTCTTCGCTTACCGATCATCAAACTGTTTTACTAACAATGCAAATAAATTTACCTAGAAAAAACTACGAGCGTAGCTACACTAAAGTCAATATGACAAACCTTGAAAGTGATACACGCGGCATTAATGTTAATCGTATTTATGATTCTGTTGATGCAAATATTTCTTTACAATATTTCATAAATTCTTTACAATATACAATAAGGAAAAACTCTTTCACTAAGATAATCCCTAGAAAGTATAGTTGTATTAAACCTAATATCTCACCCGTTCGCGTTCGTTGTATAGGACACAGAGACAAACTTTACCTAAGATCCAAACTTGCACCTGATGACGTAATACTTTCTGTTACCTATAAAAGATATCGATTTTTTTTTAATAATCTTTTGAGAAAACTAAAAAACCAGTATGATAAACATGAACTACAGAAGGTGGGAAATAATAGTACAATACAATACAATATCTTTATTTTCTCTCTTCACTAAGGTTCACATAGTTATAATAAATATAATGTAAGAATAACATTTTAACAAAATGCATAGTATATGCTCCTTTGTAAGAGACTGGCGTCCATACTAGGGTACCCTGTGTGGCGGATCCCCAGGCTCTCACCTCGAATTAAATGTAGTTTAATACAATACAATAGCTAATGTAATTTAGACAACTGGTTAATTGCATAAGGGAAAAAAGCAGACAATTTAAACTTAATTAACGTAAAAAAAAAATGAAAATTAGAAATGGTGTAGTGTAATATGTGTGAAGTAGGTAAAGTGTCCAGTGAAGTGTGTAGGTGAAGTGAGTAGGTGATGTGTGTAAATGAAGTGTGTGAGGGGAGGTTGGATGATGGTGTGAGCGTAATGTGTCGGGTGATACAGTCTTGAACTAGTAAATTATTCTTAAATATTACGAGGGTACGAGAAGTAACTGCTCTGTAGAGTCATAGTCTAATTTTTGCAACCAGGTTGAGACTTTAATCTTGCAATGCTTATTTGGTAGTGAATAAATTGATAAACTTCTATTAATTTTGTTGTACAAATAGTTTGCAAGAAAACCAAAATGGCGACGGGAGAAAGCGGTGTGGAACTGCGTAGTAGGACAAACTGCGTGTTTACGTCGCTTTCCATCAAAAAGACTAGGATCATAGGGAAGAGAAGAATGCCTGCGCATTATGGTATTTAAAATGAACAGTAAACTTAAACCTTAAAAACAAACCTTAACCCCTTACCTCCTCCTTACCTCCTTACCTTAAACCTTATAGTAAACTTGTGTGGTTTACCAATACATTGAGGTCGAAAAATTCCAAACCTGCGCTTGATTTACTATCAATAGACATAAACCCGTCGGAAGGAACAAATAGGGTAAACCACTATTTTGTCAACGTTGGTTAAAACTTGGCTGAAAAATCCTCAAATATTAGTCGTCCTCCCACTCAAAACCCAACTAGGACATCTTCCGCATTAAATTCTTTTGTTTTACTAGATACTGGCGTTAACGAAGTAATTAGAATAATGACGGGTTAAAGAATGTCTGTGCACCTGGGTGGGATGATATACCCAATAATATACTTAAAAGATTTAAATACCTAAAGGCCCCTCCGTTGACCCACATTTTTCAGCTATGTTTATCTAAAGGTATATTTCCAAAATTGCTAAAAAAGTCTGTGGTCACAATTATTTTCAAGTCTGGAGACAAAAGGAGTGTGAATAACTACAGACCTATTTCAGTACTAACGGGCCTTTCAAAAATTTTAGAAAAAATCGTTAACAGTAGATTGATAAAATATCTGGAAGATAATAACCTACTTTCAGAAAAAAAGCAATAAACAAATTGACTAAATACATTTCTACAAATAAGGATAGTGGAATGCATACAGTTGGAATCTTTCTAGACCTTGCCAAGGCCTTCGACACTATTTTTTGCACTACTCTTTTGCAGAAGCTTAAAACACTTGGAATAAGAGAAGCACGGCTTCTACTATTGTCAGATGACGATACGATCGACAGCAAACTGTAAAAAATGGCCCGCATACAAGTTTTGAGCTTTCTAATACTTGTTTTGGAATTCCACAAGGCAGGCCCTATATTATTTTTGATCTATATTAATGACCTTTGCTGCTTGCCACTCCAAAATGGTGTTATTATGTCTTATGCGGATGATACTGTTTTGTTGTTTGCAGCTAAATCTAGAGCTGAGGCTTATGAACATGCTCAGAATGGCTTCAACGTTGTGTCTAATTGGCTCCAGAATAATCTTTGACACTAAAGGCTGAAAAAACAAAATACATTTTATTTACAATGCGAAATACTAACACACCGCTTAAAATCTAAAAATTTACGCGCGTAACTGTAAGCTGTACGCTGACACTGCATGTTCTTGCTCTACTTTAGATAAAGCTGACCACTTGAAATATATAGGTGTCACTATTGACTCCAATCTAAATTTCCGTAAACATATCGAGGTCCTGTGTACTAGAGTGCGCAAATTAATATATGTTTTTAAGAATTTACGTAATGTAGCTAACTATAATTTGATAAAAACAGATTATTTAGCGTTGTGTCAGTCTATTCTAACATATTGCATAACATCCTGGGGTGGCGCAGGAAATTCAATTCTTCTCCCTCTAGAACGTGCTCAAAGAGCAATTCTAAAGGTTGCTACCTTCCGTCCTTTTAAATTCCCTACACACCAGCTTTACAAAGCATGTAATGTACTTACAGTACGGCAATTATTTATTCTTCGCATAATACTACACCAGCACTCTACACTTCCCTATCACCCAGTTCCTTCCGATAGGAGAAGGAAGGACAGCCTAGTTTGCACAAAAGCTCAAACTAGACATGCGTTTGCGAATCGATTTTATGTGTTTTTAGGATCTTTTCTTCATAATAGACTCAACAAAATGTAGTTTGGTAATGTCGGATTATTTAGCGATACTTAATTACACAGTGACAGAAAAACTTCTAGAAGTTGTGGTTTGATTATGTTATCCCCTCGTATCTATTTGTACATATTTACTAAAGCTAGTTTGAGTGTTTTTCTTTTGTACCAATTTGATTAAGCATAGTTATAATTGTTAATAGATTAATTTAATTTTATAATTTTACTGTCCTTATTAAATTGTGCTAGGTAAAGTGATGGCCTGAAACACAGGTCAAATAAGGCTAGATCGGGCAGGTCGCTGACATCTGAATTGAACTATTGAATACTTGCGACTGTTGAATATATTTTAGTTATAGTTTACTTATAAGTACTAATTATACCATTGTATGAGAAATAATACTACTGCGCCTAAATGTACACTTTTTAAATAAATTATTCTTCCTTTATTTCTTTTTATATACTTATTTTACATATTTTTTAAATATTTCTTATAAAAAACCATATAAATCGACACACGTCCCACATGTCGACAACCTCGCGCATGTCGACAACCTCGCGTGCCAGATCAAGATATTTTGACATATGACGGGCATGCCACCGTCCGGGAGAATCGATCCGCCACATTATTTCTGGGTGTTCTCGTCTGGCTAACGGAGAGTACTTGCATAGACACAACCTCGTTGCCAGGATTATCCACCAGCAACTTGCTTTGAAGTACAACCTTGTGGAATCAGAAGTGCCATACTATAGGTATGCGCCCGACCCAGTTCTCGATAGTGATAATATCACGTTGAATTGGGATCGATCTATCGTCACTGACAGGACTATTGTTGCCAAATAATTAACCATAATTTTTAATTATATATATATTAATCATTTATTTCAGACATAGTCCATTTGCAAATTAAAATAATTACAATCACATTAAATACTTGTGCATTAAAATAATCAATAAAAAAATAAAAAAAAAAAAAAATACACATACACACTACAACACACAACACACAACACAACACACATAACACACATAACACACACAAAACACACACAACATAACATTATTATTATTTTATTAATTATGTTCGTTTATTTAATCTCATACATACTATTTACATTTTTAAATATTTCTTAAAAAAAAACATTTAAAAATATAAAAAATAAAATATGAAATATGGTTTTTAATTGAATGTAGTTCTAAAACTAGCTCCGCAAACAAGCTGTCAGGTCATTTTAAGTTCGTTCTAAAACTATTAGTTCTAAAGAAGTTATTAAAAAAACGATATCTATTTTGTTTTAGAATTTGTCATAAACATTATAATCATTAGAAAATATAATTAAAGAAAAAAGGACATTTGATGAAATTATTGTTGTTTTAGTAATAGTTATTTATTTATTTAACAATAACATCGTTCAAAATCGTGTGTCGGGCGACTGTTTCAAAACGAAAAAATATCGATGTTTGTCAAAATGTCAATGTCACGTCATTTCCGTCAAGTCCCGTCATTCGTTTTCGTGCACTTACGGATGTGCTTATTCGATTTCTGCTATTTTTCTGACGACTTTGGATTGATTTTACGGATTTGTACACCGATTTTGCTTATAGACTGGATAATGGTGAATTGCGTGAGTTGTGGTATCGCTACTGATCGTAGCAACGCTACTGGAAGTGTGTCTTTACATGATGAAGCAGTTCTTTCCATAATAAGGGCAAGGACTGGTCGTCGAACAGTGAGTATCTATGGCTGTACTATTATTTTTCAATTGGTACCGATTTGGAGCGTTACACGCTCATATAAAAGGGCTCTAATCGGTTTCGATCAACCACCATTCCTCGATGATATATTAATTGAGTATGAAAATGAAGATGAATAAAATATTGAAAAAATAACTTGTTTTTATTTTACCTATCTAATTACTTTTTTGTGCTATGCAATAATATGCTAATAGTAACATACAAATATGTTTTCAAACAATTAAATCAATGTGTCTATTTGAGAATGGTATTTACAATACATTTTGGCATTATATAGGTACAATTCTTACCATCTGCCGCATAACCTAACCAAGTGACCCAAAAACTTATTTTCTTCCTAATTCCCATAGAATTTTGATAAAAATCTTTCTGATATGAATATGTATGTGTTTTATCTATTAAATAATACATAAATGATTACTGTTCACATTTGGCCCAACGATGTATGGGTTTCTGGCGATCTCCTTTACAGCTCTCGAGCCAGCCAACAGAAAATAATATCAAGACTGGTTTCACGAAGCATGATGCCAAGAACATGGACAACAGTGAGGCCAAGGAATTTTCTTCACCAGACACCTTCTTAAGAAGTTCAACAACAGGGCAAAGACTTATCATGCTCGATCTGAAAGAAAATATACAATATGCAAGTCAGACCACATGTTTGTTTCTTGTAAAACATTCCAAAGTATGACGCCAGAAGATAAAATAAATACAATTGCAAAATTGAAAGTCTGTGAGAATTTTATGTACTGCCATTACGACAAACAATGCAATTCCGCGAAAACATGTAAGGTGTGCAATAACAAGCATCATAGGACGTTACATGATGCTATACAACAAAGGGCTCAACCAACAATTCCTGCTAACAACATGACACCCAAAAGTGTTCCGACAGTACCGCAACATAAATCTCATTACGTTGGTGGGAATGTTAACGAAGTTCTACTTGCCACAGTTGAACTGTATGTTATGGCTGAAAATGGAATGTCTAAAAAACTTAGAGCTCTACTTGACCAAGGTTCTTAAATCAACTTGATTACGGAATCAGCTGCTCAGTGATTGGGACTTCACAGGCGTAAACAAGATGCAATCGTCTCAGGAGTACTTAGTTGCGAGCCCATATACCAAAACTACAACTTTACTATTGAGGCGCTTGTCTTGACAAAAATGCAGCACAATTTAGCCAATTACACGATTGAGCGCCAATAGTGGCCGCATTTAGAAAATATCAGCCTCGCGGGTCTTGACTACAACATTTCCAGGCCAGTTGACATTTTACTGAACTCTAGAGACTAGAGAGATACTTAAGTTCTTCAAAATCACAGGCATTGGCACAATTCCGACAAATGGAAAAATGATTCCCCAGAGACCAGTCTACTGCTGAAACTTACAAGGTGTTCATGTCTGACTACATACGTCTCAATCACATGAAACAAAGTTAAATTCCACTGGAACTGAGTTGCCGTCTACCACACCACGATGTTATGAAATTGGACTCCAATGCTACAAAACCAACCTCGGGCCGCAGCCTAATGAGCAAAGGCAGTCTTAATGAGCTAATGGAGTGTGGACCAAACCTTCAACAGGACTTACAGGCATTAATCCAACGGTGAAGAGGGTTTCAATTTGTTTATTCCGCCGACATTGAAAAGTTTTACAGACAATTTGGAATACAGGAACAAGATCAACATCTACAGAAGATTCTGTGAAGAGATTCCAAGGAAGACAAGATCCAAGAGTACCAGTTGTGCACCGTAAAATACGGTAATCAATCTGCTTCCTTTTTAGCGATGCGCACAATAAAACAACTAATTCACGACGATTGTGCGCAATACCCGCTTGCTGCTGAAACATTGGACAGTCAGCTGTACTTCGACGATCTCCTTGGCGGAAGCAATGATATAGAACAAGCCAAAATCACTCAACATCGTGCTACTCAAACAAGGTGGCTTCAACCTGCGCAAGTGGACGAGCAACGACGGATGAATATTAGAAAATCTTAAACCCCCTCAAATTAGTCAAAACTTTATAGACTTCAAGCACGCGGAAACAAACAACACATTGGGGGTTATGTGGAATGCCTACAGATCAATTTGTTCATCATCCAGTAGAAACAACAAACACATGCGCTATTGATACAAAAAGATCGTTGCTATCTCAACTGTCGAAGCTATATTAGAAATGTGGGGCGACGTCGGCAGCCACGCTTGCTGGCGGAGTCACGCGCGCGGACCAATCTCTTAGGTGAGGCGACACTGACGCGTGCACTCAGCGCTCTCAACCTCATAGACGTTGATGTATTCCATTGTTCTCTGAGCGATTTGTTACAAAATGTAATATTGTTATTGTGTACACTATCGCATTAGGTAACCCTGTAAAGATAGCCGTAAGATTGAGAATAAAAAAAAAAAGATCCACTAGGACGTTGGCTTTCACCTAATACAATAAAGGCCAAACTTATTTCCCCGCAACTGTAGACACTAACTTCAACTGGGACGATCCCGTAACACAACATGTACAAAAACAATGGGAAGAGTTCAGAAACGAACTCAAATACATAGGTCAAATCCCTATTCCTCGATGGATGGGAGCTAAATACATCCCAGTTGAATTACATGGGTTCTGCGATGCATCGGAAAAGGCATACTCATGTGTGATTTATTGCCGAAGCATCAAAGACAATGGTCAATACATGACTAGAGTAGTTACAGCAAAAACGAAGCTCGCATCGATTAGAAAATTGATGACACTGCCGAGACTCGAACTGTGTGCGGCGCACACGTACTATCCAGACTAGCGAAAAAGTATTGACCAATATGCCAGAGGCACATCCTCTAGCAACTCCGGTATCATATTCTGCAGCATATCCAAATAAGAACCGCCAGTCAGGTGCCCTTCAATAAAAATAGGCCTATTATTTGGTCATTATTAATGCCTGCCCAAACATGCCATGATCGAGGAGGCGCTGGGTTACAGCCAGGATGGTGGACGTGAAGGGAACTTGAGGGTCGGTGATTCCACGAGCGCGCAGTGAATTCAGGTTTTCTGGCTGAGCATAGAAGCGTCTAGCCTCTTCCAAGTTATGGTGCGCCATCCCATAAAAATCCACCATTGCCCAATACTCCACATTTTTTATTTTTTTATTCTGTATAGTATTACTCTTGAACTCAATCTAGTCCTAGAGGACAGAGGTGAGGTCGACGATGGAACGAGCTAACCCAAAAGAAGCCTATTAACTCGCGATTTAAATAGATTGGGGTCATATGAGGGTGCGCCAAAGTTCACCTAAATTTTCAACTCCGATAATTGGAAATCCGAAAATGTTCTTCCTAACATTTTCCATCCTAACAATCACAATTCCTAACTACTCTGTCTCTAATGTTCATAATTCCGAAGCATTCAACTGCATAATGTCAGTAGCAATAAACATCTATTATACTTTTATTTGTTTTCCTATATTTTCTCAACATAACCATCTTTTACACTATTATTCTTTGTCATATCTTTTTTGTTTAGATTTCTTTTTATTCATAATAATCAGTATTATATACATTAATTTTGCATAACTTTATTTTCCAAAAAAGTGTTATTTTTGCAAATCGTTTATTTTCTCGATTCTGTCGTAAGTATATCGTATCTAAATATAAGGCTAAAAGTGTCTTGGTGTTTTTGTCTCCGACTAACCGTTTGTCGTAAAAACGATGTGGAAGGGATCCATAGGTTAGGTTAGGTTAGAACTGTGACCAATTACGCGCGAGCCGAGCGAGCGAAGCGAGCGGTGCCGCGGCAGCGGCCGGCGAGCGCTACCTCGAAATTGGTCGCGAAATTTTTCCAAGTATTTTTTTCATAATTCCCCAAAGACGACACTCTGACCTGAATTTCATTCATTTAAGACAAAAATCAGTGAAACGATCTTTAATAATTCTAAACTAAAATATTATGGTAATTATGTTTAGGGATAAAAGCGTTATGATAAAAAATAGTAGGAGTTTAAATATATTTACATTAATGATATTATTAATTACAATTTTCGGAAACATGAGTGTTATGAACATCGCCGGTAGCACTACAAATAGTATGAATGAAAACTTTAGGATGAAAAGTTTTAGGAAGAGTGATCATTCGGATTACAAATCATTAGGAAGAACAATTTCGGGTAATGAACTTTAGGTGAGCCAATATGGACCCGTCATATGAACTTGGAAACGCCGACGCAGGCAGGAAATTCCACTCCTTGGCTGTGCGCATAATAAATGATGTAGCAAAGCGCTTCGTGCGAATGTGTGGAACATTGACAAGGTATGGGTGATAACCTGCAGTACGTCTGGACTCCCGATGGAAGAAAGGAGATGGAGAAATGAGTTCGTGGAGCTCTTGAGCACACTCACCGAAGTACAATCTGTTAAAGACCGACAAACATGCACATACATGCTACATTGGAGTAGACATATTGCCGAATCATTTTTGACACGTGATTAGGTTACGCGTGAGTGACCTAATACAGCGAAACGCGCGCCTATACTAGGAAAAAAGGCGCCGATCGCGTCGGCTAGACTGTGTAAGCGTGGGGTGGGGGTGTGGCTTACGGATCAAGCTGTCTGATCGATGAATGGATTTTTCAATGGGTACCGTTTGCATGTGTTGCCGATCGTCGATACGTTACGTACACACACATATGCATTTACCGCAAGGACGCGTTACTTCGAGTTCTCATTATTTAACAAAAAATACAATAAATTTAATTTTTCGTGATTTTATTTATTGTTACTTTTTGAAAAAAATTGTCCCAATCGTTTCCAGTTCGATGATCGAGATTATGGCTTTCGGTTCCAGAACGACCTAAAAGTAATCGTGTATTAAGACCCTGAAATTTAGTTACATCGTCATCATTTCTTCTATGCTGGTTTGAGAGTATCATTATTTAAATTGGCATCAGATTGTGCTCGCTGTTTTAAATTCAGGATTTTTGTTTTTTATAGGTTTATTTTTAAATTATTTTCATCAATACAACAACAACAACAACACATAACAAACAACATAACATGGTAAATATCGTTTCTAGTCTAAATAATAATGTTAGTGACCATGATAGTTTATCTTATATTTTCATCAAGCCATTTTATAATTGTTGTTAGGGTGTTATTCAAGTCAAGTTTTAAATCAGTTCTGTCATAACTGCATAATAAGGTCATATGGTGCATTGTAACTATAGAAATGTCATTTATATAAATTAGAAAAAGTGGTGGGCCTAGAATGCTGCCCTGAGGGACACCGGAGAGGATATTTCTAACCTCAAAAACAACGGTTTCTTCCTTTCTAGTAGTTAAGGAGACTCTTTTTAATTCTACCATCTATTTTCTTTCACTGAGATATGATTCAATTAAATTGTATACGTTACCTCTTACGCCAAATGCATATAATTTATTCAAGAGTATTTTATGGCTGACTCGGTCAAATGCTTTAGACGTGTCCATGTACAGCGCTATGGCTGGCGAACTAGAGTCCATATTTAGAAGGACTTTTCGTAAAAAGTTATATATTGCTATATTAACCGACTTGTTTTTCCTAAAACCATATTGACATGGGGTAAATATATTATTAGTTTCGAAAAATGGGTAGAGGCAGTTATATATGTGTTTTTCGAATATTTTTGAGAAAATGGTTATTAAAGCAATTGGCCTGTAATTACTGACGGAAAATTTGTTAACTTTTTATGTACTGGTTTTACTAATGACAGTTTTAATTTCTCTGGAAAAATACCGTGCTCTATGCACAAGTTGATAATATAACTGCAGGGAACAGCAATTAAAGTTGCTACATCCTTAACGATCTTTGCAGTAATACCGTCATAACCTGCGCTTTTTGTATTCCGCAGAGCAGTTATAATTTTAAGGATGTCTGGAGGAATTGTTGGGGGTATGAATATTTATTTAGTGTTCAATGTCAAGTTAGAAGGATATGATGGTGGTGAGTCAGAAGAAAAAATATTATTAGTATTTTTAACAATTTCAAGAAAATAGTCAAAGGTATTTGCCATAGTCTTAGGATCAGTAACTACCTCGTTATTGATTATTAGTTTCTCAATGCCCTCCTTAGGATAGTTATATTTAGCGTCATTATTTACTTTCCACGTTGAATGAATTGTAGGCACTGTTAGGGTCTGTAGACTCATATACACTGTAATACGAGATTTGACTTAAATATTTAGCAAATATACATCTATTTTCTTTGGTGAAACTACGTTTATATACATACCAATATTCAATTGGACTACACTTTTTTACCGAACACTTCATTATTTGTGCAGTGTGGTCGGAGAGCGCAAAATCTCTGATTAAATTGGACTACACTTTTTTACCGAACACTTCATTATTTGTGCAGTGTGGTCGGAGAGCGCAAAATCTCTGATTGCATCCCGTAAGGTATGTTGCCAATACAAGTATTACTGGCGCTTCTTGTTACCTGAAGGGTTATATTAAAACTTAACAATAGTTCTACAAATTCAGTAGATATTTAACTGAAGGGTTATATTAAAGCTTAACAATAGTTCTACAAATTCAGTAGATATTTTTGAATTATTTGTAATATCTATGTTGAACTCTCTACAAATAATTACTTTTTTACTTTTACATAGCTTACTCAATATTTTACTTAAAATTAAAAAGAAAGAATTTGTTGTTCCGATTGTTTTGTTCGGCGGTCTGTAAATAGATAAAATATATATTTTGTGGTCTATTAATTCAATAGCAGAGCATTCAATAATATTTATAATAGACATTTTGTTAATATCATCAAGACCTTTAAATCGCAGTTCTTAACAAAAATACATGAGCCTCCATGTCTACTACATCTCATAAAATATGATCACAATATAAAGTTTGGTATCCGTAAGTAATCCTCGTCACCTTTCCAATAAACCTTCATACTTTCTGTCGCCAATTCATCCAAGCACACTGTTAGCATTTATCCGATGCATTAATCAAATCATTAATGTTTTGATGCATGATAGTTAAACAATTATTCACGAAATAAATTATCACAGCTTAAATCTTTCTTTGCTTGAATTACAGAATTTTGGTTACTTATTTCATATGATACAGAGTTGTCATTTTGTGTTTTGTGTTGTATTATACTTTCAATTTGTGCTTGAATGTCCCTGAAAATTGTGTGGCATGTACACAATTTTAAATCATTTAACGCCTGTTGTCTTTGAAAACATTGAGTGTTTATACGTTAAGTGGTTGTTTGAGTCAAGAGTATAGCAATGTTAGTGAGTCATTTATATCGAGATACAGGAGATTATTGAAATTTTCGATTCTCCAATTATCATATATAACTTTTACACTTAAAATAACATTTGTGTGTTGCATAAAATAACATTTGTGTGTTGTACTTTTTGTAGTGATTCTCTTAGGGCTAGATCATGTTGATGGAGTCACTTGTTGTGTTGAAATCTGCCTCGCCGATTAAAACAATACAGAAGTCTTCCACTGTAAAGTTTTGCAATTTAAGTTCAATTCCATTCATAATTTCTTTGATTCCGCAATTTGGCTTTAAGTAATGACATATTTGCGTGTTTGGACCTTTTTTTCTGGGCGGAGTGGAAGGGAGTGTCAGACTTGTACTGACTAAAACCATGTTCCTTCTTTGCCCTTTGTGTTCCAGGGCCGCGGTATCTCTTTCGAACAGTCCCGTAGCCCTGGCAGGCATCGGCCCGTGCGGACCCCTACGTGGTTGCTGACATCTCTTTGAGGCGCGCGTGGAACACGAACGCGCCGTCGACACGGCCTGTCGTCATAAGACGGCCGGACGGCGAGCTAACCCATAACTCGCCGTCCACAGGCCTGCGCCTACGGTGGCCGGGGGCCACCACGTGACCCCCGACGCAGGGCGTCTCCCGCGGCGGCTGGGACGTGAGGCTCTTTCCCTCTCACGTTCCGCCACCTCCTTCACTAGCATGACTGCTTCGCAGAATGAGGTGACGGCTTCCCATTCTCCTCTCGCTCCGGACCATGGCTTGAACCAGGGCCGGGCGCGAGAGGTCGCCGCCGCCAATCGCCTCTACGAGGACACGGCGCTGCTCCGCCCAAGCGGGACAGACCTCCACAGTGTGCTGCACCGTGTCCTCCGGACGATCCTCACAATGGAAACACCCGGGTGTTTCCTCCCGCCCGATCGTTTCCTCCCGCCCGATTGCGTGTTGGGACCTAAGGTGTTGTCAGCAATTGTAAGTATTCTGTTAGAGTTGTTCGTACTCAATATGCAGATTTTCCGAGATACGGCCTTTTTTTCGGTCAGTATATTATTATCATTAAATGTGGAGGTGCTCGCCAGTTTTCATACATTTTGTAGATCACTATTTGGTTTCTGAGCAGGCTCTTTTAATACATCTATTTTCTGAGGATCTGTTTGAGTCTCCTTATTCTCAAGGGTGGTGGAGTTGTGACACATTTGATGTTTGGGTCTCGCTATTCTTGAGGATGGGAGAGGTCTCATAGTAGTTATGCTTTGTTTTACATATTTCGTTATTGTTTGAGTATCCTGGGTTGAGTATTTGCGGGAAAGTTTTTTCTTGCGTTTGGGAGTTATACTGTTTTAGTCAGGCGTTGTGCATAGTTTTTTGTAAACGTTTTTTGTCTTAATCATATTTTGTAGATCGGACTTCAAACGAAAGTTCTCATTATTTAGATTTTCAAACTCTTGGTGCGCGCTCATTAATTGGAGAGTAAGACTTTTATTTTGTTCAGTCAGCTCACTTAAAATTCCACTGTTATCATGCAAGCTGTCTTGTAGACTCATCATAGTAGTGTCAAGTATAGTGTTATTGCTTGTCATATTTGTTAAATCAGTTAATGAGCTTGTTCTGATAGGTTTAGGACGATAAGTGATGTTGCTGTAGCTAGAATCCATATTATTTTACTACCACAGCGCCCTCTAACGATCTTATAATTCCTAGCAGTTCCTATATTAGTTTAACTGTGTACTGCGAATCTTGTTAATAAATATTGAAGATCTTACAAAAAGTGATGTTGAGTCTAGTGGGGTTTGAACTCACGACCAATCGATTATGGGTACATCCAGATCCTCTGTTGTACCGCAAGGCTATAGTGACTTAGATAAGCTTTGCCAAATAGTGGATACTGTTTTACTTAAACAATTTTTAAATTAGACGAGACGGTTGGAAATGACTCATGCACATAGAATTATTTCGCTGTCAAAACTGTCCGTCACTTTGTTTTTATTTGAAATTTCTTTAGATTCAGCACTTTTGTCAATTTTAAAGTTTACGTATTTATACACTTTTACGACGTTAAACACTTATTTAATTTGTTCTTTGTATTGTAATTTTCGATTTTGTCGATGAACTATTAGTTTTTGTCACTGTTTTATATGATTTTTAGGATGTCACGTTTCAGGGCACTTTATTTTCATTAAATATTGTAGTTTTTATAATGTTCACTAGATGAAAACTTTCACTGAGATTTTTATCGGTTCTTGTTGTATTTCCTTTAATATATACCTGTCACTTATACATGGCCTTGTTATTTATCGAATAATTTCAAAAAGGCTGTATAAAACGGTAATTCACTATTTTTTATAGATTTTTGAACACGGACTAGATTCGATCGTGCACTCTCGAGCGGTGGCCGAGGGTAGTAGAAAGTCTACATGGTAGTACTCACATTTACAAAAACTGAAATAATGCTTCTAATTTATATAAAACAATGGTAATCAAGGTAACTAAGTTTCCAAAGGCGAAAGAGAGAAAAAATATAAAAATTTAAAGAACTAGAGGGGGAGTATGTCTTCCAAATATTAAAATCTTAGTTCGTGAGCCTAAGTGTCTGTGGAGCAGGACCAGCATTAAGCCAAGCATTTTTATCTACAATATAGTATTCCAACTTATATATGCTTGCTTACATAGTGTGCGTTTTATGCATATTTTATATTGTAGAATGTCAAGTGGTATTTTATTGTAACATTTTACACAGTACCCCATAAAAAAAGTGCGTACTTTTGACAGTCTGAAACGTGGCTGATCTAATTTGCCCTTATTTCTAGTATTAACTTTATGCCTGTCGCTAATTTTACTAAAAAAGATGTATGTTTTTCCGAACATACATAATGTTTTCATAAATATATTGACAACATGATGTTAATTTGTTTAAACAATTTTCTTAGAGATTAGCGTCTGCGTAGGTTATAGATGGCTCTAACGGCCCTCTTTTGCAGAATAAATATTGAGTCAATATCTGCAGCCCGTCCCCACAGCAGAATACCGTAACACATGGTGCTATGGAAGTAACTAAAATACACTAGTCTCGCGGTATCCACGTCTGTTATTTGCCGGATTTTACGGACAGCGTAAGCGGCTGAACTTAGCCGCCGTGCAAGTGCTGTTAAGTGAGGACTCCATTGCAATTTCGAGTCAAGCGTAATCCCCAGGAAAACCGTTTGTTCGACGAATTTTAGTATCTCCCCGTTCAATACAATGTTACATTCGCTACTTCTTACATTCGGTAACGCGAATCTTATGCATTTAGTTTTCTTCCCATTCAACACCAAATTATTTACAGTGAACCAGTTATGAATCTTAAGTATAGCGTTATTTACGTCGTCAAACTCTTGTGCACGTCTGTTAACCTTAAAAATCAGTGATGTGTCATCAGCAAATAACACCATTTGAGGTCGACTTTTCAGTAAATGAGGTAAATCATTGATATATACTAGAAAAAAGGATGGGCCCAATATTGAGCCTTGCGGTACCACATCATAGGATTACCATTTATAGTGTGCAACGATAAAGTATTATTCTTGATAATTAATAACGCATTATGTTTTCGTAAGAAGTCGTCACCGATGATTACATGCGCCTTATATGGAAAAGAATTAAAAACAATAAACTTAAGCTTTACCGTTGCATCATCTGTTACTAAGTCTAAAAAACTGTACTTTACTTCCAAGTCCATTAATCTCAATACTCTCAAAATGGAGGGGAATATCTGATCGACAAGATTTTATATGTATATGACTGCTGAAATTGATGCGACCGAGTCAAGTAACCATCGGAATGGACTACCGTTTACAGAAAGCTCGACAATCATGTTATTATCACTTGACATAATATAATTTTTAGGCACGAAAAAACAGATTTTTGGATTCCTCATTTGTCATTCCTGTTTCCGAATTACGTGTCCACTTGTTTTGGCTATTATAAAAAGAAGACCTACCTCGATTCGATCTTCTTGTATTCTGCCACGATCCTCGAGGTGTACGGCCACGCCCTGCATCCTGGTTTGTCTCATTATGGTCACCTCCACGCATGTAACCCTGGTTAGAGCGTCCCCTGAACGCTTGTCCATGCTGTTCTTTAAAATGATTATTTGTAGCGCGCCTGTAATTATACCGATGATTTTGATTTAATGCCATAACCTCACCTGATGAAGTCGAAGGCGTCGAAGTCTCCTCATCGACTGCTGCTTGAACTGCATCTTTGAGGGAATCAAAATTTCTGTTCTGTTTGAAAATCAAAGATTTTGATGCTGTTCTTACAGGCTTGAAATGCTTCTTTATCCTCACTGTTGAAGTTTACCTTGGTCTTGTAATTTTTCTTTCATGTTCGTAGATATTTACATTGTTTTTACTCTTTATAAAAGTTAATACCGAGGAATCGTCGTAATTTTCGAATTGCGGTTGGTTCTGAATAATCGGATATTGTATTCACACGATCTTCTGTTGGTTTGATACCGGCTTCTGTTAATATGTAGTACCCAAGGAATTCTAATTTTTGTGCCCAAAAACGCATTTCGACATGTTTATTTTTAGTAAAACCTCTTTGAGTCTTTTGAAAAGATCTTCCAGGTGTCTTCTGTGGGTTTCTTGGTCTGGTGAGGCGACGAGAATGTCATCGACAAACGGGAAAACGTGGTCTATGTTGCCGAGTACATTGTTGATGTGTCGTTGGAAAGTCTGTCCGGCGTTGTATAGACCGAAACACATTCGTGGGAATTCAATAAGCCCAAACGGCGTAATCACTGCTGTCTTCTCGTGTCTTCTTCGCGTACTCTCAATTGATTACACATTTTCCTTAAATCAATCTTCGAGAAGATTTTCTTCCGTTCGAGTTGGTAGCTGAAGTCACGAAGTCGTGGTATTGGGTATCGATCCGGTTTGGTGACGGCATTTATTCTGCGATAATCACCACATAGTCTGTATTCGCCAGTCTTCTTCTCTACGAGGTGGAGTGGACTTGTCCAAGGTGACTTTGATGGCCCCTGGCCTTTGATATTCCCTGTTCAAGCATAACTTGAAACTCCCATCGCCGCTTGATACTTGTGTGGCGGCAACGATCGTGCCTTATTGTACACGGACGGCCCGTGAGTGAGACAATATGATGTTCAACTTCGATGTTGTTGTTGAAGTTCGAGGAAGTTATCTCGGCGTACTGTTGAAGAATATTGTGGTACGGGTCGGTGAGGTTAGTAAGCACGGTGGGGGTAGCGGCTAACGTTTCGATCCACAAGGAATGTCAAATGATTTTGAAAATCGCAAACGTGTAGATGGTATGGTGATATTTCATTAACCTCGGGTCCCGTCGTAGACAAGGTCGCGACTAGTTTTCCTGACGCTTGATCTTGCTCGGAGATCTGCAGTTGCGTGCTTCTTTACCGTAACGGGTGTGGTAAAAACAAATACCGCCTGACGTCTGCTGGTAAGAATTCGATCGGCCTCGGGATTGTGAACGTGATCTTGAGCGGAATCATGATGTTCTTTGTCTTGTCTATCCATTTTCATTGCCGCAATTTCCCGCGTGAGCTGCATAATCGCTTCTCGAAGGTCTGGCTCTAGTTGCGAATGACTGCTTTCATGTCGTGACGTGGACGTTGACAGCTGTTTGCATGCACAAACCGAATGTACTTCTCGGGTTTGCTCGTACATCTTATTGGCCATGGCAGCAAGCACGTCCAGTGTGGCTCTTTCGTTGAGCGATAGTCCAGCACGAGTGGAGGCAGGCAGGTGCCTCATCCGCAGTATCACGTCGGAGTCACCACTTTACCAGTTGTCGGGAGATAAGTAGAACGATATTTAGATTCCTAAGTTGATTAGAAAAAAGCTTGCTCATAATCAATGACAACTGTCACCTGGGACAGCCTACTTAAGTACTCAATATATATGGAAGTATAAAGTCATTTTGATGCCAGCTTTTACAGCATTTTTAGCACAACTTTACCTTTTTTTCGGAATTTAGGCAGGCCTCGCTTCATACAAAAATCTTCCAACCCCTTATAAGCCAATCTAACTCATGGTTTTTTTTAAACGTTGTCCCACTCTAGGAATTTCTCCTGTATCGTGGGTGCGTTTACAAACATTTAAACTTACGTACACAAACAGGCAGACCCGGAACAACTTTCTGTAAGTCATACAAATATTTGTTCCAGGCGAGGATCGAACCCGCGACACGCAGCGCACCAGTTGTTCGAATAGACGTTAAAAAAAGTGACCTTTTTTTTTTTTTTTTAGGATGGGAAATCATCTAATGACCCCCCCCGCTCTGGGCGGAGCGGAAGGAAGTGTCAGACTTGTACTGACTAAAACCCATCCATGTTCCTTCTTTGCCCTTTGTGTTCCAGGGCCGCGGTATCTCTTTCGAACAGTCCCGCAGCCCTGGCAGGCATCGGCCCGTGCGGACCCCTACGTGGTTGCTGACATCTCTTTGAGGCGCGCGTGGAACACGAACGCGCCGTCGACACGGCCTGTCGTCATAAGACGGCCGGACGGCGAGCTAGCCCAAAACTCGCCGTCCACAGGCCCGCGCCTACGGTGGCCGGGGGCCACCACGTGACCCCCGACGCCCAGGGCGTCTCCCGCGGCGGCTGGGACGTGAGGCTCTTTCCCTCTCACGTTCCTCCACCTCCTTCACTAGCATGACTGCTTCGCAGAAGGAGGTGACGGCTTCCCATTCCCTCTCGCTCCGGACCATGGCTTGAACCAGGCGCGAGAGGTCGCCGCCGCCAATCGCCTCTACGAGGACACGGCGCTGCTCCGCCCAAGCAGGGCAGGCCTCCACAGTGTGCTGCACCGTGTCCTCCGGACGATCCTCACAATGGGAACACCCGGGCGTTTCCTCCCGCCCGATTCGGTGCAGGAACCTCCCGAAACAACCGTGGAAAAAAAAAAAAAAAAGTGACCTAAAGTCTACCCTTTGACTAAGTGTGCGACCACAGTGAATTCGACGACGGGGGCGTGCGGTGGCCATAGTGATGAGCGAGTTTTTTTAGTATTATCACTTATTTCAGGTGTCAGACAGTCCGATTCTGTAGGTAGGTGATAATAAGAGAGGGTGTGCATGAAATAAATAAAAACAGAGAAGTAAATGAATTAGACGGCACGGTTGGCGCAGTGGGTGAGCGATTGACTGCTGCACTTCGTGTCGCGGGTTCGATTCCCGCACGGAACAAATATTTGTATGGCCTATGAAATTCCTAGTGTGGGGCAAAGTTTAAAAAAAAAAAAAAAAAATGGTGAATTTATATACTTTGTATGTAGAATTGAAATTGTGCCCTAGACAATTGAGGAATGGATAAATAAAAAAACAGAGAAATTAACACTTCAGTATTTATCGCCATTACGCGCCTACGCTGAGCGACAAGACCGAATTGATATTGATACCCAGACCCGTAGTGTGGCCTTAACGCACAGATAGGGACTTTTGAAAACTACGCGCGCTATCGCGCTCATGCTCGTCGCGCTAGGCGCCCGCCTTAGTCACGACACTATAGACCAGAGCGCCGCGGGGCGGTTTCATAATATGTTTGTTACTTCGCGCCAGTCATCGCAACCGCGCTTGGCTCGCACTGTGGACGCACACTAAGTCTAGAGTAGTGGCACTAAACTGGCTGACACTTTACTGGCACACAAAAAATACTCAACAAACAAAAAACACTCAAATAACACTTAAATAGTGGAACGACGTAACCGTCGTTCCACTATTTAAGTGTTTTTTGAGTGTAGTGTCGCCACGAGCCGAGCGGCACCGGCAACATACTAACGGCTTCGTGCGTGGCTATCTTGGTAAGCGGCTCGTTGCACACATGCACGGTGATCAGGGGCTCGTGTTGCCGCTTCAGCAGGTCCCACATCTCCAGCACGCCGTTCTCCTTGGCCAGCAGCATCAGCGACAACCTGCACAGAGTTCTATTACGTCGTGGCCGCACCGCTGCCCGCGGCCCTCCACCCTGCGTGCGGCCATCCCACGTACGCCTACCGGGTGGGGCTCCAGGCGCCGTCGACAATGCAGTGCCGGTCGAACGGCGTCCACAAGATGGCAGACTCGCGGCAGTCCTCGCTCCACACGCGCGCCGTCCAGTCGCCCACCGTCAGGAAGTTCTTCAGGAAGCCGGGGTTGCGGTGCAGTGCCCACACAGGCCCCAGGTGTGCTTGGAACTGAACATACAATTATTCATTATTCTATGACTACCGTTGATTTCACAATGCCAATCGATGGAGTTGCATAATCAGTATTAAAGTACTATTGATGATCAAAGTACAATAAAAAGTGTCAAAGTCTTTTTCCATACATGCTGTAACAAATTGGATGCAAGTCATTTAATTTGTTTTTAAAAAGTCAGGTAGCACCTTCATGACGATCTCAAATAACTATGAGCATGACCTATATACTTTAAAAAACCAGTGACGAGAATAATTTGGCAAATGCTTTAGGAATTCGTCATCATCATCATTTTAGCTGAATGATGTCTTCTGCTGGGTATAGGCCTCTCCCAAATAAGGCCACAACAACCGCAACCTTCACCAGGTCGTTGGTTCACCTTCACCTTCACCTGGTGGCTGGTTGTCGACCACATCGGCTGTCTATTCTACGAGTACTGTGAAATTAAAACATCATAAACACACCATTCCCGGTAGTTTCTCCACAACAGTCTTCCCCTTGCGATTGCCAAGGATGACGTCTCCGTCCTCGGTGCCCACCATGAAGCGCGTCGGCATGGTCGGCTCGAACTCGAGCGTGCTAACTCCCTTCGCACGGCACAAGGACTGCTCCTCGTTGGCCTTGACGATGTCAACGTAGAGCTCCTCGACTGGCTCGCTGAAATTGCGCAGGTCCCACCACTTGATGGCGCCGTCCGTGCCGGCCGAGAAGAACTCCATGCCCGACTTGGAGTGGATGAAGAGGACGCTCCGCACGGCGTCCTGGTGAGCCTCGTGTACGGGGCACACGTGCGTGGGTATGTACGGCGTGCGCACGTCGAAGGTGACCACCAGCCCGTTAATAAGAGCGCCCGCTAGCATGCTCTGGTCCTTGACGTTGTACTGCAGGTCCAGCATGGGGCACGGTGGCTGCAGCTCCACGATGGGACCGTTCGAGTTTTCCACGTCCCAAATGTGCGCTTTGACTGAGGACTGCGTGGTCCTGTTGAAGTCCACCTTCATGTGGGACACCGCGAAGTAATGGCTGCCATCCGGCCTCCAGCAGATGGAGCTGATGGGGCGGCCGTTGCTGTCAGGGCCATCGCGGTACACGTTCACGGTGCGGACCTCTAGCGGCTCTTGTTTTGGAAGTTGATCGATCTCTGTGTAATACGTCTGGTACATCTCGATGGCGTTATTTTGAAAGACAAAGTGCCCCAAGTCCTAAAACACAATTATTAATTATCTACACATATAAAATTCAAAGTCCTGACTGACTGACTGATATATCAACGCATAGCCCAAACCGCTGGTCCTAGAGACATGAAATTTGGAGGGTGTATTCTTTGTGAAGAGTAGGTATCCGTTAAGAAAGGGTTTTTCGAAATTCTACCCTTATGAGGGTGAAATGGGGAGTTGAATTTTCTGTAAAACTTAATATACTAACTGCACTGCTAAAGGTTCAGAAAGCAGATGGGACATACCGTTATTGATCAGGGCTCACGAATGTCTCTTACCACTCAGAACGCCGTTCAGCAATTAGGATTGCAGCGATCCAGGTGTGACTGCATAATCATAGGCATAGGACAAAGAGAAAACAGATGCAAAGGAATGCTGAACCTGAACTGTATGCCAAGCTCAAGAATCAATTTAATATCGATGTTCACATTATGAACAACTTAATATTTATTTTATTTTAAAGAAAGCGGACATCTTAAATATGAAATGTAGATATCTACTTAGTTACTCGTTATTTGCGTTGACCAGTTATTTGAGTATTAAAAAGACGTACAATGTAGATATATGTACTAAGTATGTCTATATATGTGACTAGTATATTAGGTATGTCAAGTCGTGCAAAAAATAAAACCGACTTCAAAAACACACAAAAGTGAAAAATAACTTTAGCTTCAGAAGTCGGCTACTTTTGTTTGTTTCATTTAATTTTTTTATCACAGATATACAGATACTATATGTATATAATAATAAAGCTTTATTCATTCCACACAATCAAACAATAATCAAATAAAAATAAAAACAGACTTAATTATAAAAACAATATTTAAAATTTCATTACTTAGGACAATCATTGTTATTTCGATTTAATTTCTTAAGAATTATTGAATTTCAAAAAATAACAATTGATCATGATTAAAAAAAATTATAAAATAACATTATTGTGTGGACCCCCTTCGGGTAAAAGCCGCCTCCAAAGAATTCCACTTTTCTCTGTTCGAGGCGGTGGTTATCCAGTCTCGTCCGGCATTCGCTATGATCTCGTCCTGCCAACGGGCGCAGGGCCAGCCTCTATTTTTGGTGCCCTGTGGACCTATCCATTTAGTTGCCCTGATTGTCCAGCGATCATCGGAATACCTTGCAACGTGCCCGGCCCACCTCCATTTTTGGGTCTGCGAAAATTTGAGAGCGTCTGTCACTTTAGTTTTATTGCGAATCTCGTGAGTTTCGTATTTTATCGCTTAGTTTGAGACTTAAGCAGCTTCTCTCCATAGATCTCTGTGTAGTTTGGATCTTGGTTCTCGCCTTGTTGTCATATATCCAAGTCTGGCAGCCATAAGTGAGACACGGTAAAATTGTAGAGTCTAATATGGTCTTTTTTACTCTGATCGGGATATATATATGTATATACAAAAGATTTTTTATTTTTCCATTTTTAGTTGTAATATCCTATTCAAATATTTGCTCCTACATTTATTTTACATTGTCAACAATACATTTCATGGTAATAGGCTTATCAGTTATCACCAATAAAATGGAAGTTAATAGACCTAACTGTCGCAATCTGGGTACACTTCAGAGCATACAGCCATTATGTTATGTTATGATATTGTGTAAACAATAAACATCCAAGCGATTGCAGCAATCACGACAGATTTGCTGTCTGCTATTGAAGAGTTCCATTGTATAACTCCGAAGATCAGCGGTGAAGAATAATGTTCTTCCAAATTAAAAAAAAAATCGTTGAAATAGTTCACAATTATCAAACATATCGATAATATAAAATTTGGAGAGTCCCCTCCTCTCCAGGATCCCATCATTAGATCCTGACCTGATGACCATGGGACCACAAGGAAATTATACTGTTTCTGTAATGTATGTATGTTGGTGTGCGTGCGTATGCGCGCAGCGCGCGGCGTGTCATGTCAAGGACAAACAGTCCCCAATAAACCGCGGTACTAGCCACACGTTGTTTTACTTAAACACCTCACTGGCGACGAGGATGGGATAAAAGCGCACTAATAGTTGGATTTAAACATGTCGATCGGGAAGTTAACCGAGTTTAATGTAAGGTCGGGAAACTGGACATTGTATGTAGAACGTATGGAAATGTTCTTCAAAGTGAACAGTGTTAAAGAGGAACTATGGTTACCCACGTTGATTGCGTCGATGGGTGACGAAGCTTACGAACTGTTGAGCAATTTGACAAGTCCGGACAAACCCAGTGCGAGAACATATACGATGGTGGTGAAACTCATGACGGATCACTTGCAACTGAAGCCGTCGTTCATGGCTGAGAGATACCGTTTCCGACAGAGAAGGCAAAATGCGGGTGAAACGATATTACAATATATATCAGAACTGAAGAAAATGTCGAAATTTTGTGAATTTAAAGCCGTTTTAGAGGAGAATTTACGGGATCAGCTAGTATGTGGGTTGCGAAGCGAGGCGATCAGGCAACGACTGTTTACCGAAGAAAATCTGCAGTATGCAAATGCCGTCAAAATTGCATGTGCTATGGAAGCGGCGGAGAGAGATGCAGCGGCAGTGGAACACACGGTCGGGAATAACAGCGAGCCGGGCAGTGGCAGCGAGGCCACGGCCGGAGCGCTGCATGCGGTGGCGACGTCGGCGCGGGGTGGCCGCGGCTGGAGAGGCCGTGGTGTCCGGAGCGAGAGGTCGGCGGGAGACACGCGGAAGAGCAAAACGGACGATTTAAGGAACAGCTGTAGTGCTTGTATGGCAGCAAACCACCAAAGTGAAGGATGTAGATACAATCGCTTTATCTGCGGTCGATGCAGACAGAAAGGACATCTTCGTCGGGTATGTCCGATGCAGACAGGGGGTGGGCAGCCACAAGATCGATGCGACACCAACAACATGGCGGCGCAGGTACGAGTAACAAGCGGAACAGCAGGGCAAATAAACCCTGGGGACCAGTCAGGCGACGATGAACCACCTTCGTCAGACGATGGGGACTGGGAGGCGGTAGAAGACTTGCATCAACTTAGCTTGAACAGCTATAAACCGGTGAGCCTAACGATATGTGTCGATGGAACCAAATTATGTATGGAGATTGATACAGGGTCGTTAGTGTCATGCATCAGTAGGGAAATGTATGATAGACTGTTCAGACATAGATTTTTAAAAAACACTAATTTGGTGTTTAGGTTCTATGACGGTACTATAATAAAACCAATGGGGGTAATAATGCCACTAATCACCTATGAAAGTAAGTCCAAACAAATGGAGTTGTTCGTTATAGAGGGGGGTACTACCTCATTATTAGGTCGACAATGGCTAACAGAATTAGGCATTAAAATACCATTGTATAAAAATATGTTCACGATGAACACAGACCGAACCAACTGTAATGACTCATGTAATAAACAGTTAACACTATTGCTCCACAGATATAAAGATTTGTTCACGGAGGGACTGGGCCGGTTCACGGGAGGCAAGGCTCGGTTACGGATACGCGACGGAGCGGTGCCGGTATTCTGTCGCTCACGGCCTGTGCCGTACGCGCTGCGCGAGCGCGTTGAGGCAGAATTGGAAGGTATGTTGCGCGCAGGAGTCATCGAGCCCGTGGACAGCGCGGACTGGGCTACCCCACTCGTTCCGGTACGTAAGGCGGATGGTGGACTCCGTATCTGTGCTGATTACAAAATAACCTTAAATCCAGTTCTACTGGTCGACAAATATCCGTTACCACGTATTAACGACTTGTTGGTTAAATTAAACGGTGCTAAGATATTTACGAAAATTGATTTAACACAGTCATATAACCAGATAGAATTGGATGACCCCGATAATTGTACGGTAATCAATACTCACAAGGGTCTTTTTAAGTATAAAAGGTTAGTTTACGGTCTATCCTCGAGCCCAGGGATATTTCAATGAATAATGTCGAATTTACTCAACGACATCCCAAACGTAGAAGTATTCCTCGATGACATCATTATTGGATCACCCAATATTAGGGAGCATTTAGTTATATTGGAAAGAGTTTTAGAGCGGTTGCATAATAACGGAATGAAACTAAAGGAAAAAAAGTGTTTGTTTATGACTAACGAGGTTAAATACTTAGGATTCATTGTTTCCGACGAGGGAGTTAAAGTGGACCCGGAAAAGGTAGAAGGTATATTAAACATACCGCAACCAGACAACGTCACTGACTTGAGGGCCTTTTTAGGAACAATAAATTATTACGCTAAATTCGTCAACAACTTGAGTACTATGCTGGCACCTTTGTATAGATTATTAGGGAAGGGAGTAACTTGGAAATGGGACAGAGAGTGTGAATCAGCTTTCAAAAAAAATAAAAATGTTTTAATTAGTGCGGACGTACTGGCCCATTACGAACCAAACAAACCATTGTTTTTAACTTGTGATGCGAGCGCTAGAGGCGTAGGTGGCGTGCTGAGCCAGATGTGCGAGCAGGATAGCAGCGACACAGTCGGAACACGAGAGCGACCGGTGGTGTATGTGTCGCGCACGCTTAACGCGGCTGAGAAACATTATTCGCAAATCGAGCGGGAAGCATTAGCTATTGTGTTTTGTTTAGAAAAATTACACCAGTATTTGTCGACGCTTTACGTTACGCACGGACCACAAGCCATTAGTCACTATATTTGGACCTAAACAAGGTATACCATCGATGGCCGCGAGTAGGTTACAACGATGGGCTATTAAGTTATCAGCGTATACATATGATATTGAGTATGTTCGTTCCAAACAGAACGGGGCGGATGGGTTGTCGCGGTTGCCAGCTCTTCCGGCGAGTAAACAAACAAATAAAATTCCGGAACAGTCCTATTTACATTTTGCGCAAAATGCGATGTTATTAGACTATAACGAAATTAAAAAACAAACGAGCCGAGACCAGTTATTAGGCCGAGTATTAAGATACCTCCGCGGCGAATGGCCATCTGATAAAGAAATAAAGTCACTTCAGCCTTATTTTAATCGCCGAAAGGAACTTTATGAAGAGTTAGGTTGTGTGATGTGGGGCCACAGGGTGGTTATACCAGAGGTTTGTAGGAGTATGGTCCTAACTGGTTTGCATGAGGCCCATATGGGCATAGTTAAAACTAAAGCTTTTGCTAGGAGCTATGTTTGGTGGCCGGGAATGGACGAGGCGATAGAGAACACGTGCCGGGGTTGTCGTGTCTGTGCTATAGAAAGTGAGGCGCCACCCCGACATATGCCCAGCCCTTGGCTATGGCCAGATAAACCGTGGGCCCGCATACATGTAGATTTCTTAGGCCCTATATCAGGCCGGATATTTTTAGTTATGGTGGATGCCAGAACGAAGTGGCTAGAAGTTAGTCAAGTACCTAGTACAGCGGCTAGTCACACAATCAGCGTCTTAAGTGACGTGTGCGCACGTTTTGGTTTACCTAGACAAATAGTCTCAGATAACGGGCCACCGTTTACAAGTCTTGAGTTTACACAGTTCCTTAATGCAAATGGCATCGAACATATATTTTCAGCGCCATATCACCCGGCCTCAAACGGGGCAGCAGAAAATGCAGTTCATACAATAAAAAGGGTGATTAAGAAGGCCATTAGGGAGAATTTAAACATATCTTTATTTATAAATAAATTCCTACTTTATTATAGGAACACGGAACATTGTACTACAGGCGAAACACCGGCGTTTCTTATGTTCGGCCGCAGGTTGCGGACTAAATTCGACGCACTGCGACCAAACAGGGACAATAAAGTTAGAGATGCTCAGTTGCGACAACACAAGTACGGCGCAACTGGGTCGCGTCAATTGTGTCCGGGGGATGAAGTCTGGCTGCGTCAGTATAGGGGACAGGATAAATGGGTATCAGGAAAGGTAACGGTAAAGATGGGAACCACTGATTATAAAGTAATAGATGCTTTAGGTAGGGAATCCCATAAACATGTTGATCAGCTAAAGCAACGGATACGGAGTTCATTAATCTGTCCTTCTAGGCCGGCTAGAGAGAAATCAGATATGGGGGAGGTAGCTGGGGACCAGGAATCACCCGGCCCGAGCGATCCGGGGAACGATGACTCAAACGCAACAAACATGCATCAGGATGATGGGCATGAGCATATTGAGGATTGTGTCGAACAGCGCAAAGCACCGACTCCATTGCATTCTCCAGAGCCGACCCAGTCTCGTCCCATCCGGCAATGTCGACTTAAAAAACCAACTAGTTATAAGGCATAACAAGTAATAATAAATAATATTTTGTTTTGTTATTTGTGTAGTTACGTAAGTTCTTATTTGTAAAATTATGTATGGGTTTAGATTAAGGGTGAAGGTGTAATGTAAGTATGTTGGTGTGCGTGCGTATGCGCGCAGCGCGCGGCGTGTCATGTCAAGGACAAACAGTCCCCAATAAACCGCGGTACTAGCCACACGTTGTTTTACTTAAACACCTCAGTTTCAAACAATGTCCATAAAATTTGAGGGTTGCCCTTAATTTTACTGGGATTCCATCATCAGATCCTGAATTATACCTTCCATCATCAATATGAGATGATGATTACCAGGCACAAATATCTGAATTGCGTTAGAGACTATATGAAAAACATTATAAGTGCCTATAAAATTTGCGGGTTGCCATCGATTTCCCTGAGATTCCATCATCAGATTCTGATTTGGCGACAATGGGACTACCTCATTAGTATAGGATTTTGAATAAAAAAAGAATTATGAAAATCGGTCTACACTTGGCGGAGAAATCGGTGAACATAGGTACATGAAAAAATATACATACAGTCGAACATAGAAACTACTCCTTTTTTTTAAATCGGTTAAAAATTGACGAAGGAGTTTTGGTGAAACATTAATTAGTGAACCGTTAACAATACATGTCATGGTAATAGGCTTATCTCCAATAAATGGAACTTAACATACCTAATTGTTGAAATGGGGGTGTACTGTAGACTGTACACATCTCAGAGCATTCAGGCGTGATGTTATGTTATGATTTTGTGTAGACAATGAATATCCAAGCGATTGCAGCCAACGCGACAGATTTGCTGTCTATTATTGAAGAGTTCCATTGTTTATCTCCGAAGATCAGCATCAGATCTTCACCAAATAAAAAATGGCACCACCGCGGAATAATATTCTTCGAAACAAAAAAAGAATCATGTTTTTATGTGCGCGTATATAGGGTCTATGGGTTGTGTGTACGGATAGAAATGAAATGCTGCGGAACTATATAATTACTTTACTTATTAAACTTGTTACGAAATATTACAAAGGAGTAGCTAATCAGGTTGGGAGCACGTCTATGGTTTACAGTGGTTACGGGCGAACTAGTGTCGCCGGGCGCTGCACGTATCATGAATACAAAACGATGTGTCAGCGCTCCTACAATCAAAATCGGTTCACAATTGGCGAAGATATAGCTGAAGATAAACACAATAAAAAAAAAAAAGAATTCGTTCGACTTGATTCTCCTCTTTTTGGAAGTCGGTTAAAAATACTCTAATTTTGTGTGCGCTGGTGCAAAATAAATTGATTTCCAGGTGTGATGGTAAACGATTGAAAGCTATAACACTACGTATGAAGAAGGCGTTGCGCCTGTACTTTGTCGATGCGAATGGTACATGGAGTAGCGGCCGTTTTCTTAGATTGTTTAGATTAGTGCGAAGAAGTAATTTGCTGAGCAGTTCTGGAAAGTCAACCGAGCAGTTCTGGAAACTCAACCGAGCCGTTTACGATGTTCACTAAAAAACAGATATCACTGATATTACGTCTTGGTTCCAACGGTAAGAAATGATATCGCTTACAACGGTGTTCATAGTCGACTGAGAACTGTCCAGCCTTGAAGTCCAAGTACCGCAAAAATTTCCTCTGAACTAACTCAATACGAGATTTGTAGATCTCATATTGAGGGTTCCATACTTGAGAAACGTACTCAAGGTGGCTACGCACTAGAGAACAATAAAGAACCTTTAATGGTTTTAGGGAACGAAAGCTATAACAAGCTTTAATAATAAAACCCAAGACTTTGAACGCCTTGTTGACAACTGTTTCTATGTGATCATCAAAAAGCAGCTTGACGTCGTGTACCACACCAAGATCCCTGAAACGGGTCTCTTTACTTATATAAGTACCATTTAATTTAGACCCTGGGCCAATAATAGATTTCTGGCGAGTGAATACTACGTGAAAACATTTGGATACATTTAGTTGTAATTTGTTAGTTTTGCTATATTTTACGAATCTGTCAAGGTCTGACTGACGTAGCCTAGTATCAGATAATGTGCGTATGGGCTTTAGGACCTTCATGTCATCTGCGTATAATAAGATAACTGAGTTTCCAAAGCAGTTTTTATGTCTAAAATAAATATTGTAAATAATAAATATTATAAACAATAACAAAATATTTGCCATCACACTCATTCCCTAAAATAGCATGTCTATTTCTGGATAAGCCAAATATTCTTTTAGAAGGCATGTGTAGATTAAGCGAATCACTTCCCCTTGTTCAAGAGACTCGTCTGGGTTGGATACTGTGTGGGAATATGAAAACGAAATTAATGTGCAACGTGGTAGAATTCGACTTAGACAGATTTCAGCAAATTTAGGAGATGGAAGATATCACAGAAGAAAAATCACTATCATCAGAAGTGCATTAAATACTATGAAGCAACCACAAGTCGTTTGGATGACGGAAAATACGAAGTGAGACTTCCACTCGTACCACAGTTTGAGGAGAAATTGGAGCAGTCCAAAAACAAGGCTGTTGCTCAATTCATTCATTTAGAAAATAAATTACATAAAAACAATACTTTGTTTAAGGCATATAAATCATTCAAACATAAGGTGAGTGAATGCCAATATAAGTCCGAAATTACGATCATGACAATTCACAGAGGAGGTCGGACTTCATCATAGTTTCAGCATTTAAAGTAACATAAACAGTATTCAAAGAAAACACTCTAATCACTAGAATGTAAATTGGATCAAGTGGAATAACATCAAATCACTCAAGTCACACAATTCCAAAAAATAAAGTGACTCCATAGTGATTTAATGATTGCCCTCTTGGACTAAATGTAAACGTTTCTTGTATCCCTTTCGTAAGAAACAAACACACTTAAAGTTTTTGTATCGCGAGTAGAATATGCAAGATAATCGCGATTCTGTGTCGCTGGGCTGAATGTGAACTTCCTGTAAGAAAATACAATTTATAAGACACCAATGCAGGTACCGCAATGTAATAGCCATATAAGTAATTTAAGTATGTATAAGAATTTAAAATATACCTGTGACAATCCAGCCTCTGCGACTGCCAAGGCTGTAGCTACTTTTAAACCCATCAGATTTAGCACTCTCTGCTATGCCCACCACCAGTACCACTAGCTTGATGCAAATCTGCACCTTTTTTTGGTATTTTTTTGAAGTCACTCCAAGCCGTAAACCATGCCCGGCCCTGGTTCAAGCCATGGTCCGGAGCGAGAGGGAATGGGAAGCCGTCACCTCCTTCTGCGAAGCAGTCATGCTAGTGAAGGAGGTGGCGGAACGTGAAAGGGAAAGAGCCTCACGTCCCAGCCGCCGCAGGAGACGCGGTGGCCGGGGGCCACCACGTGACCCCCGGCCACCGTAGGCGCGGGCCTGTGGACGGCGAGTTATGGGCTAGCTCGCCGTCCGGCCGTCTTATGACGACAGGCCGTGTCGACGGCGCGTTCGTGTTCCACGCGCGCCTCAAAGAGATGTCAGCAACCACGTAGGGGTCCGCACGGGCCGATGCCTGCCAGGGCTGCGGGACTGTTCGAAAGAGATACCGCGGCCCTGGAACACAAAGGGCAAAGAAGGAACATGGATGGGTTTTAGTCAGTACAAGTCTGACACTCCCTTCCGCTCCGCCCAGAGCGGGGGGGGGGAGGGGTCATTTGATGATTTCCCATCCCAAAAAAAAAAAAAAAAGCCGTAAACCATACAAAGAAACCAACACTTTATTCCCCACCACCACACCCAGATTAAAACAAAATGGGTTAGCAATAAACCTTTTAACTACCTTTCTTCCATTTCTCAGTGGTTTTGTGTCACCAGCACTGTCATCACTGTTCAATAATGCAGTCAATTCCTCCCAATTCCGTATGCACGTTATCCTACCTCGGGCATTAGTAGATAATTTGATTAGATCTCCTAACCTAAAGAGTAACAAACTTAGTTTTACAAAGTTCACAGATTGGATCAAGTTCATTGCACACCAAATTATATAAATTACACTTACTGCTCCATATATTACATCAGCATTTCAATTTGGGTAAAAATCAAGACGGGATTGGGACGGTCCCAATCCCGTCTTGATTTTTAACAATAATATTAAAAAACTATGCAAATCGTAAATACGAAAACTTGTAAACACAACATAAACGTCGACTTCGTAGTATAACCACCACTATTTGAATAGTCTGTCGCTTCTATTATGAACAAAATACGAATGTCAATTTATTTTGGCCGGTTACCAATATTCGTTCTGTTGTTCATTAAATAATGGTCACTTCTCACGGTGACTTTTTTTTAGGATGGGAAATCATCAAATGACCCCCCCCCCCCCCCCCCGCTCTGGGCGGAGTGCGGAAGGGAGTGTCAGACTTGTACTGACTAAAACCCATCCATGTTCCAGGGCCGCGGTATCTCTTTCGAACAGTCCCGCAGCCCTGGCAGGCATCGGCCCATGCGGACCCCTCCGCGGTTGCTGACATCTCTTTGAGGCGCGCGTGGAACACGAACGCGCCCTGTCGTCATAAGACGGCCGGACGGCCAGCTAACCCATAACTCGCCGTCGACGATATATGATGAGTCATTGACATTTCATGGTAATTTTACCATTGGGACCAACACGGTCAGGACTTGAAGGTGTGACCCGGGGGCAGGAGCTCAGTGTAAGGTTTACAGCCAAAAGTGTTAGAAAGGTTGTCACGACCATGACCCGAGGCAAGTCTCCTGGCCACGATGACTTGAGTATCGAGCATCTTAAATATGCTGGCGTCCATCTTCCAAGGGTTCTGGCTATGTTTTACTCCCTATGTCTGGGACATTCATATCTACCTCCAGCTATGATGCAGACCGTGGTGGTACCGATAGTGAAAAGTAGGACTGGTGGTATAAGCGACGCCAACAACTATAGACCCATTCTCTCTGGCTATAATATTCTGTCTAAGGTACTTGACAGTCTTCTTAACACACTGATGAGTGACTGTCTCGAGTTACATGACAATCAATTCGGATTCAAATCGGGACTCTCCACTGACACAGCTATTCTGTGTTTAAAGCAGACTGTCAAGTAATATACTGATCGTAAAACACCAGTCTATGCTTGTTTCCTCGACCTTACGAAAGCATTTGACCTGGTCTCCTATGATATCCTCTGGGATAAACTTAACGATACATCCCTGCCAAGCGAATGCATTCGTATTCTTAAGTATTGGTACGGGTACCACGTCAACGTAGTTCGATGGTCGGGAATGCTGTCTGAACCTTACAGGTTGGAGTGTGGGGTGAGGCAAGGGGGGTTGACCTCACCAACGCTCTTCAACCTGTATGTAAACGCACTCATCGAGAGGCTGAGCAGCACGCGTGTCGGATGTCATGTTGATGGAGTTTGTGTAAACAACATTAGCTATGCTGTCGACATGGTTGTGCTGAGCGCCTCGGTCTGTGGCCTGTCTAAGCTGCTCGGCATTTGTGAGGAATATGCTCTCAGTCATGACCTGCTCTATAACACCAAGAAAAGTGAGTGTATGGTTTTCCGGGCCAGCGGTAAATGTCCAGATAGTGTCTCTAGCATCAAGTTAAATAATGTACCTCAAAAGAGGGTTGACACCTTCAAGTACCTTGGGCATCTGCTGACCTCTGACCTGAAAGACGATTCAGACATAGAGCGGGAACGTAGGGCGTTGTCTGTTAGAGCGAACATGATAGCTCGCAGGTTTGCGCGATGCTCTAAGGAAGTAAAAAACACTCTTTTCAGAGCGTATTGCACCTGTTTTTATACGAGCGCCCTGTGGGCTAACTATACTCAAAAACAGTACAACGCCTTACGAGTCCAATTCAACAATGCCTACAGGGTGTTGTTGGGCTGACTCGGTACTGCAGTGCATCGGGGATGTTCGCTGAGTCGCGTATTGACTGCTTCTATGCGACGATGCGGAAACGGTGCACATCATTGGTGCGCAGGGTCTGCGCCAGCTACAACACCATCTTGAGGATGATGGCTGAGAGGTTCGACCGTTACTACATTAACCATTGTTGTATGTTTAATGTAGTGACGATAACAATAAAATGATGCTATAATATGATCCAACTGATGATTGAAATAAATTGAATTGAATTGAATATTGTAATGAATTTGTGATTATGATTGAACTTGATTTATTGTTATTAATAATTAATAGGTGTTGATTTGTATTTTTATTCTTTGTATTTTATTTATTTTTAATTTGTGTTTGTTTTTGTAATTATGTGATTTTGTATTTAATTTAATAATGTTTCCAATATGGGTTATGTACCTGAAATAAATGAATTTGAATTGAATAAGACGGCCGGACGGCGAGCTAGCCCATAACTCGCCGTCCACAGACCCGCGCCTACGGTGGCCGGGGGCCACCATGTGACCCCCGACGCCCGGGGCACCTCTCGCGGCGGCTGGGAAGTGAGGCTCTTTGCCTCTCACGTCCCGCCACTTCCTTCACTAGCATGACTGCTTCGCAGAAGGAGGTGACGGCTTCCCATTCCCTCTCACTCCGGACCATGGCTTGAACCAGGGCCGGGCACGAGAGATCGCCGCCGCCAATCGCCTCTACGAGGACACGGCGCTGCTCCGTCCAAGCGGGGCAGACCTCCACAGTGTGCTGCACCGTGTCCTCCGGATGATCCTCGCAATGGAAACACCCGGGCGTTTCCTCCCGCCCAATTCGGTGCAGGAACCTCCCGAAACAACCGTGTCCGGTGAGGACCTGCGTCAAGCGGAAGGTGAGAGCGCTGTGGCGCCTCTCTAGCCACTCCTCAAAGAGGGGACTTATCGCCACTATGGTGGCTTGCCCTGCACGGGGTTGCGACAGTCGCTCTCTCCATGTCACCATGCGATCGCGCCGGAGGTCTGTCCACTAAGCGGCGATTTGCCGCGGCAGCGGAGTTTCCCCACCACGTAGTGCCTCCGCGCGCCATTTGTGAAGGCGCGCGAGAACTATCGCCTCCCGTTCCCAAGGCCGCAATTCGGCAAGGAGACTCGCCGCCTCACCGGAGATCGTGCGGTACCCCCGGACTAGTCTTAGGGTTATCCCCTTTTGGGGCGCGTTCAGGTATCGGGCGGCTTGCCGCCTCAGAGAACGCGCCCACACCGGGGCCCCGTAAAGGGCCATGGACTGCACGACCACCGCGTAGAGCCTCCGGCAGGAGGCGTTTGGACCCCCTAGGTTGGGTAGGAGCCGCTTGAAGGCAGCCCTGGTCCGTTCCAGTTTGGGGGCCAAACGTCGGAAATGCTCTACGAAGTTCCACCGGCTGTCGAGGACGAGTCCCAGGTACTTCAACGTTGACCTGACGCCGATGGAAACCCCTCCTGCCGTCAGTAGGGATCCCGACGGTGGCGCATTCCGAGGCCCATGAAAACACATGGCCTCAGACTTGTGCAATGCCACTTCGAGACCCAATTGCCGGATCCTCTCCTCTCACGGTGACTTAACACGAAACGAATGGTTGTATGTATTAGTATCTCGCACTCGCAAGTTAACGATAGTCGTTGCGTTTGACGTAAACTCGATTTACACAATCGACACGTCACTCATACACTGCGTACTGTATAGTACGCATTCACGGCTGATATAGAAAAAATGTTCAGGCAGATTTGGATACACCCAGAAAATCAAACTTTACAAAAAATTGTGTGGAGAGATAAACCGTCTCAAAAACATACAAGAATATCAATTGACAACCGTAACATACGGCATTGAGACAATAAGCCACTGATGAACGGGACAAATTCCCAGAAGACACTAAGGTCGTCGAAGAATCATTCTATATGGATGATCTAGTACAGGGAGCCTGCTCCCTATCATCGACACTACAGTTGCCTTTGTTGATTTGATGAATCTATTGAAATTAGGCGGCTTCAACTTGAGAAAGTGGATGTCCAACGATAGTCGTCTGCTGCAAATAGAAGATCAAGACTATTATAAACAAGAAAGCAAGAATTTTAATCAAGGAGGGTTAAGAAAAACATAAGGACTCTGCTGGAACCTTACACATGATAACTTTACATTAGTATCAAAAGTTGAACCATCAAGCACCAATATCACAAAACGAATCATACTATCAGACATGTCTAAAATATTCAACCCATTAGGATGGATCGTGCCTGAAACAACAAAATTTACCGATTTTATTTTAATTTTGGGGTGGTTGGGATCTACCTCCTAGCGGTCAACCCCGGGCAACGGCACCACGCGTCTTCACGGACTGTGGTGACGGCTGAAGATTCCTTACAGCGGTGGTAGGCTTCGGCCACCTGGCGCGTGACTACCCTCCTGCCGGAGTCCGGCGCCAAACAGATTGTCTGTGTTCCGACGGTGAGCGGGAGTGCCAGTGCCATTGGGGGATGGATATGGTCAGTTGCGCGGTTTCGGACCAGTATGGGTTTCTATGTGACTCTGTACCGGGGGACTCATGCTGGAGGGTAGCGGGATCCGAGGCACGGTCTCTGCCGTTGGCCGACCGCAGTTAGTAGGCGGCCCAAATACTGCGCCAGCCACGTGGGAAAGACTGCCCCGCCAACTCGCGAAAAATCCCGAAATGCTCCACTGTGCCAGTTGGCGATTGGGCGGGAGGACCCAGTGGCCATTTCGAGGGCGCTCGGGCGTCCCCGCAGTCTCCAGATGAGTCTCCCACAGGTCGGATGACCTGAAGAGGCCCGTTGGGTAACCGAGTCGCGTCTCGACCAACCTTCTGTTTCCCCACAAAAATACTCCACAAATCATGAAAAAGCAAAAAAGGAAAACGGTTTTGAAGCGGCAGCACTTCCTCCCACTTAAAGTGCACCTCATCAATATCAGGGGGTTGCACTCAAATTTTGACCCGGTCCACCACCACATCGAGACCGAGAAGCCGCACCTATTATTTTTAACGGAGACGCAGATTGCGACTCCGTCAGACGTGGCGTACCTCAACTACCCAGGTTACTCGCTTGAACATAAGTTCGTAAAACGAGCTGGGGTCTGTGTGTACGTCCGCGATGACATATGCTTTCGGCGTCTCCGTTGCTACGGAGAGCTACGGAGAGCTACGCTACTATCTGGATACTGGTGGATACCGGGGTGGAGAAATCACTCTACGTCGGTGTCTACCGGTCGCACAGCGGTGACCAGGAGACGACCAGGCTCTTTGAGCACCTGATGGAGATGGTTGATTGTGCCCAGCAACGGTACCCGACGGCGGAGCTTCTTTTTCTGGGGGACTTTAATGCCCATCACGATGAGTGGTTGTTCCCGTTTCAGAAAACTGACCATGCTGGGAGAGAGGCGCGCAGATTTGCATTGTCGCTAGATCTCACCCAGCTGGTGACTGAAGCTACGTGGGTGCCAGATGTTGACGGACATACACCCAACTGCTTGGACTTACTGCTGACCACTGACCCAGACAAGCACTCAGTATCGGTATCAGCCCCACTGGGAACATCCGACCACTGTCTGGTGAAGTCCGTGTCTATCAGCTCTTCTCCAGATGATAGCTCTAGGGGCTCTCGCCCCTAGAGCTATCATCGGCTATCGGCGAGTTTGGCAATACGAATCAGCAGACTGGGATGAGATGTGGCATTTTTTTTGTGTCCTTCCCTTGGCGTCCAGTGTGCTTTTCTTCGGGCGACCCCACTTGTTCAGCTGAAGCAGTTGCGGACGTGGTACGGCAGGGAATGGAATACTATATTCCATTCTCCGACATACCGCTCGGTCACAAAGCTCGTCCTTGGTTCAACGTGGACTGCGCTCGTGCTGAGGCTCGAATGCAGTCTGCATACCAAGCCTGGGTGCAAGCCCGTGACCGCTAAGTTCGAGCTCGACGGGTTCGCGCGAAGAAAAGAGCTTTTAATTCTGCCGCAAAGTCGTGTAAGCGGGTGATCCGAAAGGCGCGTTTCGACCACGTCAGCCGTATAGGGGCTAAACTTGCGTCCTACCCCTCTGGTAGTAAACAGTTTTGGTCCCTATCCAAATCGGTCGAAACCAACTTCTGCCGGCCCACATTACCTCCCTTGCAAAAACCGGATGGGTCGCTAGCTCACTCCGCAACCGAGAAGGCAAACCTGTTTGCATCTCTATTCGCGAGCAATTCACGTCTAGATACTGACTCAAAACAGCCACCAACGATTCCTCACTGTGATTCTTCGATGCCAGAGATCACAATACACATGAAAGAGGTTCGTAGAGTACTCTATAGCCTAGACGTGAACAAGGCTAGCGGTCCTGACGGCATACCAGCAAGAGTCTTGTGGAACTGTGCGCCTGAGTTGTCTCCTGTGTTGACACGCTTGTACCGCCTCTCTCTTAAAACCAGAACGGTTCCGATGTCATGGAAGGTTGCCAATGTACAACCAGTACCCAAGAAGGGTAGTCGTACCGACCCCAGTAACTATCGACCAATCGCCATCACCTCCATACTCTGTAAAGTTATGGAAAGGGTTCTCAATGCGAAGCTGCTGGCATACCTAGAAGCAAACGACCTACTCAGTGACCGTCAGTATGGCTTTCGCCGGGGACGATCAACTGGGGAACTTCTGGTGTTTGCTACGCACTGCTGGGGTGAGGCCATCGAGAAACACGGCGAAGCCCTTGCCGTTTCGCTCGACATCTCGAAGGCTTTCGACAGGGTATGGCACGCAAGTCTGCTGAGCAAACTTCCTGCATACGGCATCCCCGTTGACTTTTGCCGCTGGATATCTGACTTCCTGAGTAAACGGTCGATCCGAGTGGTCATTGATGGCTGCTCCTCTGACCTTATCGCTATTGATGCCGGAGTTCCTCAGGGGTCTGTTCTCTCCGCGACACTTTTCCTGCTGCACATCAATGACCTTCTGGCTCCTGGTATTGTAGGGTACGCAGACGACAGTACTGTCATGGAGAGTTATGCATCCAGCGCGAAAGCCAGCAGTGATGAAGTGCGTTTATTGAGAGAGGCCATGGTAGAGCGAACGAATTCAACCTTAAGTCTCGTCTCCAAGTGGGGTGATGAGAATTTGGTTGTTTTCAACGCCACCAAAACACAAGTGTGCCTGTTCACCGCCAAAAGGAGTCCGTTCAATCTGGCTCCTACTTTCCGGGGTACATCTGTACCAGTCACCGACAGCCTCGAGCTTCTTGGTGCGAAGTTGAGTGCGAATCTGAACTTCGGTGCCTACATTGAGTCGAAAGCCCAAACTGCGGCAAAAAAGCTGGGTATCCTAAACAAGGTTAAGCGTTACTTCAAGCCTGGACAGCTTTTAGTCTTATATAAAGCTCAAGTTCGGTCCGGCATGGAATATTGCTGTCACCTTTGGGATGGCTCAGCCAAATACCAATTAGCCACACTCGATTCTGTTGAGCGCAGAGCCAAGAGGCTCATTGGTGACGATAAGCTGGTTAGTACCAGGCTTCATAGCCTGGCCCATCGGCGCAAAGTTGCATGTTTGTCGGTCTTTTACAGATTGTACTTTGGTGAGTGTGCTCAAGAGCTCCACGAACTCATTCCACTATCTCCTTTCTTCCATCGGGAGTCCAGACGTACTGCGGGTTATCACCCATACCTTGTCGATGTTCCACACATTCGCACGAAGCGCTTTGCTACATGATTTATTATGCGCACAGCCAAGGAGTGGAATTCCCTGCCTGCGTCGGTGTTTCCAAGTTCATATGACCCCAATCTATTTAAATCGCGAGTTAATAGGCTTCTTTTGGGTTAGCTCGTTCCATCGTCGACCTCATCTCTGTCCTCAGGACTAGATTGAGGTCAAGAGTAATCCCATACAGAATAAAAAAAAAAAATGAAGATTTTATTTCAAGAAACATGGTTATCTAATCTTCAATGGGATGAACAAGTACCAGATAAAATTAGCAAGGATTGGATCAAAATCAAGGAAGATTTAGAAAGTATCAATCAATTTAAAATACCAAGATAATACGGTACGGAATCAGCAAGCTGTGTAGAGTTACACGGCTTTTACGACGCATCAACAAAAACTTATGCTTGCGTCATTTACTGCAGAGTTGTAAATATGATATATATTTAACTAGGGAAGCACGAAGCAAACGAACGAGTGTATAGTACCAAAGCTAGTTTATTACTCCTCCTACATAAGTAGTGAACTGACAATTGTGACAATTCGAAAATGTGGGTAGAAGGACGGCAGATATGCATCAAAATAGCAATCAATCAGCAATATTAGTAGCCGCTAAATCAAAATTGGTTCCTACAAAAAAACTAGTATCACTAACTCGATTAGAATTATGTGGAGCACTTTTACTGGCAAAACTTATGACCAAAGTCGAGCAGAGTCTATCAGGTCATGACCTACATATTTTTGGTTGGAGTGACTCTACTGCCGTATTGGGATGGCTTCAAGGAAACCCAAATCGATGTAAAACGTTCGTAGCAAATAGAACGATACAAATAACTGTCAACCACAATCTTGGCGATATGTGAAATCAAGTGAAAATCCCGCTGACTGTGGAAGCAGAGGACTCAGATTCAAATTCAAATTCAAATTCAAATTCATTTATTGTTTGTCACAGGTGAGATATCAGTTCTTATGATTATTATAAAGGATCGCTGTAACATACCTTTAAGGTGTACAATATTTAGTGTTGGTTCAATATTTATATAACATCGTAATCATTATTCGTATCATTATTCATGCATTAATAAAGTTGTTCATTCACAAGTCAGTTTAGGGAGATTGATTTCATTAAAATTAAATTACTCATTTATGTCATACAAATTAAATTTTTCATTGATTTCATTACAATTGAATTACTCAGTGATGTCATACAAATTAAATTATTCAGTGGTTTCATTACAATTAAATTAGTCATTAATGTCATACAAATTAAATTAGTCAAATCAAATCAAATCAAATCATCTTTATTGTGGACTATAGGTATACATCATAAATACAGGTCTAAAATAATTAAAATAAGTTCAGCTATGTCCCGCCGTTGAGGCATACAATAATAAAATACAAACCAGAAGTTAAAACACAATTAGTCATATTAATCTGGATACATTATTAAAATATTCCAAATTATAAATACATACGAATTCAATTTTAAGTCATATTAGACATAATTCATTATTACAAAAAAGAGGAAATACACAAACAATTTAAATGGTAAATAGTATCATACGAATGTGGGAGAAAATTATACTTATTTTTTCTTTCTAGTCATTGGAATACAATATTTTTGTCACACAAGTAATCTTTGACATCATAATAGCATTTGTCTATTAACAAAGAATGTAGTTTCTTTTTAAACTGGAGGATCGGTAATTGTTTAATGTCATCAGGCAATTTATTATAGATTAATGATGTCATGCATAAAAAACTTTTATTTAATAGTGCCGTTTTGCCATAAGGTATTTGTACCTCTAACCTTTTTTTATCCCTTAATTTTCGATAATAGCTTTTGACAGCAGTGTTATAGTAGTTTAAATTTGATTTTACAAAAATATTTGATTCGTAAATGTATAGGGAAGGCAATGTAAGAATTTTTAGATTTTTAAAGTAAGGTTGACAGCTAATTGTACTATTTATTTGGCACATTGCTCTAATGCACTTCTTTTGAGCTTTAAATATAAATTCCTTGTCTACCGAATTACCCCAAAATATAATGCCGTATCTCAGTAATGGTGCCACCAGTCCATGATAGGCCGTTAAAATCGCTTCTTTGTTAACTATTTTGGAGAGCTTGTAAAGAGCGAATGAGGATTTGTTGATTTTTTTGCAGAGATTGTCTATATGGGTTGTCCATGAAAGTCTATAATCAATATTTATTCCTAGAAATTTTGTATTTGTTACAGATTCTACTGTCTGCCCGTTATAATTTACATTAATACTTTTCGGTTGAGTTCTTTGGTGAAAGTGCATTATATTTGTTTTTTCTAAATTTATTTTCAGATTGTTATCAATTAACCATTTAATTATAGTTCTTAATGTTTCATTAATTTCATTTTCATAGTCATTTTGACTGTCAGAGTGGCTCAATTGAATGATTATTGTTTGTGGTGGTAAGGACCGACATGGTTACAATCTTTTGAAGCAACACAAGATAATCAAGCATCTATACAACAAACCAGGAAATAAAAAAGCGAGAAGACGCGCATGTTGCAACATAGAATGAATCAAGCATCATTACAGACCTGTTAAGCAAGTATCAATCTATCAGCAAAATTGCACCTATTTTTTCAAAGTCAAAGTCAAAGGTTTTATTTGTTAAACATAGGTGTAAAAGATGTAAGTAAATATAAAAGATCGCTATGTTTTGACAACCGACAACGGCGTACAAATATTAAAACATAAATATTAAAAGAATTTTTTTTTTTTTTTTTTAAATGTAATAGCAGCTATCTACCATACATTATTTCTTAATAATATTCTTATTTCTAGGTAAGTTAAAATTATACTATAAATTATTCTTACAAACTATTTTTTTTTATTCATTTATTAATTAGGGGATTTTATCCACATGGATACGTCAACCCCATTGTACCTTATAGTCTATTTACACACAACTATAAAATATAACTATCATTACGTATTATGAATTTATGTATAATCTATAATATTCCTATTTAAATAATTAATTGTATTCTATGTTAAATTGTAGTATTATAGTTGTAAGTAAGTTTGCATGCTTTATCATTAAGCAAAATATGCTGATCTAAAATGTTTAATAACAACCTGTATACCGTGTTTTATGCAAATAAAATATCTTATCTTATCTTATGACATAGGAAGCGGAATTATTGCCTAGGTCTCTGAATTAAGCCACAAGTTATGCGTTTAGTCCTCTCTGATTTAGGGTATGCCAATATATTTTGGATAAGTCCAACATCCCACATGTTTAATTTAAACTCCGTAGCCAAATATTCCCTTTCATCTCTATTCTTGTCACATTCCATCAGCAAATGTTGAATATCTTCAATTTTATTACATCGCTCGCAATTAGGCGATGCAGCCTTTCTCATTAAGAAAGCAAATTTTGCTGATGGAAAGTGACCAGAACGAAGCCTTAACGCTAATTTAATATAATTCCTATTTAAAGATTTATCATCAAACCATGGTTCACGAGGTGGTTCATTTTGAATAACTTTATACCAAATGCCTTTTTCTTTTGATATTTCATTGAAATATTTTTTCCATTTCTCGAAACATACGTTCTTAAACTTGGAGAAATATTCCCAGTAATCGGGCATATACAAAGTCACATTGCCCGTCTCAACAGCTAGTTTCGACAGTCGGTCAGCCTCCTCGTTGCCCTGCTGTAAGCCTATGTGCGCTGGAACCCATTGCAAGATAATCCTAATGTCATCTTTGTTGTAGTAATGAATTAGTTTTAGAATGTCATAGGCTATCGATGCACCTCTGCAGCCAGAGGCACATCGAGCCAGATGATGTAAAGCGCTTTTGCTATCTGTAAATATAACTAACCTATGTAGATTTTGATTATGTAAATAAGACAACGCTTGATATATTGCAATGAGTTCCAGAGACATTATACATATATTTGCATTAATTTTATATATAGCTTTATAACCAGTACTTTGAAAGAAAAAAGCAGCTCCACACCCATCTTTAGTCTTTGACCCATCTGTGAAGATTTTATCCCAATCATTATATTTAGAAGCCAATTCCGATACCACTTCGTGAACCAAGGCATCGTGATTACAACATGCTTTTGGAAGCGTTACACATTCTAAATCATTTTTGATAGTCTCTTTAATTTGTAAAGCTGATACCCATATATCCAGAGTAAACATTTTAAGACAATCCGAGTTAGTAATTTGTAGCTGTCCTAATTCTTGAAAGGAAGTAGCCAGAAGCGGTTTTCTTTTGTTTGTCCAATAACTGTTACTAATTAGGGAGTCTAATTCTGAGATGGTGTCTATAGTTATATTGTTAGACCACGACAATGATTTTAAAATTATCTTATAAGCGAGATATTGTCTCCTCAAAGATAATGGTGGTATGTGCAATTCACTCTCCATCACATGGATTGGTGAGCTTCTTATGAAACCTCCAACTATTCTGAGTGCTTGGTTCTGTAATTTATCTAGTTTGCTTGTATGTATTTTTGCACTAGAATCATACAGGTAACAGGCATAATCAAGTCGACTTCTTACTATTGATATATATATTCTACGAATATGTTTAGTATGTACTCCCCAAGAAGATCCTGCTAGTACTTTTAATAAATTAAGATATTTTCCACATTTACTAACAATTTCATTGATATGTTTCCGCCAGTGTAAACTTCTATCCAACCAAAGTCCCAAGTATTTAACACATTCAACCATTTTTAACGGCTGCCCATACATTTCTAATGTTGGCAATATTCGTCTGCGACCCCGACTAAATATACAATAATTAGATTTGGTTGGTGACAAAGTCAATCCAATCTCGCCCAGTAGTGTGATTATATAGTTTAAGGCATCCTGTAAATATCGCTCACATTTGTTTATTTGCTTATCACTGAAATAAATGACAAAGTCATCTGCGTATTGCGATACCATAACATTTTTGATTTGACGACAAATTTGATGTGTAACTAAATTAAATAATAGGGGCGATAACGGATCGCCTTGTGCCAATCCTCTGTTAGTCCATCTTGTTTCAAAAATTTGTAGTTGTCACCAACTTTGTTGTTTAAAACTCTTCATCTACCTCATACGGCGCCACATTTCCTGTGTCGACGTAGCTTCGTCAATAGAATCACAAAATTTTTGAAACCCATTATACCTAGCTTCCTTAATTATTGTTTGCGATTCTAAAGTCTTGGATTCTAGTTTATTTAAATTATCTGGGGTGGGATTTTTACGGAAATTTGATAAGGCCAACCTTCGCTGTGCAACTATTTCTGACAATTTAGGGGACCAGTAGCTTTTTGGTTTAAATTTTTCGTTTGGCTTTAAACAAAATTTATAAAAGGGTATATGTCTATTAGCTGCATATTCAACATAACTATTTCATGATCATATTAATCTCCTATCAGCGAGAGTGCGTAGACTTATAGTAATATTTAAAGCCTTAAGAAACACTGCACCAAAATCTGTTTTAAAATCGGTCTACTATGCTTTCTGTCAGTCTCAGCTTGAATACTGTATCACCACGTGGGGTGGCACATGTAAAACTCATATCTTAAAAGTTGAGAGAGCACAAAGAGCACTCCTAAAGGTTAGTTTGTTTCTACCTTTTTATCACCCAACTACTGATCTCTACTCGAAATGGGAGGTACTTACTGTGAGGCAGCTATTCATCTTGAGAACGGTTATGAAACAACATGCTCTAACAACCTTTGAACCACAAAAAATCATAGACAAACGTCGCAAACATGCAGTCTGTTCTTCATCGTCATTCAAAACTATGTTTGCACGTCGGTTTTTCTGCTACCAGGGTTCAAATCTATACAATAAGGTAAATCGAGCCTTAATGCTATATCCCTTGCCAAAAACCAAATGTAAGTCTTTGGTTTCGGACTGGTTAAAAAATTTGGATTATAATTTTACAGGAAGTCTACTTCAGTCACATTAAATTAGTACGAAATAAGTTTATAACTTGCACCAAAACCTTCTCACGTACACATCGGCACACTTCACCTGACACTCAACACCACGCACTAACATTATACACTCTCGTAGACACACACATACACACAGACACAGGCGCTCTGATTAACTTTTTGTTTATAGCTTCTTTTTAACTTCTACTCCCAAAATTATAATAAGTTTTAGTCTTAAATCTATCTTGTAATATCATATTTTTTAAGTAAAACTTCTGTTCTTCCGTGGGGTGGGGACCTGGTGATTTGTAATATAGGCATTTTACGCCTAACTCAAACACCAGCTCCTCACATTACTATAAAAGACAATTAATATGTGAAACCTAGAATAAGCTTGTCATTGTGAGGAGAAATAAAGAACTTATTATTATTTCCTTTATTTATTTTCTTACTTACTAATTACATTTTTAAATATTTCTTAACAAGAACCATATAAAAAAACATTTAAAAATATAAAAAATAGTAGCCCACCGGTATCGGGAACAGGGTCCAAGCTACCGGCGGTCAGGGCTCCAGAGAGAGGAACCTCCTAACAATACGAGCCGTGTCTAGGAGTACCGCTTTCTGAATCAAGCCCTTGATCCAGCTGCCTAACGAGAGCCTCCTCAGGTATTGGTCGAGGCTCTTGGCAATTAAGCCATGGGCTGATACGACTATCGGCACAATGATCGCTGAGTCCACATCCCACATGTCGACAACCTCGCGAGCCAAGTCAAGATACTTGATTTTCTTATCTTTCTCGGCTTTCACGAGGTTCTCATCATGCGGGACCGTTATGTCAACAATCATTGTGCGCCGCTCTGATCGATCCACCACCACTATATCAGGCTTATTGGCTACAATAGTCCTGTCAGTGATGATGGATTGATCCCAGTACAATGTGATACTGCCATTTTCGAGAACTGGGTCGGGCACATACTTATAGTACGGCACTTCCGATTCCACAAGGTTGTATTTTAGAGCAAGTTGCTGATGGATAATCCTGGCTACAAGGTTGTGTCTATGCAAGTACTCTCCGTTAGCCAGACGAGAACACCCGGAGATAATGTGACGGATTGATTCGCCTGGACGGTGGCATGCCCGACATATGTCAACCGTACCGTCCTTCACAATAAATCTCCGGTAGTTATTCGTCATCATAACTTCATCCATAATTGCACAGACAAAACCTTCGGTTTCTCCGAAGAGGTCCCCGCAACGTAGCCAGGCTACGGACGCTGATAGGTCTACATCGGGCCCATGCAGGGCCCGGAAAAAGCGTCCGTGAAGCTCTTTACTCTGCCATACCTCCATGCGGTCGTTAGTGTCAGGCACTAAGGGTTTGCGCCAGTTCTCTTTAGCCAAGGAAAGCGGGGTGAGGCCCTTGTCCACTGCGACCACATCTCGATGCATCCCCACGTCGGTTTCAAGGAAATATTCCCTGAGACTGCATATCTCGCGATTGTGGAGAGTCTTAGCGTTTAAAAAGCCTCGACCCCCACACTTCCGCGGGATATACAGTCTCATAACAGAAGAACGCGGGTGATGCATTCGATATGCCGTCAACAATGTACGGACCCTCCTATCCAGGGCGTCTAGTTCTGTTTGAGTCCATTTGAGTATGCCGAAAGAGTACATCAGAACCGGCATGACCCAACCGTTGAAGGCACGTACCTTATTGCCGCCTGATAAAAGACTATTAAATACTTTATACAGGCGGCCAAAGAAGCGCTCCTTCAACGATTGCTTCATGTCAGCAACATTGATGCCCAGCGCTTCCGACATACCCAAATACTTATAGGTTTCGGTTGCTGAGAGGGATCTAAGATTTATGGAATCCGAGAGCTGGGTTCCCACAGATTCCACAATCTCCCCTCGCTTTACATGCATGACCGCACATTTGTCCACACCAAATTCCATCCTGATGGCGCTACTGAAAGTTTCAGTTACCTTCAGTAGCTCCATCAGTTGCAAATCGTTGGGGGCAAAGAGTTTCAGGTCATCCATGTAAAGGAGGTGAGATATAACTTGACCACCTCTCCTCAACCGATAGCCTAGACCTGAATCCTCCAGCAGCGTGCTAAGAGGATTCAAGGCTAAGCAGAACCAAAGTGGACTCAAACTATCGCCCTGAAATATACCTCGCTCTATCCTTATCGGCTCGCTATTCCTCTGGATTTGCCGACATCCTGGATAGCGAAGGACTGTCCTCCATTGCCCCATACATGACATCAGGAAGGTGCGCAGAGTTGCATCAACTTTATACAACTCTAGCACCCTCATGAGCCATGTATGTGGCACCGAGTCATAGGCCTTCTTATAGTCTATCCAACATGTCGACAGATCGCTTCGGGAACGGCGAACCTGTTGACTAATGGCCATATCAATGAGGAGTAGCTCCTTAGTACCGCGGGACCCGTTCCTACATCCATTTTGAGAAGCGGACATGATAGAATTGTCATCAATGTGTTTGTTAATTTTAGCTCTCAAAATGGATGTAAGAACTTTATAGACCGTCGGAAGACAGGTAATCGGTCTATAATTTTTGGGCTCCGCAGTACTACCCGATTTATGGAGCAGGTGGGTTATACCTGTTGTCAGAAACTCTGGCAGCGACCCTGACTCTAAGGCTGACTGGAACAGGATCGCCAGGCGAGCGTGTGACCTTGTGAACCATTTAATCCAAAAGTTGTGCAGTCCATCCGGCCCTGGAGATTTCCAGTTAGGCAACGGACGGACTGCACGAACTACGTCTTGGGGGCTGATAGTGATTGCCCCCATTTCTGGTACTAGATCGCACGCTCGCTCTACCCCCTGAGTCCATTCACCCTCGGTATGGCTAACAGGCACCGACCAGATGCTGCGCCAGAACGAACACATGGCATCATCATCCGGTAGGCGCGTGTCAGCCACACCTTGGTCCGGTCGCTCCCAAGCCCTGTATACCCACCTTTCATCTCTTTGAAAAGTGCGATTCTGAGTGTATCGGTCCACCCGCCGCTTATACCTACGAATACGGTTTGCCCATGCATACACTTTCTGCTTCAGGAAGTCGATGCGCTCTGTGATACGGGACATGTAGTCTCGAGGACTGATATCAGTCCCCGAGAACGCCCGCCTCACAAAACGCATCACTCTAGGACGAGTATTGCCCTCCCTGAAGCAGATCAGTTTGCCGATGAGTGCTCTGGCCCCACCAATACGTCGTTCAATCCTGTACTGCCATGGCGGTACGGCTGGTTTAGGTCGTGTAGCTCTGTCATCAGAAAATTTGACATGAGCTACACGACATGCCGCTACAGCCGCACAATACAGGATTGAGTGAGCATCGGTGAGGTCTTCGCAGTTATCAAAATAGTTTGACAACTGCGAATCCAGAACAGCCACCAGCGCCCTATTTTTGTTATGCATGGGCAAACGAGGTATGCGTGGTCTAAGGTCGGGTTGCATGAACCGATATTCTCGAATCGCACCCTCCAAAGCACTCCTCATTTCCTCATTGCACTGGGTACTTACATTAGTAACTATGTCATTACTCACGTCGTTATCGCGATTTGGTATTATTGTAGACTGTGGTGGAACCACAGCCTGCGGCGGCGGCGTGGCAATGACATGGCTACTCTGCATTTCAGTCCGCAAGCGATCAAGTACGGTGTCATCCAACATACGCTTACGCTGGATGACTCGCACCTGATCCGATAGTCGTTGTGCCGACACGTTGACAGCTGGCTCAAGCACCTGAAACAGAGAGAGCATCCGAACACGGTACGCGGTCAGGTTGTTTCCTCCCTCTGTAGCCCCATAGTATGCGCGCATGACATTTGCATTGATGGATTGCGTCCATCGCATGCGCTGCACACTCCCACCGGGAGCTGGGACCCTATCAGAGGCCGGTGGGCCTCGAGGTCCTAAACCGTCCGGCGGCCGGCGTCCTCCCCGTCGACGAACAGGTGGTGGCGTCGTGGGCGGAGAGAAATACTCGTCGCTCGAGCTCGACGCAACTGCCACGGCCGGTGTCACAGCACTCACGACGGGGCTGGATTCCGGCGGCGGCGAGGCGGAGCTGAGCGACGGGTCCGGAGGCGATAGGCGTGCGCGTCGTGCAGCTGATCTCGTCAACATTTATTTATCTTCATAGGTATATATTCAATTCTTCCAAAATTTTTGACAGACACGTGAGATGTCATATTGTGTCACTTCCATGTATTGGTTTTTTTATTTTTTTATTTTTTTTTATTTTTTTTTATTATAACTTATAAAGACGTCATACATTTGTTGAACGTTACAATTAAAGGACCCTTCGTCAAATGTTTTAATATTTTCAGAAATCGTTTGACGATATTCACTCCAATTTGCATTTTTTAAATTACGTTTTTTAACAATATTTACATTACAAGATAAGTTAGCTGTCATTTTTATAATCAGGTGATCACTACCCAGATTCTCATTAAACACCTGCCAATCGAATTTTATTGCAACGTCAGAGGAAACGAATGATATATCCGGGGACGTCTGTTGCAAATTACCATTTACCAACTTGACTCGAGTAGCGGTGCCGTTGTTGAGCGAAGTAAAGTCGTTTTCCAAACATGAGTTCATTATTTGAGTTCCTCTCACGTCCGATTTAACCGACCAATTAGTGTGATGACCATTGAAGTCCCCAGCTATTATGGTTCTAATAGAAAAGTGACCAAAAATATCATCCCAATCTGAAGTTTGAGTTTGCACAGATGATGGACAATACAGTGATATAATATATTCTAAATCTCTGCAATTTAATAATTTAACACAAATTAGTTCAATACCCACATTATTAATGTGAAATGACACTGGGTGAGACTGAATCGACCTGTGCACCAGAAGAGCAACACCTCCGTAACCATCGTGTCTATCATTCCGATATATATATTGTACCCACTTACATTGACGTTAACCTCACAATCAAACCATGTCTCACTAATTACTGCAATATGTATTTTTTCTTGTATTAGCAGATCTGAAAACGATACTAATTTAGGGCGAAGACTTTGTGAATTCCATTGGAATAAGTTTAACTTTATAACTTCTTGTGTACTATCCATTACTGAGGCAGCTTAAATAATATAAGACATCATCTCCAAATATACTACTAACCAGGAATTTCTTAAGTTCCTCCCAAATGATTTTCAAAATAGATAGTATTTTTTTCTTCTAATTTAAGTTCAGACTTATATAGTTCTTTTATTTTTATCCATATCTTCATCCATTCAAAGTTCTTAAACCATTGTGAACTTTTCTTAGATCCTCCTTTTCCTTTCTGTGTGCTGTATCTATCATCATTCCTTTTCTGCTCTTCCGAAACATCAGTTTTCTTTTCATTTAATTTCTTTGTCATTTTTTGTTTTGGACGTTTATTTTTTTATTTTTTTCCCCGCCTTTGGCTGATCCTCTTCTTCCTCTTCTCCTTCATATTCCTCCTCTTCCATATCCGGTATCGGTTGTTGATGCACCACAGTTCTGGTCAATACATCTCTGTAAGTTTCTTTCCCAGTGTTGACTATAGCCGTAGGCTGGATGTTGTCAATGCGCTGTGAGATAACGTCTGTGTTTAATTCTTCCTTCTTCTCCATAAACAATTGTAGCGCTCTTCGGTACGTAACTTGTTTTTCGCTCATAATTCCCTCCCCCCGGACCTCCAATACGAGCAGACGTGTTTTAAGTTACCGTACAGATATTATTTTTAAATTAAATTCATTTTTTTAACTACTTAAATAAGAAGTAAATAATAGGAGCGCAGTACTCCTAGGAGATATTCGCTGCGCTTCATCAATTCATCCTGGGACCCAGCTCAGCGACAGAAGCTCCGCCTCCCTGCGCCAGATCATCTTGCCGTCTCAACTGCGCGCGAGCCCGCCTACCACCAACGTCACACAAAGGTACGCGCTTCTATCCTGCTTGCTCGCTAAAGCTCCACCCTAGCTGTGACGCAGCGTCGCTGCTACTGTCGCCTCCTCAGTATCTATGCGCTCCTGGTACCCCAGTATTACTCACCATTTTTTGACGTCCGTCGGCGAAGAGTGCTCCTCGATTTCGTTGTTTCTTTACTAACTACAAATCAAATTGAGCTCTGATAAGCACATAATCTCCTAGTAACTTAAGTGAGCAGTCAATAACGCCATGTTGCTAAGGCGAACACCACCTCCATCATCCCCAAAAGCTGATACACCGGTTGTTACGGTCAATAAGAAAAAATCATCCATAAAAGCTCATACACCGGTGGTCAATAAGAAACAGTCAACCATAAAACTCACTCCATCCAGTGACCAACACAACACAACGAGTCAGTACCCGATCTCCGCAACCTTGCAGCAAATATAACAAGAGCGAAAGAAACGTAAGATCGACGAAAACGACTGTGATTTCTATACTGTTATCCAGGAGATGTTCGACACCTTCTCTAAAGAACAAGAAGTACGTTTCCAGGACTTAAACAACACAATTAAAGAAGTCAATGCTCAAAATGTTGAATTATGTAATAGCGTTGAGCTAATGTCAAACAAGTACGACGAGTTCTTGATAAAAATATCGCTCCTCGAATCTGAAAGGATTGAAGACAAAAATACTATTAAATTATTAGAAGAAAAACTGGAAACTCAGGAGCGTAAATCGCGTGGAACTGGAATCGAAATTCGAAACCCACAAAGAAACGAAAGACCACCGTTGTAACGACGTCATAAAGATTGGGCAAACATTGGGCCTTAAAATTGACTGCTCCACAATCAGGGACATTTATAGAATTCCGGCAAAAGATGGCTCAAATCATGTCATAGTTGAGTTTATCACGACCCTTACAAAAGATAGTGTCTTACGAGAGGTCAAAAGTTTCAACAAGTCGAAAACAAAAGAAAATAAGCTTAACACAACGTACATAAACCCTGATTACCCACTAAAGCCAATTTATGTTTCGGAAACTCTTACCCAAAAGACGCAAAAATTATACTACCAAGCACGAATGTTTAAGAAGAGCTACGGATACACTTTCTGCTGGACTACAAACGGCATAGTGTACCTCAAGAAAAACGTAGACTCTTCCCAGATTCGTATAAACAATATCAATGATCTTGAAAAATTAAGAGCGTCAGAATGACTATTATTAGATAAGCTTAGTTTTGTTATTTTAAATGCTTTTTTATCTCATATTTCCTTAGCAATTTTTATGTTGTTACACACGTGCACACTTTACATAGTTCCCGCTCCCTCAAGCTTTCTTTGCGGACAAACTCTTACTCGTAGGATCACTGAGAATTTTTTTTTACACCCTGTATTATAGTTAAATGTCGCCCATATGTTATCAAGGCACCATCATTCCACGGAAAATCCTTCACTATTATAGAGATTGATGTTCTGGATTATCTATAGGAATTACCTTGTTACTATTTTTGTGCTGTTCGCAGGTTATTTGCACATGTTTATTACTTCTTTTGTAGCAACTCATGTAGTCTGGCACCATATAAGGTCATGGAAAAATATTACGAAAAGTTGAACTTAATCAATAACATTAAATAATATTAACGATCTCTCAGAAGACATAGACAGGGTGACAGTTTCACAAACACAAACCGCTGATATTGAAGATTGTCATAAGCTTGTAACCCCATCGTCAGGTCACCTTCTAATACTAACGCAAAACATACATAGCATTAACTGCAATATGCCAGGTCTACAAATTCTACTGACCAGACTAAAATTGGACTGCGACATAATCATACTGAATGGCCGGCTTTCATGCACATCAGTAATTCCCAACCTACGTGGCTATCGTTCTGAGGCAACTAAAAATAATCCGAAACAAAATGACGGTGTGGTTATTTACTTTAGAGAGCATCTTCGACTAAAAGTGATTGAACCAAATGTCGAAGAATGTAATTGTTTAGTTGCTACTTATGATAATCGCACGGCAATCATTGCTATGCATCGCTCACCATTTTTTTATAACCTGGATCCATTCTTAAAATCTTTAGACGAAGTTCTCACAAAATAATCCAGATTTGAGAATATAATTGTCATGGGAGATATAAATATTGCGATTAACCATAACAAACTAGAGGTAAATGGCGAACGCTATCTTACCCTTGCAGCTTCCCATGGCCTTCTTCCAGCCCATACTCTAATTACACGTAGTGAAAGTGAAACATGCATTGACCATGCCTTACTTAAAACTAAAAGCCCTGCTATGACCATCGTTCCTAACTCCACTTTGACAGACCACTACCCCGTCTTACTAAACCTAAACTTCAAGAAAACTACTCAATTCTCTCTTACGTCAATTAAAAAACTTGACACAAAAAGTTTGGAACAAGATATCTTGAATATTAACTTAAATCCTATTTATGACTCACCTAATCCAAATGATTATCTACACTACTTAACTTTTTTTTTTTTTAGGATGGGAAATCATCAAATGACCCCCCGCTCTGGGCGGAGCGGAAGGGAGTGTCAGACTTGTACTGACTAAAACCCATCCATGTTCCTTCTTTGCCCCTTATGTTCCAGGACCGCGGTATCTCTTTCGAACAGTCCCCCGCAGCCCTGGCAGCATCGGCCCGTGCGGACCCGTACGTGGTTGCTGACATCTCTTTGAGGCGCGCGTGGAACACGAACGCGCCGTCGACACGGCCTGTCGTCATAAGACGGCCGGACGGCGAGCTAGCCCATAACTCGCCGTCCACAGGCCCGCGCCTACGGTGACCTGGGGCCACCACGTGACCCCCGACGCCCAGGGCGTCTCCCGCGGCGGCTGGGACGTGAGGCTCTTTCCCTCTCACAGCGGCAGCGGAGTTTCCCCCCGACGTAGTGCCTCCGCGCGCCATTCGTGAAGGCGCGCGAGGACTATCGCCTCCAGATCCCATGGCGGCAATCCGGCAAGGAGGCTCGCCGCCTCACCGGAGATCGTGCGGTACCCCCGGACTAGCCTTAGGGCTATCCCCTTTTGGGGCGCGTTCAGGTAGCGGGCGGCTTGCCACCTCAGAGAACGCGCTCACACCGGGGCCCCGTAAAGGGCCATGGACCGCACGACCCCCGCGTAGAGCCTCCGGCAGGAGGCGTTTGGACCCCCCAGGTTGGGCAGGAGCCGCTTGAAGGCAGCCCCGGTCCGTTCCAGTTTGGGGGCCAAACGTCGGAAATGCTCCACGAAGTTCCACCGGCTGTCGAGGACGAGTCCCATGTACTTCAGCGTCGACTCGACGCCGATGGAAACCCCTCCCACCGTCAGTAGGGATCCCTACGGTGGCGCATTCCGAAGCCCATGAAAACACATGGCCTCGGACTTGTGCAATGCCACCTCGAAACCCAATTGCCGGATCCTCTCCACGACTATCGCAACCCCGCGTGTCATGTTTTCGGCCGCCGCCTCGTGCGACCTCCCTTGTGCCAGTACCAGCGTGTCGTCAGCGTAGCAGACTACGCTAACGCCGCTAGGGAAGTCGGCGCGCAGCACCCAGTCGTAACCGATGTTCTACAAGGCCGGCCCCAGAACCGATCCCTGTGGAACACCACACGACATCTCTCGCCGGTTCCATTCTCCGTCCCGACCGGGTAGATGACGGCCCTATCCGTCAGGTAGTCCCCGACCACACGACGAAGGTAGGTCGGCACCCGGTGATACCGGAGTGCCTCCCCAATGCAGCTCCAGGGCATGGAGTTGAAGGCGTTGGCGATGTCAAGAGACACCGCCAATACGACACCGCCCCGGGAAACCGCGTCCCCCGTTGTGAGGGCTCTCACACGCATGATGGCGTCCACCGTCGAGCGCCCCTTGCGGAAACCAAACTGATGTTCCGCAAGATCCGGCCCCATCCCCGCGAGGTGCCCGGCGAGGCGGTTAGCAATAACTCTTTCAAAGAGCTTGCCCACCTCGTCGAGCTACACGATGGGCCGGTATGCGGACGGAGAGTCCGCAGGGCGCCCTGGCCTCCGGATGAGGACCAGCTTCCCCGTCTTCCAACGAAGCGGGAACTGGCCTCTCTCCAAGCATGCGCTTAGGAGCCCTTCCAGTCGGGGCCCAAGAGCCTCAGAGGCCAGGACCCAGGCTTTGCCAGGCAAGCCATCGGGTCCCGGGGCGGTATTTCTGGCTTTAAGCCTGTGTACCGCTACTCTCAGGTCTACCCCAGTCACCTCCGGAACGTCGTCATCGGTGTGGTCCGCTTCCGGCACCGCAAGCGGCGGCGGAGCCATAGGCGGGGGAGGATGCCTCCCTCGCGAAGGGAACAGAGCGCTCACCAAGTCCTCCACGAGCTCAGGCCGGAGACTCTGCGTTAGCGGGGGGGCCCGGGTGCGGAGTTTGTCCCGCACCATCTTGTAAGGGCGCCCCCACGGATCTCCGTTCAGAGACTCCAGCATCTCGTCGCGGGCCAGGTTCTTGGCCCGCCAGACAGCCTCTTGGAGGGCGGTCTTCGCCGCTCTGTACCCCTCGTAAAGCTCCGCCTCAATGGCTGCCGCATCCGGAGGGCGGATGCGGAGCCTGCGATGCCTGGCGTACCGGTGCCGCGCAGCAACGCATGCCTCACGCAGAGACGTCAGATCTCGCGACCAGTACACCTGACGTCGGGCGCTTCCTGGCCGAACTCGGGGCATTGCCACGTCGCAAATCTCGGACATGGCCTCCTGGAACCAACCCGCCTCGTTGTTGATGTGGGCAGGCCTGGCCGAAGATGACACCCAGGCCTGCACGATCGAGGCTTCCAGGAGGAGCTTCCGGTCCAGCTGCTTCAGCGGAGGTAGAAACCCATCGAGAAGTAAGAAGATAATAAAGCCGTGGATAACGCAAAGCCTTTTACGCTGTATCAGAAATAGAGATAAGTTGCACCGTAAATATAAACTCTCTCCAGACAATTTAACCCTAAAGACTACCTATACGCGCTACAGAAACTTCTGTAATAACCTACTAAAAAAAGTAAAAAGAGCCTACGAGAAAGATACGGTGCGGGCAGCGCAGAGTGATAATAAAAGATTATGGAAAGCAATAAAAGTAATCACAAATACTTCAAAAAATACAAACCACCCTAATGAACTACTGTCTCTATCAACGACACCTCAGTCATCACTAAATGAAATCAATAGGTACTTTGTAAACGTGGGTAAGACACTGGCTGATATGGTAGAACAAAGGAAGGCAAGTAACAAACTTAAGAGTAGCAGTTTTCAAACTCTAACACAAATAAACTCGTTCGTTTTGGAAGGTACCACTGAAGTAGAGGTGGATCATCTAATCGTCCACCTTAAACCAGATTGTGCAATAGGCTATGACTCAATAAGCAGCTCCTTCTTACAATCATATAAAAATTACTTTCTGGTCCCTCCGCTACTTTCATATTTAACTCATGTCTACAGCTTGGTGTTTTCCCTGTCAGCCTAAAAAAATCTGTTGTCTGCCCTATCCACAAGAGCGGTGACAGAAGTCGTATCATTAACTACAGGCCAATCTCTAACCTCCCAGCGCTCTCTAAACTTCTAGAGAGAATTATCAATACAAGGTTAGTTGGATATCTAGAATCCAAACATCTGCTTTCAACAAACCAATACGGATTTCGTGATGGCAAATCAACAGATCAAGCTGTTAACGATCTCATCAACTTTGTTAGCAATAACCTTGATAAAAAACAAAAATCACTTACGGTGTTTCTGGACTTAGCCAAAGCTTTTGATACGGTTTCTGTCCCGATCTTACTCAAAAAATTGGAACTCCTTGGAATCAGAGGAACCCAACTAAAACTCTTCGAAAGTTATTTGACTGGTCGGCTTCAGAGGGTTAAGATCGGGAACGTCGACAGTGGAGACCTTCCGATTCCGTACGGGGTTCCCCAAGGCAGTATCCTAGGTCCAACCCTATTTCTCGTCTATATAAACGACCTCACGAGTCTCAAGCTTCCCCATGGCAAAATTATCTCCTTTGCAGATGATACTGCTCTCGCTTTTTCTGCAGATACTTGGGAAGGGGCTTTCAAAGCTGCCCAAGATGGTTTCAATACTGTAGGGGAATGGCTCGAGGACAATGTGTTAACTCTAAATGTGGATAAAACCAAATATGTTTGCTTCAGTATACGATCAAACACAGAAATCAATAATGATCAACATAACATCATAGCACATGAGTGTTCCTCTAGAGAAAACTGTTCTTGTCCTAAAAAAAATATCTAGGCGTCATCGTAGACAGGAACCTCAACTTTAAGGAACACATTAAGGCCCTCTGTGGTAGGATCAGGAAGCTCATTTACATCTTTAAGACACTCCGACACGTCACCGAACCCTTCGTGTTGAAGCGGATATACGTTGCCCTCTGCCAGTCCCTTATTACTTACTGTATTAAATCATGGGGAGGATCCCCTAAAACTATCATAAAACCTGTTGAGATTACCCAGCGCGCCATTCTGAAGGTTAGCACTTTCAAACTAAGATTGTTCCCTACCTCGCAGCTTTATGAATTCTGTGGAGTCCTTTCGGTAAGACAACTTTTCCTTCTCAATATTATATTAATGCAACACAAGAATATCTTTTACGACCCTCACACTCTAAATAGGCGCACAAAACACTTGGTTTGCCCACAACCCATCGCTTTTAGAAACAAATTTAGCAATAGATTTGCTTCGTTTATTGGCCCCTACATCTACAACAAAATAAATAAAAGTCTTAACATTTACTCGATGACGAAAAAATCTTGCAAAATTACAGTAAGTGAGTACTTACAGAAACTCACGTGTGAGGAGACAGAAGATTTGCTTCAGATACCTAGATAAACTATTCAAGACTCAACTACTTGAAGAATTAGTTAAATTCAATTGAGTAATCCTTTATAAAAATAACAAAATAGTTATGCTCCGCAATCTTACACACCCTCTCACACTCATTCACGCACACCTCCATCACAAACAAAGAGAGGACTGGAAACACCTTTAATGTTACTCTTAAAAAAAAATTGTAATATTGTAATCTTTTCTTCTAGTATTTTTTTTTATAAGTTAATTTAGATACGTACATTCATGCATGGATCATTGCAATAGCATAGTAAAAATAATTAACTTGTAACCCAGGGGGATCGGCGTTGAGGGCTGAAATACAGGCCTTGCCTAGTTCGGCCTCAAATGCTAATACTTTTGTGTACTTTAAGTTTAGATTAAGCGCTGTACTTGTAAAAAATGTGCTTATGTATGTGAATAAATATTACTATTACTTAATAATCCGAATAGTTTTCTCTTTCAGAAAAACAGGACAAGTTTTGTCCAAGACAAAATGATTTCCCTTGCAGTTTAAGCATTTGAAGTCCTTTATGGTACAGATTTCGTGACTACCTCCACATTTCGGGCACAAAACCTTTTTAGTTGGGCAATATTTAATTATATGGCCAAATTGCCAACAACCCGAACACTGCGTGACTGGAAACACGTACGGTTCAACTTTAAATCGGCAGCCATACGCATAAACATATTGTGGTAGCACATTACTTTTGAAGTTCACTCTTACTGATTCACAATCGATCCAGTTTCCTTCCGACTGCAAACGTTTCAATCTTTTTACAGTTAAAACTTCGACATTCGCATCTAAAATATTAATAAGCTCTTCCTCACTTAATTCAAGGTCAATGCCTTTCACTATTCCATACGATGTTGACATATCTTGCACTAATTGACATCGTTAACCCCTGTCCTTGAATTTTTTGCATTCAATCATTTTAATAGCATCGTCTTTTCTCAGGAATTGAATAAGAACCTTGTATACGCTTTTATATTTAATCTTAAGAATCATTCATTCATCATTTCAGCCGAAAGACGTCCACTGCTGGACATAGGCCTCCCCCAAGTGTCGCCACATTGACCGGTCCCGTGCGACTCGCATCCAGCGGATCCCTGCAACCTTCACCAGGTCATCGGTCCACCTAATGGGAGGCCTTCCAACGCAGCGTCTTCCGGTTCGCGGTCGCCACTCCAGAACTTTTCGGCCCCATCGGCCATCAGTTCTACGAGCAATGTGCCCTGCCCACTGCCACTTCAGTTTGGCTATTCTTCGGGCTACGTCGGTTACCTTGGTTCTCTTGCGGATGTCCTCATTTCTGATTTGATAACGCAAGGAAACTCCGCGCATAGCCCTCTCCATTGCCCTTTGGGTGACTTTAAGCCTTCTGATAAGGCCCATTGTGAGCGACCACGTTTCGGTCCCGTATGTAATCACTGGCAACACACACTGGTCATAGACCTTCGTCTTGAGACACTGCGGTAAGTTGGACGAGAAGATACCACGCAACTTCCCGAACGCTGCCCAGCCGAGTCGGATTCGACGATTGACCTCTTTCTCGAAGTTATACCTACCTAACTGGATCGTTTGTCCCAGGTAGACATAATCGTCTACAACTTCGAGTGTAGAGTCTCCGATCTTGATAGGAGTGGGTGTTACATGGGCATTCAACATGATTTTGGTTTTGTCCATGTTCATTTTAAGACCCACTCTTTCGGAAGCTCTACTAAGGTCATCGAGCATTGTACTGAGGTCCTCCATGGTCTCAGCCATGACCACTATATCGTCGGCAAATCGAAGGTGAGAGATGTACTCGCCATTGACGTTGATGCCTAGCCCTCTCCAGTCCAGAACCTTGAAGATATCCTCCAGTGCAGCGGTGAACAGTTTCGGAGATATGACGTCTCCCTGTCTCACACCTCGCTGTAGAAGGATAGGTTCCGAGGTCCGGTCCTGAAGTCGGACTGACATGGTGGCGTTTTTGTACAAACACTTTAGCACCTCGATGTACCGATAGTCGATTTGGCACCGTTGGAGAGACTGCAGTACAGCCCAAGTCTCGATCGAATCGAAGGCTTTCTCGTAGTCCACAAACGCTAAGCACAGAGGCAGGTTATACTCTTCGGTCTTCTGTATAACCTGCCGCAGCGTATGTATGTGGTCTACGGTGCTAAAGCCTTTTCTGAATCCGGCTTGTTCGGGAGGCTGAAAATCGTCAAACCTGCGCGAGAGACGATTCGTGATGACTCTTGAGAACAACTTGTAGACATGGCTTAGAAGTGAGATGGGCCTATAGTTCTTCAGCCGGGCATTGTCGCCCTTTTTTAAGAAGAGTACCACCACACCCCTGCACCATGCCTGCGGCGTTTTCCCCTCGAGTATGACGGAATTAAACAGCTTCTGAAGGGCCCTAAGTACCGGTTTTCCACCCGCCTTCAGGAGTTCGGCCGTAATTCCGTCATCACCCGGTGCCTTGTTGTTTTTAAGCTGTTTAAGAGCCATCCTAATCTCGTACAGGCTGACATCCGGAATGTCTTCGGTATAGTGTCGGGTCAGTCTAGCTCTTGGGTCGTTAGCTAGAGTTGCAACGGGCTTTCTAGTTGAAGTGTACAACTGCCCATAAAAACTCTCAATCTCCCTCAGCAGCTCCGGTTTGGCGGATACGATCCTGCCATCGTCGGTCTTCAGTTTCGTGAGCTGGCTCTGCCCAATAGCCAGATCTGTTGAAAATACCTTGGAGCCTTTATTCCGCTCAATAGCGTCTTTAATACGCTCGGTATTAAAGCGGCGGAGGTCGCTCTTCAAGGATTTAGAGATCCGTCTATTGAGCTGCCGGTATTTCCACGCCTCGTCTGAAGACTGCAGGATCATCTCACGCCGCTCCTTCATGAGCTCGACAGTATGATCAGAGAGCCTTTTGTTGTGTACACGACGTGTCTTGAAGAACTTAGACCCAGTCGTATGGACAGTTTCCACGAACCCATCGTTGCATTCGTCCACTGAGCTTCCTAGGCACCTCGAAACGATTCTGGAGTTCAAGCTGAAAGCTCTCGGGGTTTTGGATCTGGATCTGTGCTGGACGGAGCGTAGACTTCATCAGTCGAGACCTTTCAAGCTTTATATTGATGTTCAATGTGCCTCTTACCATGCGGTGATCGCTCCCGGTTTTCACCGAATTGATCACAGAGACATCATTGAACATTTGCTTCTTGGTTGACATGATGAAGTCAATCTCATTTTTAGTTGCACCATCGGGACTCTGCCAGGTCCACTTCCTGTGCTCGCGCTTTTTGAAGAAGGAGTTCATCATATAGAGGCCCTCCTTCTCCATAAAAATAGCCAGTTGGTGACCCCGGTGGTTCCGACGTCCAAACCCAAATTGCCCCACCTGCAGCTCATCCCCGTCTCGTTTGCCCAGTTTTGCGTTGAAGTCCCCCATGACAACGGTGAAGTGAGTTTTGAAACCATGCAGGGCTTTAGAAATATCGTCATACATGGTCTCCACTTCGTCGTCGGGGTGTGTCGAGATCGGGGCGTAGACCTGTATGACCTTCAGCGAATATCTTGCAAATATTCTGAATATGTGTAATAAAGATTAAGAATAGGATCCTTGTTAACTTCCTTGAGAAGGACGGGCTTTTCGTGATGAATTACTTGTTTCAGAAATAAAGGAAGTGGACGTGGTGAAACCCCGTCATTATGAGGAAAAATGAGATAGACTTCATCACAGCAGATAAAAAGCATATATCTAGAGATGTCTCGGTGATCAACAGGTTTAATACCGGTAATGACAAGACTTGTTCGTGGCACTCTGAATATTAACTTCAAGCTGGACCGATCCCGTTTGATGAAGTCTAGGCTTCGTCCAAATATGTTCCCAACTATGTTAGCGGATCTGAAGTTTTCCTGTCAGACCTGGAGAACCGATTCACGGCCGTGGAAACCACAAATGATGTTGACCAGGCGCTCGACCACGTGGTGTATTTCCTTAGGGAGGAAAGGACGCGTTTTTGCAAAATACGGCGAACGGGTACTAAGTCCAAACTTTCGGAGGAGACTGGAGCTTATGACGGAATGGCGTGAAAACCCAACTATGATTTCGGCAGAACCACAGGCACTCAACAAATAATAAGAAAAATTGCTCCAGCTCGGGCTCAATAAAAAAAGCGATTGAGCAAAACAGGCGGTCGAAAGTGTTCGTCCAATCACTCATCTTTTCGAAGCTGGAGATTCTTTTGAAAGTCGAAAGCTTCTGCGTATAACTGACTGTTTGTACGCATCGCATGCATCTCGATATGATCCCCAAAATGAGGATTCATCCCGAAAAGGGGAAAAGGTCTTTTTAGCACTTAGCTAAAAAGAACTTCAAACAAAAAAAAAACAAATAACAGTTGGAAATTTAAAATTGTGTTATCAAAACAATAATTTACGTAAGTATCGAACTCATAATGCCATCTATCTATCCGTCGAACTAAACCCTGTGTACCATCAATTACTCAGCGCCATCTATTGCCAAAAAAAACCCACTTCTGCCTACTATAACGAGAAATAGAGGGCAGCACTAGTTACATTCAAACCTATCATGGAAAACAAAAACAATGTATTAGGCTAAGAACTCACGGAGCGATTTTCACCCGCGTCCGCCGCGATTGCGGGCCCGCTGCTTCGTAGAATGCATACATATGTAAAAAATTAAAGCACAACTCACGACGCGTTTTACGCTCGCGGTTGTTTGCGGTTCTCGCTGCACCGGCGGGCAACTAGTAGAATCGCGGGGGCCGCGGACACTCGCAGCCTCGGCGGGTGGCGCCCGCGCGCTCTGCGATCGGTTGGCGGGTGACCGCTTTGGCCGGCGGGGGGCGGGGGGTACAGAAATCCAACGCCATTTTGCACCAGTGACTTGTGGCATCGTGACATGTTTGTGCATGTTTAAAATTAAACAAATATTATAAAATGGATATAGAAATCGAAATACTAATTACTTTGGTGCAAGAAAGGCCAGTTCTATGGGATAAGAGCTTAGAAGAATATAAGTTCAAGAATTTAACGCTCGAAGCATGGGAACAAATATGTGGTATTTTAAATAAAGATTTAGAAAATTTGGATGAGACAAATAAAAAAAATATGATTCGGGTTACCTGTAATCTACATACCTATAGTTTGTTTTTTAATCTCGGAGACTAAATTGACAAGTGAAAATGTCAAAACTGACTTAAATGCTATTGAAATCTATGTCAGTTTGCCATTTGTACTTAAAAAATAATTAAAGAAACATCAGCTTGCTTTGCTTCAATAGAAATTAATAAAACTTACTCTCAAGATTCTAATGTCACTCTGAGAAAACCATCCCCATCTGGCAGACAACCATCAGCTGAACGGAAAAATAGTGACCACTGAATAAAAGAACCTAAGCAGTGATATACAATGCTTAAAAGGGAAAATAAAAAAAATAGAAAAAGAATGTGACCGCCTAAACTGAGAACTAAAATATGATCTACAAAACCACTGCAACTATAAACCTAACTACAATAATAACAACAACATTAAGAAACTAGTTTTATATGAACTCGAAGAATTTACTAGGAGACAGTAGACGAACTCTATGACCGCATCCTACATATTTTTTATGATAATATGAACGTCAACTTAGAAGGACATATATTGATGAAATAACACGACTAGGAAAACAAGGATATCGCAGACCAATCGTGATAGAGTTAATTAGCAAACAAATGACCAGATACATCCTCCAAAATAGTCAATTTCTAAAGGGATCTGGAGTAATGATTGGCGAATTCTTGGAAAATGAGGCACTCCAAAAATGAAACAAGCTCAGGAAAATGTTATACGAAGCAAGGAAAGAGGGTCACCATGCGGTGATCAGAAATAATCAACTCATAATTAACAGTCAAGTACAAAATAATTTTCATGGATAATATGATTTCTATCAGGAACTCATCCTGCAACCAGAAGTTCTATGCATTGGTTTACACTAATTTTATCATTCATAATTCACATTTAATTGCAATAATGAAAATGTATAATGTAATATAAAATAGTGCTTGTGGTGTTAGCCTATAAGTCATTGTTGCACTTATAAATGAATATATCGTGTGCTTTTAAATGAAATATAACGTGTAAACAATTTGTATGCTAACCTAACTAAAAAAATGAAAATTTATATAGATCAAGCTGCCAGCTGTTTTACGTCCTCTATTAAAAGAGTATTGGGATCTTTTCAACTCGGTGCTGTTCTCTGGGAGAACTCCAGAAGAGTGGAGAAGGGACGTCGCCGTTCTTTTCTTTAAAAAGGGAAACAAGACCCTATTAAAGAATCACAGACCTGTTTCACTCATTAGCCACGTGTTTAACATGTTTTCAAGTGTCGTCACGAATCTCCTAGCGCGAAGACTCGACGACTTCCAGCCACCGCAGCAAGGATACAGCACCGTAGACCACATCCACCCAGTGCGGCAGATTATAGAAAAGTCCGAAGAGTATCGTCGGCCTCTGTGTCTTGCATTTGTGGACTATGAGAAGGCTTTTGACTCTATCGAGACCAGACCAGTTCTGGAGTCACTGCAGCGACGCCAAGTCGACTGGCGATACATCTAAGTTCTGAGAAGTTTTTATGAAAACGCCACAATGAACGTCGAAACTCAGAACCACCAAGCGGAGCATATCCTATTGCGGAGGGTGACGCAAGTGGACGTAATTTCTTCGAAATTGTTCACCAACGCACTGGAGGATGAATTTAAGACGCTGAACTGGGAAGGATGTGGCGTTAACCTCAACGGCGTGTACATCTCACACTTGAGATTTGCAGACGACATCGTCATATTGGCTGAATCGCTGCACCACTTGCAGTTGTGGCCTAGTTGATTCTTCAATACGCATTGGTCTCAGGGTGAACTCGGACAAAACTAAGGCTATGTTCAACGAACACGTCACCCCAGGACCTATTATTATCAATGGCGGTATTATCGAGGTTGTTTGAGAAGACCGCCATTGATAACAATTTTAGTTCTGGCCACTGAGGGGCCAGATCTGGCGGACCGACTTTGATCCCGCTGCCCCCCGAAGTAACTGTGCAGTTTGAGAGACTCCTTCACTCTGACTGGGGGCAGAGGATTTCCACCACTAGAAAATAAAAAGAAGGGAGGCAATCCTATATCATGTCACACTTATGCCGTACCTATTGGAACGCGAAGTTAGGAGTATCTCAAGGCAGTGTATTGGGGCCTCCGTTGTTCACTCTATATATTCATGACTTGCCCAAAGTAACTGAACAACCGATGACACTTTTTGCTGACGATTGCACCATGACAATAGCTTGTAATGATATAAACACATATGAACATGACATTAATAATTCACTGATATCTGTTATAAATTGGTTAAATGATAACAATTTAATAATTAATTTAAAAAAAAAACCAACGTAATGCACTTTAGATAACGTACACAAACAAACAATAATGATAACATTCAATTTAATAACATAAAAATCAATGAAGCTGACACAACAAAATTTCTGGGACTAATAATAGATTCTAAATTGAATTGGAAACCTCAAATAGAGGCACTTAGCAAAAAAATGAGTAGTGCAGCCTACGCTTTGAAGCAGCTTGCTGTGGCTCTCAACACAGATACGCTAATTACTGCTTACTATGGATTAGCCGAATGATGCCAGATGCGCTAATTACTGCTTACTATGGATTAGCCCAAAGCAGTATGACGATAAGTTTAAATGAAAGTAACGTTAGGGCTAGGGCGTACCCCGCAGGCGACGCGCAGGGGCAGCACCCGGCCACTGCGGAAAGTGGACAAGGGTTGTCGCACCAGAACGGGCGGGTGCGACGTAAGACGCAAGCTCGGAGAGTAAGAGAAGTAAGAATGAGATGTGCGAGCTGGAATGTCGGTACGATGACTGGAAGAGGAAGAGAGTTAGCAGATGTGCTAAAAAGGCGACAAATAAAAATAGCGGCTATAAAATAGCGGATATAACACTGCTTCAAGCTGCGTCTGCCTTCGACCTGGCAATAACAAATACGTGGTTTAAAAAAAGAGACGAACATCTAATTACTTATAAAAGTGGCCACCACGCGACGCAAATAGACTTCTTCCTGGTCAAGCGAGACAGTCTTAAATATGTCAAAAACTGTAAAGTGCTGCCAGGCGAAGACTTAGTCTCCCAACACAGATTGGTCATAATGGAGGTAAAAGTCAGTGTCTCGGCCAGTAGAAACAAAGATCGGCCCCCACCCAAAACCAGATGGCGTATGATTGAAAAAGAAGAATGTGCAGGTATGTTTAAGAGTCAAGTAGTAGATAAGATGATTGAAATGAAGGATATGGAAGGAAAATCTGTGAATGAATGTTGGATAGAGAAGTTTTGTCTAAAGATGATGAAATAAAAAAGAGATGGAAGGGTTATTTTGAAAATCTAATGAATGAAGAGAATGAATGGAGCGGTGTGCTTAAAGAGGTTCAAGTAAATATGGGTTTGGTGAGGGAAATTAGCATGGATGAAGTGAGGAAGGCCTTTCTATCGGACTCGGAACTATCGGGGGATAAAGCTCATGTCACATAGTATGAAAGTATGGGAGAAAGTGATAGAGAAAAGAATAAGAGAGGAGAGTAAGATCACCCAAAATCAGTTTGGGTTCATGCCAGGTCGAGGAATAATGGACGCCACTTTTGCACTCCGCCAATTGTGCGAGAAGTACAGGCGTGCACACAAAAACTTGCACATGGTGTTCATTGATCTGGAGAAAGCGTATGATAGGGTACCTCGGGATGTGTTGTGGTGGGCCTTGAAAGAGAAAGGTATACCTGGGAAGTATGTAGAGTCAATTCGTGCTATGTACAGCCAATCTTGTACCTACGTCCGGTCAGCTGCTGGCAACACCGATGAGTTCAGTGTGGCTGTAGGCTTGCATCAAGGGTCGGCTTTAAGTCCTTACCTCTTCCTGTTGATTATGGACGCTTTGACGTCGGACATACAGGAAGAGGCACCCTGGTGCATGCTGTTTGCCGACGACATTGTTCTTTGTTCTTGTCGGTGAAGATGGACCTGAGATCCAGAGCAGATTGGAGAAATGGCAACAGAAGCTGGAGAATGTTGGGTTAAAAATCAGCAGAACTAAATCAGAATACATGTTCTGCGATTTCGGCGGTCTCTCCAGTTCTGGAGCCATAGCGCTAGATGGCGCGTTTCTTCCTGTCTGGTCCGACTTTTGGTATCTCGGTTCACTCGTGCAAAGCGATGGCGAAATAGATCGTAGTGTAAAGCACAGAATTAACACGGGATGGATGAAATGGCGGCAGGTCACCGGAACAATCTGCGACTCCCGTATTCCCCTTAAACTTAAGGGGAAGATTTATAAAACAATGGTTAGACCTGCTGTCTTGTATGGATCAGAATGTTGGGCCACAAAAGGGATGAATGAAAGGCATTTGCATGTGGCGGAGATGAGAATGCTAAGGGGAATGTGTGGTGTAAATGAGTATATAAGAGGAAGTCTGAAAGTGGTGCCGGTGACTGAAAAGTTGTATGGTAATCGGTTGTCGTGGTATGGGCATGTGATGCGGAGGAATGAGGAAAATGTTGTGAGGAAAGTTTTGAGTATGAATGTGGATGGGTATATGAGTAGAGGAAGACCAAAGAAACGATGGATGGACTGTATAAAGAATGATATGGCAAGAAAGGAGGTGTCGGATGAGATGACGAGTAATAGAGAAGTATGGAAGAAGAAGACATGCTGCGCCGACCCCAAATGAATTGGGATAAGGGCAAGAGAATGATGATATGGATTAGCCGAATCAATTCTTAGATATGGAGTCATCTTCTGGGGTAATAGCACGGACAATGAAATAGCGTTTCGGGCACAGAAAAGGTGCATTAGATCGATGTTTAGACTGCAAACAACGGACAGCTGTAAATCTTATTTTATAGAACGTAAGATATCCTGGAAACAGTAATGTTCATTAAATCAAATTCCCATTTATTTCAGCTTTTGTCTGATGCTGTCCCTAGGAATAGACGCGATAATTTCAAACTCTGTGTTCACGGCGCTAAAACAACTCTTATGGGTAAGAGCATCTTTTGCATGGCTCCGACCATTTTTAATAAATTGCCCAAATCATAGAGAACATTAAATATATCTGCTCTTAAAAGAAAATTGAAGAGTTTACTATCTGAAAGAGCATAATTATTACAGTATAGCAGAGTTTATGAAAGAGAACAATTTTCTTCGTTTTAGACATTGTCAAATGTTGTAATTTTGACATGTTATTGTAATCTATTTATTTTTTTCTAATAATTGTAATTTTTTATTGAAATTTTAATGATAGTTAAGTATTCATATTTTTATTGACTTATTTATTTAATAACTACCTTGACATTTAATTTTGTCTGACAATATGCTTGCTGTTTAATAATGATGTTAGATTATGTACCTACATCACTACATAGTATAAAACAAAGTCGCTTTCTCTGTCCCTATGTCCCTTTGTATGCTTAAATCTTTGAAACTACGCAACGGATTTTGATGCGGTTTTTTTTAATAGATAGAGTGATTCAAGAGGAAGGTTTATATGTATATATTGCACCTGTGCGAAGCCGGGGCGGGTCGCTAGTAATTTATATAATGTTAATTTTGATGAATGTTATCATGGTTTATGCACCATCTCTTCCTACCAATTTGTACGCCTAGATATGCGGCTGAACATGTTAGAACTTTCTGTTTCTTATTGTTATCTTGCATGCAATGTATGTACACCATGTTAAAACAAATAAAATTTTACTTACTATTTCTACGCATAATTTTATTAGGGCCTATCTGGCGGAGAGAGATATCATATACCCGGGTCGAGAAGGACGGAGTCGGCAAGAGATGTCGACACCGCACGACAACTGCATCAGTTGCTTCGACAGCGAAGCAATGAGTAGTTCAATTCAATTCAATTTTACTCTCAAAAAAATATATTGTGTTTGAAATAACAAAAATAAAAATAGCGGTAGTACGAACAAACGATCTACTGTTTTTGAAATTAGGCACCGAGTCGAAATAATTAACTGTCGAAATTCAGTATGATACTCGGTATGCTCACATTACTCTCCCACAGCCTGAACCGCTAAACATAGAAACTTGAATTTTGGACAGTAGCTTATCACGGAGGGGTCTAATAAGACGGGATTTTGAGAAAATCAAACTTAAATTGGGAGGGGCAAAACATTTATGAAAAATCTGATTCCTTGGGTTGATACTTAGTAAATACAAATACGTACATAAGCAATCAAAAATGTTTGACAGTAGTTTTTTTTTATAAACTATCCAATAATGGTGATTTAGGGGCTAAAGCTTTTTTAATTTGTTCGTGAATAGATGGAGTTTTTTTTCTTTTCTTATTGATTAGAACCTTCTAGTTACGGAGATATTTGAGGTCAAAGTTCCAATTTTGTCACAAGATTTTTTTTTTAAATACTAGTTTTGGGGGTAATAAATTGACTTTAATTGCCTCAATGACCTGTTTACTATTCAAAGGATCCATCAGCACAATGTTTTGAGTGTTTTCGTTACATTGAGTTATACCGTAAAACGTGATTTTTCACCCCAAAAAAAAAAAGTCGTTTCCCATTGATGTTCAGAATGCTTGGTCGACGGCTTTGTGAAGGGTCCGTTTAGACCCTGTATATGGTTTGTCGATCGGTTTTGATTGTACACTCACCCCAGCATTCTTCATCACACAGTCGATGTAAGCATCATCTTTTTCAACTCTACGGCGGTACCTCTGCGTGGCCTCGGGGTCGTTGACGTTCACGTCTTTCGGCCAGCCGCCTTCTGCGTGGTTAGTGCCAGCTTCGGCGTACTCCACTCTGCAATCAACATGCATGTGGAGGTCACCACCGCGTGTACCGTACGGTGTTACGCGCTGTATATGTGTGTGCGAGTGGTTTTCAGGCGCTGTGTGTGTGCAGGAGTCACGCGCTGTGTGTGTGTTGCGAAAAGTTGTCACGTGCTGTGTGTTTGTGCAAGCGGGTGTTACGCGCTGTGTGTTTGTGTGTGTGCGGGTTACACACTGTGAGTGTCACTTACCGTATGGTGTTGATCTCGTTAAGGGAGAAAAGGGGCGTGTTCTGCGAGGGCTGGTGCACGGGGTTGCGCAGGATGTACTTCTTGGCTTCGAAGGGATCGGGTTCGATGCAGTCGAGCAGCTGCGGCGTCACGATGCTGTACATCACCTGCTTCCCAAAATCGCAGCGCTTCACAAAGTACGAGTAATGCATGTCCATGATAGTACAAAATAATTATTGGTAAAGTAAATCTCACAATGTAATACTCATTAGATAAATAAAATGTCAAAAAATATTAATTTATTATAAACAACTCAACCTCAAGGTGAAATATGATTGACAATCACAGAACATCTAGCGAGTTGACAATTCTGTATTTTTTTTTTCTTGGTAACATCTTACTACACACCAACTTTCTAAAGAGAATATACTAAATCTTGCACCATCTTGACTGTGTACTACATTTCGCTAAAAAAGATCACAACTATTCACAGACAGCGCCTGTCTGGCGACGTCATTTGAACGCCAAAAGATCATCTGGAGCCAGTATCCTACCCAAGGAAGGTTTTTATGCGGCCTTCAGCCGATTTATTAGTCGTCGGGGCAAGCCTCAACGCGTGTACTTCAACGGCACTACATTTGTGGGAGCTTTCACGCTTCTTAAAGGTTTCATCTAGTAATATATAGTCAGATCTTGCAACGAGAGACATTGAATTTAAATTTATACCTGCCTACAGCCCACACTTTGGTGGGATTTGGGAAAGTGCAGTAAAGTCCACCAAACATTTATTGCGTAGAGTCATGAGCCTAACTCATTTGACATATGAAGAGCTCTCAACGTGTCTGACTCAGAGAGAGGCTATTTTAAATTCCAGACCTTTAACACCTTTATCCACTGATAGCTTTCTCCTTCACACTTCCTCACCGGGCGATCACTCACGTCAGTCCCTTGTCCTCAGATCACCGACGTCAATATGCAGCGGCAACAGCGCTTCGATCTTTTCCTGTGGCAACACTACAGCTAACAGCTGATTTGAATTTGTACTTTTAATTTTAATTTTAAATATTGTATTTCCTTATTAATAAGGCCTATTTCTTATAAAATAACAAGTTCAGAACAAGTATATAATGAGTTATAGTGTAGATGTGTTGAATTAACGTAAATTAAGTGTAAAAAAATCATTTGTGAAACTGACAGTTACCGGTCTAAGAAATCTTGCATTGTCATCTTAATATCAGGTACAATACAACTTATTTTACTTGGTAGTACATTGTTTGCGTTCTAATAATTTGCGTTATATTAACTGCATTACTTTTATTACGGCTACCCTTTGATGCCGATGACCTTTGAAACGTAAACATAACCCTGTTTGGTTCGGTGACAGAACTTGTTTTCTTTTTTTTTTTCCCTTAACTTCATTTTCTTTTCAATTATTCTTTTCCGACACAATTCTACCACACCTATTATTTACCTATCTTGTCTCTCTCTCTCCTGAATCATGATTATGACACGCAGTGCCCGCGCTCGCCTCGAAGAGTCCAAACTTAATCAGGCTTTGAGCGAACTAAAGGCGTGTAAAGAGTCCTGTAACCAGCTAAACAGGGAAATGGATGACAATGAAAGGGTGCTCTTTGAAGCCCATGAAAGGAATAATAAGTTAAAAAATGAAATGGCTCAGCTATACACTCAACTCACTGATGCCACAGAAGACCGGGATAGGCTCCAAGTCATTGTGGATGGGTTCAGCCAGTGTAGCGCTGAGTATGAACAAGCCCTGAGTCACAAGCATCATTTACAGCAACAGTTACATGAGGCTAGAAGTCAAATATCAGCACTTGAGACAATGAATCATAACATCACAGCCTCATTGAACCAAAGTCTGTTCAGTGAACTGGTGCCTGTTGCTCCGTCAATGATTTCTCATAATTCTGGTTAAAGACATTTAATTCTCATAAAGAAATAACATTTCACTTACATGAGAACAAATTTAAATATACATTAATCATTGTCCTTCGACACTCGGACTTACAATTATTCTGACGTAATTAATATTATTTACTTACATTATTATATTATTATAATTTTATTATTATAAGCTTATTTGTTAACGCAAATTATTAGAACGCAAACAATGTACTACCAAGTAAAATAAGTTGTATTGTACCTGATATTAAGATGACAATGCAAGATTTCTTAGACCGGTAACTGTCAGTTTCACAAATGATTTTTTTACACTTAATTTACGTTAATTCAACACATCTACACTATAACTCATTATATACTTGTTCTGAACTTGTTATTTTATAAGAAATAGGCCTTATTAATAAGGAAATACAATATTTAAAATTAAAATTAAAAGTACAAATTCAAATCAGCTGTTAGCTGTAGTGTTGCCACAGGAAAAGATCGAAGCGCTGTTGCCGCTGCATATTGACGTCGGTGATCTGAGGACAAGGGACTGACGTGAGTGATCGCCCGGTGAGGAAGTGTGAAGGAGAAAGCTATCAGTGGATAAAGGTGTTAAAGGTCTGGAATTTAAAATAGCCTCTCTCTGAGTCAGACACGTTGAGAGCTCTTCATATGTCAAATGAGTTAGGCTCATGACTCTACGCAATAAATGTTTGGTGGACTTTACTGCACTTTCCCAAATCCCACCAAAGTGTGGGCTGTAGGCAGGTATAAATTTAAATTCAATGTCTCTCGTTGCAAGATCTGACTATATATTACTAGATGAAACCTTTAAGAAGCGTGAAAGCTCCCACAAATGTAGTGCCGTTGAAGTACACGCGTTGAGGCTTGCCCCGACGACTAATAAATCGGCTGAAGGCCGCATAAAAACCTTCCTTGGGTAGGATACTGGCTCCAGATGATCTTTTGGCGTTCAAATGACGTCGCCAGACAGGCGCTGTCTGTGAATAGTTGTGATCTTTTTTAGCGAAATGTAGTACACAGTCAAGATGGTGCAAGATTTAGTATATTCTCTTTAGAAAGTTGGTGTGTAGTAAGATGTTACCAAGAAAAAAAAAATACAGAATTGTCAACTCGCTAGATGTTCTGTGATTGTCAATCATATTTCACCTTGAGGTTGAGTTGTTTATAATAAATTAATATTTTTTGACATTTTATTTATCTAATGAGTATTACATTGTGAGATTTACTTTACCAATAATTATTTTGTACTATCATGGACATGCATTACTCGTACTTTGTGAAGCGCTGCGATTTTGGGAAGCAGGTGATGTACAGCATCGTGACGCCGCAGCTGCTCGACTGCATCGAACCCGATCCCTTCGAAGCCAAGAAGTACATCCTGCGCAACCCCGTGCACCAGCCCTCGCAGAACACGCCCCTTTTCTCCCTTAACGAGATCAACACCATACGGTAAGTGACACTCACAGTGTGTAACCCGCACACACACAAACACACAGCGCGTAACACCCGCTTGCACAAACACACAGCACGTGACAACTTTTCGCAACACACACACAGCGCGTGACTCCTGCACACACACAGCGCCTGAAAACCACTCGCACACACATATACAGCGCGTAACACCGTACGGTACACGCGGTGGTGACCTCCACATGCATGTTGATTGCAGAGTGGAGTACGCCGAAGCTGGCACTAACCACGCAGAAGGCGGCTGGCCGAAAGACGTGAACGTCAACGACCCCGAGGCCACGCAGAGGTACCGCCGTAGAGTTGAAAAAGATGATGCTTACATCGACTGTGTGATGAAGAATGCTGGGGTGAGTGTACAATCAAAACCGATCGACAAACCATATACAGGGTCTAAACGGACCCTTCACAAAGCCGTCGACCAAGCATTCTGAACATCAATGGGAAACGACTTTTTTTTTTTGGGGTGAAAAATCACGTTTTACGGTATAACTCAATGTAACGAAAACACTCAAAACATTGTGCTGATGGATCCTTTGAATAGTAAACAGGTCATTGAGGCAATTAAAGTCAATTTATTACCCCCAAAACTAGTATTTAAAAAAAAAATCTTGTGACAAAATTGGAACTTTGACCTCAAATATCTCCGTAACTAGAAGGTTCTAATCAATAAGAAAAGAAAAAAAACTCCATCTATTCACGAACAAATTAAAAAAGCTTTAGCCCCTAAATCACCATTATTGGATAGTTTATAAAAAAAAACTACTGTCAAACATTTTTGATTGCTTATGTACGTATTTGTATTTACTAAGTATCAACCCAAGGAATCAGATTTTTCATAAATGTTTTGCCCCTCCCAATTTAAGTTTGATTTTCTCAAAATCCCGTCTTATTAGACCCCTCCGTGATAAGCTACTGTCCAAAATTCAAGTTTCTATGTTTAGCGGTTCAGGCTGTGGGAGAGTAATGTGAGCATACCGAGTATCATACTGAATTTCGACAGTTAATTATTTCGACTCGGTGCCTAATTTCAAAAACAGTAGATCGTTTGTTCGTACTACCGCTATTTTTATTTTTGTTATTTCAAACACAATATATTTTTTTGAGAGTAAAATTGAATTGAATTGAACTACTCATTGCTTCGCTGTCGAAGCAACTGATGCAGTTGTCGTGCGGTGTCGACATCTCTTGCCGACTCCGTCCTTCTCGACCCGGGTATATGATATCTCTCTCCGCCAGATAGGCCCTAATAAAATTATGCGTAGAAATAGTAAGTAAAATTTTATTTGTTTTAACATGGTGTACATACATTGCATGCAAGATAACAATAAGAAACAGAAAGTTCTAACATGTTCAGCCGCATATCTAGGCGTACAAATTGGTAGGAAGAGATGGTGCATAAACCATGATAACATTCATCAAAATTAACATTATATAAATTACTAGCGACCCGCCCCGGCTTCGCACAGGTGCAATATATACATATAAACCTTCCTCTTGAATCACTCTATCTATTAAAAAAAACCGCATCAAAATCCGTTGCGTAGTTTCAAAGATTTAAGCATACAAAGGGACATAGGGACAGAGAAAGCGACTTTGTTTTATACTATGTAGTGATGTAGGTACATAATCTAACATCATTATTAAACAGCAAGCATATTGTCAGACAAAATTAAATGTCAAGGTAGTTATTAAATAAATAAGTCAATAAAAATATGAATACTTAACTATCATTAAAATTTCAATAAAAAATTACAATTATTAGAAAAAAATAAATAGATTACAATAACATGTCAAAATTACAACATTTGACAATGTCTAAAACGAAGAAAATTGTTCTCTTTCATAAACTCTGCTATACTGTAATAATTATGCTCTTTCAGATAGTAAACTCTTCAATTTTCTTTTAAGAGCAGATATATTTAATGTTCTCTATGATTTGGGCAATTTATTAAAAATGGTCGGAGCCATGCAAAAGATGCTCTTACCCATAAGAGTTGTTTTAGCGCCGTGAACACAGAGTTTGAAATTATCGCGTCTATTCCTAGGGACAGCATCAGACAAAAGCTGAAATAAATGGGAATTTGATTTAATGAACATTACTGTTTCCAGGATATCTTACGTTCTATAAAATAAGATTTACAGCTGTCCGTTGTTTGCAGTCTAAACATCGATCTAATGCACCTTTTCTGTGCCCGAAACGCTATTTCATTGTCCGTGCTATTACCCCAGAAGATGACTCCATATCTAAGAATTGATTCGGCTAATCCATATCATCATTCTCTTGCCCTTATCCCAATTCATTTGGGGTCGGCGCAGCATGTCTTCTTCTTCCATACTTCTCTATTACTCGTCATCTCATCCGACACCTCCTTTCTTGCCATATCATTCTTTATACAGTCCATCCATCGTTTCTTTGGTCTTCCTCTACTCATATACCCATCCACATTCATACTCAAAACTTTCCTCACAACATTTTCCTCATTCCTCCGCATCACATGCCCATACCACGACAACCGATTACCATACAACTTTTCAGTCACCGGCACCACTTTCAGACTTCCTCTTATATACTCATTTACACCACACATTCCCCTTAGCATTCTCATCTCCGCCACATGCAAATGCCTTTCATTCATCCCTTTTGTGGCCCAACATTCTGATCCATACAAGACAGCAGGTCTAACCATTGTTTTATAAATCTTCCCCTTAAGTTTAAGGGGAATACGGGAGTCGCAGATTGTTCCGGTGACCTGCCGCCATTTCATCCATCCCGTGTTAATTCTGTGCTTTACACTACGATCTATTTCGCCATCGCTTTGCACGAGTGAACCGAGATACCAAAAGTCGGACCAGACAGGAAGAAACGCGCCATCTAGCGCTATGGCTCCAGAACTGGAGAGACCGCCGAAATCGCAGAACATGTATTCTGATTTAGTTCTGCTGATTTTTAACCCAACATTCTCCAGCTTCTGTTGCCATTTCTCCAATCTGCTCTGGATCTCAGGTCCATCTTCACCGACAAGAACAAAGAACAATGTCGTCGGCAAACAGCATGCACCAGGGTGCCTCTTCCTGTATGTCCGACGTCAAAGCGTCCATAATCAACAGGAAGAGGTAAGGACTTAAAGCCGACCCTTGATGCAAGCCTACAGCCACACTGAACTCATCGGTGTTGCCAGCAGCTGACCGGACGTAGGTACAAGATTGGCTGTACATAGCACGAATTGGGCATGTGATGCGGAGGAATGAGGAAAATGTTGTGAGGAAAGTTTTGAGTATGAATGTGGATGGGTATATGAGTAGAGGAAGACCAAAGAAACGATGGATGGACTGTATAAAGAATGATATGGCAAGAAAGGAGGTGTCGGATGAGATGACGAGTAATAGAGAAGTATGGAAGAAGAAGACATGCTGCGCCGACCCCAAATGAATTGGGATAAGGGCAAGAGAATGATGATATGGATTAGCCGAATCAATTCTTAGATATGGAGTCATCTTCTGGGGTAATAGCACGGACAATGAAATAGCGTTTCGGGCACAGAAAAGGTGCATTAGATCGATGTTTAGACTGCAAACAACGGACAGCTGTAAATCTTATTTTATAGAACGTAAGATATCCTGGAAACAGTAATGTTCATTAAATCAAATTCCCATTTATTTCAGCTTTTGTCTGATGCTGTCCCTAGGAATAGACGCGATAATTTCAAACTCTGTGTTCACGGCGCTAAAACAACTCTTATGGGTAAGAGCATCTTTTGCATGGCTCCGACCATTTTTAATAAATTGCCCAAATCATAGAGAACATTAAATATATCTGCTCTTAAAAGAAAATTGAAGAGTTTACTATCTGAAAGAGCATAATTATTACAGTATAGCAGAGTTTATGAAAGAGAACAATTTTCTTCGTTTTAGACATTGTCAAATGTTGTAATTTTGACATGTTATTGTAATCTATTTATTTTTTTCTAATAATTGTAATTTTTTATTGAAATTTTAATGATAGTTAAGTATTCATATTTTTATTGACTTATTTATTTAATAACTACCTTGACATTTAATTTTGTCTGACAATATGCTTGCTGTTTAATAATGATGTTAGATTATGTACCTACATCACTACATAGTATAAAACAAAGTCGCTTTCTCTGTCCCTATGTCCCTTTGTATGCTTAAATCTTTGAAACTACGCAACGGATTTTGATGCGGTTTTTTTTAATAGATAGAGTGATTCAAGAGGAAGGTTTATATGTATATATTGCACCTGTGCGAAGCCGGGGCGGGTCGCTAGTAATTTATATAATGTTAATTTTGATGAATGTTATCATGGTTTATGCACCATCTCTTCCTACCAATTTGTACGCCTAGATATGCGGCTGAACATGTTAGAACTTTCTGTTTCTTATTGTTATCTTGCATGCAATGTATGTACACCATGTTAAAACAAATAAAATTTTACTTACTATTTCTACGCATAATTTTATTAGGGCCTATCTGGCGGAGAGAGATATCATATACCCGGGTCGAGAAGGACGGAGTCGGCAAGAGATGTCGACACCGCACGACAACTGCATCAGTTGCTTCGACAGCGAAGCAATGAGTAGTTCAATTCAATTCAATTTTACTCTCAAAAAAATATATTGTGTTTGAAATAACAAAAATAAAAATAGCGGTAGTACGAACAAACGATCTACTGTTTTTGAAATTAGGCACCGAGTCGAAATAATTAACTGTCGAAATTCAGTATGATACTCGGTATGCTCACATTACTCTCCCACAGCCTGAACCGCTAAACATAGAAACTTGAATTTTGGACAGTAGCTTATCACGGAGGGGTCTAATAAGACGGGATTTTGAGAAAATCAAACTTAAATTGGGAGGGGCAAAACATTTATGAAAAATCTGATTCCTTGGGTTGATACTTAGTAAATACAAATACGTACATAAGCAATCAAAAATGTTTGACAGTAGTTTTTTTTTATAAACTATCCAATAATGGTGATTTAGGGGCTAAAGCTTTTTTAATTTGTTCGTGAATAGATGGAGTTTTTTTTCTTTTCTTATTGATTAGAACCTTCTAGTTACGGAGATATTTGAGGTCAAAGTTCCAATTTTGTCACAAGATTTTTTTTTTAAATACTAGTTTTGGGGGTAATAAATTGACTTTAATTGCCTCAATGACCTGTTTACTATTCAAAGGATCCATCAGCACAATGTTTTGAGTGTTTTCGTTACATTGAGTTATACCGTAAAACGTGATTTTTCACCCCAAAAAAACAAAAGTCGTTTCCCATTGATGTTCAGAATGCTTGGTCGACGGCTTTGTGAAGGGTCCGTTTAGACCCTGTATATGGTTTGTCGATCGGTTTTGATTGTACACTCACCCCAGCATTCTTCATCACACAGTCGATGTAAGCATCATCTTTTTCAACTCTACGGCGGTACCTCTGCGTGGCCTCGGGGTCGTTGACGTTCACGTCTTTCGGCCAGCCGCCTTCTGCGTGGTTAGTGCCAGCTTCGGCGTACTCCACTCTGCAATCAACATGCATGTGGAGGTCACCACCGCGTGTACCGTACGGTGTTACGCGCTGTATATGTGTGTGCGAGTGGTTTTCAGGCGCTGTGTGTGTGCAGGAGTCACGCGCTGTGTGTGTGTTGCGAAAAGTTGTCACGTGCTGTGTGTTTGTGCAAGCGGGTGTTACGCGCTGTGTGTTTGTGTGTGTGCGGGTTACACACTGTGAGTGTCACTTACCGTATGGTGTTGATCTCGTTAAGGGAGAAAAGGGGCGTGTTCTGCGAGGGCTGGTGCACGGGGTTGCGCAGGATGTACTTCTTGGCTTCGAAGGGATCGGGTTCGATGCAGTCGAGCAGCTGCGGCGTCACGATGCTGTACATCACCTGCTTCCCAAAATCGCAGCGCTTCACAAAGTACGAGTAATGCATGTCCATGATAGTACAAAATAATTATTGGTAAAGTAAATCTCACAATGTAATACTCATTAGATAAATAAAATGTCAAAAAATATTAATTTATTATAAACAACTCAACCTCAAGGTGAAATATGATTGACAATCACAGAACATCTAGCGAGTTGACAATTCTGTATTTTTTTTTTCTTGGTAACATCTTACTACACACCGACTTTCTAAAGAGAATATACTAAATCTTGCACCATCTTGACTGTGTACTACATTTCGCTAAAAAAGATCACAACTATTCACAGACAGCGCCTGTCTGGCGACGTCATTTGAACGCCAAAAGATCATCTGGAGCCAGTATCCTACCCAAGGAAGGTTTTTATGCGGCCTTCAGCCGATTTATTAGTCGTCGGGGCAAGCCTCAACGCGTGTACTTCAACGGCACTACATTTGTGGGAGCTTTCACGCTTCTTAAAGGTTTCATCTAGTAATATATAGTCAGATCTTGCAACGAGAGACATTGAATTTAAATTTATACCTGCCTACAGCCCACACTTTGGTGGGATTTGGGAAAGTGCAGTAAAGTCCACCAAACATTTATTGCGTAGAGTCATGAGCCTAACTCATTTGACATATGAAGAGCTCTCAACGTGTCTGACTCAGAGAGAGGCTATTTTAAATTCCAGACCTTTAACACCTTTATCCACTGATAGCTTTCTCCTTCACACTTCCTCACCGGGCGATCACTCACGTCAGTCCCTTGTCCTCAGATCACCGACGTCAATATGCAGCGGCAACAGCGCTTCGATCGTGTCGAAAAATTGCGACAACATTTTTGGCAGCGCTTCTCTGATGAGTATGTGTCTCTCCTGCAGCAGAAAACCAAATGGCAGACAGCTGGGTAAGAGCTGAAAACTGGCACCATGGTCTTGGTGAGAAACACAAATCTTCCTCCTCTTCTGTGGTTGCTGGGCAGAGTAGTCGCAGGGAAGACTGGCTCTGACGGGCATTGTCGAGTCGCCGACATCCTGACGAAGAAGGGCATCATAACGCGTGTATACAACAGCATATACCCGCTTCCTGTCTCTTCAACATCATCTTGACTTGAAGACTTCGCTTGAAGACTTCGCTTCAACGTGGGGAATATTTTCCTGACGTCACATCGGGCCACACACCACACAGCGATCGCGGGCTTCCCCCGCCAGCCAGTCGCTTGCTCGCAGTCACCTTGAGCGTGCGCACACGTCGGTTGTTTTCATACCACAAGAAATACAGTCAGTTGGAAATCAATTCGTTTTTATTTATTCAAAACCACCAGCAGCACACCTGGAGCTTGATACTCAACAGATCCCTATGTCACCTTGTGTATGTGCAAGGATCTTTTAGCGCGCATGTAAAAAGTTATAAAGTTATGAATAGTTCAGTACCTCAAGGTAAACAAGCACAAGATAGATGAAACCGCCTCAGCCCGCCAAAGCGGGAACGTTCTTTGGCATACCTTAAGTTTAAAATTAAAATAACATAGGGAACATCAACTCTTGAATAAAAGTGCAAATACGGAACAGTAGGACAGTGCAAGTAAAAGATACAAATCAAAATAACATGAAAATGAAAATTGAAAATAAAAAATGTTTTATTCGATAACAGAATCAGTTTTAACAATATTGAGGTTGACTTCCCCTTTTAAGTGTGAAGAAACCTGTGCCAGGAGAAGCCGAACTCCCTGAACTAGATTACATTAAATTAGCTTAACTATAAAAAATGTATTTGCCTAAATTTATTACACTATTTTTAAGTTTATGTATGCACACCCGCGAGCGTTCGCCAGTGTGTGCGCATGTGTGCATGTATGTATGTGTGTGTGTGTGTGTGTGGGTGTGTGGGTGTGTGTGTATGTGTGTGTCTGTGTGTGGATGTGTGTGTATATGTGTTTGTGAGAATATATAAAGATATTCATACATATTTATATACAACAACATACAAAATATAAATACTCAAAAATATACACATTACTTAGACTACTTAATAATATGAACAATTAAATTTTCCACATCTTCATAGTTAAGAGATTTGAGCCACTCTGTCACCATTTGTTTACATGCCAGGGTAGTTTTTGTGTATATTATGTTAAGAATTTTATTAACGGAGTTATATAAATGCGAAGAATGATTTGAGAATTGATGTCTAGCGAAGTATGTTTTAAATTTGAGTGTTTTAGCTACCGTACTATGTCATTTCGTCTTTTTGCCAAGATTCTGGGATCTACCGGCAGCGACTTATGTTTTTTTAAAATAACATGTAGAATATACAATTGGCGCATACTAAGCCGGTCAGCTTTAAGTTTTTTAAATAACATAACTTTGAGAAGTATCCACAAAGGATACTTCTCAAAGTTCTGCCCGTTCTGCCTCTAAAAATTTAACTTTAGATGCACCCCTCCATACTGGAATACAGTAAATCATGATTGACTGTGCCAAAGCAACATAGACTTTTTTCAGAAGTTCGACATCGGCAAAATGTCTAAGGTTTTTAAAGATCCAGATCAATTTCCTGATTCTGCTAGCAACTAGTTCAATCTGGGAGTGCCAGGACAATCTTTCGTCAATCATGATCCCCAAGTATTTTGCACTCAACATAAAAAAGTACCAGACGGTAAACAAAAAGTTATTATAAGTAAACTTAAAGTTTTATTGGTGAACAGTTCATAAAATGTTAGGTAGATTAATAAATAAACCGTAACTGTGTCCGACGAACAGACCCTACATTTAAAAATCTAAATCCTCCGTAAGAGGTCTCCAATTACGCGCCACTACCTAACTGCACGGGTGGCGGACTTAGTTAAAGCTGTACACTTCTCTTCCAAGCGCTCGGTTGCTGGTTCGAACCTGACTAGCGACGAGGCGACTTTTTGTGGATTGTGCACGATTTCATAGAAAAGTATCATAATTATTATATTAGTAACTAATTATGTAAGCATTGAACCAATCGCAATCGTGTCTGATAAATCATTACGATTATTTGAGGATCATGTTGATAAAAACTTACGCGCTTTAACTAGTCTTAGTGTAGGTTCACGTGACTGAAATATTTTACTCATTCATATAATGAGCCCCAAGCTTGCTAGCTTGTACCAAGGCCAAGTGTGAAGAGTATCGAGGCACATTGGATATCAATGTACCTAATTTGCAACATTTTTTCAAGTTTCTTATTGATCTCGCTGATGTACGCTCGGAAATGCTTAATTAGTTTACATCGCACACAGCGGTAACTGTCATTGTACGAGCCGGTAATGTTCAGCCGCTCATATTATTGTGTACGTATACGTAGTCTACCCTACACGGGGTTTATTTTTTTTACTTTAACCGTGTAGGGTACACGGGTAAAATAAACGGGTTTACAATAAGAGGAACATTTTATACAAGTGTAACATGGTCACCATAGCTGATTGGTGTAAGCGCTTGCGTAAGTTAGTGATCTAAGCTCGACGATGTGAGTTCGATCCCAGCTGAGGAGTTATTTTTGCTGTTTTTTACTTTTTGTTCTTTATTAGATTAATTTTGTGACCAATAAAATCACTCAAGCTAAAATTAAAAAAGTAATTAAATAAAACCAATAAAATTATTTGATTTTTTATTAGATAAACATTGGTATTTGCTTTGGACGAACCTATTCCTTCCTTACATTGGTTGTTTTAAGGTTCAATTTGGTGGGGGCTGTAAGTTAGCAAAAAAACTTATGTCGCTGATACAATGATTTAATACGAACTGGTTTTAAACATATATAGGCTATAGCTATCCATACTAGACATTCAAATGAGTAAAACACTTTTGTTTACCAGTTTTATTGGCAAAGGCAAAGTTTTTTGTTGGTAAGGATGGACGTAAATAATTTGTCAAAGTAGGCAGGTATATAAATTGAATCAAAGTAAAATTAGAGGTGAAGTGAATCAACATGTTAGATAGTAAGAAATTATGACAACTTCTAACCGCATAACAATACTTTCAATACTTTACGAGTTGTGGTTTTAAAAAGAGGATTAGAGGAGGAGATTATTAACATTTATATCTAATTATTGCTAAGGTTTATATTTCACATTCGCTTAACGAATATGAACCTTATTTGCTTAAAAAAAGATTCATATTCGTCTACTAATTAAAATAAATTCGACTATAATGAGTCGGTAAACCTTCGTTTTCAATTACTTCTTGTAACCTTCACCTCATGCTGCAAACCATATTCGCTGCTTCATATATGTTACTACTTTACGCCCATCCTTATCCGACTTAAACATGTTTTCGTCGCTATAAATCAGCACATTGTTCTCCCAATCAAAATTGATCTATGACCTAGCAAAGTGTAGTGGGTTTTGTCGCTGCGCAGCGGACAGCAAAGGTGCGCGCTGGCTTGCTGCAACGTAATCCAGCTGAATGTAGGTGATTTCTCACAGTTTGTAAGCACATATTGTGTGCTGTTGCTTTTCCGCGGGTGGACAAGAAGAGATCAGCCTTGTGCCTTGCCACGATGTCGCGGTGTCGAGCCGATGAGTTTGCCTTTGGTTTTGGCCTGAGATGTTCTACGTCTCCAAAATCCGGTTCTCCTCTGTAGATAAAAACAGTATTTGTATTGTATTGTACTGTATAACGGGCTGGTGTCCGCAACTCCACGTCAAAGCGCGTATTTTGCGTGCGGGTGGGAAATTTATTCGATCCAACCCAACTCCCCGAGAAAAGCCAGCAGCGCCTTGATGTTGCTGATAATCTCGCGGAGAGTACCTGGGTTACCGAAGTACTTTGCCCTGTATGTTGCAACCACTGGGCAATGAAGAAGCACGTAGGCTGCTGTTTCGTCTTCCTCCATGCAGGCTCGGCATAGGGGGCTGTCTGTGACTCCTATGACAAAGAGGTGTTTATTAAAAGAGCCGTGTCCAGTGATGGCGGCTGTTAGTGTGCGTATGTAATTTGGTCAGCCGAAGCGCCCGTTTGGTCAGGCGGCCATCGATAGTAGGAAGTGCTTCCTTGGCCTGCCTGCACTCGCCATGGTCCAGCCATAGCTTGTGGTGTTGTTCGCTGGTTCGTTTCCTTACCAGTGTGCGTAGATATCCGAAAGGGAGTGGCACGATGGGTTCAGGTCCCACTGCTGCCATGCTCGATCCCCTTCTAGCGAGTTCGTCCGCTGCATCATTGCCTCGGGACTCGCTGTGTCCTTTGATCCATTGTATGGTTATATTATTGAGATTACCAACCTGGTTCAGGCGTTGGTGACACTCGTGTATTAACCCAGAGTTGACTATATGGTTGTTTAGTGCTAACAGTACAGCCATGCTGTCCGAGAGTATGCGAATAGAGTGGTCCACAACCGCCCTGGCTGAGATGGCTGAAGCCGCCAGGGAAATGCCCATGCATTCTGCCTGAAATACTGTGTTGTGGGCCCCCAGTGGTGTGGCTATATGGATGTTGAGATCCTCCGAGAATACTCCAGCTCCAGTGCCAGTACCTGTTTTAGATCCATCCGTGAAGATCCGAAGTTCTGCCGGGCTTAATCCCTCGCAGCGGTGGTCTTCATGGAGTTGGATTTTGTATTTTTTATCGAATACAAACTGTTTGGGTATCCGGTTGTTTATTGCTTTTGCCAGGGGGAACTCATTGTAGAATTCTTCCAGTACCGCGGTGTGCTGTTTTACCTTCTTACCCCAGAGTTGAAGTGTCTTAAGGCGTACTGCCGTCATCGTCGCTTCCTGCTGTATGAACAGATGGAGCGGTGGGAGTCCTAACATGGCTTCGAGGGCTGCGGTCGGAGTAGTCCTCATGCATCCCGTGGTCGCCATGCAGGCAAGCCTTTGCATGCGTTGCAGTTTGATGGAGGCTGTGGCTAGTCTGGTGCGGGACCACCAGACCACAGCCCCGTAGGCAATCATGGGTCGGATCACCGCGCAGTATAACCAAAGTATAATTTTAGGGGATAGGCCCCACTTCTTACCTATCATCCTTCTGCATTGCCAAAAGGTGATGCAGGCCCTGTTTATTTTGTTGTCTAGGTGGCTACTCCAGTTTAACTTACTGTCCAGGATGACTCCCAGGTATTTGACCTCGTCGGCTAACTGGAGTTCTGTATCGAGAAGTTTTGGTAGGCGATAGGGGCCTAGTGTTCGTTTTAGGGTAAACATGACAAGTTCAGTTTTCGTGGGGTTCACTGAGAGGTCAAATTCTCTGCACCACCGTTCAACGATGCGTAGCGCCTGTTGAGTGAGATTGCAGATTGTCCCCGTCACTTTCCCCGAAATGAGGATGGCGAGGTCGTCGGCGTACCCTATTGTATAGAAGTGGTTTGCGTTGAGTTTAGTGATAAGATCATTAATCACCAGGTTCCAGAGGAGGGGGGATAGTACACCTCCTTGGGGGCAGCCTCTGGCTATCATGGCCATCTGCTGTTCCTCTGCAAGGCGAACCACTCGTTTACTTAGCATATTAGTGATCCAGTCAGAAAGTACCTGCTCTACTCCGTGTCGAGAGAGGGCGGTGCTAATGCTGGAGAAGTTTGTTTTATCGAAGGCTCTGAAGGAGCCATGCATGTCTATCAAAGTGCCCAGGCAGATTCCCTTCTGATGTATCGCTTCCTCTATCCGGCCGACCACTAGATGAAGAGCGGATTCAGTGGACTTACCCGAGCTGTATGCATGCTGGTTCGCATGGAGTGGGATCGTTTTTAAAACGCCATCCCTCAGCTCTCTCTCGCAGATTCTCTCCATGGTTTTAAGGAGGAAGGAGGTTAGGCTGATTGGTCGGTGGGATTTGGCATTTGTATAGTCACTCTTACCTGGTTTGGGAATGAATATAACTTTCACTTCCCTCCATCCCTTTCCAAGGCCAGGCACGCTCTCATAATAGGTACCAGTCTACTGGCGACAGAGGCCCCTCCCCACTGCAATAACGCGGGAAAGACTCCGTCCGGACCGGCTGCCTTGAAGGGATGGAAGCACCTGATCGCCCACTGGAGTTTCTCCAGTGTTATCACTTTGTGTGCGTAGCGCCAGTCGTTTTCCGAAGGTGTTTGAGTTACCTCTATCCAGTCGATATTCTGTGCGAAGGCGAAGCCTGGGAAGTGAGTTTCTATAAGGACGCGCATCGCCTCTTCTGGTGAGGTGGTAAGTGTGTTGTCGGGTTTCCGGAGAACTGCGGGCCCAGACGGGCTCTGCTGTGCCAGTATTTTCCTTACCCTGTTTGCTTGTTGGCAGGATTCAATGTTGCCACAGTATTTCCACCATCCGGTTGAACTCCTGAATCTGATGCATTTTTTGTAGCTGGATTTGGCCGCGTAATATGCGTCCCAATCCTGGTCAGCACAGGTGTTCATGGCTCTGTTTAGTGCTGCCCTTACCTTCCCACGCTTGCGTTCCAGATCCGTTCCCCACCATGGTTGCTTCCCTGGTGTTGTGGGCGGAGTGGATTCGGGGCAGGATGATTGGTAGCTGTCTAGCATTGATTTTGTGAGATGACTTATACGCTCGTCGATCTGCGTCGTGTCCTCGTAGGTCATCCGGTAGTTTGTTAGCGCAAGTTTGGTTTCGAGGTTGCGTGTATAGGCACCACGGTCGGTGTTACGCGGGTTGCGCCGTGGCAGTGTTGGAATCACTCAAACCTGTATGTCGAAGCGGATCCATCTGTGGTCCGAGCAGGAGGCCTCCTTAGAGACCTGCCAGCCGGTGATGATGGACGCTGCGCTCTCCGTTGCCAGGGTGAGGTCGATGATTGTTTGGCTTCGTCTGTTTACGAAGGTTGGTTCAGAACCTGTATTTAGTAGGGTTAAGTTAGTTGTAAATAAGTAATCTACGAGAGCCTTACCCCTTGCGTTTTGCGTGTCCATGCCCCACAGAGGATGATGAGCATTTGCGTCGGCGCCTATGACAACCTCTAGCCCTGTGCTCTCACAGTATGTCACGAGGCGGGCGAGGTCGTGCGGGGGCGGTTCCTCCGCCTCGGGCATGTAAGCGGAGACGAAGACCACAGTTGCTTCTGTGTCCCCACGCTGGATCAGCAGCCTAGCTGCAGAGATATCCCTGCAACAGAAATCTGTTAGTGGCTGTGTTTTTATGTTATGTGTGGTGTAAATGCACGATCTTGGCTTGTCGTGAACTGTACTAACTAGTAACTTACCCCCAAGATTGGAGAGACTTTGTATTCGGCCACCCCTAATCCACGGCTCTTGGATCAGGGCAATGGCCGTATGTTGAACCTCCAGCCACTTCCGCAGCTGAGCCGTCGCGGTTTGGCTGTGGTGGAGGTTGGCCTGCAGGACTTTACAGGTCGACGAAGGGAACGCCATCGTTGGACGTTCCTTCCTCGTCACCTTCAAGCCGCAACCCGGCAAATAGGTCGCCCCCGTCGAAACCGACCCCCTCAAGGTCAGAAGCCGAGGACAGGATACTGTCGTCAAGCTCCCCACCCGAGGGGTCGGTGTCCACACTGGCGATGGCAGGGGCGGCCGGCGCTGCTGCTGCAGGCTCAACCGCGGGTGCCGCCGCAGCGTTTGTTGTGGGGGGAGTTGCCTCCTCCTCCCGTGTCACGGCGCTGGTTACCGCGGCCGGATATCCCTGAGGGACGTCGACAAATCTGCCGTTCGGGCCCTGGAACTTTACGTACACCGTCCCTACACCAAATGAGAGACGGCGTTCGGCTTTCATCAGGGCCGGAATTTGGTCCTCAGGGACCCCCCCGACCACCACATACCCATCCCCTGACGTCTATCCAGGGGTTCTGGTAGCACAGAGCACACCCAATGTTGGACGGCTCTGCGAAGATCCCCTGCTCGTCGGGGATGAGTATCCCACACCTTATCCGACGCTGGATCTCCGTCCGATCACTAGCGATGTGCCAATGGTTGGAGCCAGCTCGGAGACCAGAGTCCCCAGCCACGACAAGGTGTGGTCGCTGCCGCACCACAGTTTGAGGGCCCCGCCGCTGAACACCGGCTTCGCTCTGAAGGTCGGTGCAGGTGAGCCTTGTGTGGGTGAAAAGGCCTCGGTGAGTATCCTTCTCTGGATTGCCGCGAGAACCTGGTTCGACGCCTCCCTGCTGATTAGCCCCGTACGTCTGCAGGTGACTGCAACGTCGAGGTCGGAGCTGGCAGCTTGGGCGTAGCTTCGGTTAGCGTCCCGTTTGGATTTATCAAGACACGGCCGCTTCCGCTCTCCTCGAGGTGATGAGGTCTCGTTGAGAGCCCGCTTGGCCGCGGCCTGATCCTTCCGAACGGGACGCTGTGTTGTAGTGGAGGCTCGTCCCTTCGCGACGCTGGCTGCTGGTTGGCTTGGCCCTGGTCGGCTGGTGCCGGCCTCTGCCTGCGACCGCATACCTGCGGAGAAGTTAACGTTACCGCTGGTCGGTATTACCTGACCCTCGGCATTAGCCTGCTTGTTAAGTGGAGACTTACGCTTCCACTGTGTCTGAAGCCGCTGCTTTTTGGACGGCCTGTTCTTCCTCTTCGTCTTCGGAGCTCAAGAGGCCGGAGCAGCTTGGCTTGTTGTTGCCCGAGTATGTTCCTCCTTCCTGCGTATGTGCCTGCTCCTCTGCACCTGCCAAGTGAGCGCGAACGCGTCACCTGTGGTGCGTGTCTCCACCGGTTGACCAGTGACGGCCAGCTGGGGGGGAGCGGCTTGTGTGACGATAGGCGGAGGAGGATCTATCAGGGGAGCCCGGCCTTCAGAGTGAACCGTCGTGGGGGGCTTTGCGCCTGAAAGAGAGGAAGGAGTGGTGCTGGTCCCGAGCAGCGCCAGTGTCCTTCGTTTATTACGGGACTTAGTTTTGGTCTTGCCAGCGGTTCTCGCCACTCTGGACCGGTACCCACACTGGAGCTCGCTGCTTTGACAGCAGAGAGTCCGGGGGCTAGAGAGGTGCTGCAAGCACCCCCCTTGGGAGTTTCCCTGGCTTTCGCCTCCACTCCGGTGTGTATGTGTGCAGTATGTCTGTGAGTTTGTGTGGGGCGTGTATGTGTGTGTGTGGGGGGTGTATGTGTATGTGTGGTTGTTGTGTGCGTGTTAGGTGTGTGTGTGTGTGTGTGTGTGGAATTCAATGGGCTTGACTTGTCCATGTTTTGTTAGTGTATGGTTTCATCTCTCCGGCTTCCAACCCTCCGTGGAGCCCGCACCTGGGAACGTCTTGCTACAAACTAGCTCGATCGTTAGGACTACCTTCGAGATATAGGGGCGTGAGGCTGGCTTACAGTGCGACATCGGGTGCTTGATCGGGTTGGCATAGGGGACTTAGCGCCCGTCCCTTCTGAACTGATCAACCCTCAATTACACCGTCAGCATGACCTTCACCACCGCATCGGCCGTCCAAGGACGCCCTCCGCGGACCTCCCGCCCCTCGCCGTGGCCCTCTAACGGGACACAATGGCCATTTCCCTACCCCTGGCTATTGGGTAGGGCCACCGTTTCGCTTGAAATCCAGACCAAAGAGGGCGTGTTGCCTCGCGGACGCATTACCACCAGCGCCGCTCGGCTCAACCCCCCAGGACTCCTTCATCCCCGCTTACGGCGCTCGACTGCGCAGGTCCTAGCGCAGGTGACCAGATTACCTACTCGTCGCCAGCTGGGTTTAGTGACGACCGAGCCCACAACCACTCGATCACAGAGGGTCGTGGTTAGGTTGAAAAGCGCCTGGTGGTTTCTGTTGCGTCTATTTCATAAGGAATTAGACCAATAACAGGGCGGCAACCACGTGAAGGTGAACCAACCAGACTTGCCTTGAGGATCTACACGACTGTAGCGCTCACCCTCAAGACCTCGCCACCTTACCACTTCTGAGGGAAGCAGTAAGGTAGACCTGCATCTATAATACCAAGCAAAGCGAAAGCAAAGCATGTCGTTGTGCAACCGCAAAAGCATAAATACAAGTCAGCCCCGATAAAAATAGTATTCATAATACTATTAATAATAGCTATTATTATAAAGAATATATACTACATTTAAATACTATATACATAATATACACTATGTTTATACAATATACTTATATATACCTAATTAATTTTATAATAATACAATACATAAATACAAGATATACACTGACTTTGACTGACTTTTCTTAAATTGTCTAAGGGCTAAATCAAGCTAATTTTAGACCAAGTTAATTTCATCATAATCATTATAAGATTAAAAAATTGAAAAAATACTTTCAGTTATGATAATATATTATTATAACTATGGTAGGTATTGCACTTAAGTTACATTAATTATTTATTCCTAGTAAACATTGGAAGGTGAGAGGAGTTAGTTAAAGTGAAGTAGGTATAATATCAACATAATGTTATATGTAACTGTTACTCACCGATATCATTAAGCGCCTTCAAATTTCGCATCTTCTTAGCGTGTCGATGACAATTCAAATTGAGCCAGTCCAAGATTTGTCGACGACTTTGGCACTTTCAGTGGCGTCCTGTGATGCATGCTCATCCAAAACAACGATTTCTACCCTTTTGAACATTGATAAATGTTGCATGGTTGGATCCACAGAAATAAATCCGCGCACATGCGCATGAGTAGTAATCAATAAACTCAGTAATGCAAATACTCGTAGATTGACAACTAAGTACGCTCATTTTTATAAATGAAGGTGTTTGAAAACAATATTTTTAAATTGTCGGTAGTTTTTTTCTAAACAGTCAAAATAAAATGACCTGAGAGTTCCGTGTTCATCTCAAATATTGGAAACTTCATTACACAACCTTGAACGGGATCGAATCGTTATAAATTCTACTTTAAGTAATGTTTTAACAAAAGAATGAATACAAAAAGAAAAAGAATATATTGTTGCATACAAGGTTTGAACTTACGGCGTCTTGTTTACTGACCAAAGACGATAGTCATTGTGCCAAGGATGCTATAGCAATATAATGCAAAATATTATACCTCCTTCAGTACCATAAGTGAATGATGACTATATATTGGTATATGGTAAATGATGTGCCACACGCACACTAATAAAAACCGAGCTCGCTCGTTTTATTTAGTGTTTGTGTGCATAACTATGACTTCACCCACACATATAAACTGTAAATAAATTAGTTGGGTCTCGTGTACTTGAGTCAATAAATATCAGCTATTCATACTCTAACCCCAAGACTCAGACAATGTCAAAGCCTATAGATTCTAATAATAAAATAAAATCTTCAATTCTTTTTTAAGAAATATTTAAAAAAATATGTAAAATAAGTTCATAAAATGAATAAAGGAAATAAAATCTCTTCAGTCTTACATTTCTAATAGTGAAGATAATAATATTTCTGATATATCATGCGGCGTTTGTAATGGTAATCATTGCCTTTATGATTGTCCCACTGTTTTGGCTAAGATGTGATGACTTCAGTAATACGGTCATTCACACGATGACCGCATCACTGAACTAAGCAGATTGAAGCTTTGCCATAACTGCTTAAGGTCTGGCCACTCTGCACGCAATTGTCGCATGCAGCTGTGTTGCATGTGCAATACATTGCATAAACTGTCTAGTAACAAAAATAATTCTAGTATTGTCACCATTTCACCCGACATCACTGGCGATACTCTCGTCAATTTTTCTAATCAAAACAACCATCAAGTTCTTCTGTCTACTGCTTATATTGAGGTAGTTAATCCTACAACCAATCAAACTCAGAAGGTTCGTACTCTTTTGGATTGCGGTAGTCAGTCATCATTTATTACTCAATCTCTTAAAACAAAACTGCTTTTATAACCGACTACCACTTTTCATGTTAATATAATTGGCATAGGCAATAAAACTACCACTCAAGCTACAGAAACGTGTGCAGTTCAGTTGAAATCTTTAATGAAGCATTTCACTATCACCTCTTCTTTTCTGGTATTGCCAGTGTTGGCCGGTAACATACCTCGAATACCCGTTGATGTAAAACAACTTAAGAGGAAATGCGGTCGGAGAAACTCTTGAAAATAAGGTATTTGAAGATACTATCGCTGTCGCACTGCGAGCGTGATTTCGATATTGGTGTGATAAGGACAACTGCAGATCCGACTGAATAGCCTAAGTAAAAATCATAATTCGAGGTTTGGCTCTCCACTGTTTCCTCCTCCAATGTTCGACCAATTTAAAAGATATTTCATAAACTGAATAAGAAGGGTATATTCTGGGTCCCTATGTTGTTTTTTTTTCATTAATAGTTGTCAAATTTTTACACTAGGCATCTGTTGACGGCGGTCTAAATAGGCAATTTTGAGCATTTTGTAAAGGTTCTCTAGTGCTTATCAAGATTATGTATTAACAAAAAGGAAAACATAGGGACATAGAAGAAGTTGATATTTATTTTACTGTAAAAATCATTGCTGTAAAGTCATAAACCAGAAAGAAAACAGGCGAGAGCGTTTGTGTGGAGAAGCGATCACCCGCATTTCCTCTTTCAAGTGATTACTTTTTAACGGACCCTTCACTTCCACCAACCAGCACCTGTTGATCTTGTCATCGGTGCCGATATTTTCTGGAACCTCATTGGCCGCGATCAACTCTCTCTCGATCTTAATTCACCTGTGTTGAGAAGTTCCCATTTCGGTTGGTTAATAACAGGTCCAATGTATTTTAATTTACCTAAAACCAACAAGTTAAAAGAAATTGATATAGATTCGAATCATTCAGTGGTTTCTTATGTGTCATCTGCTGAAAAAATACATCAAGAACTAACTAAATTATGGGACTTAGAAAATGTTCCCCAAATTCAACCACTTATGAGTCATAGTGAGAAGGCATGCGAAACACATTTTTCATCGCACACCTTCCGTTTAGAAACCGGTAGATTCACAGTCGGTATACCTTTAAAGGATACACCTAATTGTCCAGGTGATTCTTATTCACTTAAATTTTGAAAGGCGATTTCGCGAACAACCACATGTGAAATCGCAATACGTAGAATTTACGCGTGAGTACGCAGACTTAGGTCACCTTTCAGAATCCACTACACCCATACCTTCTACATCTTACTTCCTCTGCCATCACGCTGTCTTTAAAGAGTGAGTGAGTGAGTGTGTTGTAGTGAGTCAACGAAAATTAGAGTCGTATTCGACGGCTCGGCTCCTACTTCATCGGGTCATTTACTATTCTCCATATTAACTTTGACTACCGCGGTATTGTGTACTCGGAATTCTTGCCAGATCAAATTCGACGAGCAAGGCCAGATTTGTGGAGAGAAAATTCTTGGATTTTGCACCCTGATAATGCGCCTTCGCACAAGGCCATCATAGTGACCGAATTTCTGACCATAAACTCAACAGATACCATCGAGGCGACTTCTTTCTTTTTCCTAAACTCAAATTACCACATCGTGGCACCGAATGGAATCATTTTCTGGAATCAATTCCGGAAAAAGTGTTTAAAAATGGTTTGATGATTGGATTATTCGTTGGCGTAAGTGTATCGTTTCTGAAGAAGCATACTTTGAAGGCTATAAAATAACTTTGGATGAATAAACTAACATTTTGGATGAATAAACTAACATTTTGTGTATCATTAATCGTTTCCCTGTAGGTACTTTCTAGACAGAGTAGTAAGTATTCTACTCTTTGCACATACGTACAGCCGGCCGTTACGAATCGGCCGCTGCCCTGCTGCAAGTTCGATATTTTGTTGGAAAAATTTTGTTTGTTAGATATATTATTTTAAAGAGTTTCTGTTAAAATAGTTATGGTATTTAGAATATGGTTATTCTGGGGGTTATTCTAAATACCATAACTATTTTGGAAACCTTATGAAAACTATAAAAAAACACTGTGGTTTGACAAGTGACACCGTGGTGACACGGGTGATCTGTAATTCACTGGAATAAATTTGAATATTAGCTTTATAGGCATGCAAAAAAAAAACAATTAAATAACCTACTGCAAAATTTCACATGAACCATCCTTTCGTAAATTTAGTTATGACTTCAACAAGTACGATAAAAAATAAACTGTAACCAAACCACGGAGAGCAGCCAGCTCGGAGCGCGGCGCCGACTGTGGCATGAGCATGAGCAGCGCCGGGCGCGAGCAGCTCCCGCTATTCCGGCTGGCCACGCTGCTGGCGCGCCAGCTCAGCAAGCCTGTCGCCAACAAGATCAAGGTGCTAGAATTGATGGGTGACATGAGTGCTGCTCCGTGTCCTGGTGGGGTGGTGACGCGTGCGTGTTCCGCAGAACGCGGCCGTGACCCGTCCGTGGTTCAGGCGCTGGGTGTGTGTGGGCACGGGCCGCATGTTCCACGTGCTGCAGCTGCGCCTGCGCCTGTGGACGCTGGGGGTGCGCCAGCCGCGCAAGCTGCCGCCCATCTCCGAGAAGGACGCGTTGCAGTCCGGCGCCGACATCCTTGGTACCCGCCGCACACACACACACATACGCACACATCCACACGCACAAACGCACACATACCCACGCACACACACAACCTCACATCATATCTTTTTCTTTATTTTGGAAAAACATACCAAGCTTACCCGCTCAATCGGTCGCCGACGACCTCGCACACACACGTCATGGTAGGTGCATTAAATTCAAATTCAAATTCAAAATACTTTATTATCTCTTTACAAACATTACTTATATGAAAAACTCCGGAGGCTAGAATCATGAAGCCCACCACGACGTACCCCATGACGTAGTACTAGTGAGAAGACAAGCTCAAATTCGTTATTAAGTGTGAAAAAGAACAAGTAGAAGAAATGGAAAGGGCTTGGAATATTTTTGTATGAAGCCTGGCCGGTCCGCCATTTTATTTTATTTTCAAAATAGCGGACACTCATTAAACCTAAATTAATTGATAGCTGGCATCAATACAAACAAGTTGTGTGTCATAAGATTTTAAGCTATCATGGTCACTAACATTATTATATAGACTAGAAACGGGATATTTACCGTCCGGAAAAAAGTTCGCGAGCGGACACAGTGAGTTTCGTGTTTCGTATGTCGGGAACAGAATCGAGTTGCGAATGACAGTGGTAGCGGTACTGAATGCAAAAAACGAACAAGAAAGGGGGTAGACCGATTTGTCTGCTCATAAACACCCACCCGCAATAACTTCAGTTTATCCGTGATCATGGTGCTTGCAACAGCGCCGAAATATCGGGAACTCAATAGAAACAGTAAACATGGTAAATATCCCGTTTCTAGTCTATAAAATAAGTTGTGTGTCTATTGACGGTGCCCAGTAGTAGGACCAATCTACTGAGTAAAGCCCCTATAACGCGTACCTTGCGTGTACTTAATGACGTAGCAGACAGCATAGATCTTTTTACTTGTTCTCTGGGTGAGTTCACAAAAACCACGTTGTGCCGAATATTATGTTATCATAAATAATAAAACTGTAATTATGGCCACACTATTGAATTAGGAAATACCTGTAATTGAGGGGTGAGTTGAAGGAGAGATTACTCGAGGAGTTTGCAGACACCACCGACACAAAGACGATTCAAGAATTGATAAGCGCCCGAAAGAAAAGGAAGGACGAAACGTGTAAGGATTATTTGCTTGTCATGAAAGAAATGGGCAAAAGAGGTAAGATGGCCGACTATGTAGCGATAAAATATATTGTGGACGGTATTGTCGATTCTGAATTACATAAAATGATGCTATACGGTGTAAAGACGTATCCCGAGCTGAAAGAGAAACTGAAAATAAACGAGACCATCAAAAAAAAGTCGAAAAAGTTAAAAGGGACGTGATCGTGAAACATGTTAAGCCGAGTTATAGTAGGAAGATATCGCGTTGCTATAACTGCGGGGAAATCGATCACTTGTCATCCGCCCGAACAAGACTCAAGGACGAAAGTGCTTTAAATGCAATAATTTTGCACATGGCGCATCAGACTGCAAAGCCGGGAAACATGATGAAAAAGTTGCATCATCATCAAAATACAAGTCATTCACGCAGGTGCAGGACTCCCAACCGAAGGAAACTTATTTAAGTTCATCCAGTTCGCCGCTAGAAGTCGTCGATGCCAGCACTTTCTAGCACCTGGCTAGAAAGTTCGAAATGCGATGAAGTTGGCTCTACCGTTTCAGTGACCAATGTGCAATGACGAATGGCGGAGGTCGCGGAGAAATGTCAATATGTCAAAGTCAAGATGAAAATAACAATAACGCGTTATCACGTAAACAAGCGCGTAATATCTCGGAATGTCGGAAAAATCATTGAAAACAGTGAAACTTTGTGACAATATTCTAATTACGGCATTGATAGCAGTGGCATAAACTTGATGTCGAAGTAGTGTTACGATAGTATTAGGCTCACGAACATGTGATACCAACAATAAAGTTATGATGTCAGGTTTAGGTTCTGCAAAAATTTTTTCTGCGGGATATTATAAAACGAATATTGAAATTGATGATTAGGTACTTGAACGTTGGTTTTTAGATTGTTCCAGAAACGTGTATGCCTTTTAAGTTAATAATTGGTAAAGAGTTTTTGAAGAATGTGTTGTGTGTATTGAATGGAAGTTCGGTATGGATTAGACCAATAGATGAAAATTGGTTAGGAAGATTTAATTGTTTTCCTTGTGATTCAGATAGTGTAGGTTATATTGGCAGCGAACAACTAAAAAACTAAGTGGTAACTTTGATCGAAAGCTACCATCCAAACCAAACAAAGGATATTCCCATACAACTGAAGATAGTTCTCAAGGATGATGTTCCCGTTGCTCAAAGACCACGCCAAATTTCATTTGTGGAATAAGAAGAGGTTGACAAACAGGTAGCGGAATAAAACAAGGAATTGTTAGGGTAAGCTATTCAGAATACGCTAGTCTGTTTGTCCTGGTACGGAAAAAAGATGGCACAACCCGCATTTGTGTAGATTATAGACGAATTAATTATAGATGAATTCCCGCTTCCATTGAAGACCAAATTGATAAGCTGGCAGGTGCTAAGGTTTTCAGTGTTTTGGACTTGAAAAATGGTTTTTTTCATCTTAAGGTTGATGAAGACAGTGTAAAATATACATCTTTTGTTTGAGTTCTTGAGAGCACCGTTTGGTCTGTCTGTGTGTCCTAAGTACTTCATGCGTTTTATCACTTATGTTTTTAGAGATCTGATAGCAGAAAGAAAAGGCGATGATCTTCATCGATGACATCTTGATTTCGGCAAATGATGAGTATCAAGCTATGAAAAGACTTAAGGAAGTTCTGGAAGTAGCAGCCCAGTATGGATTGCAGTTCAGCTGGATAAAGGCATTCTTGGTATGTCGTAAAATTACTTACCTTGGTCATGTGACTGAAGACGGGAAGGTGAGGCCTTCCAGTGACAAAACTAATGCGATAATAAAGTTTCCAGAGCCAAAGACGGTTAAGCAGTTACATAGCTTTGTTGGTTTAGCCTCATACTTTAGAAAGTACATTGAGGATTTTGCATTAATAGTTAGTCCATTGACTAATTTACTGAAGAAAGACACGAATTTTAATAATAATACTATAGAATACAATTAAAAATAAGTTGTCTAATGATCCGGTGTTAAAGATATTTAATCCAAAACTTTACACAGAGTTACACACAGATTCATGCTGTGTTGGTTATGCAGCTATACTTATGCAGCGTAGTATGGATGATCAGCAGTTACACTGTCTACTACATGAGCAGGAAGACAACAGATGCAGAGAGCAGGTATACAAGTTATGAACTTGAAGCATTGGCAGTTATCGTAGGTGTCAAAAAGTTAAGTCACCACCTATTTGGTAGGCATTTTAAGATTATAACAGACTGTAGAGCTTTTTAAATGACTTTAAAGAAAAAAGAACTGGGTATGTCAACTAGAGTAGCTAGATGGATATTGTTTCTTCAGGATTTCGACTTTATCGTAGAACACAGAGAAGGTTCTAGTATGAGACATGCTGATGCACTAAGCCGTAATCTGTATGTAGCAGTTATCAATGAGTTGTTTGACAGCATTAGAAAAGCTCAACAAGCAGATGAAAGTTTGAAAGCTATTACAAGTATTTTGCAGAATGCACCATATGAAGATTATGTGTTGGACAATGGTCTTGTCTATAAAGAAGCTGACAAGAAAGTAGTAATTCCGCGAAGTATGTAAGTTGAAATTATCAATAGAGTTCATCAAAATGGTAATTTTTCCAAAAAAAAGATGTTGGAATTACTTGATAAGGATTATTTTATAAAAACGTGAGTAAAAAAGTTGAAGATTTTCTATTAAAATGTATTCCATGTTTATTAGCAAGCAGAAAGGAAGGAAAACAAGAAGGATTCTTACATGTGATTGACAAAGAAGCTATAGCCTTGCACACCCTGCAAGTTGATCACATTGGACCGATGTTAGACACAAAGAAGCAGTACAATCACATCTTGACTGTGGATGGATTCACTAAGTTCGTCTGTATTTTTCCTACAAAGAGCACTACAAGCAAAGAAACAATTGAAAAGTTGAAAATTCACCAACAACACTTTGGCAATCCGACCAAATTTATACATGATCGAGGAACAGCTTATAGAAGCAATGAGTTTCAAGAGTTTTGTAAAGACGAAAACATACAACACATCAAAATTACGACGGGAGTGCCTAGAGGAAATGGGCAAGTGGAAAGAGTTCATCGTACTATAATCTCCGTACTTACAAAGATTTGTGTAGAAAACCCTGCTTTGTGGTACAGGCATGTAAGTAGATTACAGCGTTCTCTAAATAGTACTTTACAGCGAAGCATAAATACTACACCTTATCAACTATTGATTGGGACTAAGATGAGAATTAAGGAAGACATTGAAATTTGTAATTTGTTATTAGAAGAAGAAAGAGAAAACTATTCAGAGGAGAGAGAAAAACCTAGACAGAAAGCTAAAGAACAAATTCTAGAAGTTCAAGCAGAAAACATAAGAAATTTCAATAGGAAGAGATAAGAAAGTGTTGAATATAATAAAGGAGATAAAGTAGCAATAAGAAGAACACAATTTGGAACAGGGTTGAAAATCGAACCAAAGTATTTTGGCCCAAACAAAGTTACCAAAGTGAAAGGAAAAGATCGTAATAATGTAGAGAAGTGTGATAGTAGCAGTGAAGGTCCAAATAAGACGTCAACTGCGGCCGACATATGAAGTTGTGCCCAACATGTTATGAAAGGCGAGTGTTTCTGTGTTACGGTGTGAAGTATAAGGAATGTATGCATGATGATGAATGAATGAATGAATAGTTTTAAGGAGCATAATTTCATTGTGACCATTATTTTTTCTGGAAATTAAATAAGACACGTTTAAAATTAGGTTATTTGTTTTAAATGTTAGCTGTTTATGTGCTGTTTGTGTGATTAGAAAAAATATGTACATGATGTAATGACGCTGTAAGACTTCTTATTGTTTTGTTTTGTAACTAATGATATCATTTTTTTTCTCTTTATGTTAAAGTTTAGTTGTTCTACAAATGTTGTTGTATTGTATTTAACATAAGTTAATTTTAATGCGTTATATTTTAAAGTTCTTTTTTTTTAAATGATATGTATTTGGTTGTTAGAGTAATGAGTGTATGTGGATTTAAGCAGACTGTGCATGACAGGACAGTCATGAAAGTCAGAATGGCCGAATATAAGGTTAGTTATGTGGCAACACTGATTGAATAAGGGAATGTAAGATGATGGAGTGACAACACAGAGTGAAAAAGACGAATGACGATTGAAAAGACATTACGTTGGTTATGTAGTAATTTTTTTTTTGTTAGCCTGTTTGAGTGTCCCACTGCTGGGCAAAGGCCTCCCCTTTCTCCTTCCAAACCTCTCTGTTCTGTACGATTTCTGGCCATGGTCGTCCCGCAAAAATATTGAATAAATAAAATATAAGAAGTAAAGTTTGCTTGCCCCGTTTATTTTCGAAAATCCCAATACACACACACTACATACATATGAGCTCCAAATATCATGAACACACTTCAAACGGTTATTTAGATATTAACGTCCAAAAATCGTCAGTTTTATCACTGACTGACCTATAGACTGACTGATATATACATATATATCAAAACTCTAACCCAGTTCCAGATGACCTAGAGAGTTCAAAATTTGGCAGCCAGATAGGTAGTTGGGTGAATTATTATTATTATTTAGCCTTGATTTGCCTTAACAATTACATTTCTCACGATACTATACATATATAACGGAGTACCAGGACCATTTGGATTTTTAGAAACCGGGACGTCAGCAGAGCTGACGTCACCATCTCCTCCGCTAGGCTCACTCATTGCAAAATGAATACACACAATTGATTATCTACTTTATTTGTTTATTCTTATAAACGCAAAACAATTAAAAAAGCCTTAAAATCTAAATCAATAAATACAAATTGTACTCACGAGATATTCTAGTCAGAACGCCACTTGTCTTCACAAAATTCTTGTTCAAATGTGGCCTCGCAGCGGCTCGCCATTTCAATACCAAAAATGGCGTCGTCGTTGCGAAGTCATTACACATCTTTTTTTTACAAATTGCAGATAACATTAATTGAAGTAACAAACTATGATTTGTTAATTGGTTTTACTATTTCTAACACTCGATTTTAAGATTGTTTTAATCATCTGATTGCAAATTGCCGGTCGTTGTGAACAGACGTATCGAACAATAATTGCAATAAACAAATAATCACTTGCGAAATTGTGACCTAGTTCCAATACCCAGTAGTACCGCATACTCGTACAGTACATTTGTGTAAGGTGTATTTTTAGTAGAAATGACCGGTGTTTAACAAGAACAATATAACCTACTTCGCGATGGAGGATAATAGTCCATTCAACCGAAGTAGTAAATGTGTTCGCTCCCCGCCTTCTACTCCTGTGCCTGTGGCCGTACCCGCCTCTACACCTGTGCCCGTGGCCGTACCCGCCTCTACCCCTAAAGCGCCTATCCAAAGGAACGATGCCCCTGAAGTTGTCTCGACGACAGAACTTCAGAACTGGATGGCGATTATCGAACAGAGCCTGAAGGAGGTGTGCGCTATTGCAGCGGAGGGAAAGCTGAATGTGGAGCAAAAAACGCGCATCACTAACCTATGCCGGAAGGTTAGTCACGGGACCTCGCAGATGGCCGTCATGTACCAGTCCGTCAAAGCTAAAGCCCTCCAATCGCACTACGCCGTCAGAAATCTTGAAAACCAACTCGATCTTTCGCAGCAGCTACAGAACCTCAAACTGAGTATCGAAGATTCGACGAAACCTGCCCAGGGATCTTCCTTTGCTGACATGGTAAAGAAAGGTGCCAACAATTTTATCCAGCCAAGTTATGTCAGTTCCGTGGCCATCTATCCGAGTGACAAGTTGAAGACCAGCGATGAGACTAAAACTCTTGTCCAAAAAATAATCAGCCCCGAACAAATGAAGCTCCACGTGAGAGGCCTGCGCAAGACGAAGAACGGCGGTGTTATCATCAGCACCGAGACGTAGGACGATATCGAGAAGCTGAGAAAATCGGTGCAGTTAACCAAATCAGGTCTAACAGTCGACGAGCCCCATAAAAGGAAACCTAGGGTTGTAATTATAGGAGTGCCGACATCCATGCAGGAAACTGAGGTTTTTACCTGTGTGTACAACCAAAATATAGCCGAAAAACTTCAGGACTGCAGCCTTGAGACGTTTTTGAGCTTAATTAAATTAAGTCATAAGTCAGGTAAGAAAGACACGGAGACATGTAATTACATTGTTGAAGTACCTGCAGTCATACGCAAAGCCCTGATTTCAAAAGACCGAGTTTTTGTAAATTGGTCATCATGCCCTGTGAGAGATTTTACTTTGGTCACACGATGCTATAAGTGTCAGCAGTATGGACATGCGGCCAAGTCATGTCGACAGACATCGTATACTTGCGGCCACTGTGGTGATCAAGGTCACTCAGTAAAAGAATGTCCAAAGAAGGCTGACGAACCAAAATGCGCTACTTGCTTGCATTTCAAAAAGCCAGACAAGCATAACACAGGTGCTGCTGACTGCCCGGCGAAAATAATGGCTGAAAAAAGGTACATCAATTCTGTAGATTATGGAGGCGCCTAAGAGCGCCGTTAATTAGTTATTTTTCAGACCTTTTTTATTTTGTATTTGTATTTTTAAATACCATTATGATAAATAGTTTAATTAATGATTTAGATAACTTCTCTGTATCCGAGTCCAAAGTTTGTGAAGCTGAAAACTGCAAACAATATCTATCTGGCTACAAATCTCCGCTAACCATTTTAACACAAAATATTCGCAGTGTTTTTAAGAACTTTGATAGCTTTAGTACATTTCAGCAAAGGCTAAACATAAATTGTGACATTATTGTTTTAACCGAATGCTGGCTTGCCAAACACTATAACATACCACTAATTCCGGGATATAATATGTATAGAAGTACCATAAATTACAACCAAAATGATGGTGTGATAGTTTATGCAAGAAATCATCTGAACGTCTCTGTTGAGGAACCTGATATGCACGACTGTAACAGATTGCTAGTTAAAATTGGATCAGAATTTGCGATATTAGCATTATATCGACCCCCGTCTTTTAAAAATACTAGCAATTTTACTGACTCTCTGAATGAGACCTTGCAGAAACTGTCATCCATTAAAAACACAATTGTAATTGGAGATATTAATATCAATATTCTTCCAGGAAGTGCTGATGCTTCTGCTCAGGACTACCTCAACCTATGCGCTTTTCATGGCCTGCTCCCAGCACACAGCTTTCCTACACATCACAGTGGCTCCTGTTTGGATCATATTATGCTGAAATCGAATTTCCCTTCACTTGCACTTGTTGTTAACTCAACAATAACCGATCACAATGCTGCCCTACTAACCCTAAATTGTAAATTACCAAAACAAGACACTCGCAAAATTACAAAACTGAATATAAATAGACTTGAAGAAGATTTACGCGTCATCGATTTTGATCCAGTCTATAATTCTGCTGACCCGCAGTTTTGCATGTTGTTTGTAATTGAAAACTTACGAAATGCAATTCAGAAAAACACGGTCGTGTCGCAGTTGAGCAACAAATATCACAACATAAAACCATGGATCACAACAGGTCTTATTCGCTGTATGAAACATAGGGATAAACTGCATATGAAAGCTAAATCTAATCCAGAAAATGCAGTATTGCAACTTTCGTATAAAAGATATCGAAATTTCTGTAATGATCTCCTTAAAAAAATTAAAAACAACTACGACAAAATGGCATTGGAAAAGGCTGGAACAAACAGTAAAAAGATCTGGAAATATATTAAAGACGCAACTTATACCGCAAAACAATATGAGTCATCTTCAAGTTTATTACAAGCACACTCGTCACCTGTGGAATCCGCTAACATAGCAAATAATTTCTTTGTTAATGTGGGTAAGTATCAGGCAGAAAAAAATCTGGGACAATCCCAAAACCTAACGAGCACTCCTTTAACATCTAACTCCTCTTTAACATCCTTCGCGCTGCTAGATACTGACGAGACTGAAGTAGAAAGTATAATAATGACCTTGAAAGAAGACTGTGCAGTTGGCTGGGACAACATATCGAATAAAATTATTAAAAAATTTAAGGACATTTTGGTACCACCACTGACTTATATTTTCCGCATTTGTTTATCTTTAGGTCATTTTCCAGAGTGTCTTAAAAAAGCTGTAATTGTCCCTGTCTATAAATCAGGCAGCAAAGAGCAAGTGACAAATTATAGACCTATTTCTTTACTACCTTCTATGTCAAAAATATTGGAGAAAATAATAAACAAAAGGTTGTTGAAATATTTAGAAGATAAATCGATTCTGTCCGAACGGCAGTTTGGATTTAGACCTAAAGTTTCAACTGCCGATGCGGTACATCATCTGACTGACTATCTAGCTCAAGAACTTGACAAGGGTAACCACACAGTAGGAATTTTCCTGGACCTTGCCAAAGCTTTTGACACAGTTTCCATTCCAATTCTGTTGCGCAAGCTTGAGATCATGGGTGTAAGAGGCACCCAGCTGAAACTATTCTAAAGTTATTTAGAAGATCGTTCCCAGTGCGTAAAGATTGGCGATGTTCTCAGCTCTGTTCAAAAAAACACATTTTTTGGTGTTCCCCAAGGAAGTATTCTAGGGCCCACTCTGTTTTTGATCTACATAAATGACCTTTGCAATCTAAAGCTAGAGCATGGCACTATTATAACTTACGCTGACGACACTGCTTTACTTTTTTCGGCTGACTCAGAAAATGAAGTCTACAATCTTGCGCAACACGGATTTAATATTGTAAATAAATGGCTTCAAAATAACTCACTAACACTAAATGCAGAGAAGACAAATTATATTAAGTTTTCGATGCGCAAGCATGTATCGAATATCCCTTCAGCGTTGCATGCTCATTGTTGTCAAATTCCCGCAGAAAGCCAGTGTAAGTGTCCCAATATTAAGAAGACTGATAAAATAAAATACCTGGGTATTATAATAGATGAAACCCTTTCCTTCAAACAACATATGGAAGCTCTAAATAGTAGAATTCGTAAGCTGATATTCGTATTCAAAAAACTACGATTTATTACAGATCCAAAAATTCTTAGACAAGTATATTTTGCTCTTTGTCAGTCAATTCTGACTTACTGTATTACATCATGGGGTGGGACGAGTAAAACTCTGTTATTGTCCATTGAAAGAGCTCAAAGAGCTATTCTCAAAGTGGCTACTTGCCGCCCTTTCCTTTTCCCCACTAACCTCCTGTATAAATCTTGTGAAGTACTAACAGTTCGACAGTTATTTATTATGAGCAGTGTACTAAAACAACACGCAGCACTTCCATACAGCACTGAATTTACTAAAAAAAGACGGAAAGATATAGTTTGCCCTCAAAAAAGTACAAAACATGCTTTCACAGCGAAGTTTTATATGTACCTCGGACCGCTACTATACAACAGGATAAATGAAAAAATAAACATCTACTCTTTAAATCACAGTAACTGCAAGAAAACCCTTAAGGAAGCCCTTCAAACTATGTCCTATGAAGATACAGAGAAGTTATTACTAGTGCTAAAGTAAATATTGTTCCTATTATTGTTATTTTTTTTAAATTAAGCTAAAGTAAATATTGTTAATATTATTGTTATTTTGTAAGCTATGTTAATATAATATAATTTTATATACGTTTTTTGCATAGGTACCAATAAGATTAATATGACAATATGATTATTTAATCATTTAATGTTACCTCCAATCGCCTGAAATACAGGATTACCTAGTTCAGGCACAAATCACGGGTTAACTCGACATAGATTTAAGAAAAACTGTAAATGTTGCACCTTATATTTTTGAATAAATTTTATTATTATTTATTATTTCCTTTATTTATCTTCTTACACATTAGTTACATTTTTAAATATTTCTTAACAAAAACCATATAAAAACATTTAAAAATATAAAAAATAGTGGTCCGCCGGTAGCGGGAGCAGGGTCCAAGCTACCGGTGGTTAGGGCTCCAGAGACAGGAACCTCCTCACAATACGAGCCGTATCGAGGAGTACTGCCTTCTGAATCAGGCCCTTGATCCAACCGCCTAAGGAGAGCCTCGAAAGATGGTCGTCGAGGCTCTTGGCTATAAGGCCATTGGCCGTCACGACGATCGGCACAATGATAGCCGAGTTCACATTCCACATGTCGACAACCTCGTGTGCCAAGTCGAGATATTTTATTTGTTTCTCTTTCTCAGCTTTCACGAGGTTCTCGTCATGCGGGATGGTAACATCGACTATCATTACGCGGCGCGCTGATCGGTCTATCACTACTATGTCAGGCTTATTGGCGACAATAGTCCTGTCAGTAATGATAGACTGATCCCAGTACAGCGTGACATGGTCTTTCTCGAGAACTGGGTCGGGCACATACTTGTAGTACGGAACCTCAGATTCCACAAGTTTATATTTCAAGGCAAGTTGCTGGTGAATAATCCTGGCTACTTGGTTGTGCCTGTGCAAGTACTCGCCGTTAGCCAGACGAGAACAACCAGAAATAATATGTCTGATAGACTCACCCGGACGGTGGCATGCCCGACACACGTCAACCGTCCCGTCCTTCATAATATATTTCCGGTAGTTGTTCGTCAACATAACCTCGTCCATAATCGCACAGACAAAACCTTCAGTTTCTCCAAAGAGATCGCCGAAACGTAACCAGGACACGGACGCTAGAAAATCTACATCGGGCCCATGAAGAGCTCGGTAGAAGCGCCCGTGAAGCTCCTTGCCTTGCCATACTTCCTTGCGGTCATCGGTAGTAAGTACTTCAGGTTTGCGCCAGTTCTCTTTAGCCATGGACAGCGGGGTGAGTCCCTTGTCCACTGCGACCACATCTCGGTGCATACCCACCTCGACTTTTAAAAAATATTCTCTGAGACTGCACATCTCGCGGTTGTGAAGGGACTTCGCGTTTAAAAACCCTCGACCCCCGCACTTCCGCGGTATGTACAGCCTCATCACCGATGATCGTGGGTGATGCATCCGGTTTGCGGTAAGCAGTGTACGAACTCTCCTATCCAGGGCATCGAGTTCGGTCTGAGTCCATTTGAGTACGCCGAAAGAGTACATTAAAACCGGCATGACCCAACCGTTGAAGGCGCGCACCTTGTTTCCGCCTGAAAGAAGGCTATGTAATACCTTGTTCAGGCGTCCAAAGAAGCGCTCCTTCAACGATTGCTTCATGTCAGTTACGTTAATGCCTAACGCTTCCGACATACCCAAATACTTATAGCTTTCGGTTGAGGAAAGGGTTCTCAGGTGTATGGAATCCGAGAGCTGAATTCCCTCGGATTCCATAATCTCCCCTTGCTTTACATACATGACTGCACATTTGTCCACACCAAATTCCATCCTGATGGCGCTACTGAAAGTTTCAGTTACTTTCAGTAGCTCCATCAGTCGCAATTCGTTGGGGGCAAAGAGTTTCAGATCATCCATGTAAAGAAGGTGAGATATGACCTGACCACCTCTCCTCAACCGGTAGCCTAGACCTGAATCCTCCAGCAATGTGCTCAGAGGATTCAGGGCTAGACAGAACCAAAGTGGGCTCAGACTGTCGCCCTGGAATATTCCCCGTTTAATCCATACAGGTTCATCGTTCCCCTGGATCTGTCGACATCCTGGATATCGAAGGACCGTCCTCCATTGCCCCATACACGACTCAAGGAAGGCGCGTAGAGTTGCATCTATCTTGTACAACTCCAGCACCCTCATGAGCCATGTATGTGGCACCGAGTCGTAGGCCTTCTTATAGTCTATCCAGCATGTAGACAGATCCTTGCGGGATCGACGAACCTGTTGGCTAATGGCCATGTCGATGAGGAGTAGCTCCTTAGTGCCGCGGGACCCATTCCTACATCCATTTTGAGAGGCAGACATAATGGAGTTTTTGTCAATGTGTGTATTAATTTTAGCTCTCAAAATGGATGTAAGAAGTTTATAGACCGTAGACAAACACGTGATCGGTCTATAATTTTTGGGTTCCGCGGGACTACCTGACTTATGGAGCAGGTGGGTAACGCCTGTTGTTAAAAACTGCGGTAAGGACCCAGACTCTAAGGATGACTGGAATTGGGATGCCAGGCAAGTGTGTGAACTACTAAGCCATTTGAGCCAGAAGTTGTGCAGTCCGTCCGGTCCCGGTGACTTCCAGTTCGGTAACGGACGAACTGCTCTGGCTATATCTAAAGGTGTAATCAAAATTGGCTCCATTTCTGGGATAGGTTCACACACTCGTTCGACATCACACATCCAGTCAGCCTCAGTATGACAGACGGGCACCGACCAGATGCTGCGCCAGAAAGAACTCGTAGCAGCATCATCCGGGCGGCACACGTCTGTCATATTTAGCTCGGGTCGCTCCCAAGCTCTGTATACCCACCTCTCATCGCTCTGGAACATGCGATTCTGTGAGTACCGATCAACCCGCCGCTTATACCTCCGAATACGGTTCGCCCATGCATAAACTTTCTGCTTCAGGAAGTCGATGCGCTCTGTGGCACGGGACATGTATTCTTGAGGACTGATTCCAGTCCCCGAGAATGTCCGCCTCACAAAGCGCATCACACGTGGTCGTGTATTGCCCTCCCTGAAGCAGTGTAGTTTGCCGATGAGTACCCTGGCCCCGTCGATGCGGCGCTCGATCCTGCGCTGCCAGGCTGGTACAGCTGGTTTTGGTCGAGTAGCTACGTCACAATTTGGGAACTTGACGTTAGCTAAACGACATGCCGCAACAGCCCCACAGTACAGGATCGAGTGTGTATCAACGAGGTTCTCGCTACTCTCGAATATATTCTCGAGTTGCGAGTCCAAGGCACACACCAGCGCCCTATTTTTATTATGCATGGGTAACCGTGGTAATCGGGGCCTAAGTTCGGTAGGAGTGGATCGATATTCACGAAGCGCATCTTCCAGAGCGCTCCTCAATCGGTCGTTGCACTGGCTACTTACCACAGCAACCCTATCATCTTCCTCTACAACAGCTGGGTTGAACCGCGGCGGGGTTGCGTCAATAACTGACGCTTGCACCGCGGTTTGTGCCGGAGTTAAAACGATACGGTTGCTCAGTACCTCTGAGCGCAGCCTATCAAGTACGGCGTCGTCCAACATGTGATTGCGTTGGATGACCCGCACCTGATCCGACAGTCGTTGGGCCGAAACGTTGACGGTTGGTTCAAGTACCTGGAACAGAGACAGCATCCCAACACGGTACGCAGTGAGGTTTGTTCCCCCCTCTGTAGACCCGTAGTATGCGCGCATGACGTTCTCGTTAATGGAATGAGTCCATCTCATGCGCTGCACACAACCACCGGCAGCGGGGACCCGGCTCGGGGCCGGATGGCCCCTAAGTCCCAAGCTTCTCGGTGGCCGGCCTCTCCCCTGCCGACGTACAGGTGTTGGCGACGACGGCGGAGAGAAATACTCGTCGCTCGAGCTCGACGCAACTGCCACTGCCGGTGTCACAGCACTCACGATGTGGCTGGATTCCGGCGGCGGCGAGGCGGAGCTAAGCGACGGGTCCGGAGGTGGTAGGCGTGCGCGTCTGGCTGCTGCTCTGGTCAACATTTTAAGTCTTCATGATTTATTTTCAAAATTTTCTTGTGACATGGCTGTCAAATTATGTCAGATGAATTGGGTATTTTTTTTATAAGTATTCTTAGCGGTTATATATCTCATTTTGGAGGATATATAACCGCTAAGAATTAATAATTATTATTTCCTTTATTTATCTTCTTACACATTAGTTACATTTTTAAATATTTCTTAACGAAAAACCATATAAAAACATTTAAAAATATAAAAAATAGTGGTCCGCCGGTAGCGGGAGCAGGGTCCAAGCTACCGGTGGTTAGGGCTCCAGAGACAGGAACCTCCTCACAATACGAGCCGTATCGAGGAGTACTGCCTTCTGAATCAGGCCCTTGATCCAACCGCCTAAGGAGAGCCTCGAAAGATGGTCGTCGAGGCTCTTGGCTATAAGGCCATTGGCCGTCACGACGATCGGCACAATGATAGCCGAGTTCACATTCCACATGTCGACAACCTCGTGTGCCAAGTCGAGATATTTTATTTGTTTCTCTTTCTCAGCTTTCACGAGGTTCTCGTCATGCGGGATAGTAACATCAACTATCATTACGCGGCGCGCTGATCGGTCTATCACTACTATGTCAGGCTTATTGGCGACAATAGTCCTGTCAGTAATGATAGACTGATCCCAGTACAGCGTGACATGGTCTTTCTCGAGAACTGGGTCGGGCACATACTTGTAGTACGGAACCTCAGATTCCACAAGTTTATATTTCAAAGCAAGTTGCTGGTGAATAATCCTGGCTACTTGGTTGTGCCTGTGCAAGTACTCGCCGTTAGCCAGACGAGAACAACCAGAAATAATATGTCTGATAGACTCACCCGGACGGTGGCATGCCCGACACACGTCAACCGTCCCGTCCTTCATAATATATTTCCGGTAGTTGTTCGTCAACATAACTTCGTCCATAATCGCACAGACAAAACCTTCAGTTTCTCCAAAGAGATCGCCGAAACGTAACCAGGACACGGACGCTAGAAAATCTACATCGGGCCCATGAAGAGCTCGGTAGAAGCGTCCGTGAAGCTCCTTGCCTTGCCATACTTCCTTGCGGTCATCGGTAGTAAGTACTTCAGGTTTGCGCCAGTTCTCTTTAGCCATGGACAGCGGGGTGAGTCCCTTGTCCACTGCGACCACATCTCGGTGCATACCCACCTCGACTTTTAAAAAATATTCTCTGAGACTGCACATCTCGCGGTTGTGAAGGGACTTCGCGTTTAAAAACCCTCGACCCCCGCACTTCCGCGGGATGTACAGCCTCATCACTGATGATCGTGGGTGATGCATCCGGTTTGCGGTAAGCAGTGTACGAACTCTCCTATCCAGGGCATCGAGTTCGGTCTGAGTCCATTTGAGTACGCCGAAAGAGTACATTAAAACCGGCATGACCCAACCGTTGAAGGCGCGCACCTTGTTTCCGCCTGAAAGAAGGCTATGTAATACCTTGTTCAGGCGTCCAAAGAAGCGCTCCTTCAACGATTGCTTCATGTCAGTTACGTTAATGCCTAACGCTTCCGACATACCCAAATACTTATAGCTTATTATTATTATTATTATCTATCGTTTAAAACATTTACCTCAAAATTATTAAACGCGCGCCATTATTTTCGCTTGACACACAGTAGTTCAATCAACTATTTGTTAAACAATAATTAAACAGAAATTATTTTAAACCTAACGGATATCGCTTATAAATCAAGAAATGAATTTAGCAATAGATAACTTGTTTTTAAACCTAAGTTTAAATAAACCTTCCGTTATGGTTTGCTGTTATAGTAACCGCAAATCATAACACAGCTTTTTATATTGAAAAGTAGCAAACTGACTTCATTAAATAATTCTAAATTAATTGAAACCTATCCAGTCATATTCAACTGTTATATTTGAACTTAAAGTTAATATTTTCAAAGTTTACGTTAGTCTTGCGTCGACACGGCCATTCTGCGAGACGGTGTGCGTGCCCTGCACCAGTCGCGGTTCTGAAAATGAAAATTAATTTTTCTGAGCTAGGTATCCGTTTATAGGTACACTAACTGACAACTTGTTTGTGGTGGGAGCTGTTGTTGTTTCAAAATGAGTTCAAAAAGTTTTGTACCTTAGCACAACTTAGCCTGAACTTTTCAATGATAACCGATTCCAACAATTAAGTTATCAGTCATTATTTTATACCTTGGTAATGTTAAACATAGGGTTATGTAGTTAGATATTCTAAGTTATAGATATCGAAGTAAATATGGAAAGAAAGTTTATATGAGTAGTAAATAAATAGGGTTTGCTGTACATAGGAAAGTGAGTGAAGATATTGAAGTGCTTGTAACGGTACACGCTTACTCACACGTTTATTTAGTTATGTCAATGCAAATGCTCCACGCATACATGCATTATTTGATTTCTCGTAGACAGGGATGATGCTGTGGTGCTGAGCGGTCTCGTACGCCGTGGTCCACAGGGGCTCTAAGGGATTTGGGAAGAACGATGCTGTGGCCTAGGCCTTATTTTGACCGTGGTCCACAGGGGCTCTGAAAACTTATATTGAGACTTTGTTGATAAAAACTCACTGGAATGATGGTGCGGTGCTGAGCGGTCTTGTACGCCGTGGTCCACACGGTTTCTAAAGGATTGGGAAAGGACGATGCTGTGGCCTAGGCCTTATTATTTTGACCGTGGTCCACAGAGGTTCTGAAAAGAGTGTAAGAGGGAAACGGAGAATACGGATTGTACAGTCTTACTATTTCGTAGTTTATTATGGTATCAGCCCGTCAACAAAGACAAAGGCCAATAACGGGTCTTCTTACTGTTGTTGCTGTCTTATAAATCATTCAGACTCAAATTTACAGTTAGTATCAAGATAACAATAAGAATAGAGAAACTCACTTTGTTTAAGGGTCCACCAGCTGGGCAGCTTGGGAGGTAGACGGCTGTGGCTCCTTCGACGGCGCCGTACCGATGATCTGAGATGTCGTTTGTTGTAGTGTGTCATTGACCAGGTTCGTCGATGAGTCATCAGCCAACCGGGCGGCCACTTGCTGAGGGTCATCTTCGTTATTCGTCGACACGGTTTCCTGCTCGCCTGGCTGTGGTGCTCGGCGCAGCTGGTCGTGAGCAACCTTACGTGGACGCCCTCTGCCGGTCACACGCTTCACTATGTATCTGTCGTTGTCCAGGATCCTATATACCTCGTATGGCTCGCTGTATTTTAAGTCTAGAGATGTCTGGTTTCGGGGATTGTTTTTGACAAGAACGTAATCTCCACGCTGAAACGGACGCATTTTCGCCTTGCTCCTGTCAAATCGCTGCTTGTCATATTGTGCCGCAGCTGTCATTTTCTCCTGTACGTGTTGCTCAAGCAAGTCAAAGTCTATGCATTCGTTATTAATATTTACCAAACTTAGTAGTTCTGGGGGTACACTGTGTTGGCGGCGGGTCAGTAGCGTAAGTGGTGCGACCCCTGTTACTCTATGTGGAGTGCAGTTAAATGCGAGCTGTAAAGCTTCTAGTGCCGTCTGCCATTCTTCATTGTCATAGTTTCTGATCATGGTTAATGCGTTTTTCAAAGTGCCCATAATTCGTTCAACCTGTCCGTTTGCTCGGCTTACTCCTGGCGCAATGGAATGTATGTCGATACCGAAACGGTCCGAGTAGAGCTTGAACTCACCAACGAACTCTCGACCTCCATCTACCACGACTTGCACTGGGGTTCCGAACAGGTACACGACACGTTTCAAAGCTGCGAGGCTGCTGTTTGGGCTCTTGTCATTTGAGTAGCTAAGCAAGATGTATTTGGTGTATGCGTCAATCGTAACTATTACATACTCATCTCGTCCCTCAGCATTTCTCGTTCCCAGCTTGCCAGTAATATCCATGTGGACGACCTGAAACGCTGCAGTGGGCTTCTGAATCGGATGAAGCTGGGCTTGGATAGCGCCCGACGGCCCTTTCGAGGTCTTACATACAACACAATTGTCCACAAACCTTCTGACGGTTGTACTCATTTTGTGGAACCAGTACGTTTCCTTCAGTTTCTGTAAGGTTTTCTCCCATCCAGGGTGTTGCAGAGCGACATGGAAAGAGTTTATCAAGCTCCACTGGAATGACCTAGGGACTACAATTGGTTTATGTATACCGAGTATAGAATCTGTAAGAGTCTTCTTAAGCACGCCTTCTTCTAGGGCGTAGCCTTCGGCCGGACACACATGCTACATGTGGAATGCAATAAAGTATTGAGTATTGAGTATTGAGTATTGGACTGTCGCTGCTTATGGTGTCTATAAACGGGCGCAGCACGTCGTCGCGGCGCTGCTCGATCTGCAGCCACTCAGTGTCTCTGGTCATGAGGTTGACAGATATTTCAGTGGATGGGTTCCTACTGAAAAAATCCGCGTGTTGTAATCGCTCACCTTTTCTATACTCGACCTCGAACTCGTAATTCTGCAGGAAGGCCCACCATCTATGGATTCGAGGAAGGAGATCCTTTTTGTTCTTGGACGCTTTCAAAGCATTACAGTCTGTTATTACCTTAAATTTTCGGCCGTATATGTAATGCCGAAAATGCTTGACTGCCCTTACCACCGCCAAGGTCTCGAGCTCGTACGAGTGGTAGCGGCTCTCAGCGTCGGTGGTGCGCTGGCTCATGTACGCGACTGGATGCTGGCGACCGCCGATGGTCTGCACAAGCACCGCCCCGTAGCCGATGCTGCTGGCGTCCGTGTAGAGCTCGATTGGAGCGTCTTCCTGAAATAGCGTAAGGGTAGGCGCAGTAGACAGGTGCTGTATAATATGGTTTCGAGCCTCATCATGCCTTTCGTTCCATTCCCACTTCGCATCTTTCTTGGTGAGTTCATAGAGAGGAACCATCACACGCGAGAAATTGGGAATGAAACGTCTAAAATACCCAGCCAATCCGTTAAACTGCCTAACTTGTTTGACAGTTTTTGGGATCGGTGCCTTCGTTAAAGCCTCCACCTTTCTTGGGCTAGGACTCACTTGTCCGTCTGCAATGATATTGCCCAAATACTCGATGGAGCGTTTAAAGAAGGCAGTTTTATCGACGTTGATCGAAAAACCGGCCTCTTGGAGGGCAATCAAAATGCGTTCGATATGGACTAGACCCTCAGCAAATACCCTACATTTTGATAAAACGTCATCAACATAGACCTGGCAAACCTGGTCTATCGAGCTCAGGAGGTGAGCTAGGGCCCTATTTATACAGCGCTGATAGACTGACACCGCGTTACTGAGTCCGAACGGCATGGTCAAATATTCGTATAGACCATCCGGTGTAACAAACGCTGTTTTTTTCAATCGAGGCCTCTGAAATCGGTATTTGATGGAAACCGGCTGCCATGTCTAATGTCGAGAAATAATAACCCCCCGCCAGTTGATCTATTTGATCTGAAATGATCGGTAACGGATAGTGGTCCCTCAGAGTGTTCCTGTTTAGTTCGCGGTAATCCACGCACATGCGATCTTTTCCATTTTTCTTTTTGACTAATATTATTGGGCTTGAAAAAGGTGATTTACTTTCACGGATAAATTTATGCTCGAGTAATTCTTTGATTATTTCCCGAACTTTTTCGCGTTCAACTGGGCTCAATCGGTAAGGCCTGCGTTCGACACACTTGTTATCATCTTTTAAGCGTATTTCAAGCTCACCGGTATTGACGCGTGAGTGAGGGTAGCCGTGAATAAATAAGTGTTCGAACTTGTTTAACAAAATTTTCAATTCGTTGATTTGATCGTCATTAGTCAAGTCACAATCTAGGTTATCAAACTTTCCACTTTGAGATCGCACGTGGTAAACAACCGGTTGATGAACCAAAGTTGCACCCCAAGAGTTCACTATCACGCTTATGTTGTTTTTCTCCACAAGATTCATACCTATCAGAATGTCTGAGCACACTTCGTAGTCCGGCACCACGTGAAATTCAAGTTCTATCCGTAAACTATCGATGACACAAATAGTCGTCAATGTCGATAGAGATAACACCGTAAATTGACCTAATCCTTTCAAGTAGGTTACTCGATCAACTCTTTTCCCGGGTAGCTTAGCAGCTACAGACTCGCGTATTACGGAACATTCGGCTCCACTGTCAAAAATCGCGAGTATGTTTAAGTTCCCAGCTACCACTGCCATTGAATTTAATTTAGATGTACCTACACAGTTGACGTTTGAAACCACTGCGCGTTCTCGCTTATAACACGTTTCAAAAGTGTGGCCTGTTCTTGAACAGAACGTGCACGTAGGTTTATTATTTTGAGATGCGGTTTTATTATCCTATTGACGCGGTTGAGAATTATCATTTTTGTCACGGTAACGACAGTCACGTGCATCATGACCGGGCTTCTTGCAGATTTGACAAAACAACGAGGGTTTATCAAAACGTGATCGCTTAGCGGGACCCGGATGTGCACCCGACGTGCCCGGCTGAGGGCGCTTAACGCTTCGTATAGAGGATGCAACCGAAATAAGTTCGGGTACTGATGTGGCCCTAGCATTCAACAGTTCGATTCTCAACCGTTCATCTCCAATGCAACCGATAACTGCCTCAACCGCGTCATCATTTGATAACTTATCCCTAGTAATACGTCTCCATAATACCCAAGCTTGTGACAAGAACTGCGCGATATCTTTCGAATTATCATAATTATGCTCCCTAAAGCGCACAATGTCCCGGGAGTATCGATTCTCTGGTTCAAAAGTCGTTATCAGAACATCACGCAATTCCTGCCACGTGGTGGTAGACACAAGCCAATTGTCAACCCATAACCGCGCGCGGCCTTTAAGCAAACTACCAGCTTTCATTCTCACTTCATAATCGCTCAGGTCATAAGTTTCCATGGCTGTGGTCACATGTTGACACCACTCTCTAACCCCAATATTGGTGTCCGGATCGTATGACGGCAAAAACACATCATTTATTTTGACTTTGAGCGTATCTGGTTGTCGTGATGCGATCGGACATGTGCTTCATCATTTGCAACATCTGAGTGAAAAACTCCGTTGGCACCCCATTAACAGAAGCGGTTAAGTTTTCATTACTCAAGTCAGATGGACGGGCAGAAGTGGGGTGCAATCCCACTTCTGATAACGGAGTACCAGGACCATTTGGATTTTTAGAAACCGGGACGTCAGCAGAGCTGACGTCACCATCTCCTCCGCTAGGCTCACTCATTGCAAAATGAATACACACAATTGATTATCTACTTTATTTGTTTATTCTTATAAACGCAAAACAATTAAAAAAGCCTTAAAATCTAAATCAATAAATACAAATTGTACTCACGAGATATTCTAGTCAGAACGCCACTTGTCTTCACAAAATTCTTGTTCAAATGTGGCCTCGCAGCGGCTCGCCATTTCAATACCAAAAATGGCGTCGTCGTTGCGAAGTCATTACACATCTTTTTTTTACAAATTGCAGATAACATTAATTGAAGTAACAAACTATGATTTGTTAATTGGTTTTACTATTTCTAACACTCGATTTTAACATTGTTTTAATCATCTATCGTTTAAAACATTTACCTCAAAATTATTAAACGCGCGCCATTATTTTCGCTTGACACACAGTAGTTCAATCAACTATTTGTTAAACAATAATTAAACAGAAATTATTTTAAACCTAACGGATATCGCTTATAAATCAAGAAATGAATTTAGCAATAGATAACTTGTTTTTAAACCTAAGTTTAAATAAACCTTCCGTTATGGTTTGCTGTTATAGTAACCGCAAATCATAACACAGCTTTTTATATTGAAAAGTAGCAAACTGACTTCATTAAATAATTCTAAATTAATTGAAACCTATCCAGTCATATTCAACTGTTATATTTGAACTTAAAGTTAATATTTTCAAAGTTTACGTTAGTCTTGCGTCGACATATACTATAATAATAATTAATTTAGCATTTCATTAAACCTTACATTTGACATTTCATAAACATTACATCTCGTTTAACATTATATATTTTAGTACTGAATTTCTTTAAACATAATATCATTTATCATTATTACATTTATAATACATTTATCATTTCACTTAACAATTTTTACAAACAATAGTACATAGATACATTTCATGCGATTTAAAACATTTCATAAAACATGTAGGTACATTACATTTTACATTTCATGTAGCATTTTTTTTACATTTTATAATACAGTAGTACATACATACATTTCATGCGGTAAACATTTCATAGTACATTAGTACACCACATTTAACATTTAAATTTATTTATTTATTTAATTTAGCATTTCTTTTAACATTACATTTCATGTTAGATTTTACAAAATATTCTATTGGTAGGTAAACACTTTTTTTTTTTTTTAGTTAAATCCCCGTCTGGGTATAGACTTCCTCCAACTTTTTCCATGAGTTTGTCTTCTTCGCTTGCTTTGTCCAGTCCTTTCCCGCAATTTGTTTTATTTCAACTGCCCAACGTTCTCTCGGGCGGCCTCTGGCCCTCTTGCCGCTTGGGCCTTGCCATTGAGTAACCAATTGTGTCCATCTTCCATCTGTCATTCTCGCTACATGTCCAGCCCACTTCCACTTTGGGCGTTTCGTATGTAGAAGAGCATTATATTAGTTTTCTTGTGTATTTTTTTTTTATTTTTGCTTATCTTTCAGTCTTATATTCAGAATGCTTCTTTCCATCGCGCGTTGGGTTTTTTGTATTTTGTCTCGTGTATAATTGTTGTTAATCTAGGTTTGAGATCCGTAAGGTGGGCAGGGTAGCAGACACGAGTCCATGACTAATAATTATTTTGACTTTAGTATTTCTTTTAAACTCCAGAACTTATTCTATATCGAGTTGATTCTCTTATACATCTCATCTTTGTTTCTCGAATTATTTATGTAACACTTCAAGCACAAAAGTACAGAGGTGGACTTAATGCCATAGGCAATTTCTACCAGTCAACCTTTGGATGATGCAGAAACAAGCAGTGGTAGGTGTATATCTGAAAATAATTTTAATTAATACTAAGATTAGCTACAGGGATATATAAAATACTATAAAAATATATCAACATATAGATTAATGTAAATAGACATTTTTACGAATATACTAAAATAAAAACACAAACAATGGGGAACACATTACCGTTATGACGAAACTGCCAGCTTCTTTCGAATGTACTTGCGAACTTTAATTTTAAAAGATAAGCAATTGGTTGCCATCCTGATTTCCTGGGGAAGCGCATTCCACAGAGAAATAGACTGGACAAAGAATGATCGGTGAACGAACCAGTAACCTTCTGACTGACACGAGCAACTTGAGTATGCCATTTCATAGTGCGATCGATATGCAACCCAAGATCCTCTACCTCAGTGCTAAAAGGAACGACCGTACCGTCGAAAAGAACTGGTGGCAAGGTTGTACCATTCAACTTGCATAGACTGCGAGAACTGCCAATGATGATCGCCTGACATTAATTAGGATTTACTGCCACGCCAAATTTATCGTACCAGGTTTTTATTGCTATCAGATCCCGATTTAAATTGTCGATCAGATCTCGAATTTCTTCAACCCTCCCCTGACAGTACAACTGTAAGTCATCTGCATACAGATGATACGCACACTGAAGCTCAGAAGTAAGGAGATTAATAAAAATAGAAAACAGAAGAGGAGAAAGAATATCGCCTTGAGGAACACCAGTTTCCAAATCACAACAACATGATGAGGAATTTCCACATGAACTGACTGCTGGCGTTCTTGAAGGTAAGAGGAGAACCATTCCAGTGCTCCGGGAGAGTCCATAACACGGGATAAAATGGCTAAAAGGATGTCGTGACTAACGGTTTTGAAGGCATTCGAGAAATCGACCAGCACCAGTACCGTTACCTTGGTGTCTTCCAGTCCTGCCCTAATATCGCCAGTCACTTTAAGAAAGGCGGAAACAGTGTTGTGCCCGGGCCTGAACCCAGATTGAAGTGGGCTGATAAACGAGTTCCAATGGACAAAATTGGAGAATTGTTTGTGCACACAGGCCTCGATCACTTTGGATAGAACGGGAAGGATCGAAATGGGTAGGAAAACAGGGATTAGCGACCTTGGGTAGTGGACAAACATAGGTTTTGCGCCACAGGGAAGGAAATATTTCGGTAAAAAGGGAAAAATTCACAATGTGGGTAATCGCAGGTAGGAGTTCATCCAGAAGAGTTGTGATCATACCACGGGTGATATTATCACTACCCACTGCTTTCGACTTGATGGACAGAATGATCTTTTTGATCTCTCCCGGTTCAGCTGGAACGAAGCAAAAGTGGTTAATATGAGGACGCGTTAGACCATAAATTAGGGACAAAGTTTGTTGCTTGATTAAGCGATTCATGGAGGAAGCAGAAGAAAAATGCCAGTCAAGCTCGCCCAGGTCAATAGAGTTTGGAAGGTCTAAATGTCACGGCTTGCCGATACCCAGAGTTACAAGAAATTTCCAAATATCGGCAGAAGAGGAAGAAGTATCTAGAATGTGGCAGCGTTTACCGATGCGTATCATCTGGTTGCATCTATTCCTTACAACCTTGTATAATGACCAGTTCTCGTCAGTACGATTCCTCTTAAATTTACGGAATGCCCGGTCCCTACATCGCATTGCCATCCGTATCCCTCTTGTCATCCATGGAGCAGGAGGACGTTTTAGTTTAACTTCTTTGATGGGAGCATGAATATTGTAGAGGTTGACCACAACATCGTTAAATATCGCAACCTTATCGTCCACTAAAGAGGCTTCCAACATAGGATCCCAACCAATCACAGATGCATCTGTGATTCCTTCTTAACTTCTTCAACATTCGTCCCCGCAAAACAACGCCTGTACAGAACTTACTGAAAGAAATGCGTTTTGATAAATATATGTAGCTGTCCACATACTCTAGTCTATGTGTTTCATTCATTAGTGTAGGATTTTGAACAGCGTTAGTTAATACTTTTGTTTTGGCTGTGTTAAGTTGTAATCCTATATTGTTGCTAGCCCCCCATAATTCTGCTATCATTTCTTTCAATTGGCTAGACGATTTTGAGAAGAGAACTATGTCATCCTCGATTCGAAGGTTGCTGAGGTATTTTCCGTTAATATTAATCCCTTTTTGTTCCCAGTTTAAGTGTTGCATTATGTGTTGTAGAACAGATATGAAGATCGTAGGTGTTAGCGGATTTCCCTGTTTTACGGCTTTACATACTATTCGTATTTTTGGCCCCAACCGGTCTAGCTTTACGCGGCTTACCCAGGCCCCCTGCGCGCACAATTGCCAAAATTGGGACTTGAACGAAAAACAACGCCCAATTCTGGCATTTTATTTTTTGTTGACAGCGCCCTCTGTTTTATCTTTTAGAATTTTTCTAACGAAGCGACATCCTTCGTTCTTGTATTGATAGAAAGCCATTGAAATATCTCATATTTTAGGCAGATGGCGTTGTTTCCAATCAGCTTAATTAAAATTTTATACGCTGTGGAAAAAGTTGAATTTTGAGTGAATTAATTGCTGTTTATTTTTTCTGTGGTTGTGTTTTGAAGTGATCGTTGTAGGAAATTGTTATTTGTTTAGTAAGTAATATTATGTATAAGTATATATATGTAAATTGGATGATGAAATCAATAGTTAGTTTATAATTTTGTCAGAAAAATCTATAAATTTATAAAAACGTGATAAAACTATTAAATTGGTAGTTTGTACGTAAGTCATTGTGAATTATGATGTACGATACGTAATTAAATTAAACATACCATTTAGATAAGATTTCGAAGTTGTGAAATGATTTATTTACGTTGCGCCAGAGCGTTGTAGGTACATTTTTTTACTACAAATTTGGTACACGCGATGTTATTATTATTTGTATATCAAAACTTTGTGTGAAGAGTGGTCACTATTATGATGTCATTTGATGCCTACTGAGTAAGGCTACAATTTAGGTTCAAAAAAACATAGGGTCATCGCTTTAAATTTTGAAATAATACAAGTTTTATTTTGTTTTGGCTTATAAAACACAAAGGCAGTCATTCAAAGTTACGAAACAACTTGCGTTGTGAAGCTTGCTCCATACACTTGAGTAAACAGTCATTAGTTTACTATCAGTTCATAGAAACTTTTTGTTTACACGCCGAGCGTCGGTCACCCGACACCCCGCCGCTCGTAAAAAAAGAATCGGGTTTTAGGTATTTAACCGTCAGCCGCTACTTACCTAACGTGGCACGAGCGTGCAGATGGTTACGCTTTTTCTATAGATGTCGTTTAAGATATCAATATACATTTTTGGTATGCCTTGATTGTCTGTTGCTTGCCATAAGCTTTCGTGGGATATGGAGTCAAAGGCCTTCGCGTGGTCGATAAAAGCCAAGTATAAGGGTTGTTCGAGTTCTTGGAATTTTTCTATAACTTGTTCTAAGGTATGAATGTGGTCGATGGTACAAAAACCTCTTCGAAAGCCGGCTTGTTGTGGCTGAAGCCGGTTGGTGTGTCAATTTCTGGCTCAATTCTATTATTTAGGCAGGCTGCGAATAGTTTATAAATAGACGGCAGAAGGCTGATAGGTCGGTAATTACTTGCATCCCTCAGGTCTCCTTTCTTGTACAAGAGTATTATTCTGGGCTCAGCCCATTTTGTAGGCACTTTCTGTTCTACGAGGACTTTATTAAAAAGAATTGTGAGCGGGCTAGCCACAATAAACTTCAAAAGCTTGAGAGCTTCGTTTGGTATATTGTCGTGTCCAGGACTTTTTTCTTGTTTAAATCTATCTCATCATTCATCATTTCAGCCGAAAGACGTCCACTGCTGGACATAGGCCTCCCCCAAGAGGGGGGTTTTGCCATAATCGCCACGCTTGGCAGGCGGGTTGGCGATCGCAGTAGGGTTGTTATAAAACACAGAGAACGCTGCTGCCCATTCTCTGGTAAGTCCCTTAGTCGCCTCTTACGACACCCACGGGTAGATATGGGAAAAATAAATCTATCTATTTGCATTATTATTTCAGGTTCGTCAAAAGGTTTGACTGTTGGTGGTGGCTTTGTAATTTCCTCTTGATTTTCGGGTTGTTTTAGCTTTTCATTTCGGCTTTGGTGGCTGTAGAGCTCTTTGTAGAAGTCTGAGGCTATTTTGACAATATCTTCCTTTGTATGCGTTCCTTTTGAGAACTTTTTGTTCCTAGTTTTGGTATCCATGCTTTGTTAGTATTGAGTTGTTTGTACGCTCTTTTTTGGCTTCCAGATTTCAGTATGTTGGTTTCTATTATTTTCATCATATGGCTTTCGTAGTCTTTTTTGAGAAGTTTGTTTGTGTTCTTGTAAAGGCTTCAAAGTTATCGCTTCTCTTCTTTACTTTTTGCTGGTTTGCCTTGTCCATTCGTCTCTTTATTATATCCTTTGTTTCTACTGAAATTATGTCTTTTGTTTCTTTTATGAAACTTATTTTATTTAAACTTAATTTACTAACTTAATTTATCATAATAAGATTCTACGTCGTCAGTTTCGTGACAAATTTCTGCGCTTACTGTTGTCTTTAGTGCGTTTAAGAAAGTATTTATGTATTCTTTGGCTTTCAAAATGGTTTGTTTATTGCCGAATTTTGATCTGCTTTTCTCCTGGTTTCTTCAGATAAATGTACCTCGTATTAGCCGATGGTCGCTCGGAAATCAAAAGGTTGTTGTTCACGGTTTCTATATTATTCAAACTTTCTGGCCTATTACTGAGAATATAATCAATTTGGTTTTTTATGTTTCCATCTGGACTAATCCAAGTTCAGTTTTTTTTTTTTTTTTAATTTTGTATTTATTACTGTTAGTTTGTTTTCCAATGCATACTTAGACGATCGCCGCTATTATTTCTGTTTCCATAGCCGTACGGTCCCATCACTACATTTTCGCCCTGCTTTCGCTGTCTAATTTTTGAAGTTCAGTCACCCATTATAATAAGTATTCCGTTGGCGAGGATTTGAGCTGCTTATAATTGGTCATAAAAGGATGTTATTTCTTCTTCTCGTGTACTTGTACTAGTGATATCTTTTGTGTTTCAAATTTAAGGTTGAGTAAACACACTCTTCTTGATAGTTCTATGTAGTTTTCAATGTTTGACTTATATTTCTTTTTAATCAAAAAGCCAACTCTGTACAGGCCCTTTGTTTCTCCTGTATGGCGAAATATATGTTTATCTAGTTCTATTATGTGACTTCCAGTTCTTCTGACTTCAGCTAGACCGATAATATTATATTTAATTTTGTTTAAGGAATGTTTGGGTATAATCATTAATTGTGGAGAGAGGAGCGATCTTACATTATATGTGCAGATGTATAGTTGTTGGTGTGTTGGAGGGATATTGTCTATATCGCCCGCGGTGACAAGCCGTATTGGGAGATCGTGGGAGTGGGCCAGCTGTGGTTGCTATAGGACTGGGGTATTTTCTTCTTCTAGAGAGTTGAAGGTAAACTTCGGTTTTTGTATTATAAACTGGCCCATATTCATGTTAACTGTCTTGTTCCTTTTAGTCGGTTGTTTTTTATTGGTATGCTGACTTTCTTCCCTATTATTTGTGGTTAGTTCTGGTGAATCACCAGTTGGGTGAATACAAAGCAATAAATCAGAAACTAGTAAATTTTTATAATTTTTCAATTAATGTTAGTGTTCCTAATAGAATCATCTATTAGGAACACTTACTTATAGTGCCTGTAATGTAAGAATCACCAATCAAAATTAATGATAGCCGTTCTTTATGTGAATTTTAAGGTCTACACGTGAATATATCAGTGCATGGCGTGAAGAACTTGATAAGTCCAAAACGTCAATTTTGCAGGGCCGCGATTTTAATGTTTAACTTTTTCTCCAAAATCCGTTTTTATCTTATACTCGTCTTTTAAAACTTGATTTAAGGATAATTTTATTAATAACTTTTAAATTATTTTAGGTTTTTTTTTTTATATCATCTTATTTTGTATGATGTTAGACTTATCAACTTATTCACCAAAGACTTATCAACCTATTCCCCATAGATTAGTACCCAAATCAGTGAAAACATTATTTAATTTAATACCTAAAAATCAGTTTTTCTGCATAACTGAAATGTCTAAATTGATTTAAGGGTAATTTTATGTGGTTTTTCAAAAAAAGTTATTTTTTTCTGTCTAATTATCTCATACTGACTTAATATTTGCTGTAAATTGATTCTCATAAACATGTGTCTTCCATATCTGGATTAATTATCTACGTCGAGATCACTGGTCTCGATCCTGATCTCGACGTAGAACATTAAGACCACGAACTGTGCTCCCGCACAGTTCGTGGTCTTGATGTTCAAATAGAGTTCACGAAATCATCAATTAACTGCATTAATGTTTTTTTCTTTTCTGCACTGATTGGCAATGGTTGACTAGATATCTGAGTCAATTTGAAAGAATATACAGCAATCTTCCTTCTTTTCTTAATATTGATTGATTTAAAAGGAGTTTCAAGATCAAGGTTGTCTTTGAATTGTATTTGGTTGTCTTTACTATATTGTAACCATTTAATAGGTTTTAATAAGCCGACTTAAATACCTATTCAAACTTAAACGGTATTCGCTGCCGCTGTGGGTAGAAGTGCATATAGATGGTAGCGAAATCCGCTTTAGTGTGAACAGTAATATTACCGCATACCCACTCGGTTTTCTCTACCGCAGACGGTAGCGAATACTGCTTAGGTTTGAATAGGCCTTAACTTAGAAATAACATGACAACTAGAAATATTCAACTTGTGGCCATTCCGTTGTCCCGTGAATATGATGACAAGTCTAGATGTTTATTAAAATATGTGGAATCCCAACGGGATTCAATAAAAACCATATTTTTGTTTTGATTCGTCATATTAATGTGAGTACTACTAAGATAACACTAAATATCATATAGCTATCCATTGACAATAACTTAATATCTAATTATGACTTATTATCATATAGGATTTATTGTTTTCATCAAGCTGAAAAAGTATAAATTGACATATCAAGTTACGTACGTTTTATCAAACGTTTAATTGAACCGTATAGTCCAAGCACAGTATCATACACACCTTCTGGGCGATCATCACCATCCATACCATCGTTACCCACACCTTTATCACCCCCCATTATTAGTTAAAATACAATTTTACCCACTTCGACCTTGAATGCTGCGCGGGGGGAGATATTTATTTATTTAACACTTCAAGCACAAAAGCACAGAGGCGGACTTAATGCCATAGGCATTTTCTACCAGTCAACCTTTGGGTGATGCAGAGACAAGCAGTGGTAGGTGTATATCTGAAAATAATTTTAATTAATACTAAGATTAGCTACAAGGATATATAAAATACTATAAATATATATCATAATTTAGATTAATGTAAATAGACATTTTTACAAATATACTAAAATAAAAACACAAACATTGGGGAAAACACTACCGTTGTGACGAAACTGTCAGCTTCTTCCGAATGTACTCGCGAACTTTAATTTTAAAAGATAAGCGATTGGTTGCCATCCTGATTTCCTGGGGAAGCGCATTCTACAGAGAAACGGACTGGACAGAGAATGATCGGTGAATGAAGTCAGTGCGGTGAGAGGGACATTGAAGCATACGGTTTTGCGATGATCGCAGGCTCCTACTATGGTTGGCACAAATATACTGAAAGTGGGGAGCAAGGTAACTAGTGGAAGTGAGAGAAACAAGAAAAGAGAAAACAAGGTGGTAAGCGCCCTTTGCTCCCTACGCTGACGTATGGGCAACCACTTCAAAAGAGTCCGGTGCTCGGAAACATGATCATATTTACGCAAATTGAAAACGAATTGAATGCAGTTATTTAGAAGACGGTCAAGTTTGTCTGATAGTTTGTGGATATTTACCTCTTTGCCCGCGTCCACCAAGGCTTCAAAAGCAAGAGTTCGCATGAAACGGAGTAAAAATAAATAAATCTATAAGTAAATCTATTAATCATGCGAACTTACCTACACATAACTAAATTAGAGAACGACATGACGACATATAGACAACAATTGCATGCACTGCATGGTTTCAGAACAAAGAATGTCAGACCAAAGAAGAACCATAGTTAGGCATAAACTTTTATCTCAAGAAGTTATAGATCAATTAAAAGAAAACGTACGAAAAAATTAGTACAAGAAGAAACAGTAAATTATACAGATAATATTAATATCACACAAAACATAAACGAAATTATCCATCAAGAACAACCACAATTGCTTAGTCAATCGCAACTTATTTATACATAATCTCAACCGTACAACTAATCACAAGCTTACACACAAATAACACACATCCACACAAACCGAATCTATTATCCTAACGCTAGAAAATGACATTGAGACCGTAGTCGTCCCAGATCAACACTTTACAACAGATACGTATATCCAAGAAATTATTGATAAATTTAGAACAACAATAACACAATAGTCTGGTGTGGACTCAGCAACTCGACCCAGGTTACCTAAACTTAAATACAAACCTAACCTATTTCGTCTAGTTAATTTATTTAATCAGAATATACTCACACAATTTATATCTGACGACACAGAGCTTATAGACATAAACCTACTTATATATTGCACAGCCGTAGTTAGTAGTTAGTAGTAAACAGCGCAAAAACGATAACGCGATATTTACCACAAACGAAAAATTGTTTTATAGAAACCTACACAAACCACAAACAGACACAATCGATGAAAATAACACAAACACACCTAACCTACCTACAAAAGAACAACTAGAAGCATATTGGGCTAGCATTTGGGAAGAGCAAGTACAAGACAACGACAAAGTATAGTGGATAGCGGAAGAAAAAGCAAAATGGAGAGCTATTGACAAAATGGAATTTGTAGAGGTAGCAGAGACCGACATTTCACATATAACAGCTAGATTACATAATTCGAAATCACCTCGTATCGACAAAATACATAATTTTTGGTACAAAAATTTAACTTCATTACATAAATCTATTGCAAAAAATTTGACAGAAATTGTATAGGACAACGGAACACATCTGCATTTATTGCAACAAGAATTACTTACATGCTACCCAATACTAAAAATTCACCTCAGCCTTGCCAATACCGACCAATTACATGCCTACCCACAATTTACAAAATATTAACATCTTAATTACAAAAAAGAGTTCACACATCTAACTACATAACATAATCGCAGAGGAACAGAAGGGATGAAGGAAGGGCCACATGGGACTCAAAGAACAGCTGATTATTGATTCTACCATACATAAACACGCCACTTCAAAAAACAGAAATCTTCATTGCACTTATATAGACTACAAAAAAGCTTTTGACAGCGTTCCTCATTCTTGGTTGATACAAATATTAGAGATTTATAGAAATAACCCGAAAATAATTGATTTCATGCGCCATATAATGTTACAGTGGAAAACAACACTACAAATAAATTGTAACCACAATAATTTCATAACACGACTAATATCAATTAAAAAAGGCATCTACCAAGGCGACTCCCTGAGCCCCCTTTTTTTGTGTTTTTTTAGGATGGGTAATCATGAAATTACCCCAAATCGCCGGTACGAGGACACGGCGCTACGACCCAAGCGGGGCAGACCCACACAGTGTGCTGCACCGTGTCCTCTGGACGATCCTCGCAATCGAAACACCCGGGCGTTTCCTCCCGCCCGATTCGGTGCAGGAACCTCCCGAAACAACCGTGTCCAGTGAGGACCTGCGTCAGGCGGAAGGCGAGGAAGCCGTGGCGCCTCTCTAGCCACTCCTCAAAGAGGGGACTTATCGCCACACACACGGGGTTGTGACAGTCGCTCTCTCCATGTCGCCATGAGATCGCGCCGGAGGTCTGTCCGCTGAGCGGCGATTTGCCGCGGCAGCGGAGTTTCCTCCCAAAGTAGTGCCTCCGCGCGCCATTCGTGCATGCGCGCGAGGACTATCGCCTCCAGATCCTATGGTGGCAATCCGGCAAGGAGGCTCGCCGCCTCGCCGGAGATCGTGCGGTACCCCCGGACCAGCTTTACGGCTATCACTTTTTGGGGCGCGTTCAGGTAGTGGGCGACTTGCCGCCTCAATGACCGCGATCACACCGGGGCCCAGTAAAGGGCCATGGACCGCACGACCCCCGCATAGAGCCTCCGGCAGGAGGCGTTTGGACCCCTCAGGTTGGGCAAGAGCCGCTTGAAGGCAGCCCCAAAACGCAAACGTCGGAAATGCTCCACTAAGTTCCACCGGCTGTCGAGGACGAGTCCTAGGTACATCAACGTCGACCTAACGCCGATGGAGACCCCTCCTGCCGTCAGTAGGGATCCCGATGGTGGCGCATTCTGAGGCCCATGAAAACACATGGCCTCGGACTTGTGCAATGCCACCTGACGACGTTGAAGTACCTAGGACTCGTCCTCGACAGCTGGTGGAACTTCGTGGAGCATTTTCGACGTTTGGCTCCCAGACTGGAACGGACCGGGGCTGCCTTCAAGCGGCTCTTGCCCAACCTGAGGGGTCCAAACGCCTCCTGCCGGAGGCTCTACACGTGGCCCCGGTGTGGGCGCGTTCTTTGAGGCGACAAGCCGCTAACTACCTGAACGCGCCCCAAAAGGTGATAGCCCTGAGGCTAGTCCGGGGGTACCGCAAGATCTCCGGCGAGGCAGCGAGCCTCCTTGCCGGATTCCGCCATAAGATCTGGAGGCGATAGTCCTCGCACGCAAGCACGAATGGCGCGCGGAGGCACTACGTCGGGGGGAAACTCCGCTGCCGCGGCAAATCGCTGCTCAGAGGACAGACCTCCGGCGCGATCTCATGGCGACATGGAGAGAGCGACTGTCACAACCCCGTGCAGGGCACGCCACCATAGTGGCGATAAGTCCCCTCTTTGAGGAGTGGCTAGAGAGGCGCCACGGCGCCCTCGCCTTCCGCCTGACGCAGGTCCTCACTGGACACGGTTGTTTCGGGAGGTTCCTGCACCGAATCGGGCGGGAGGAAACGCCCGGGTGTTTCCATTGCAAGGATCGTCCGGAGGACAACACGGTGGAGCACACCGTGGAGGTCTGCCCCGCTTGGGTGGAGCACCGCCGTGTCACACAGAACACAAAGGGCAAAGAAGGAACATGGATGGGTTTTAGCCAGTAGAAGTCTGACACTCCCTTCCGCTCCGCCCAGAGCGGGGGGGTCATTTGATGATTTCCCGTCCGGAAAAAAAAGGTCTTATATCTCCTTTTGTAGTGACCATGAAAATGTTGTTACAAAAAATGTGGTTAGACAACCTTTCATGGGACGAACCGTTGACTCTGGAACTCAACACAACTATTAATGCTATTGTTAAAAATCTCCATCTTCTAAATAATTTGCGTATCCCACGTTTTGTTATGTCCGATGCTTATCAGACGTTAGAACAAAATTCGTGTGGCGCCGATTAAACCTACCACGATTCTGAAGTTGGAACTATGTGGTGCGGTAGTGGGAGCTCGCGTGTGTGAGATGGTGGTCAAATCACTAAATTTGATCGAGTTTATTGTTGGAAAGACTCGACCATTGTATTGGGATGGTTGCCCTCTAAACTTCAGCCATTTGTACGCAATCGCGTTGCTGAAATTCTAGATAAGACAGGAAACTCCCATGTCCTAACTGGCAAGAACCCAGCAGATCTAATATCTCGTGGCGTGGATATTGATGCTTTTCAGGGTTTACATCTGTGGTGGTCTGGCCTTGACTTCTTGAAGGACGATCAGTCCAACTGGCCATCTCAACTTAAATGTTTAGAATTCGAGACATTGCCTGAAACGCGACCTCAAGTTTCATTGAACGCTGTTGTAGAAAGTAGTTCTTGCAATTTATTTATAGATTTTAAGCGTTTCTCTAATTATTTAACACTTGTTCGTTCCGTTGCATATGTGTTGAGATTTGTAAGAATTTGTAAAAAAAATCCTGTAATTAGTAATTTGCTATCAGAAGAAGAACTACGGGAAGCATTAAATGTTAATATTTTAAAATGTCAAATGTATTCGTTTCCAGAGCACAAATTACTTGCAAACAAACAAAGTTAACCTTCAAAAAGCGCCCTTATCAAATTTAATGTATATTTAGACAGCAATAACATGTATAATGCGTGTCAGAGGACGCTTAGAGAATTCTGACTTCTCAATAATAACACCCTATTATTTGACAGTCCACTCATGTATTTACAAAGCTATTGTTTAATTTCGAGCACAAGAGATTAATGCACGTAGGCCCACAGTTATTATTAGCGTAAATAAGGGAAACGTATTGACCTATAGGCGGCCGAAATTTGGCTTGCTATCATAACTGTGTGCGCTGTTGTCGTATGAAGGGTAATGTAGTTACCCCGTTAATGGGGAATTTGCCGCAGTAACGTCTCCGTCTAGGAGGCTACCCCTACGAAAGTGTTGGCGTAGATTATGTCGGCCCTATCATGTGTGCGCCAGTCGGCAAGGCCGCGGTTGTAGGCTAGTAAAGGTGTACGTGGCGATAATTATTTGCTTCACCACCAAGGCTTTACTTGGAGCTAGTAGGTGACCTAACTAGTAATAAATATTTACTGGCCCTTGTATAGGTTTATTTCGCGAAGGGGAAAACCCGTTAACATTTTATCCGACAATGGCACCTCATTCGTTGGAGCGTACAACGATTTATCGAAATTTTTAAAATCAATTTGCGATTCCTTAGGTGCAAGTTTGGCTAATGATGGAGTTAAGATGCACTTTATTCCCGCTTATACTCCTCACTTTGGCAGACTCTGGGAAGCGGGTGTAAAGTCGACCAAATACCATTTAAAGCAAGTGTTGAGCAATTGTAATCTCACGTTCGAAGAACATAACACAACGCTGATCCAAATTTAGGAGATTTTGAACTCTGGTCCATTGACGCCGCTGTCCGCTGATCCTGCTGACCTTAAACCTCTGACTCCAGGACATTTCCTTGTCGGTCGACCGCACTTCACTGCCACAGCGAGATATTCAGGAACACTTCATTTATCAGTAAACTCGTTTTCAAAGGATCGACCAATTCCGCCAGCATTTCTGGGTCCGGTGGAGTAAGGAGTTTGTTTCCGAGTTGCAGCAGAGATCAAAATCCTGCAAAGATGAATTGAAACTGGATTAACTGGATAACCCCTCCCCCCCCTCCTTTAAGTGTAGGTAGAATTGTCGCCGTCCACCCAGGATCAGACGCCATCGTTCGTGTGGCTGACATCCGGACTACTGCTGGAGTAATAAGTCGGGACTTCAACAGAATTTGCTCACTACCCGTCTATGTTGATGTTTGTTGAAAGAGAATCTTTCAACGCCCAGGGGCATGTTGGAGCGCCTGATGCATTCGTCATAGCAGCGAGCGACAATGCATCCTGTTTAAGTTATAAGTATTTAATGTAATAATTGCCTAGTCATTACAGCTTGTGTCTTTAATACGCTAGTACACCATTTTTTAGTAACTCCAAATTATCCTCGTTTTATTATAACCATAATTATGGTTGCTCCCGTACAATAGTAATATCAATTACATTTCATATGTGAAATATTGATACAAAAAAAAAGACATTATTATTATTTCCTTTATTTATATTTATACAAATTATTTACATTTTTAAATATTCCTTTAAAAACAATATAAAAAACATTTAAAAATATAAAAAAATTGTAGCACACCGGTATCGGGAACAGGGTCCAACCTACCGGTCAGGGCTCCAGAGAGAGAAACCTCCTAACAATACGAGCCGTGTCCAGAAGTACCGCTTTCTGAATCAAGCCCTTGATCCAGCTGTCTAACGAGAGCCTCCTCAGGTATTGGTCGAGGCTCTTGGCAATTAAGCCATGGGCTGAGACGACTTTACCCTTCTCGGTGTGTCTATAGATACCCACATAAACTGGAAATCCCATGTACAGAAAATACGAGCTAAACTGTCAACATTCTCATATGCCCTACGCGAACTTAAAAAAACTACCAACCTGCAAACAGCACTAGTCGCATACTATGCATATGCTCAGGCATGGCTCAGCTATGGGGTCATGCTGTGGGGTAATAGTACAGATTCACAAACCATATTTATTTTACAAAAGAAGCTAATCCGAATTATAACAAACATAGAACACACAGACAGCTGCAAACCACACTTCCTAAAACACAAAATACTCACACTCCCTTGCTTATATATCTTGGAAATATGTAAATTTGTCAGAAAACACCCAGATTTTTACACTAATTGCGAAGAAACACAAACAAGATACACCTTGCGACATAACAAAAACAAAATAAACAAACCTCAATCCAGACTAAATATGCACTCAACCAGCCCTTTAATTATGTCCATAAAAATTTATAATAAATTACCGAATAACATTAGAGAACTAAACAAAACACATATATTTATTAATAAATGTAAACAACTTCTGGAATCCAAGGTATATTATTCAGTAAAAGAGTTTTTAGATGACAAATCAATTCCAAAATAAAATTATCCCCCCTCTTAAACACCAAACATTAAAAATATATAATTATAATATTAATACATAAATAATATACCATAATTAAATAACAATATTAATAATAATGATAATTTCGAACTATACTATACATTTGAATACTTAGATAAATACATAAGCTCACATATCTTTTTATAAGAATTGTTATTTTATTTTTTATTAAATTTAATATCTTTATTTATATTAATACAAATAAATGATCTCAATAGAATTATAAGTAACTACTAACAATACATTTTAATAGGTACATAAGTTTACAAAATTCTATAAGAATTGTGTTATTTTTAATTTTTAATTTTTATTTTATACATTTTAATTTTTAGGTTAATACCATGTTGCTGTGCCCTAACAGGGTCCATAATTGTACCTTAGCTGTAAGCTTTTTATAACATCTTTTATGCACATTATGGTACGCAAAATAAATGAATATGAATATGAATATGACTATCGGCACAATGACCGCTGATTCCACATCCCACATGTCGACAACCTCGCGAGCCAAGTCAAGATACTTGATTTTCTTATCTTTCTCGGCTTTCACGAGGTTCTCATCATGCGGGACCGTTATGTCAACAATCATTGCGCGCCGCTCTGATCGATCCACCACCACTATATTAGGCTTATTGGCTACAATAGTGCTGTCAGTGATGATGGATTGATCCCAGTACAATGTGATACTGCCATCTTCGAGAACTGCGTCGGGCACATACTTATAGTACGGCACTTCCGATTCCACAAAGTTGTATTTTAGAGCAAGTTGCTGATGGATAATCCTGGCTACAAGGTTGTGTCTATGCAAGTACTCTCCGTTAGCCAGACGAGAACACCCGGAGATAATGTGACGGATTGATTCGCCTGGACGGTGGCCCGACATATGTACACCGTACCGTCCTTCACAATAAATCTCCGGTAGTTATTCGTCATCATAACTTCATCCATAATTGCACAGACAAAACCTTCGGTTTCTCCGAAGAGGTCCCTGGAACGTAGACAGGCTACGGACGCTGATAGGTCTACATCGGGCCCATGCAGGGCCCGGAAAAAGCGTCCGTGGAGCTCCTTACTCTAGTCATGCTAGTGAAGGAGGTGGCGGGACGTGAGAGGGAAAGAGCCTCACGTCCCAGCCGCCGCGGGAGACGCCCTGGGCGTCGGGGGTCACGTGGTGGCCCCCGGCCACCGTAGGCGCGGGCCTGTGGACGGCGAGTTATGGGTTAGGTCGCCGTCCAGCCGTCTTATGACGACAGGCCGTGCCACGCGCGCCTCAAAGAGATGTCATCAACCACGTAGGGGTCCGCACGGGCCGATGCCTGCCAGGGCTGCGGGACTGTTCGAAAGAGATACCGCGGCCCTGGAACACAAAGGGCTCCCTTCCGCTCCGCCCAGCGGGGGAGGGGGTCATTCGATGATTTCCCATCCTAAAAAAAAAAGCTCCTTACTCTGCCATACCTCCATGCGGTCGTTAGTGTCAAGCACTACAGGTTTGCGCCAGTTCTCTTTAGCCAAGGAGAGCGGGGTAAGGCCCTTGTCCACCGCGACCACATCTCGATGCATCCCCACGTCGGTTTCAAGGAAATATTCCCTGAGACTGCATATCTCGCGATTGTGGAGAGTCTTAGCGTTATTATTATTGATATTACATAATATTTTTATGTAATATCAATGTCGCATATCACGAGCCAACGTGAAAATCGGGATTTCACATATATTTACTGACACTTCTTCCTCAAAAATATTCTATCTACATAAATAGGTTAATACTCACGGGCATCGTACGGCCTGCGAAACACTGCGCGCCATGCGCCCATCTACGTGAGTTTCGAAGCCCTATTTGACTATGTTGGGGGAAGATTTTGGAAAAAAAATGATACACGTGTCTCATAATATTGATTGAAGACTGTGTACACCAATTTTCGAGTCAATCGACTCAGATAATATAAGGTTTCACAAAAAATTCAACACCCCGTTTTAGCCTCTTGTAAAATTTCGGGCACCCTTTCTTAGTAGATACCTAATCCTCACAAAGAATTTTTCTTTCCTGTCTTTAAGACCAGTGGTTTAGGCTGTGCTATAGAAAATTGATGACCGACTGATATATCAACCAGTCAGTCATCAATTTTCTATGAAATTAATTATTCTCGGGCTCGATTGACTTGAAAGTTTATCGATCCCGAGAATAATTAATTTCATAGAAAATTCAACACACCATTTCACCCTCTTAGGGGTGGAGCTTCGAAAATCTCTTTCTTGGTGCATACCTACTTTTCACAAAGAATACACCCTTAAAATTGTAAGTCTCTAGGACCGGGGTTTGGGCTGTGCGTTGATATATCACTCAGCCAGTCAGGACTTTGAATTTTATATGTTTTTTATCGTTTTGATTTTAAAAATACAAATTACACGACTCGTAGACTATTATAGTAGGAGTGTGTAAAACTATAACGCAATCTTATAGTGCACTAGCGACCCGCCCCGGCTTCACACGGGTGGAATATATATATATATAAACCTTCCTCTTGAATCACTATCTATTACTGTAAACCGCATCAAAATTCGTTGCGAAGTTTTAAGAATCTAAGCATACATAGGGACAGACAGACAGCAGGAAGTGACTTTGTTTTATACTATGTAGTGATGAAACAAAATAAAGCCTGATGTGCTGTCCACCTCCACCGTACCTATAGATATCTGCTTAAACTTTTTAACCCATCCATCTTCCAGAAGTCATCGGCTATAGAGAAGTGCTAAACGTGCGAAGCCGGGGCGTGTCGCTAGTAATTACTAAAACCTCCTACCTACTATAAGCCATTTTGGGTTCCGTGATTAGAAATGGACTACTGGAACCAATGGACTATTGTATTGTCTCCTAAGCAATATAATGCCGTGTGTAGTTAATAAGGCTCCTGTGTGTACTATACATCCCGACATGACCAAGGCTTTCAGCTTCGTAAACCATGACGTTCTTTTGGAAAAACTATATAATTACGATACAAGGGGAAATGTCCTAGACCTAATAAGCTCCTATCTTACTGGATGAACTCAACATACAAAAATGTCCAGAATATGCCTTGAAACCAAATGTGAGCTTAGATATCCATCACCCCGTAGGGAGGTCAAATACGGTGTACCGCAGGGGAGTGTTTTTGACCTCCTCTATTTCTCCTATATATAACGCCACTGCCACGACAGACACGACAACCCATGGTATTATTTGCAGACGATAGTACAGCGTTAGTTAAGTGTACCAGTAAGGAAAACTATGAAAGGGAAATTAATAACACATTAGAAACAATAATACATTGGCTTGATTAAAAAAACTTAATAATAAATCAAAAAAAGACGAAAGTAAAGCACTTCTACCAAAGAATACGCGCTGATGATATAAATGTTAGTCATAATGGTCAAAAAGTGGAAACAACTAGACGTACGTAAGAAATTTCGCGAAATTATAATTTTTCGAAATTTCTAGGCATCCTGATTCACAACAATTTGACTTGGAAACCGCATGCCAATGAAGTATGTAAAAAGTTAAATAAATCAGCCTATGTACTGTCACTGGCAAGTGCCCAGCAACATTCCTTCAATTACTTTGAACGGCGCAAATATAAAGCAGGTGTCCAAGTTTAAATATCTGGGCCATATACTTGTTTACGACCTTAAAGACGATGATAACGTGGAAAGGAAGCACAAGGCGTTGGCAGTCCACGGGAACATGGTGGTACGCAGATTTTTTCGTTGTACCGATCAGGTCAAAATAACCTTGTTTAAAACGTACTTTCAAGGCCTGTACACAGGAAGTCTGTGGTTTCGCTGTTGCTGGGGACGCTAGATGCCTTGCGCGTCCAATACAACAATGTTTTCAGGATGATGTTGAAACTCCCTTGTTTCTGTAGTGCCTCGGGGATGTTTTCCCAATCGTGTACAGATGGTTTCCATGCTATCATCAGGAAAAAGGTGGCATCGCTTGTGAGGAGGATTCGGGGGAGTAGCAATAGCATCCTGAATGTCGTGGCTGAGGATCCGAGAGCTCCTGTGCTGAGGCATCTCATGCGGAATCATTGTCCATGAAATGCCTCGTAAGTACATGACTCACTAACTTCTCTGCTATTATATATAAAATTTGTTACTAACTCTAGTGTCTAAGTTGTAATTACTAACAAAAATGGTTCCTATGTTGTCCCAAATAAAACAAATTATTATTATTATTTTTGGAAAGTGTTTTTCTTTTCAGCCCTTAGACTGGATTTCAGCTACATTTGCGGGCCAAAACCAAAGCAAATGCTGCGTGTGGTGTGATAGTTTTATGAATGTTTATGTGTTGTGATGAGGTCCTATCTCGTTCTCTTCTATCTGCATGAACTTCCTAACGATTCTAGTAATGTAGAGGGTTTCTTTAAGGTCTAATAATTTTAAGCTATGGATGAGATGATTTGGGATTACCCCTGTTGTGGAAAGGACTATTGGGACTACATATACCTTTTCTTGTCGCCAAATTCTAGTAACTTCTTCTTTGATTTCTGCAGTTTCAGGTTTATTATTGTAGTAAGGAGTGTTTGTATTTTGAATGAGTGTGTGTTTGAGTGCTAGTTTTTGGTGAATGACATTGGCCACTTGATTGTGCCTGTGAGTGTAGTCTGTCTGCGTGATAGTTGTGCATGCACCTGATAAATCTTTGATCTTTGATTATGTATTTTCCGTAGTTTTTTGTGTTGATGATCTGCTCTTGAATTGCTATTATAAATCCTTCAGTTTCTGGAAATAAAGTTGCCTATTTTTAGCCACTTGTTTGACGCTAATCTGTTTATGTGGGATTGCTCTAGGTCATGAGGGTGCCGACCGTGAAGTACTTTTCTCTTCCAGTCTTCAATTTTTTGTATCTGCGGGTCATCATTGGTTAGGTTAGGTGGAGTGTAGTTAAGATCGTTTGTTACTATTGCTTTATGTATATTACTTTCTTTACTTTTTACTTTTTTTTTTCTTTTCTTTCTTTTTGCTTTTGCTTTGTGCGGGATTTTGTGTGGAAGAATAATTTTAGTCGACTAACTTGTTTCCGCCATAGGTGCTGGATATCTATAAGGCCTCTCCCTCCATGTTCTCGTTTAATGGTGAGTCTCTCTATGGCGGATTTAGGGTGAAGGTTGTTATGTTTCGTGAGTGTTGTTCGTGTAGTTCGTTGTAATTGTTCTGTATCTGTTTTGGTCCATTTTATAACTCCGAATGATTACGTTAATACTGGAATGGTGAAGGTGTTTACGGCCTTAATTAAATGTTTAACTGAGAGTTGGGTTTTACAGACAGCGTTAACTCTCTTCTTGCACTCTCACGTGGTCAAGACCTTATAGTTGCGTGTACCCTAAGTATTTATACGAGTCAGTCGGCTCCAATGCGATTATAGAATCTGACTCATTCACTGCATAGTCACCGGGCTGCACCTTGCCTCTAACAATGTGAAGTGTTTTACATTTTTCTAATCCAAATTGCCAGTTTAAAGTTTAGTTCTTCAGATATACCTACGGCTGTGCAATATATGAGTAGGTGTATGTCAATAAGCTGTGTGTCATCAGATATAAAGTGTGTGAGTATACTCTCATTAAATAAATAAATTAGACGAAATAGGTTAGGTGTGTATTTAAGTTTAGGTAACCTTAGGGTCCATCCCAGTGGTATTGTGTTATTGTTGTTCTAAATTTGTCGTTAATTTCTTGAATATATAATAATTATCTGTTGTTAAATGTTGATCTGGGAGGACTATTATTATTATATTATTATACTGTATAACTTATCACACTAAGTTAGCAATGATACACTTCTACTAGCTAATCATTGGTTGCGTCAGTGTTAAGATTTGGGATCATATTTTGGGATAACTGTAGTGAGAGGGAGGATATTTATAAGGCCCAGAAACGGTGTATTAGATCTATGTCAAACCTCAAAAGCACAGACAGCTGTAAACCTGTGTTTCGGTCTCTGAGGATACTGACCTTTCCATGTTTGTACACATGGTGTCAATTTTTGTAAAAACCAATCTACATTTATTTCCGTCACTGGCCAATATAAGAGAACACGCAATGGCCCCTTGAGATCCCAATACAACAACTTGCTACATTCGGGTAATTACAAAACAGCACTGTTAAGCAAAAGTATTATGACAACGGGACCTGTCATCTATTATCTATTATTATACATATAATAAAATCGTAGACTTTCCGTGTCTGTACATTACAGATTTTTGCAAAAAAGTCACTGGAAAGTGCGAGAAATAAGTAATAGAAAGTAAAAGTATATTTTTTTAAATTTTTGTCTGTTTGTCTGTTCGTTTGTGCGCGCATCACGTAAAAACCTCTCATTGTATTCAAAATCTAAATATTACAAAATTAGAAGCATTGTTGTGGGTATTATTTAGCGTTTATTTCATCAAAATCGACCAACAGACGCAAAAGATATTAACTTTTAAAATTTTGTTAGTAACCTCATACGCGATTTTTCTATGATAAAAATAATTTACGTAAATAGGTTTTAGTCGTAATGTAGTCATTCGGAATGGCTGAAAACTAATTTTGTTTTATTTTTTCTTTTGACTTTACTCTTTGCACGGAAGTGATAAGTACTACGTACGCACGCGACGGCCAGTCAAGCTTTACATAACCAGTTTATGCGGATCTCTCACTGTATAGAAAATCTATACAAAGCGAGGTCAATTTATTCTGGAATTTTACAGCTTCATGTGCCGCTGTGTGTACAACTGCAATTCTTGCTTGCATTAAAAAATTGCCACCAAAAGAGAGGTTAACGCTAATTTAGTCTCTTTCTAATAAAGTGACCATTCATTTTATGTAAAAAGTAGGACATGATGGAAAGGCTGAGAATATAACATTATTAAATTAAATTATAAAAATATTTTCAATTTTCGTTTCCGAGGCAATTAAATAATAAAAAAAATAGTAATACGAGAAAGCTATTATTATACAAATATAAGGCAATTACAGCAACTCAACCTGAAGTTTATTTATTTATTTAATGCACAATGTACACAACCAATTTTACACGCTAAGCTTAAACTAGTGAGTACATGACCCTGTTAGGGCGCAGCAAGATAACTTAAAACTAATATTGCAGAGTATCTATTATTATTTATCTAATAATTATGACTTACAGAGATCATTAGGAACTTTCACATTTAAACATTATGTTAATTAAACTATAAGTTTGAAAATTCCAGTCTAGCATTTCAAAATCAATAAACATATCACATAGAATAATAAATACAAATAGCTTTTGACATAAAAAAGAACCTGTATTAAAAGGAACACATACAGAAATATATTTGAACTTTATTTTAACATTTTATCTTCCATAAATTCTTGGATAGTATAATAACACTTTTCTAAGAGCAATGACTTTAGTCTAGCTTTAAATACACATAGTGTTCTCGTGGACCGTATATTTTCAGGTAATTTGTTGTATATCTGTATGCTTCGATATTCTGGGCTATTTTTGTACATTTGTAGTCTTGGTGCTGGAAGTATCAACTTAGTTTTGCGGTGCTCGTTTTTATCAAAATTAAACATTTTTATGTTTTTCTTAACAAAAGTGGCTACTTCTAATATATAAATGGACGGCAGAGTTAACATTTTTTCTTTTATAAAATGGGGTTTGCAGCTATCTCTAGGTTTTATATGAAATAATATTCGCATGCATTTCTTTTGTGCTATGAATAAGTCATTCGCATCTACACTGTGTCCCCACATGATGATACCGTAGCGTAGCCACGCGTAGGCATATGCGTAGTATGCAGTGAGGGCACAGTGAGTTTTTGTATTCGATTTTAGCACACTAAGTCCATATGAAAATTGTGACAGTTTCATTTTAGTTTTTTCGACATGTTTTTTCCAGTTTAAGTGAGAGTCTAATGTAATGCCTAGTAATTTGAATTCTTCAACTTCTTCAATTTGGATAGCGTTTGTTATATTTTTTAAGTTAATTTTTTGTTTTTGATAGGGTTTAAATTGTATGATTTTAGTTTTTTTGTTGTTTACTTCGAGATTGTGATTCTGCAGCCAACGTTTTATTAGGTTAAAAGTTTCGATAATTTGGGAGTTATATTGTAGGTTGTTAGTAGGACTTTTAAAGAGTACGGAGATGTCATCAGCGAATAACACACATAGATGGTCACATATTTTTGGCAGGTCATTGATGTAGATGAGGAAAAGTATACATCCTATTACACTACCTTGTGGAATAGACCAGTTTGTGGTTAGTATATTCGAGCGCACGTTTTGTAGCTCGCACGTGTCGTCATCTAGGTGTTCTATCTGTACGTACTGTTTCCTATCGGCGAGATACGATTTTATTTGAATAATAAAATTACTATTATTTGGATTTTACTATATTTAATGGTGACCAGTGAAATGATGTATTAAATAAGATTAGTTCTTAGATAATAGGTAGATAAACAATATCCCACAAAATAAAAACTTTATAGGGACATTACCAAAATAAGACAATGACGTTGTCAAATTCAACCAGACCAACTTTTTCCAATGTTGCCCGCACACAAACTAAATAAAATAGTTTCGTTTGAATATTAAAACAGGACTTTCAGAATTTCCTATTTTTATATGCGCCTACCGAAATGACTTCGAATACTAATAATTTAGTAGATTAATGATCATGTCCACATTGTGCGAGTGGGAAATGGCTAAAATCCGGCGGCAGTGACGAGCCTCAGAACGGTTATTTAAAACTTACTTTAATTAACGGAGTAAAATACTTATATGAACAAACTAACATTGCGAATGGGTTGCCTGATAAAGTTAAGTCAAGGCTACCCTTTATTAAAACTAACGGAACTAATCTTTTTTTCAAACCAAACGAAATCAAAATGGAATTAGAGTAAATATCTACAAAGCAATCAAGCCAAGAATCTGTTAGGTTGTCATCTTTTTGTCCCTACTACAGAGTTATAAGGTATAAATAGATAAATTGATACTATATGTCCACTCATCTATTTTCTTATTAAAATAGGTATTAAAAGAACAGATAGGTAATTTTATTACAAACACGATGGCATAACGTTCGGTTGTCTAAGTAAAATCGGTCAAGCCCCCCACGGTTGTCGCAATTTTAAATAGTCTTCACTTAATTATATCAGGCAACCCATTTGTTATGCTTTTTTTCATGTATATTAAACATATTTTTGACTCAGGAAACACGATTTTTTATGATACTAGACAGGCTTATTTATAATGGTAGGTACACCAGAGTGAAGAGGAGTTATATCCGTAAGAGCAATTGTTTCACTCACACTAGAAATATTTCCTACTCTGTCGGCGGGCAGCATGTAATATTGCAAACTATGTGACGTCACACTTGGGAGGCGGGAGTCTCACAAAAATTGACCTTCTATAAGGACGGATTTTTTAACCCCTCCGGTGAAAAAATCATAAAATTCGTATGACGTAATTTATGGGTGGTCCCTTATGTATCACCTTTGTTAGAATATTACAATTATACGACTAAAATCCTAAAAGTGCGGAATGAATGCACTACAATGCCTTGAAAAACCAAACTTAAAAGCTTTATAGCGATGTTCGTGTTAATTCGGAAATATGAAGATTCTCGAAGCGCATAGTGTTTCTGGTTCTATTGCTAAATACATTAAATTGAAGCGTTTGCAGTATTTTTCAATTGCATGGTTTTTGCAAATTCTCAATTTTGTTTCCATCGTTTGTGTCCATCACATTTTTTCCATCGGTTGATTGAGCTCTCAGAGCTGAAAGATTATTTTTTTAATTGTTAAGGATATTAACCGTTGGGGCCTAGGATAGATCATGAGTTGCATCTATATTTTGCTTACGTTCATAAACTTTGAGAATGACAAAAGAATGTGCGCTCACGTGAGCGAAGCCGCGGGCACAGCTAGTTTATAATAAAATACCTCATGGTTTTAAGGATTATTCTATAAACATTTTTAAATCTAAGATAACCGCACTACTTTTAGGCAAATGTTATTACTCAGTGAAAGACTTTCTAAATGATATGAATTTATCCAGATTATGATTGTTATAATTAATTGCATTTATGCACTTATGTAATGTACATAAGTCTTAAATGGTCAAATGTATGCAATTACATTACATACATTACATGTATGTCAACAAAACAAAATGTAAATTAAAGTGAAGTCAATTAATAATATTATAAACATTATAATGTTATTGACTTCACTTTAATTTTTATTTTGTTTTGTTGACATTATTTTGTGTGTATTATTTTTTTAACTTATGTAATAATTTGCACGCCGTAAGGTAGACTGTACCTCATTAATTTATGTACAACACCTGTACCTACTTTCATAGCTAATAAAAAACTGATTCTGATTCTGATAAAATTTGGTTCATCCCATTTAGCCAGTCGCTAACAATCAATAATAAAATACGCCGTATTATACTTTTTTTCTAACCAGAATTAAACTATGCCTCTTACTTTGAAAATGACACTCTTCCATACAACTATTTATCCCTTTCTTAAACTTACTTGCGCGACCGAAATCACAGCAGTGGTAACAGCTAACAGCTAGTAATTTCATTTTATTTTTTGCTTTTCCATAATAAAACGCCAATTTCATATGTAAGGTATGTAAGCAAAGCAAAGCATAGTTTATTGTTAGTTTTAATTATTGTACTCAACGATCTGTGTTTGTTGACAGGTGAGATAGCGGTGTTCGCCCTGGGAGGGATTATTTTAATTTTTGAAATGAACAGACAAGCGGTAAAACAGGAGGATAAGGTATTTTTATTCTAAGTCGCTTCTACAGTGCGCCCGCGCCGGTTCACATTCACTATGTCATCATTGTTAGGTGATATAATTAGCGGCGTAAACATGTGTTGTGTGCAGGTGCTAGAGGAGGAGTCGCGTCGGCTTGCGCTGCTACTGTCGCTGGAGGAGCTGCGGCGCGAGCTGGCGCTGCAGTCGCAGGACATCGAACGCCTGCAGACCACGCTGCACCGTATCGCACCCCATCATTACCGCGCCGCGCCGCATCCCAAGCCGCCACCGCCGACGTCAGAGCGTCTAACATCGCCGACGTCAGAGCGTCCAACACCACCGACGTCAGAGTGTCCAACACCACCGACGTCAGAGTGTCCAACACCACCGACGTCAGAGCGTCCAACACCACCGACGTCAGAGCGTCCAACACCACCGACGTCAGAGCGTCCGACACCACTAACTTCAGAGCATCCAATACCGCTGACGTCAGAGCTGCCAACACTATCGACGTCAGAGTTATCACCGCTGACTTCAGATCGTCCAATTTCCGCCACAGAGTGCCCTCCTCCGCCGATATATAAAACATCGGAGTGACCAACACCGGCAATTTGTGTCCCGCAGCTCAAGTCAGAGTGTGACCTACTGCGAATGTCAGAATGTTGACGTTGACCAACAGTACGTCACACTGATATATGTCAAGCAAGAAGTCCATATTTACACAAGTATGTATATACCCACAGGTATATACTTGTGTAAATATGGTTTTATTATTATTATTTTATTATTGTTTTTTTATTATTATTATTTTATTATTATTGTTTTATTATTAGGTTTTATTATTAGTTCTGTATGGTGTCCGGACGAAAAGAATAGCACCATCCCATATCTTCCCGTGGTTGTCGTAAAAGGCGACTAAGGGACTTACCAGAGAATGGGCAGCAGCGTTCTCTGATTCTACAACAACCATTCTGCGATCGCCAACCCGCCTGCCAAGCGTGGCAATTATGGCAAAACCCCCCTTCTTGGGGGAGGCCTATGTCCAGCAGTGGACTTTTCGGCTGAAATGATGATACCCACAGGAGTCGGCTGTTCCCTCTCAACAATTCGGTGAGGCTGCACGTATGATCGGGACATTGAGGAAAAAGTTGTTTGGCTTATCTCGAATTGTGCCGAGCTGAGCTATGAGCTGTACATGTTCCAACGATGGTAGACGCCGAATGGAGTTGGCGATCGTCATGAGCAGGATGAAAGTTTCACCGTCATCATTATTCTCTTGCCCTTATCGCAATTTATTTGGGGTCAGAGCAACATGTCTATTTCTTCCAGACACTGAAAGACAACATATTGAAAGATTACAAAGTATAAGTGGTCATGACATACCTCTGTTTATTTAAAATTGTTTCAATCTCATAAAGTGTCAATTCAGAGCTAGCGTCAATAAAATTAAATGAACGAATTTCTATGAAGTTCTATTTTTGCTATTTTCGTAAGTTATTTCATATTTTACTTGACTTTAGAGCTGCCATGCCACTTCATAGATACGAGTTTTAGAAAGAAACAAAGTAGCCTATGCAGCGGCGCCCTCACATTCCAAGTGACTGCTCTCCGGACACGGGTTCTACGAAGTTCTACTTGTAACTCCGTAGAACCCGTGTCCGGAGAGCAGTCACTTGGAATGTGAGGGCGCCGCTGCACCGCACCGCGCCGCACCGCATCGCACCGCATCGCACCGCGTCGCACCGCGCCACACCGCACCGTACCGCGCCGCACCGCACCGCACCGCTACGCGCCCTTTCTCCAGATAAGAATTTGAAAAAAATACAATTAAGAAATTGTCATTTTCGTTCAGGAAATAGGTTAGTAATTACTTAATTGACGAGGTTATGCTAAACTTGTTCAGTAGGGATATTTGTTACGCGCTCTCGTTACAGCAGAGATAATTGGATCACAGCAGGAGCATTGATTTGTTAAACGCGCAGTTTAACAAGCTTTGCGCGGTGGTGGCAATGTGCGCTCTCACTACACTACAGTGGCCGAGGCATCGTGGCGCGGTCGCAGCGCTGCTGGCATGCGGTGCGCTGCTGGCGGTGGCAGTGCGCGCGCAGGACGCCTGCACGTACGCGCACTCTGGTGAGACTTACACTACACTACACTGCAGGCGTACTGTTACTGAGTTTGCGTTTTAATTCGCTAGTATTAATTACCTCGCAGTAAGTGTGAAAAATAGTATGCTCCTCGGGGATAAAGGTGTCGTCGTTGGGCTAACTTCAATCCCTGGCTCACTCAGGATTCTAGTTTCAATAGTTGACTTAATGGAGTTAACCACGAAAGTGTTCGTTTCGTTCGGGATTTACTGAGAGCAAATTTTAAGAAGAATTGGTCAGCTCCAAAATGTATTTTGTCAGCAAACAAAGTGAATTGAGCTGTTTCGAATGGTTGACAAAAATAATCAAACTGATCAGCAAGTAATGAGATATTGGGCAGCCTTTTTAATGTCAAAGAAAATCAAATATTATATCTGCAGCAATAAAATATTACAAAGGACTATGAATAATTTGGTCAAACTCAGAACATTTTTTGCAATTAGACGATTACAGGCACTATCGAATGTCAAAAAAAAGTGCGAAGCAGTCACAACACAACGCGCAATAACTTGTGAAAGTCCTATAGCTGCCCATTCCAAAGCGTAGATCTCTATGGAGGACAATGGGCAAGAAACTCCACGGACACTCTTTTAAATCAAAATATTGTTACAAAATCTTGGTTACATAATTCATGTTGAGATTATACATAATATGTGGGAACAGTGTAGAGAGACGTGCATGTTAAGGGCATTACATTGCTCGATGACCCCTGTACTGGTTTTTGTTTATTTGGCGCCCCTACCGGCAAACGACCATAACCACAATAAAGATTAAGCAAGAACACAGATGTGTCGCACTGTTGTCATCGTTTTTGCCTAATTTATTCGTTCTCTGAGAGACCTGAATACATTTTGTTCCAATTTATATTTATTTTGAGATAAATTATACAGTTTGACTAATGACCTAGCTTTCATCAGTTATTTTATTGAGCACGGATACCCCTACATTCTGAAAGTCTGATGATGACCAGGTAAGTGCTTATCAGTTCTCAGTAACAGAAATAGTTAGAATGAAGTACCTTTCAACTTTTATCTAATTGAGCACGGGTACTTCTACATTTCACATTCTGAAGGTCTGATGACCGTTATGATGGAGATTTACACTTTATAGGTTTACAAGATCAAATTTTGATAGCGAATCTTCACATGCATGATGGGTATCGCCAGATAATTTAACTTGACTGTGTATTACATCGTGTAGAAATAAAGTTGAATGTCTGATGATGAATGAAATAAATAAAATATAGCTTTGTTTTAATGTTGCCACTCTCTGATAAGTACAAAATGTTTCCATTCATAAAAAATATAAAATTCTTAATTCCCATAAAAAGTCATTAAAATTCAAATATCTTGAACAGGTCGGTTGGTCGTTTATTGGAATTGGTGTTGGTGTTAATGGTGCATGTAGACTTTCTTGAAGTAAGCACCACACACATTCTCATTTCCGCTACGTGCAATCGTTTTTCATCCATTTTTTTCACAGCCCAGCATTCTGATCCATACAGTACGACAGGTGTATTCACGGACTTGTATACTTTCCTGAGTTTCCCTTTAACTTGACAGGCATCCGTGGGTCGCAAGTTGCTGTTCCAGTGAACTGTCGCCATTTCATCCATCCTGAGTTGATCCGGTGAGTTACGTCCCGGTCTACTTCGCCATCCTCTTGGACAAGCGATCCGAGGTACCGGAAGTCGAAGCAGATTGGTATGGGCGTTCCGGCAAGAGTTATAGGCACTAGACTGGAGAGACCGATGAAATTGCAAAACAAGTATTCCGTTTTGGTTCTACTTAATTTCAGACCAACATTCCCCACTCGTCTTTGCCATCCCACTTACAATCTGCTACGGACCTCGTGGCCGCTCTTAGCAACCAACACAATGTCATCGGTGAACAGCATACACCAGGGTGCCTCTTCCTGGATGTCCGACGCGAGAGCGTCCATTATCACGAGGAAGAGGTAAGGGAGGAAGAGGTAAGGGATGAGAGCCTCCTCGTAGCGGCAATTGGCGGCGGCGATCTCTCGCGTCCAACCCTGGTTCAAGCCATGGTCCGGAGCGAGAGAGAATATGAAGCCATCACCTCCTTCTGCGAAGCAGTCATGATAGAGAAGGAGGTGGCGGGACGTGAGAGAGAAAGAGCCTCACGTCCCAGCCGCCACGGGAGACACCCCGGGCGTCGGGGTCACGTGGTGGCTCCCGGCCTCCGTAGGCGCGGTCCTGTGGACTGTGCGTAATGGGCTAGATCGCTGTCCGGCCGTCTTATGACGACAGGCCGTGTGGACGGCGCGTTCGTATTCCATGCGTGCCTCAAAGAGACGTTAGCAACAATGAAGGGGTTCGCAAGGACCGATGTCTGCCAGGGCTGCGGGACTTTTCGAAAGAGATACCGCGGCCCTGGAACACAAAGGGCAAAGAAGGAAAATGGACGGGTTTTAGTCAGTAGAAGTCTGACACTCCCTTCCGCTCCGCCCCGAGCAGGGAGGGGGTCATTTGATGATGTCCCATCCGAAAAAAAAAAGGGATCAGAGCCGACCCTTGGTGCAAGCCGACAGCCACATTGAAGCTGCCGGCAGTGCCCGCTGTACACCGGACACTCGGCCAAGCTAATTAGTTTACATCGCACACAGCGGTAACTGTCATTGTACGAGCCGGTAATGTTCATACAGCCGTTCATTATTATTGTGTGCGTATACGTAGTCTACCCTACACGGGGTTTATTTTTTTTAACTTTAACCGTGTAGGGTACACGGGTAAAATAAACGGGTTTACAATAAGAGCAACATTTTATAAGTGTAAGTGTATCGGGACTCTCATAAAAATTACCATCATATCTGTATACCTACATTATTGGCAAATAAATGATTTGATTTGATTTGTAACATGGTCACCATAGCTGATTGTTGTAAGCGCTTGCGTCAGTTAGTAATCTAAGCTCGACGATGTGAGTTTGATCTCAGCTGAGGAGTTATTTTTGCTGTTTTTTACTTTTTGTTCTTTATTAAATTAATTTTGTGACCAATAAAATCACTCGAGCAAAAATTAAAAAAGTAATTAAGAAAAAACAATAAAATAATTTGTTTTTTTTATTAGATAAACATTGGTATTTGATTTTAACGAGTTTTTTCTTTCCTTACATTGGCTGTTTTAAGGTTCAATTTGGTGGGGGCTGTATGTTAGCAAAAAAAACTTGTGTGGCTGATACAATGATTTAATACGAACTGGTTTTAAAAAAAACATTAATTTTAGTATATGCGAAACCTGATACACGTGTCCAGTATTTTTATGTAAAGAACCTATGTTCAATATTTCAAAACTGTATCATGAAAAATTACAAAGTTATAAGCTTGTTCTGTTAACTAGTTTTCCGTAAAAAATAGTGGTCTCCACGCAGCGCGCGCCTCCAGTGTCGTCTTGAGCTCATTGATAATTATAATTGGGCAGTAGGTACCTAAATTATTGCGATAGGTACTTAAAGTCGCTCGGTGTTCAACTTTTAACTTTTATAAATATTTTTGGGAAAAAATATAACATGGTTTAAAAATTATTGGAATCGATTCAGTTACTTATTCTGAACAAACTATATTTAAGATTCGCATATACTAAAAATAATGTTGTATAGGCTATAGCTATCCATACTAGACATTCGAATGGGTAAAAAACTGTTGTTTACCATTTTTATTGACATAGGCAAAGATTTTTGTTGGTAAGGATGGACGTAAATAATTTGTCAAAGTAGGCAGGTATATAAATTGAATCAAAGTAAAATTAGAGGTGAAGTGAATCAACATGTTAGATAGTAAGAAATTATGACAACTTCTAACCGCAGAACAATACTTTCAATACTTTACGAGTTGTGGTTTTAAAAAGAGGATTAGAGGAGGAGATTATTAACATTTATACCTAATTATAGCTAAGGTTTATATTTGTTCACATTCGCTTAACAAATATGAACATAACAATGCGGAACAAAAAAAATAAAAAAATCTGCGGCACTTAATTTGTTAATGGTTTTTGTAAACACTTGTATTAGACATACTCAGTATGTATTTACTTTTTTTATATTGATTCTGGTTCTTGAGATAAACGAAAGACAAGAAATAAACGAAAAAATGACAACTACCCTCCTAAAATTAAATATATTTGTTTACACACTACTAAGTTCTATGATTCTTTTACGTATTTAATTACAACGATTCTACTAATCAATTATTAGACCCTGAAATTATCAGTTCCTGTCTTATTTCAAGTTTATAAGTGCTTTTTGTCTGGAAGAATATGAGTTCTTTACGAAAACCTTGTGTAAATAACCCCAACAGTTTTTGTTATATATGTGGAAAATTTTGTACACAAAAACAAAGAAAAAAGATCACTGAGTTTGTGATAAAAACCTACGAAGCATACTTTGGGATAAAACTTGCCCAAAAGAATAAATATTGGGTGCCTAATATCGTATGTAAGTCTTGTGTAGAATCTTTGAGATACTGAAGTCAAGGAGGACGTAAAGGGCTTAAATTTGGAGTGCCGATGATATGGACTGAGCCTAATAATCACGTCAATGATTGTTACTTTTGTGCAGTGAATGTAAAAGGTATCAACCGGTTTAAAAAACGCACTTGGGTTTATCCTAATGTAGAATCGGCTAAACCCCCAGTACTGCACAGTGATGATTTGCCGATTCCAGTGTTCTCAGGCCCATCTACTTCAAACTGTGGTGATATTGAAATGTTAGAGGGATCAGACAGTCAGAAGAGCAGCAGTGAAAGTGAGTTCGAAGAAAGTAGTTCTACTAAACTGGGATTTTCTCAAGAGGAGCTCAATGACTTGGTCAGAGATTTAAATTTATCAAAAAAATCGGCCGAAATTCTTGCTTCAAGACTTAAAGAAAGGCACTGTCTTCAACCTGGTGTTACCTTCTTCCTTACTTTAACAAAGAAGATAAACTTGTATTTTGTAACAATGTTCCTGGACTCTTAAATTGTATGGGCCTTGCCGAATATAAGCCTGAAGATTGGAGGCTTTTTCTATAAAAAGCCTCCAATATTTATTTCATATAGATAGCTCAAAAAGAAGTCTGATATGTGTATTGCTACACAATGGAAATAAATATGCTTCAGTTCCAATCGGTCTTAGTACTGAACTAAAAGAGGAATACGAAAATATTAAAATTGTTTTAGAGAAGATTTCGTACGCAGCACGTGCGCATGCGTCGATTTAAAGATGGTGAATTTTTTGTTAGGCCAACAAGGTGGTTATTCTAAATATCCTTGTTTCATATGTCTATGGGATAGTCGCGCAAAAAAAGGACATTGGATTAGAAAGGACTGGCCTTTGAGAGAAAATATGGTGGTAGGAAAAGCAAACGTGATTCGAGAACCACTAATACGCCGAGAAAATATCCTTCTTCCACCCCTACACATCAAGCTTGGGTTAATGAAACAGTTCATCAAAGCCCTTGATAAGACTGGTGACTGTTTTAAATATGTGTGCCAAAAATTTACACCCCTAAGCATGGAAAAATTAAAAGCAGGCATCTTCGATGGACCGCAGATTCGTACTCTTATAAAAGATAATGAATTCGTACAACATATGACACCAATTGAATCTGAAGCATGGCTAAGCTTTGTTTAAGTAGTAAAAAAAATTTTGGGGAATCATAGAGCACCAGACTATTCAGAATTGGTTGCAAAAATGCTTCAAAATTTTCGAACATTGGGAGCTAATATGAGCATTAAAGTGCATTTTTTACATAGTCATTTGGACAGATTCCCGGATAATCTGGGCGATTATAGCGAGGAACAAGGAGAACGATTCCATCAGGACATCAGGACAATGGAAGAAAGATACCAAGGTCGGTGGGACCGCCACATGGTGGCAGACTACTGTTGGATTTTAATAAGGGATTGTCCTGAGCAAAATCATAATAGAAAACCGTACAGAAAAAGTTTTTTGTAATATTTTTTAATATTTAATGAACAGAACAATATATATCTTCGTTTTTTTATATTTTTTTTATTAAGGTTCTTTATTAAAATATTTATTCCATTAATGTTGGTATTTTTCTTTAGATTTTTCCTTTGAAATAGCTAATAGTCTTTATCTCGAAAACAAGAGCCAATTTGACAAATCTAATATTTTTCTAGTATTCAACACACAAGTCTAATACATAATTGACTTTATTCTACTAAGCCGCAAAATGACTGTTCCCCAGTGTCATTCGCTTAACAAATATGAACATTATTTGCATAAAAATAAGATTCATATTCGTCTACTAATTAAAATAAATTCATTTATTTATTTATTTATTTAGGGAAAACAAACAATTGTACAATATATGTTCCACATGTTACTTGGGTTAAAGATACAGTGTACACAATTACAATTGTACAAATAAAAAAAATACAAATGTTTTAAAATACAATAACGTAAATAAGAAGACAAAAGAGTAACAATAATGAAATAACGACAAGGAAGAGATAAAAAGCAAAAGCACATAGTAAACTTATCATATGACTAAACTAAAGATATCTTATGACTAAAAATGAAAAACAGTAACAAATAAAGGGCAATACAAACATTACTAATTACACAATTGCAGACTATTGACTAAAAGTTTCTTAAATTTTTGGCGGTCTAAGCAAATATATCTAAATTAACAAAATGTTCATTGTAGGTTTTGACTATCCTATGGAGCGGCGCCCGTTCACCCGCGTTTGTACGACAACGTGTAGTAGCAAAGAGCGGGTAGACGCGGGCCTCTCGCCGTATAACTGTTCTGGGTACAACATAAAATTAATTACTTACTATCTCGGAGCAATCAATTTTATTGTGCAACAGATCATAAAGCATCATTGTTTGAAGCAAAATGCGCCTTGATTCCAACGTGAGAAGACTAAACCTATCCAAGGACTCTATGTACGACTCTACGTCCCATGTGGCATCTAAACTGCATTGATCTTAAAAACTTGCGCTGTACTTTTTCTATGGCGAGATTGTATTTATCATAATAAGGGTCCCATATCATACAGGCATACTCAATTTGTGGTCGGATTAAGGAATTAAATAAATACAGAAAAGTGGCTGGTCGCTTGAAATCTATCGATGATCTCATTACAAGATGATACATTTGAATAGCCTTGGCAATAATCTTATCTATGTGTAGATTTAGATGTAGTTTACAATCCAGTAAGATACCCAGGTCACTGATTTGAGTCTCTCTAAGAAGTGGTTCGTTGCATATAGAGTAATTAAATCTAACGATATTTTTATTCTAAGTGAAATTCATGTACCTACACTTAGTTACACTTGGTTGTAGTTTATTCAATTTACAATAGTCAGATAACCTATTCAGATCATCCTGTAAAAGATGAGAATCACTGATTTTTGAGATTTTCCTGAAGATTTTGAAGTCGTCAGCGTACAGCAAAAAGTCACTATTTCGAAAGCAATAACCGATGTCATTTATGTAGAGTAAAAACAATAAGGGGCCAAGAATTGATCCCTGAGGGACCCCGGTGGTAGCAAGAAAGGTGTCAGAATGATACCCATTACTCACGACAGTTTGATTGCGGTTACTGATATATGACTGAAACCAGCGCAGCAAATTGCCTTTAATGCTGTTGAATGCAATTTTGTTCATTAATATTTCGTGATCAACTCTATCGAAAGCTTTTTTAAAGTCTGTGTACACGGCATCTGTTTGAGCTCTTTCATCCATATTTTTAAATAAATGATTCGTAAATATCATTAAGTTAGTCGCAGTAGATTTATTTTGGACAAAACTGTGTTGTTGAGGAACTAATTGAATTGATGAATAAAAGGGTAAATTCTGAGATGGACAAGTTTTTCAAAAAGTTTAGCTAAAGCACAAAGTAGGGAAATAGGTCTGTAGTTTTCGATATTTTGCCTAGAGCCACTTTTGTAGACAGGAACTAAATTAGCGTTTTTCCAGACTGAGGGAAATATACCATCCTGCATACATTTGTTAAAAATAGTTGTTACAGGTTTAGAAATGGAATCAGAAGTCCACTTTTGAAAGCATGGAGGTATCCCGTCAGGCCCTGGGCCTTTAGTAATGTCCAACAGCTGTAACTGTTTGCGAACCAAAGGGTCGCTGAAATGTAAGCTATAGAGGGAGGTGTGGGTAGCGTCAGATAGATCACGTGTCGGGCACCAGCCGGGTGTTAGACTAGTCATAGATTGAAAGAAATCAGAGAAAAGGTTACATATTTTATTAGGATCAGTAGATACATCAGTTTTATAAAACATACGACTTGGGACACCTGACTTACCTCGGCGATTAGCTATGTATGTCCAGTAATATTTAGTTTTCTATGACCTAGGAAAGTGTAGTCGGTTTTGTCGGTGCGCAGTGGACAGCAAAGGAGCGCGCAGGCTTGCTGCAACGTAATCCAGAAGAATGTAGGTGATTTCTCACAGTTTGTAAGTATATATTGTGTGCTGTTGCAGTTATGTTAATATATTATTATAACTATGGTAGGTATTGCACTTAAGTGTAACTTAAGTGCAATAGAAAAAAAAAAAAAATTAAAATATTAATTATTTATTCCTAGTAAACATTGAAAGGTAAGAAGAGTTAGTTAAAGTGAAGTAGGTATAATATCAACATAAGATTATATGTTACTCACCGATAATTATCATTAAGCGCCTTCCAATTTCACTTCTTCTTAGCGTGTCGATGACAATTCAAATTGAGTCAGCCCAAAATTTGGCGACGGGTTTGGCACTTTCAGTAGCGTCCTGTGTTGTTGTCTGTTGTTTGCTCCTGTGATGCACATCACAGGAGCAAACAACTGGACAGGCAGGACACGATATAAAGTGTCCCATCGTTTGTGGGGCAGCACCACATTTACACTCACAATTTCACATATAGATACGTTTTTCTCATCCAAAACAACGATTTCTACCCTTTTGAACATTGATAAATGTTGCATGGTTGGATCCACAGAAATACATCCGCACACATGCGCATGAGTAGTAATCAATAAACTCAGTAATGCAAATACTCGTAGATTGACAACTAAGAACGCTCATTTTTATAAATGAAGGTGTTTGAAAACAATATTTTTAAATTATCTGTAGTTATTTTCTAAACAGTCAAAATAAAATGACCTGAGAGTTCCGTGTTTATCTCAATCGTTGGAAACTTCATTACACAACCATAAACGGGATCGAATCGTTATAAATTCTACTTTAAGTAATGTTTTAACAAAATAATGAACACAAAAAGAAAAAGAATATATTGTTGCATACATGGTTTGAACTTACGGCTTCTCGTTTACTGACCAAAGACGATAGCCATTGTGCCAAGCTTGCTAATAGTAATATAATGCAAAATATTATATCTCCTTCAGTACCATAAGTTAATGATGACTATATATTGGTATATGGTAATTGATGTACCACACGCACACTAATAAAAACCGAGCTCGCTCGTTTTATTTAGTGTTTGAGTGCATAACTATGACTTCACCCACACATATAAACTGTGAATCAATTAGGTGGTTCAACTGTACATATATCTCATTAGCTGCAGCTTTAAGACTCTTTGTAGAGTAGCCATCGTATCCTACGCTATTTGTCTTTTTCAGTGGCATTATTATTTTATGTACATCATCTGGGGTACGTAGTAAAATCTCGAAATCTCAAAATAACTATAACTGAAATACCGACGTCCAAAATAACGAAATTCAAAATATCGAAAGTTTCAAATGGCGATAGCCGTTATATCGAAACATAAAATCATCATCATTTCAGCCGAAAAGTCCACTGCTGGACATAGGCCTCCTCCAAGAAGGGGGGTTTTACCATAATCGCCACGCTTGGCAGGCGGGTTGGCGATCGCAGTATGGTTGTTGTAGAATCAGAGAACGCTGCTGCCCATTCTCTGGTAAGTCCCTTAGTCGCCTCTTACGACACCCACGGGAAGATATGGGATGGTGCTATTCTTTACGTCCGGACACCATACAGAACCATAAAATACCGATGTCCAAATGCCCGAAAGGATGAAACCCCAAAGAAATCCCGAATGGACGAAATACCGATGGATGAAATCCCAAAGAGCGGCGACGTAGTTCCCGCGATTACTCATAGATGGCACTACAACACAGTTTCAGTTTACTCTGACCAAATAGGTTAGGTTAGAACTGTGACTACGTCGAAATTGGGTATATAAAAAAAAGAATAGGTATATTTTTGTAATAACGTGCTTCTTTTTTTTCCTAATTATACGTATGATTATCATTTAAACTTTTGTTTTAATTATAATTATGTTATTGGTATCATACATACCTATTATGTTAAGCTCCTTTTTTGTCATTGTCTTAGAGATTTTAGGCTTTGGGATGTAATTTCAGGATTCTAAACTTCGGGAAATGGATCTTCCAGAAACCCCAAGCTAAGCTTTTAGGCAAAAGAAGTTTCGGGATTTAAAACTTTCCACCAAACAATCATTCGGCGTTTAATTTTTCGGGATTTCTTCCATAAGCATTTTAAAATACGATCTTTTAAATTTCGGCATTGTCATACGTACCCATCATCTAGTACGCTTGGTGCCATGAACATTGACTCTCTTCTTTTGTCTATTTTCCTACGTGCTTTAGATTGGTTGCCGTCCATTAATTTTGGCTGTATTTTATCAACAAAGAAGTTATTGAATGCATTAAAAATGTTTTTTGGATTTGCTAAATTTAATTTTATCAATATACTGGCTAGGAATGTTGTGCTTTTTCTGGTTTTCGTTATTTTGTAGTTGTTTTTTGAGCCTTTTGTGACAAATTATAATTTTTTTATACAATTTTAATAGTTTATAAACTTAATTGTATTGACCTGACTTGGATTTAGGTACAACCACTTAGGTTTTTTTTATAATATTAACTTTGACTCGGGTAAGCGGGTAGCCCAAGTCATAAAACAGCTTAAAAGTGTCGATAAATGCATCATAGGCTATATTGGGATCATTTGTCTCGTAGATCTCCGAAAATGAAATATTTTTTTAAACAGTCTTTGCATTTAGCTATGTTCTCTGTATTATAGTCTCCTCTAGTCGTGTACCAATAGTTAATTGAACACACTTTTTTTACAGGACATTGAAGCAACTGCGCTGTGTGATCTGGTAGAGATTTTATTACTTCGCCTTTACATGACTTTTTATAATTGCGCGCAAAATTATCTATACATGTCTGGCTGGCCATGCGTGTCGGCTGTTTAAATTCCAGTTTTAAATTAAAACTTAATACTAGACATTCAAGCGTAACAGAAAACCTATTCGACTTTAAAAAATCAATGTTAAAATCTCCAGCGATTACAATATTCTTGCGGCTGGTTTTAGATATCTCTTGTAGAAGTGTCTCAAGCTTATTCAAACATTCATTTAAATTATTTACATTTGACACTCTATAAATACAAACAACAATTAACTTACAGCTAATAAGCTCAATAGCACAACACTCAAATACACCTGGAGATGACAGTTTCGATATTTTAGGCAGTTCTTTCCATTTGTGCCCATTTTTAATAAGAATACAAGATCCACCCCTTTTTTTCCTCTTTCTGCAATAATAATTTGCCAAACAATAATTCGGTACATACAACTGGTTCTCATAACTTTCCATAATGAAGTGCTCGATAATGCACACTACATCAACATATATTTGCATATCAACTAGTTGATCTAGACATACAGAAAGATTATTTGAGTTGTTTATTAAACGTGCGATATTTTGATGTAATATACATACTTAATAGAGAAAAAATAACTCTTTTGGCTCAGAGGTGTTAGTGGTGGCACTTGTTTTAGAGTTAGGGTAAGGTGAACAGTACGTCTTTATTTTGCTCGAACCGCTAATGTCTAAGTACATTAAATGGCTTAAATTTTCAAAGATGTTGCTCATACCTTAGTTATTAGGGCACGCCACCATAGTGCCGATAAGTCCCGTCTTTGAGGAGAGGCTAGAGAGGCGCCACGGCGCCCTCACCTTCCGCCTGACGCAGGTCCTCACCGGACACGGTTGTTTCGGGAGGTCCCTGCACCGAATCGGGCGGGAGGAAACGCCCGGGTGTTTCCATTGCGAGGATCGTCCGGAGGACACGGTGCAGCACACAGTGGAGGTCTGCTCCGCTTGGGCGGAGCAGCGCCGTGTCCTTGTAGAGGCGATTGGCGGGGGCGATCTCTCGCGCCCGGCCCTGGTTCAAGCCATGGTCCGGAGCGAGAGGGAATGGGAAGCCGTCACCTCCTTCTGCGGAGCAGTCATGCTAGTGAAGGAGGCGGCGGGACGAGAGAGGGAAAGAGCCTCACGTCCCAGCCGCCGTGGGAGACGCCCTGGGCGTCGGGGGTCACGTGGTGGCTCCCGGCCACCGTAGGCGCGGGCCTGTGGACGGCGAATGGGCTAGATCGCCGTCCGGCCGTCTTATGACGACAGGCCGTGTCGACGGCGCGTTCGAGATGTCAGCAACCACGTAGGGGTCCGCATGGGCCGATGCCTGCCAGGGCTGCGGGACTGTTCGAAAAAGATACCGCGGCCCTGGAACACAAAGGGCAAAGAAGGAACATGGATGGGTTTTAGTCAGTACAAGTCTGACACTCCCTTCCGCTCCGCCCGGAGCGGGGGGGGGGGGGCATTTGATGATTTCCCACACTAACAAAAAAAAAAAGAATAAAAAAAGAAATACCAAAGTTATTAGGAGACCCATTTCTCTTCGAGAACATATTATAGTGATATGATAAATCTAGGTTAGAATCAAATAAGTATGCGTATTCATGAGTACATACATCCAAATAAAGCATATTACTAAATGTTTCTATTCTGCAGTTGAATATAACAATGTTTAAATTTAAAAGTAGGTAGACAAAGTATGAAATTTGAATGTTGTATGTTTGATAAAGTTTCGCGGATATTAATAATTAGGTTGTGCAGGACCGTGAGGCAGGTGCTTTTCAATGATCGTTTTATTGAATTTTGGTTATAATATTTTAATTCGACTTTTTCCAAGCAGGGTGTATCAGGTATTAATTTTTAAACAGATTGAACCTTTACGATGATTTGAATGAGAACAAACGCGTGCTGTGATTGATCACCGACGTTGGCGAGCCCTCATTCGTAGATAAAAATATGATGTCCCGGTGCGTCGATAGATGGCGTTAGTAGTCGCGCCAACATGCCGGCCGCCTTGGAAGCTCCAGCTTCCAATAAAATGATGTATCTACGCTGCCGCTTGACTGGAGATGCCGCAGGCTGCATTCATGTTGTCCTCCTCTGCTGATGGTACAGGTAGAGGGCAGATTTTGGAGATTGCCCGTTGTACAAGTCCCGTAGCAGTCTGGATGGTGGCGACACGCGACACGCCATCCTTTCCTGGGAAAATATGGGTAACTCTGCCCATACGCCATTTTAGAGGTGGTAAATTATCCTCCTTGTGTTTAAGGCTATGTCTTGACTGTTCGTCTTCCACTTCGTCCTTGTCTGAAGTTCAGCAACATATTCTTGTGACCAGCGTTTCCAGAAGTGCTGTTTTATTTGTTCAACTCTGTGAAATCGTGTCAAGCTGTGAGTCCGTGCTTCGGTGAGGTCACTGCAGGCTGGCGCAGTGAGTGGCCGGCGGATGAGGAAATGAGCTGGGCTTAGTGGACGAAGATCATGTGGATCTGAGGACATAGGAGTTCAGGACTGCCTCGATCTGTGCCAACACAGTGCTGAACTCCTCGTACATCAAGTTCCACCTTAAGCGTGTCGTGGGTACCTAGCGGTACCCACGACACGCTTAAGGTGGAACTTGCAGGATTTTACTCCTGCTTCCCACAATCCCCCAAAATGAGGAGCCTAAGGGGGAATAAATTTAAATTCAATATTTTCAGTTGATAATTTATCAATTATTTGCTGTGAATTTTCTTCAAACATTTTATTAATTTCTTTCATGGCCCCAATGAAAGTTCTACCGTTGTCGGAGAAAATTTGAGCTGGTTTACCTCGTCGTGAGATAAACCTTTTAAGCGCTAATGTATATTCTTGTGCAGCTAACGTACTGACAAGTTCTAGGTGAATGGCCCGAGTAACAAAACAAATGAATATGCAAAAATAGCCCTTTTATAGTTTGGCCCCCCTTCCTTTGCGAATTAGTACGGCTATGGGCCCAGCATAATCCACTCCACATCGAATGAATGGGAAACCAGATTCTATTCGTTCGGACGGAAGGTCGCCCATGATTGGCGTTAGAGTTTTACCTTTCATTCGAGTGCAGCGGACACATTGGTGGACAACCCTTCTGGCTAGGTTTCTACCCCCTAACGGCCACCAATTCTCACGCACGGTAGCCAGGTCAACTGGGGACCAGCATGAAGAAGCTCTTTATGTTATGTCTGTAACAGCTGTGTGAAGTTGTGTTTACTAGATAACAGTATCGGGTGCTTCTTCTTGTAATCAAAATCAGGTGAGTTACTAAGACGGCCACCTACTCTAATTATATCCCTTTCGTCTAGAAATATATTTAGCCTAGAAATCGAACCTGAAGTTTTGAATGGTAAGTTACGTTTTAAATTATCATATTCCTTGGGAAACGATTCGCGTTGAGCTAGGCGCGCTAACGACTGTAATGAGTCATTTAATTCATCTACTGATAAGGCCCATGTGTACGATTTTTCTTTGGTGTGCGTGAGTTATGTTATCGCAACAAAAAATGTAAATCTCGATGGTCTGGTTATACAAAAAAATTCCGAAACATTTTTTCAACGTCTGCACAACCGACGTATTTATATTGCCTAAAGCGTAGTAATATGCTAAATATGTCATTCTGAAGTGGTGGACCAATATGTTGAATATCGTTCAAAGATTTACTGGAAGACGTCGCTGCGCTTGCATCGAAAACAGTGCGCAGTTTAGTCGTACTGCTATTTTCATTAATAAAGCCGTGATGCGGTAAAAAATAGTGAGGTGCCTAATAAGTTTCAACGCGACTCATGTGTCCGAGCCTTTCATATTCTTCCAAAAAATCTACGTATTTTTCCCTAAATTGTGGCAAACGAGTGAATTTTCGTTCTAACGACAACCAAAGGTTTTTCAGCCGCTGTGTAACTGTCTCCGAGCATATCAGCTGATTCCTTTAAAGGAATGCGTACAGAAAACCTACCATCTTCCATACATTTTGTCGTTTTAACAAAAATATCTTCGCACGCACGTTCGTCAGCATTAAGGATATTTTATTACCTAACGTTATTGTTTACCTCTTCGAGTTCCCAGAACATTTTCAACTGTGTGTCAATTGTTTGGGAGAAATTACATTGCACACTTTTAACGTGAAGCGTGTTATTTTGTAAAGGTCACGACACTGTCCAACCCAACCTTGTGTTTTGTAAATAAGGTTCTTTATTCAACTTAATTTTGCCATCACACAATAATTCCCAGAACTTATCCGCGCCTATCAGTATATCGACATCTGACGGTGAGTGAAAGTTCGGATCCGCGAGTTGAATATTGTCAGGTATACACATATTATTTACATCGACACAAAATGTGGGTAACTCATTCGTAATGCACGGCAACACTAAACAATCAATGTTCATAAATACGAATTTAACCTTGAACGTAATTTTATTTTACAAATATGGGTGGACTGCAAAATTGTTTGACCTACCCCAGCAACGTGATAAGTGGACTGTAATAACGGTGCATTTAATGTTTCATATAACGACTTCTTTATGAAACAATTTTGACTGCCATTATCAAGCAGAATGCGTACAGTATGATATTCGTTATTATAATCTGCTATATCCACTAACGCTGTGGACAGCAAAACGTTGGGATTTAACAAATATTCCCGATTACTGTTTTGAGAATCTGAATGATTAGTCGTAACGTGTAATGATGCAGAGACAGTGGAGACTTTAGCGGTGACCGGCTGTGCTGACTCGATCCGCTCACATATGATGCGCCGTCTACCTGCCTATCAAAATGAAGCAAACTGTTGTGCTTATTATCACACAACCTACACGGCTCAAACTTGCATTCGTCAAGTGGGTGGGTTGTGCGCAAATAATTGATACATAGTTTATGCGTTTTAACTATATTATTCCGCTCTTGGACAGACGAATTAAGAAACCTTGAACATGAACAAATCACGTGATTACCACTACACATCACACACATGCGGCTTTGCTTTGTATTAGCGATCGTATTACGCTTATTGTTATTATTACTAACGTGCGTAGCAACATGAGTATATGAATATTGCTTCTTCGAGTGTGTTTGTTCGCTGCCTTTGTTCTCGTGGGATTTGTTATTATTCACTTTTATCATTTCTAACACGTCGGCCCTGTCTTTGAGAAATTTAAGCAAGTCATCTAGTTTGAAGGCTGACCTTGACTCAATTAACGAACGAGCTGTACCTTTAAAATGTTCCAAATCGCGTTCAGTGGCCTGATCTAATTTGGAAAGGACCATGTAAATGATTAAAGTGTCGCATGAATCCATTGGTTCACCTATCGTTTTAAGGCCACGCAGGTTCCTCAAAACAATATCTATTAAATTCCTAATCTGGGAACCAGATTCTTTATTTAACGATGGAATTTTAAATAATGCCTTCACATGATTATGAACCAATAGCCGCGGATACGGAACCGAAACATGGTCGCTCACAATGGGCCTTATCAGAAGGTTTAAGGTCACCCAAAGGGCAATGGAGAGGGCTATGCTCGGAGTTTCTTTGCGTGATAAAATCAGAAATGAGGACATCCGCAAGAGAACCAAGGTAACCGACGTAGCCCGAAGAATAGCCAAACTGAAGTGGCAGTGGGCAGGGCACATTGCTCGCAGAACGGATGGCCCGATGGGGCTGAAAAGTTCTGGAGTGGCGACCGCTAACCGGAAGACGCTGCGTTGGAAGGCCTCCCACTAGGTGGACCGATGACCTGGTGAAGGTTGCAAGGATCCGCTGGATGCGAGTCGCACGGGACCGGTCAATGTGGTGACACCTGGGGGAGGCCTATGTCCAGCTGTGGACGTCTTTCGGCTGAAATGATGACGATGATGATGAGCCGCGGATTATTAAATCTATTCTCTAATAGCTCCCATGCGTGAGTATAGTTGTTAGCCGTAAATTCAAGTGCACTTATAACGTGTGCCGCGTTACCGGACACTGACGATTTTAAATAATGAAACTTTTGAACAGGATCCAAGTCACCGCGATCATGAATCATACTAATGTAAGAATTTTTAAATTCTAGCCAGCAATCGTACGAACCGTCAAAGGAAGTTAATAACGGGTAATTTTATGCCTATCGGCTTACATGTTGAAACACTAGACTTGTCAGCTACCTCCTTTTGTAACAAAAGTTTCGCAGAAGCTATAACACGATAAAATTGATCTTCAAAACGATCTCTCTCTTACCAGCTGTTTTGCAAGATCGAGATCTTCTGCTACTTCTTCTTCAATTTTAGTCTGTATTTCATTATACATGTCTATAAAACTCGAAGTGCTCTCAACGCATAAATTAATGACTCAAGGGTAACTTGAACTTTTTAACGTAATTTTCAAAGAGCATTAATCTACCTTTTAAAACTCCTTTTTTCTTAATCAAATCTGTCAATTTTGCCTCACTCATTTTGGGAATTAAGGAAATCAGGAGTACTTACAATTGCCAATTGCCGATGCGCGCGAACCAACGTGAGTGCCGTCGTGTGGGTACCGGCGAAAAACAAAAAACAAAAAACTCGAGTCTTCGAGTCCTATATAAACGGACTCGGATGATGAATTACAAGACTCGACTCATTACAACAGGACTCCAAGACTAGAGAACTAAGTTCTCTACGAGCCCTTCTATGTGACATGAGAGCTCGAGTCTCTTTGTGCACTCGAGTCCTTTTTATGCGGCGAGTCGTACTCAAGTTCTTTTCGTATATGAGTCTAACAATTAAATTGTTACATTTACAGGGCGGGAAGAAAGGCTCAGATAAAAAAGTAACAGTACTGATTAAGGATATTTTTAATCATTTCTAAATATCATAAAAAATGGGTAATTTTAATTAAAGTCCAGCCATGATGCGAGACACATTGAAGCTTGTATAGTTTTATTGCCGAGACGGTTTCTTTTTTTAGTGATTAAATTGCCGGATCTTGAAAATGCCTGCTCGCTTGGCACACTCGTTGCCGGAATACTCAGAATATGAAACGCTAATTTCTGAAGCTGTGGCAATCGAATAGTTTGCTGTGCCCACCAGGCTACAATATCAGTTTCTTCTGTTTCTGTAGGCATTGTCAAATATTCTTGAAGTTCATCCGTAATAATCGTTTTTCTTTTATAAATCGTAGAAAAAATGGTTTTACTCGAACTGTCTTCTACTTCTAACTGTTGATTTTGGACAGAACTCTGTTTATCATATTCATTTTTGAAAAATGACGTCAGCAACTCAAGTGGCTCATGTTCATTATTTTCAGAAAAATAATTGTTTTTTAGACGAGGGTCCAAAATAACTGCAAATTTTGCATAGTTTGTCCGTAAAGCTGATGTGTATTGATTTAATTTTGCAGACATAGCACATGCACAATCTTTCAAAAAATCTTCGTCGTTGTAATGTTGTGAGATTTGCTCTAGTAACACATCAACTATAGGTATTACGTATATTAAACTTGGGTACTTTGATTTGGACAGTAAGAGTGTGGCATCATAAAAAGGTTTTAAAAAATCGATCAAAAGTTTTACTTTTTCCCATTCTTAAATTAAATACTTCTTAAAATCTTGCACATGCTTACACATATGATCTAAAACAGATTTCATGTTGTAAGCGCGCTCCAACATTAAATACGTAGAATTCCATCGTATTGGCATTTCTTTAAGGAGAGCTAAACGTGATACATTTAGCAAATCACAAATCTCAAAGTATAACTGTTTTTTCTTTGGTGAAAAATTTATAACGTTCACCAGCTTTGAAATATTTGAAACTGTATTATCTAAATTTTCCAGCCCTTTCTTAACACAGATATTCAATATATGTGCTAAGCATCTAGTGTGTATGACTTTTTCGTAATCAGTTTGAAATAATTGCAACAATTGCATAATCTTCACATTAAATGACTCATTATTTTTTTCTCATTTTTTTTTTTTTGTTTCGATAAAACTACTTGTATTGAATAATTATGAATTTACAGCTTGATATTGTTCTTGATGTGATTATATATTATAATGGACGTGCTCTGATCGGTCGTCGTTGCGGAGTGGCGCGGCCCGCGCAGCCGCCGGCGCAGTGTTGCCAACCGCTTGCCCCTCGTTCGTCTTACTAGTGACGCGCGCATAGACTAGTGCTGCGCGCGAACAGTTGTTATAGAAATAAGTTTATTTTGCAAGCCATAACAGTCAAATATTTCAACGATTTTGATTAATATTTCATTACTGGTATGTGGATATGGTATTAAATCAAAATCTAATATAATGGCATGCATTTTAGAATCAAGAACAAAATGTGCTGTTATAACAATATACGGCTTGTTCGTCACCGATGTCCAAAAATCAAATGTAACAGACAATTTATCTATGGACTTAATGCATTCTATTACTTTAGTTTTATTGTTCTCAAAAAGTGTTTGAATATTCAAGTCCAAATCATGACGACTCAATCCCGGGTAATTAGGGTTCAATCCTTTTATCATTTTAATAAAATGTTCTTCTTCCACTGTTTTAAAAGAATGTGCACCGCGTACAATGAAATTTACTATTAAGTTATCTTATGTGGAGTACTTACTTGATTTGCTTTTTTTATTTTTTCTTTCTTCATCGTCTGATTCGTGATTAACAACATGTCTTTTTAAAATAGTATGTGATGTTTTAAGTGAAAAATGTTTCTCGCATTTTTTACATACATAATGTGATGTAGTTTTATTGTAATGTGTACTCTTAATTTTTTTCGCCCATTGTAACGATTTATCTTCTGAATCAACAGTATTCACACATTCAGACACTGAACCATTACTAGAAATTGAATCTTTTAAATTGACTTCTTCTATTGGCTCCATTATCAAACAGAAGTATTCCGTGTTTTGATTCCGTAATATAATTAATACACGCAGGAAAACCACTATTCTAGGCAATAAGATATAAATATAGTTTATAGCGGACGATCAAATGCAATATGCTAACTGGTAAACACGTTTGCTCAAATATCTAAAATATTAACAACTTAGAGGGTAGTATCTCAAAATATAAAGCCAGTTTACCTTCACATCTCTATTTTTATAGAAGTGAGTTTTTAGCTGATTTGTAATGATTTTGTCTTGTCAGTTTTTTTTTTAGGGCAGAATTACAAAACCACTAATATAAACTTATCACCTATTCGAGTCTTTTCGAATGATGAGTTTCAAGTCTCATCTTCATGCTTCGAGTTTTCCTTGAAGACTCGAGTTCATTTTAAGACTCGAGTCCTTTTGTAAGACTCAAGTGGTTGTTAAATGACTCGGACTCGCCTCGACTCTAGACTCCGAACCTTTTTAGCTCACCGAGTCTTGCTTATTTGAGTCGAGTCTTTAAAATTACGACTCGAGGACTCGAGTCCTTTGCAACACTAGGTACCGCCACTTGAGCACTGGAAATGGAAAACAGCACGAAATCAACACAAATCGAGGGATGAGATAAGGAACGGACGGGAAGTTCAGACATGCCACTCCTGTCGATGCCTTAACGTTGCAGTTCTTCGCTCGATACGTGAATCTTCTTTTCGTATTTTCATGCGACGAATCTTGCACGTTGTATCAGGTAATACGACGGCACGGTTGGCGCAGAGGCTGAGCGATTGACTGCTGCGTTTCGTGTCGCGGGTTCGATTCCCGCACGGAACAAATATTTGTATGGCCTACAGGTAGTTGTTCCGGGTCTGGCTGTTTGTGTATGCGAGTTTTTAATGTTTGTAAACGCACCCACGATACAGGAGAAATTCCTAGTGTGGGGCAAAGTTTAAAAAAAAAAAAAAAATTAAACAGATTGAACCTTCACAATGAATTGAATGAGAACAATTGGTCACCGACGTTGGCGAGCCCTCATTCGTAGATAAAAATATGATGTCCCGGTGCGTCGATAGATGGCGTTAGTAGTCGCGCCAACACGGTCGAAGTAATCGTTTGTGCGCCGAAAATCTTCTTCACCGATGAAGATTTTCTGCTTACATGCGATTACCAAACTACTGAGGATCTTCTTAAAACTTTAAGATAAAATAATAACCCCAACACCCGTCCATATGTATGTTTTTTTCATACAAACACTACATACACCCACACCCACAACACAACAGGGACAACACTCAATCACCACAAAATACACATACAAACACAACACACATCAAACCACAGACATAGATAGACCTAGATAACGCAAGTATCACGATCTGTATGAAAACCAAGCGTGCCATTTTTTGACTACCTATTATGACGTCACAAGCACTATTTAGTGATGGGAAAATCAAACCGATTCAAAGACGCTGCCGCGGACGGCGCCCCTCTCGTCCTACCCCCCGCCATGACGCCCACTGACGTCCGACTAGCGCTATGCTCCGATGCAGACTGAGTTCGAAATTGGCCACTTGCGATTTTTGTACGTAAGCTACATAATAATATGGCACGCGAAGTAGTTGCTCTCGCGTTATCTAGGTCTATCTATATCTGTGCATCAAACCAACTTTTTGAAATTTCAATTTTAAAAACTACTTTGATTTGATTTATTATTTCTGGATAAAAAAAAAGCGATAAACTGAAATGTCCAACCACTGTTAATACAGCCCACAAATTGACCTGAAATACAGGCTCAGCCTAGCTCAGGCGCAGTTGCTCATATTTTTCTTTGTGCCTCATCCTAACTGCATTTAAATACTGTCCAATATGTTATATTTTTAAGGAGCAATAAATAAACTTATTATTATTAAACTTATTTCAGATATAGACATCTTATATCTGAAAGTAGTCATCCAACGTATAGTTTTTAAGTTTTACCTCAATGTCAGTAATAAGTTTAACCAATCCACAGTTTGTTGTTAAGTAGTGACATATTTGACAGTTTGGGAACGTTCTTTCTGCAATTGTTACTAGATTTGTTACTACTAATAATGCACAGGTTATGCTTTTCTGGTTTTATTTTATGGTAAACAGGTTCACTCTTCGGAGCAGTATCCACTGGTGCAATGCAACCTCAACAGGACATAGTTTTAACGGTGAGTCCGAGAGTTCAAAGCTCTGTTTCTCGCTATCCAATAATAACTTTTGTTTGTACTGGTCATTCGAAGTACGGCGAGGTGTTATATTTTTTTTTGCTTTTGTTAGTTGTACTCAATTCGCTCATTAGCTTTTTCGTCGCTTTTTTAAAGATTTCATGCTTATTTGTCATGTCGTTAATAGTTTTTTTGAGTTTAGTGTTCTCTATCGATAAATTGTTTATTTCTTCGTGTGCTGAACATAATTCTATATGTAATTCCTCTATTTGCTGTCTCAAAGTTCCGTATTTCGTCGTTGCCTGCGGCTGATATATTAGGTAAGCTGTTGGTGCTGCCGTACTGTTGGTGCTGCCGTGCTGTTGAATTACTAGATTCAGCCTCGTTATATTCTCAATGAAGCTCATTGCTCATTAGTGACTACCCATCAGCTGTATTCGTAATTCGTAATATTGGATACTGTTCAAACAAACGATGTTAGGTAGCTATCTAATACTTCATTTCATTTACGTCAATAATTCGTTTAGTCAATAATTTTGCAATGGCTTCTTTTTCAAATTTTAAATCAAAAATCAAAATCAAAATATTTTATTTTACATAGGCCTAGATGGGCACTTATAAAACGTCGAAAAAAAGGTGCACGGTTCGGGTTGGTCGTTTCCTATGGAGAAGAACCGGCAAGAAACTCCATGGTTACTCTTTTCAAATCATTTGGTATTACATTAATATCATGGATACAGCATTTGTACTTAAGTATGGGGGGACAGCGTAGGCCCGACAATAAGTCGTTGCTTACTACACAAAAAATGTAGAACAAAATAAAAAGTTAACAAAAGTTAACAAGCAGCTGGGAATCTACAAAGCCTACAATGTTCACACATTTACAAACAATTGATAAAAAAGAATCTATACAAAGGTAAAAAAAAGAATTGTAAAGTACTAAATTAAACAAGTGACACAAATATTGTTATCAGTGCTGTAACTATTCTGAGCAAAAGATGTATAAATGATTTGAAAACTATTGTGAAAATCTGATTCGAAAGAGGAGAAAAAAATGAGATTGAGAATAGTTAGAGACATATTTGTGCCGTTTATGAGCTACCAGGGAAGCCGCATGCGCAGAAGGAACTAAAGCCAAACTTCTTTATCTTCAACGTAGTCCTTGATTTTGTAATATGCTTTTTTAATAAGGACACGTTTGATGTAGTTTTTGAATTTTCCATCGGTCAGTTCTATAACTGACTTTGGCAACCTGTTATAAAAGCGTATACTGTTTATATGAAAAGACTTGCTAGTTTTTGTTAGTCTGAACTTAGGTATTACAATTTCGTGTTTACTGCGTGTATTTATATTATGAAAGTCGCTTCTTATTTTGAAAAGCCCTCGATTTTTGCGGACATATAAAATACATTCTAAGATATAAAGTGAAGGCAGGGTCAGTATATCAATCTCTTTAAATTTTTCTCTGAGGGACTCGCGAGGAAATAGGAAATCAACAAACTTTCCAAAAAGACAAATCTATATAGTGCGGGATTCGAACTCAAGCCATGCGCCGCCGCGCCGTGTCAATCGGTGTGTCGCTTAACCAATTAGCCATATTCACTTAGAAGGTCGAAATTTTTGATCATTACGGTCGTCCGAAAAAAACATTCGTTGCAAAGTTTAAATGGTTTTAAACGATTTGAAATATTTTTTCAGTGAGTGTCTCTTTTGGAATTTAAGTTTTTTCATTGTTCTTTTTTATATCTACGTATGTCATACTGTTCTTCACAGTGTTTGTTGTCACTAATTTCAATATTTATACTGTCAATATTTTGTCCACATTAAAATAGTTATATTTAAATAGTTAACACTGAATACTTAGTACAGATAACACTTTCACGCACGTATTGTACTACTTAAACGCTTTTGTGATAGAATTGGGTACTATCAAGGAACTTATATACTAACTGGAATGATTACGAACATAATTTTGATATAAAAAAAACCGTTTGAAAATGAACTTTATCTCAAACACATAGAGTTCGTATTACTTTAATTAATTCAAAGGGGGAAGTAAACTTCAGAGCGAGAAAGCGACCAGAGTGGATTGTGTCCTTGTCTAACAATTGCCAGTGATTTTTTTTTTTTTTTCTGATTTCACGTTGATAACTAAACTAGCACATAAATCGTAACGGGATTAATTTAATATTCAAATATTAAATATTATAATAATAATTTCTTGCGAAATAAAGTAAGCTTAATATAAATTAAATTATTTATGAATTAAGTTATTTCTGAATGGCAACATCGATGATATTCATATAAACAAACAATATGGCCGATACAATTTCGCGCTGAAGTCATATTTTTGCTTTAACAAGTTCTTTTTACCTTACTTAAGAGAAATCTTTCTCTTTAAATATGGTGAAATCGAGTTGTGTGAAGGGGTGTAATAGTGAGGGGTTTGCTGGATGTGGAATTTATTTTTTCAGGTAATTTCTTTTAACTTTGGCTGACAATGTTCTAGATATGTAAACAGGGATTATGAAAATATTCTATTGGTGTTTCAATAAATAGGGTAGATCATTTAGAGTCATTCCCGCTCGTCCACACCCCGTCGTTCACACTGCGGACGACTGGGAATGTTGCGTTCTGTTCGTCTACACTGTGGACGAACAGAACGCATTATTCCCAGTCGTCCACACCCCGTCATCTCACGTCTAGTCTAAGAGTTAATAAAAAGAAAATATGATGATAGTATTTCCTTATACAACGTGTAACAGAAAGGGTATAGCAATATAAAAGGGTGTGGTACAGACCATCAAACTGAACAACTTTCTCTATGGGACCATCATCGTAATCGCGAAAAAATAATCAGCTGTCACATACATTTGGTCGAGTAGGTATTGGAATTTTGTATGGGGCCGTTGATTATTTTTTCACGATTACGATGGTAGTCCCATAGAGAAGTTGTTCAGTTCCCTTTCTGTTACACGTTCTATAATAAACATACTTTTAAAATATTATGTACAGTCTGCAAAGCTAAACAGTTTACATCGCACACAGCGGTAACAGTCATTGTACGAGCCGGTAATGTTCGTACAGCCGCTCATTATCATTGTGTGCGTATACGTAGTCTACCCTACACGGGGTTTTTTTTTATCTTTAACCTTGTAGGGTACAAGGAAAAGATAAAAAAACGGGTTTACAATAAGGCCAACATTTTATACAAGTGTAACATGGTCACCATAGCTGATTGGTGTAAGCGCTTGCGTCAGTTAGTGATCTAAGCTTAACGATGTGAGTTCGATCCCAGGTGCGGAGTTATTTTTGCTGTTTTTTACTTTTTGTTCTTTATTAAATTAATTTTGTGACCAATAAAATCACTCAAGCAAAAAATATTAAAGTAATTAAATAAAACCAAGAAAATAATTTGATTTTTTATTAGATAAACATTGAGTTTGAAAGGACCTTTACCTTTCTTACATTGGTTGTTTTAAGGTTCAATTTGGTGGGAGTTGTATGTTAGCAAAAAAAACTTGTGTGGCTGATACAATGATTTAATACGAACTGGTTTTAAACATATATAGGCTATAGCTTTCCATACTAGACATTCGAATGAGTAAAACACTGTTGTTTACCAGTTTTATTGACAAATGCAAAGTTTTTTGTTGGTAAGGATGGACTTTAATAATTTGTCAAAGTAGTAAGTATATAAATTGAATCAAAGTAAAATTAGAGGTGAAGTGAATCAACATGTTAGATAGTAAGAAATTATGACACCTTCTAACAGCATAACAATAACATCACTTCACCATACTTTCAATACTTTACGAGTTGTGGTTTTAAAAAGAGGATTAGAGGAGGAGATTATTAACATTTATACCTAATTGTTGCTAAGGTTTATATTTGTTTACATTCGCTTAACAAATATGAACATTATTTGCATAAAAATAAGATTCATATTCACCTACTAATTAACATAAATTCGACTATAATGAGTCTGTAAACCCTCGTTTTCTATTACTTCTTGTAACCTTCACCTCATGCTGTTAACCATATTCGCGCATTTGTTTAGTAACATTTAAGTCCATCCTTATCCGACTTAAACGTTTTTTCGTCGCTATAAATCAGCACATTGTTCTCCCAATCAAAATTAATCTATGACCTAGCAAAGTGTAGTCGGTTTTGTCGGTGCGCAGTGGACAGAAAGGTGCGAGCTGGCTTGCTGCAACGTAATCCAGCAGAATGTAGGTGATTTCTCACAGTTTGTAAGCACATGTTGTGTGCTGTTGCTTTTACGCGGGTGGACAAGAAGGGATAAGCCTTGTGCCTTGCCACGATGTCGTGGTGTCGAGCCGATGAATTTGCCTTTGGTTTTGGTTTTGTTCTACGTCTCCAAAATCCGGTTCTCCTCTGTGGATAAAAAGAGTATTTATAATACTATTAATAATAGCTATTATTATTAAAAATATATACTACATTTAAATACTATATACATAATATACACAATGTTAAATTTTTATCATAATTAAAAAAAATAAAAAAATCTTTCAGTCATGATAATATATTTAATTAATTTAATTATAACTATGGTAGGTATTGCACGTGGGTCGTCCGGCGGCGAGATGGGCAAACGACATAGTTGCCATCGGGGGAATTACCTGGATGAGGCTGGCACAGGACCGTGGGGATTGGCACGAGAAAAGAGAGGCCTATACCCAGCAGTGGGTGAATTCGGGCTGTGGATGATGATGATGATGAGGTATTGCACTTAAGTTACATTATTTTTTTTTTTTTTTTTTTAGCTAAATTGAAGTAGGTATAATATCACACATAAGATTATAATGTGTAACTGTTACTCACCGATATCATTAAGCGCCTCCCAATTTCACTTCTTAGCGTGTCGATGACAATTCAAATTGAAACAGCCCAAAATTTGACGACGAGTTTGGCAGTTTCAGTAGCGTCCTGTGATGCACATCACAGGAGCAAACAACAGGACAGTGACTATGACACCGAGATCGTTGAGATCTCGGTGTCATAGAGAAATGCTGTAAGTCCAATAGTTAATAATTCTAGTCCAACTAAAACTGGTAAAAAAGAAGACTAAATTAAGCAAACTGGAAAGTCAATGTAGCTAAACGACTGAGAAATAGTGGGAAGCCTTATCAATCTACCAAATCAAAGAAAAACATGCCAAGTCGTGAATTGAAACCTTCTTGTAAAGATAAATGTAAATTTAAATGTGGGTTTAAATTTACAGAGGAGCAAAGACAGACCATTTTAAATGACTATTGGAGCTTAGGTGCAATTGAAAAACAATGGACGTTTATTGCTAATAGCATAGACATAGTTATCCCAAAACAACGTTACGTTAAAGTTGATTCTGATGGAAATGTTGCAACTATTCGAAACAACAACAATGCTTTCTTTTTGACTATTTCGGGTGAAAAAACAAGAGTTTGTAAATTGTTCTTCAAAAATACTTTGGGGATTAATAATCGACCTATAGAGACTGCTTTGAAAAAGAAAAATAGCAACACTAATATTTCTTCCATGAAAGATAACCGAGGTACTCATTCAAACCATTATGCAGTGGACGAAAGCATTAAAAATGGCATCAAATTGTTTATTGAGTCTATACCGAAGATTGAGTCACATTATATCCGGGCTAACTCAAAACGAAATTATATTGATGGTAGCAAAGCGGTCACAGATCTTCATAGAGATTATGTGGAAACATGCAAATCCCAAAACGTCCCCTATGGAACCTACATTACATTTTATCGTATTTTTACACAAGATTTTAACATTTCGTTTTTCACTCCTAAAAAGGATTTATGCGATATATGCAAAAAAAAAATCCGCAACGGCTGAAGACCTCGATGTTGTCTTTTATTCAGACAATTGTGCCGGACAGCAAAAAAATAAGTTTATGATCTCTATGTACACTTACGCAGTCAAAACTCTGCCAAATCTCAGATCAATTACACACAAATACCGTAATAATACAATATTTCTATTAGAAATACTGAAGTTTTAATAGTTGCAGACGTTAGTCCACCTATTTATAAGTATGAAAACAAATAAAAGTAAAAAATCGAAATGATTACGGTACTCTACGTAGGAGGTGTCGATATGATGTTTTTAATCAATTATTATATCGTCTTTAAACAAAATAAAAAAGATCGTCAATAATAGGAACATCAAAATTAAAACAAATACCTATGATTGAGCAAGAGATTATTAAACAAATTGGTGAGTGGCAAGTAATATATACATATATATATACATACTATTAGCTAAATTCTCATTAGATACCTCTTTGCCGTATAAGATTTATTTTGTTTGATAAAATTGTGTAAAAATACAAATAAACGTTTTGATGTGCGTCGAATAACGAAATCTAGTTTCCTTTATTTTATGTAAACTATAAAATATACTTACTCTTATCCTTATAACTCCGCCGCACTTTAATTTTTTGCTGTTAATACAACACCAAACGTTTAATCCACTTTTATGTGCTCTTCTAACGTAATATTGGTGACCTCCATGAAGTGAAACAGTCCCGTGCTTTCTGTTTATATACACGAGCACAGTTTGGTCACTTGAACCACCAGCCGGTGCACTTAACCCCGACATGATCCCGAATGCAAAAGCTCATCGTCACTTTATTGCCATATACCGTGGGCTTGCAATATGCAGCGAGCTGATTGGCTATTTCAAGGCCATCTATCTATTGTTCATTCCCGGAAGCGTCGTCAAAACTGATAAGCGGAGTGCAAAGACTATCTTTTGTTGGAGGATCGACAGGGTGCAGTTATAATAGTTGAGTATATCCAGGCGATTGTAACTTTAAAACTTTTTACATATTAATTGCATTTAAACTGATATTGATACAATACCCAATGTGTAAAATTAAAATGTGAAACATTCTTACGCTATACATTTAGTATAAAATACGCAAAAAAGCTTTAGATTTACTAGGTATGTACTTTTAAAGTATTTGCCTTACTAAAGTGAAAAAGCTAAGTACAGTTGAACAACTTAATTGATTTACAGTTTATATGTGTGGGTGAAGTCAAAGTTATGCACACAAACACTAAATAAAACGAGCGAGCTCGGTTTTTATTAGTGTGCGTGTGGCACATTAATTACCATATACCAATATATAGTCATCATTCACTTATGGCACTGAAGGAGATATAATATTTTGCATAATGTTAATATAGCAAGCTTGGCACAATGGCTATCGTCTTTGGTCAGTAAACGAGAAGCCGTAAGTTCAAACCATGTATGCAACAATATATTCTTTTTCTTTTTGTATTTATTATTTTGTTAAAACATTACTTAAAGTAGAATTTATAACGATTCGATCAAGTTCATGGTTGTGTAATGAAGTTTTCAACGTTTGAGATAAACACTGAACTCTCGGGTCATTTTATTTTGAGTGTTTAGAAAATAACTACCGACAATTTAAAAATATTGTTTTCAAACACCTTTATTTATAAAAATGAGCATTCTTAGTTGTCAATCTACGAGTATTTGCATTACTGAGTTTATTGATTACTACTCAAGCGCATGTGTGCGGATTTATTTCTGTGGATCCAACCATGCAACATTTATCAATGTTCAAAAAGGTAGAAATCGTTGTTTTGGATGACCAAAACGTATCTATATGTGAAATTGTGAGTGTAAATGTGATGCTGCCCCACAAACGATGGGACACTTTATATCGTATCCTGCCTGTCCTGTTGTTTGCTCCTGTGATGTGCATCACAGGACGCTACTGAAACTGCCAAACTCGTCGTCAAATTTTGGGCTGTTTCAATTTGAATTGTCATCGACACGCTAAGAAGTGAAATTGGGAGGCGCTTAATGATATCGGTGAGTAACAGTTACATATTATAATCTTATGTGTGATATTATACCTACTTCAATTTAGCTAAAAAAAACAAAAAAAATAATGTAACTTAAGTGCAATACCTCATCATCATCATCATCCACAGCCCGAATTCACCCACTGCTGGGTATAAGCCTCTCTTTTCTCGTGCCAATCCCCACGGCCCTGTGCCAGCCTCATCCAGGTTTTTCCCCCGATGGCAACTATGTCGTTTGCCCATCTCGCCGCCGGACGACCCACGTGCAATACCTACCATAGTTATAATTAAATTAATTAAATATATTATCATGACTGAAAGATTTTTTTAATTTTTTTAATTATGATAAAAATTTAACATTGTGTATATTATGTATATAGTATTTAAATGTAGTATATATTTTTAATAATAATAGCTATTATTAATAGTATTATAAATACTCTTTTTATCCACAGAGGAGAACCGGATTTTGGAGACGTAGAACAAAACCAAAACCAAAGGCAAATTCATCGGCTCGACACCACGACATCGTGGCAAGGCACAAGGCTGACCCCTTATTGTCCACCCGCGTAAAAGCAACAGCACACAATATGTGCTTACAAACTGTGAGAAATCACCTACATTCTGCTGGATTACGTTGCAGCAAGCCAGCTCGCACCTTTCTGTCCACTGCGCACCGACAAAACCGACTACACTTTGCTAGGTCATAGATTAATTTTGATTGGGAGAAGAATGTGCTAATTTATAGCGACGAAAAAACGTTTAAGTCGGATAAGGATGGACTTAAATGTTACTAAACAAATGCGCGAATATGGTTAACAGCATGAGGTGAAGGTTACAAGAAGTAATAGAAAACGAGGGTTTACAGACTCATTATAGTCGAATTTATTTTAATTAGTAGGTGAATATGAATCTTATTTTTATGCAAATAATGTTCATATTTGTTAAGCGAATGTAAACAAATATAAACCTTAGCAACAATTAGGTATAAATGTTAATAATCTCCTCCTCTAATCCTCTTTTTAAAACCACAACTCGTAAAGTATTGAAAGTATGGTGAAGTGATGTTATTGTTATGCTGTTAGGTGTCATAATTTCTTACTATCTAACATGTTGATTCACTTCACCTCTAATTTTACTTTGATTCAATTTATATACTTACTACTTTGACAAATTATTAAAGTCCATCCTTACCAACAAAAAACTTTGCATTTGTCAATAAAACTGGTAAACAACAGTGTTTTACTCATTCGAATGTCTAGTATGGAAAGCTATAGCCTATATATGTTTAAAACCAGTTCGTATTAAATCATTGTATCAGCCACACAAGTTTTTTTTGCTAACATACAACTCCCACCAAATTGAACCTTAAAACAACCAATGTAAGAAAGGTAAAGGTCCTTTCAAACTCAATGTTTATCTAATAAAAAATCAAATTATTTTCTTGGTTTTATTTAATTACTTTAATATTTTTTGCTTGAGTGATTTTATTGGTCACAAAATTAATTTAATAAAGAACAAAAAGTAAAAAACAGCAAAAATAACTCCGCACCTGGGATCGAACTCACATCGTCAAGCTTAGATCACTAACTGACGCAAGCGCTTACACCAATCAGCTATGGTGACCATGTTACACTTGTATAAAATGTTGGCCTTATTGTAAACCCGTTTTTTTATCTTTTCCTTGTACCCTACAAGGTTAAAGATCAAAAAAAATAAACCCCGTGTAGGGTAGACTACGTATACGCACACAATGATAATGAGCGGCTGTACGAACATTACTGGCTCGTACAATGACTGTTACCGCTGTGTGCGATGTAAACTATTTAGCTTTGCAGACTGTACATAATATTTTAAAAGTATGTTTATTATACAACGTGTAACAGAAAGGGAACTGAACAACTTCTCTATGGGACTACCATCGTAATCGTGAAAAAATAATCAACGGCCCCATACAAAATTCCAATACCTACTCGACCAAATGTATGTGACAGCTGATTATTTTTTCGCGATTACGATGATGGTCCCATAGAGAAAGTTGTTCAGTTTGATGGTCTGTACCACACCCTTTTATATTGCTATACCCTTTCTGTTACACGTTGTATAAGGAAATACTATCATCATATTTTCTTTTTATTAACTCTTAGACTAGACGTGAGATGACGGGGTGTGGACGACTGGGAATAATGCGTTCTGTTCGTCCACAGTGTAGACGAACAGAACGCAACATTCCCAGTCGTCCGCAGTGTGAACGACGGGGTGTGGACGAGCGGGAATGACTCTAAATGATCTACCCTATTTATTGAAACACCAACCGCTGATGACACTTCCCTAATTTTTAAGATAAATAGACGGGCCCAAAATCTAGATGACGTGAATAATGCCCTACTTCAGGTCAATAACTGGTTCACAGCAAACAATTTAGTATTAAATGAAAAAAAAAAGAAATGCATAAGATTTGCTTTACCGAATGTTAAAAGTAGCGATTGTGATATAGTATTGAATAAAGAGAAGCTTGAATTTGTAGATAAAACAGTTTTCCTGGGAATTACGCTTGATTCAAGGCTACAATGGGGTTGTCATTTAACATCTCTAGCGGGGCGGTTAAGTTCAGCAGCATATGCTATTAGAAAAATCCGTCAATATACTGATGTAGATACCGCTAGACTGGTCTATTTAAGTTACTTTCTTATTATAATGTCTTATTGCATTTTGCTATGGGGACGGGCTGCAGACATTGAGTCTATATTTATTCTGCAAAAAAGAGCTATCAGAGCCATATATAAACTTCGAAGGCGTGATTCTCTAAGGGAACTGTTTAAGGAAATTAACATCATGACGGTACATTGTCAATACATCTATGAAAACATAATGTATGTAAGAAAAAATCTACATCTTTTTAATAAAAGAGGTGACAGACACAATTATGGTACTAGAAATAGAGACCAATTAGTTCAGCCAGGCTTCAGACTCGCTAAAGTAGACTCATCTTTCATGGGGTACTGTTTGAGATGCCATAATAAAATTCAACAAATTATTCTTGAACTGAATGAAACTAAATTTAAAACATGCATTAAACGCACACTATGTAAGCAAGCATATTACAAGTTGGACGATTATATCGCTGATAAAAATGCTTGGCTTAGTGTCGGTCCTGCTCCATAAGGACAGGGGCGCATAAATGGATAGCTTTAAATAGTATGTTGGAGCTGCTGAAGATTGTACAACTATATTTGCATTGTATAAATTCAATTTCTTTAGTATTATATAACCGCATAGCCCATATTGTGTGAGTACTATGTACTAGAAAGCTGTCATTATTGTCAGTATTGTCACAAACCTACATATTTTCTTGACTTGAATGTGCCCAGGCGGTTAAGAGTATGTCATGCTCACTCAATGTCTCGCTGATGGTGGCGCGTGTGTCGGATAATTTAGTTCCCTTCAAAATGGTTGAGTTGAATGGTGCTGATACATGCGTCATGTTCGTGAACGGACGCTGTCAGTTGTGACTGGTCATCTCTTGGTTGCCACGGTTTATTTGAATTAATTATTTTATTCTTGAATTATTTTTACTATGGAAACTTTAACGTACACATCTTACTACATCGTTCTCACATAATGTACCATCTCAATATAAATGATGTAACCAAGTTATTGTAAAATAATTCTGATTTAAAAGAGTGTCCATGGAGTTTCTTGCCCGTTCTCCATATATATCTACTTTAGGGAATGGGCAACTACAGTACTTTCACAGTTTTTATGCCTTGTGACTGGGACTGTAGCTACTTTTCATTGTTGTCTCTGTTTCGACAATTCAAAAGTGCCTGTAACTGGCCTATTTGAAATAAATGCTTTGATTTTGATGACAGATAAATATGGTAAGTAACTATTCTATCGTTTTCAAACATTAATTATAACATATTACCGTCAACTGCCTTGTAAAAATAAGTAAGTACTTGTCATGATTCGCTCCACGTATTAGTTACACTGATTTCATTGTTTGCATAGCAAAACAATTTTCGGAACATGTATAGAATATGTTTCGTCACAATAAGTCGGCGATGTGGCGGAGTGCCTTAGTGTTGGACAGCCGCGTTAGTGCAAGCAGCACGAGGTGCCGCCTCTGCACTACAGCACGCACGAGACATGCACAGGCCAGACCGCACGGCGCTTGCGGCTCTTGTGCTAGTCGCGGCCGTCGCCGGGCTGCGTTCGCCTCACTACAATCTTCGGGAAAGTCCGCCAAGCAGTTGTGGGTTTGCCCATTTTGGTTAGTTTTCCTCTGCTAAAGATCAACGACTTCGCTTTTACTCGATGCGACCAGCATTCCTTATATGAACTCCATACTCTAACGCCCACTACTCAGCATCATGACGGCATAAGATTGTATAGTTTTCACGACATGCGTAAACCGATCCATTGACGAGTTTAATATGTGTGTAATAACATTTAACATAATATGTTTTTAAACATTATCATTAGCACTAAAAACGGGATATTTACCATGTTTACTGTTTGTTGTGTCTGTTTGTTTATTAATATCGCGAACTCAAAACAAACAGTAAAATGATAAATATCCCGTTTTTAGTGTTAATGATAACATTTAATATTGACACACACCCCCTACTTCTCCACCTACTGAACCACACGTCAGTATGGAACAATTCCTGCCGATATTCATTTTGTTACGGATAAAATCTTCTGTTATAATAATAACAGCTGCGTGTTAGTTGGTGGAATCAGCTATGGTAGCGTGTTGTAGGTACATGTAGTATTGTGTGCGGGCAGGAGGCACGACGGGCTCGGCGCAGCGCCTAGTGGAGACGCACCTATCGCCCGGAGTCGCCGACTGGAACATCGTCGTGCCTGTAAGTAACATACAAGCTACTTTTAATTAAGAAGGTAATGCAACCTACCGAGCAGTCAGTCTTAGGAGCCATTATTTAGAAAAAGTGAAGTGGAATTAGTTTTGGTCGTGGTGCAGATGCCGCCGCCGTGTGCGCAGGCACCGGTGACGGGCGTGCGCATGCGCGTGTGCGACAACGACGCGCCACCCGACGTGTCTCTGACCGACGCGCAGTCGGCGCGCGTGCACCGCACCGGCGCACTCGCCAGCTTCGCCGCCGTTAACGTCACCGTGTACTGCATCCTGCCCCCGGAGCCGCCGCCCACACACCTCACGGACTCGAGGTCCACATACGAGATGTTGTCGAAGGAACTGGGCTCAAATGAAACGACTTCTATTGAAGAGATTTCGAACGAATCCGAATCCATAGAGTTGACGTCGGTTGAGGTGATAACAACAGTGAAGCCAACTTCGAGCACAACAGTGAAGCCAACTTCGAGCACAACAGTGAAGCCAACTTCGAGCACAACAGTGAAGCCAACTTCGAGCACAACAGTGAAGCCAACTTCGAGCACAACAGTGAAGCCAACTTCGAGCACAACAGTGAAGCCAACTTTGAGCACAACAGTGAAGCCAACTCCGAGCACAACGTTAGCGCCGGCTCCGGTAGAGACAACTACGCAGGTTGAACTTACATCACCGGCTGAAGTGATAACACCCCCACCGTATAAGATAGTCCATCCCAAAGAAAAACCCCCACAATCACTGAAAGTCACGATTAATATTACCCCAAACAACCAAGTTTCCACAAAGGAAGATGTATCACAATCTTATGACGTAGAGCTACCTTCGCTATCGAATAAAGAAAAGCCAGATGAAGTGATGTCATCTCAGAGTCCAACGTTGTCATCAGTACCATTTATAGAGACACCGTCACGATTCTCTGAGTTGCTCCCACGGAAACGCAATAAGCGACCGCGAGGATCAAGCCGGCCGCTCAGTACAAACCCGCCCCACGTGCCCCTTCCACAGCATGGCCCGCCTCGCTTACCCCGGCAGCAGCGCCACCACCCCGGCGCGCCCCGGCCGCCGCAATACATGCCAGCGCCGCAATTCTCGGCGGTACAGCCGTACAAACTAAGCCCGCCGCCGTACCCGGTCGCTCCGATATACAGACCGCTCAGCTTGCTCGGGCCGTGGCTGCCGTTCCTACAGCGACACCAGCCGATATTAATTTATCGGCACTTTTAACTTTGCAATTTTGTGTCGACTCTCTTCCTCCGTCCGATATCGAGGTGGGCAGCATCATCATTAAAACGCTGGCTATAGGAAGCACAAGCATTTTACATGGCAGCTGATTCATGAGAAAATGTGTATATTACCCTTATTTTCAAATAAATTAAAAATCTATTTACTCATTATTTTTATTTGTTAAACACGGATGGCCGTTTTCTCGAACACTAAAATGCAACTGGTGTTTTCTGTGATCTCTCCAAGGTGCTTACACCGCACTGATGAATAGATGCCGGTATCACGCAGATCGATGTATCAAAATATACTGTGAAAGCAAGCCCTACGTTTACTCAACACATTTAAGTTGACTATTCATATTTTGCTCCCTCCAAGTTCACATGCAAGTCACAAGACGTGCCGTGAGTGAACTACATAGTTACTTTTACAGATATAATTCATGTTCACTCTGTGTTTTTTCCACAATTGTAAATAAAGCCTGTCTAGTACCGAATAAATGCCTAATCCGGCCCGTAAAAAATATTTTTAATACATGAAAAAACATAATTATAACGAATGTGTTGCCTGTTAACATTAAGTCAAGACTATTTAAAATTGCGACAACCGTGAGTGAAGCTTCACCGATTTTACTTAGACAACGTTATACCATCGTGTTTGTTATAATCTTTAATTAAGTAGAAGTAAATTATCTGTTTATTAAAGCATATTTTAATAAGAAAACAGATGAGTGTATATTCTCGTATAAATATATATATGTAGCGTCAGGGTCCGACATTATTTAAAAAAAAACACAAAAGTCTTCACACAATCACTTAATTTATTTCGATTAAATAAACCTTATTAATTTCACAACAATTTTTCGTAATTAGAATCACTAAATTAATCTGCACCGATTATAAAAACTACTCGGCAAGCGATTACGTAACGTGTGCACCGGGCAACGGTCGACGAATGACTGACCCGAGTCGTGCACGCGCGCTTCCTTATATGTCGCTCGGCATTGGGGTTGGAAATGACGTCGGTCAGTTGTTTGTGTTGTTGTTTGTGTTGTTTGTTGTTTGTGTTTGCTTGCCCGTTGTACTCGCAGTTTACAAAATAATGACGGTGGCGCCGTCATATATATATATATAAGTCCTTACCGATTTCGGTAACGGCGATCCTTTAATGCTATTTCCGTGCGTGTGCCCTTATATGGCTGGCCAGGCCGAATTTGCTACACCTACATCTATAACTCCACCGGTCAACTCTACTGCTTTACTTGTGACCGGGTGTATACTCGTACACATATAGTATTAACTTCCTACCTTTCTTCTACCTACCTTCCAACCCTGTATTAGGGACAAAAAGATCCCAACAGAGTCTTGGCTCATATTATGCTTTGTACTTTCATTCAATTTTGATTTCGTTTGTTAAACACATTAGGTCCGTTAATTTTAATAAAAGGTAGCTTTGACTTAATTTTAGCAGACAACCCATTCGTAATAAGTAGAACCCATTAGTAAGTCTTAAGATAGCTAAAAATATTGATTTCATTCGGTAGACAGATGAGTGAAATTATTAATTCTTCTGAGCATCTGGGAACAAGACAATACGCGTCAAAGATAAATACGCTTGAGAAGGAAAGAAAGGCTGATAAACTGCTGATTAAGGATTTGGAAGAAAAACTAGAGACGATGGAACGAAAAACCCGAGGAACTGGCTTTGAAATTCGGAATATACCGAAACAAAATGGAGAGACGAAAGAAACTTTGTGTAAAGAAATTATGCAACTGGGTAAAACGATTAACATCGATATCAATGGGTCTTGCATAAAAGATATCTATCGACTAAAGTCAAAAGATGACTCAAACCCGGTAATCGTGGATCTAACCACAGTACTACTGAAAGACAAGTTTCTTAAGGCCGTCAAGAGTTTCAATAAACCGAAAACTAAAGGTAACAAATTGAATACAACTCATTTGAACCCCAAGTACGTGGCTAAACCTTTATATGTAGCGGAAACTCTTACGTACAAAACTCAAAAACTTTACTTTCTGGCGAGACAATTTAAGAATAGTCATGGCTTCAAATTCTGTTGGACAACAAATGGGATTGTGTACCTCAAGAAAAACGAAGATTCCGCACATATTCGTATCATCGATGCGGCGGACTTAGAAAAGATACGAAACACAGTATGACTATTCTTTGTTACGATCTGTCTCTTTAAATGGTTTGAAGTTTTTTTAATGCATGCTTTCCTTTATTGTTTTAATGTAAGATATTTTTTTCCTGCTTTTTGTAATACACATTTTAGAACACACTTACATTATACTTTTAACTTATTAACACAACTCTCTTATCAGTGTAGGTGTATTCCTAAAACAACTCAAACACATATAGTACAAAACACACTACAAATCAACATACACAAAAACATACATATAAACATACCTTACAAACACTTCCACATAAATACAATACACATTATAAAAACAACTTACTCCGCTACACTTATAAATGCTTTCTATAATAATGTTGAATCCCCGATAAATTGTCATTACAAAATTATACTTTGTACTAAAATTCAGTGATATAATCGACCTTTCAGCTAACATTGATAGCTTATCCGTATCCCATTCTCAGACTGCTGACATAGAAGAATGTCACACTATCATCACTAGTACTACCAATCAAATACTTATACTAACACAGAACATTCGTAGTATAAACTGCAATATGTCAGGCCTTGAGATATTATTAAGCAGATTAAAACTAGAATGTGACATTCTAATACTGACAGAGTGTTGGCTCTCTTGTGCATCGGTAATTCCAAAACTAGACGGATATTGTCATGTAGCATCTAAAAATAACAACAAACAAAATGATGGTGTAGTTATTTATTATAAAGAGAATCTTAATGTCCGTATAGAGGAACCTGACTTTCAGAACTGTAATTGCCTGGTGGCTATTGTAGAAGAGCAAGTTGCTATTGTAGGTTTATACAGATCGCCATCATATACCAACATAGATCCATTCCTCTCTTCCCTTGACAAAATACTTCAACTAGTATCGATCTATAAACACAATGTTTTAATGGGTGACATAAACATACCAATAAATTCAAACAAAGTAGACAGACACGGGAAACGGTATTTAACTTTAGTTGCTACACACGACTTACTACCGGCACATAGCCTGATAACTCGTAGTGACAGTGAAACTTGCTTGGATCACGCCTTAATAAAAACTATAAGTACTGCCACTGCAATAGTCCTATTTTCAACGTTAACAGACCACTATCCGGTTTTACATGCCTACAGCTAAAAAAAACTTGGCATTATACAACTAAAACTATAACTAAAGTTAACAATGAGGGAATAGTACAAGACCTATTACAACTTGATCTTGATCCAATTTATCAGTCGGCAGATCCTAACCTCACATTAAATTATTTGATGCAGTCCCTTCAAAGTATTATTAAAAAAAATACACAAACAAAAACCTTACCAAGACGGTCAAAAATCATTAAGCCTTGGATAACTCCCGGTTTACTGAGGCGCATGCGAAACAGGGACAAGTTACATAGAAAAGCTAAACTATCACCGAAAAACGAAAATTTTCAAATTACATACAGACGTTACAGGAATTTTTGTAACGCGCTGTTACGAAAAATAAAGAGAGAGTACGAAAAAAACTTAATTCAAAGTGCACAAAAAGACAGTAAAAAATTATGGAAAGCCATTCGAAACATCGCTAACACAACAAAACCAATGCAACGCACAAAAGAACTCCTAACATTCTCCACTTCTCCGGAGCAATCTCTAAATAAAATAAATAGTTATTTCATTAATGTTGGAGCCTCTCTGGCTGATAAAATTTATCAAAAAACAAACACACCAGTTGCACATTCTCAATATCGTATGGACGAGTGTAACCGGCAGAGTAATTCATTTGTTTTGATAGACACGGATGAGCAAGAAGTTGAACAAGTTCTAAATGGTCTAAAAACAGATTGTACATCAGGCGGTGATAAGATTAGTACTAAATTTCTAAAATTGCATAAAAATATTCTTATACCACCTATTACAAAAATTATCAATGATAGCCTACAGTCGGGCTTATTCCCTGATTCCCTGAAAAGGTCGGAAGTGTGCCCAATCTATAAGAGCGGAGACAGAAACCACATCAATAATTATAGGCCAATATCCATACTACCGGCATTATCGAAAATATTAGAAAAAATCATTAACACTCGCTTGGTAATATATCTGGAAAAAAATAATCTACTGTCCAAAAATCAGTATGGTTTTCGGCAGAACAAGCAGTGAACAATCTCATCAGGTCTATTAGCACAAATTTGGACAAAGGAAAAAAATGCATTTCAATATTTCTCGATCTCGCCAAGGCATTTGATACGATTTCTGTTTCCCTCTTATTGTCTAAGCTCGAGAAGATAGAAATCAGAGGTACCCAGCTAGAACTCTTTAAAAGTTTCTTGTCTGGGCGAAATCAGTGTATCCGTGTGAGTAAATACAAAAGTACCTACCTTCCAGTTACACATGGCGTACCACAGGGCAGCATCTTAGGACCTACATTATTTCTTGTTTATATTAATGAACTCACGAGTCTTAAACTCACCCAAGGCGAAATCATATCCTTCGCAGATGACACTGCTCTAGTTTTTGCCGCCAGTACTTGGGTTGAGGTATTTGATGCTGCTCAGCAGGGCTATAATATCGCTAGAAGCTGGCTTCAGGCGAACATGCTGACATTAAATGTGGAAAAAACCAAGTACATTTCGTTCAGCATCAAAAATTATGCAAGTCTCAGTGACAGCCACAAAATTATCTCTCATGAGTGTAATCTGGAAGTCAACTGCGCGTGTTCTTCTCTGGAACGTGTTCACACTATCAGGATAATAGGTGTTACCATAGATAGAAATCTAAATTTCAAAGAGCATATCAAGCTGCTTGGTGCACGAGTACGCAAACTCATATATGTTTTTAAAAATTTGCGGCACGCTGCTGAACCTTATCTCCTAAAACAAGTTTACTATGCCTTAGGTCAGTCATTATTAAATTATTGCATCTCATCCTGGGGCGGTACTTTTAAAACCACCATGAAGTCCATTGAAATCGCACAGCGCGCAATTCTCAAGGTGTGTATTTTTAAACCTATCCTTTTTCCTACTGTCTCTCTATATCAAATTGTGGGGTTCTGACCGTAAGACAACTTTTCATCCTCAACGTCATTCTGAAACAACATACAATTCTACCTTATGACCCACTCGCGCAAAAACGAAGAAATAAAAAAGTATGTATGGAACGAATCACGTCTAAAACCAAATTTAGCGAAAGATTCATTGAATTTCTTGGTCCGTTCCTGTACAGCAAAATTAATACAAAATTAAATATTTACCCGCTTACTAAATCTAAATGTAAACAAATTGTAAGTGAATATTTGCAACAACTAAATTATGAAGAAACAGAGCTATTACTGAACGTTCAACAGTAAATTGGAATGTTAGGTACGAATCAAAATCGAATTAGTTAAAATAATCTTAGATACAATCATGCTCAAGCACTTCAATCTCACACAATCACCCCTCCACTCACACACACTCACCCTCACATATCTACATACACCAACACACACATGCACCCACATCACTTACACTCCACATAAATCACCTACTGGTCCACACGCACTCATAAACACTTCTCACTCACGTATAGATCCTATTTAATTTTTAAACAATGTAGCATTTAAGTTAGTTATAAGTCATGCAAAATTTAATTAGTAGTTAGAACCAACCATATTTTCCTCTGTTGGCATTTTATTGCTAAAATATCCAGGGAAAAGGCGCTGAAAACTGAAATACAGGCATTGCCTAGTTCGGTTGCAGTAGCTACATCCACTTATTAGAAATAAATACTGCCAAATTATTTTTCTGTAAAATATTACTAAGCTTTTTTGAGAAATAAATTATTATTTCCTTTCCTTTTAATAACCTGTTCATTCATCCTGGCATTATTTGTTTTCTATCTAGTATGATCTTTAACAAAAGGTTTCAATAATGTGCTGGCCCGGTTAACCCTTCAGCTTACCACAACTACTACGTTATCTCATCAGTATCAAAACTGGAGACGATTGTGCTAGACCAGACAAATATCCCTTTAGCGAATGCTAGACCGGATACTAGTCCCTATAGCCAAACATGCTAGACCGGATTGCAATCCCTATAGCCGGAGGGCTAGGCCGGATCGCAACCCCTTTAGCCGAGTCATTGGACCGGATTTTCCCTTCAATGATTCTTTCCTACATTTTTTGTTATGTTACTTATCTCATTTTTGGCCTACATTTTTTTTTTGAACAATTTGATATCACATTTTCCTTTTTTTTTCTTATTTTTTTTTTTTTTAAATTAGTTAATCGGAAAGTTCATCCTCAGCATCACCAATCACAGCTACGTTATCATTATCACGATCAGTTTCATGGACAACATTACGCTGGCTAACATCCGCCGTCACGTCATCATCATTATAATTTTCGGTTACTTCTATAAAACCTAATGGACTGCGGGGTACTTCGCGTAAGTTCTCGTGGGCGACCTTGTACGTTCGACTAGACCCGTTAACAAGTTTCAATTCGTACCTATCGTTTTCTAAGACAGCATTGATTTTATAGGGGCCTTTATACTTAGGGTTCAACTTAGTTTGGTGTCTTTCTTCACTTTTTACGAAAACAAAGTCTCCTATAGAAAAGGGTTTTATCTTAGCCTTACCCCGGTTAAAGCGAATGACGTCAGACTGAGCCAGTCTCTTTACATTGTCTGACGCACTAGACCGCGCCGCTTCCAAATCTAGTCAACTAGGATCGTATCGGTCGGGATTCTTAGCTATTCTAGAAATACCTAACGAGTTACCTTGAACTCCAAACATCAGTTCGATTGGGGTGAAGCCTGTAACTCTGCATCGGGTACTATTAAGGGCTAGTTGGATCTCACCTAACTGTTCCTGCCATGGCCTATTGGAGTTACCTTCAGCTACTGTGAGCAAGCTCTTAAGAGTTCGCATCACGCGCTCCACTTGACCGTTGGCTCTGCAGGCACCCGTAGCGATAAGGTGTAACTCAATATTGCCGTCTTTACAAAAGTTTCCAAAATCAATATTGTCGTAAGAGCGCCCACGATCGGCCACTATTCTTTTTGGCGCCCCGAACAAATGTACCGAGTCTTTTACCGCTTTAACAGCGTCAACGGAATCCAATGTCAATGTGCGCCTCAGCAAGACACACTTTGTAAAGGCATCAATAGTGATGGAACAACACTCTTTGCGGTCACTCTTACCGCTGAGTTTCCCTGCAAGATCCAAGCGCAGAGCGTGCCATGGAAGTGGCACCCGACGGGCCACTTGAAGACTTGCAGACCACACAGGAATCCACAAACCTCCCCACACATTTGGACATGCCACCGAACCAGCAAAGATCGCACAACTCAGTGTCTCTTCATAACCCAAATGTCTCAAAACCCACATCATTATGAACGCGGCCAATAAGCGACCATATCAAGGAGTGAGGAAGGACTGGCAACCATTTAGCAGCTTTGGCTCGCTCTATTCCACGGTACAGTACTTACCTAATATCGCAAGTGAGTGCGATTTCAGAGGGTAACCATCCGGACGAGTATTGCCGCCGAGCCCTCTGTAATCAACACACAAACGATCGCCACCGTCTCTCTTTTTCACCAACAGGATGGGGCCTGAAAACGGGGACGAACCCTATCGAATTATATTGGCATCCACCTCTCATCGCTCTGGAACATGCGATTCTGTGAGTACCGATCAACCCGCCGCTTATACCTCCGAATACGGTTCGCCCATGCATAAACTTTCTGCTTCAGGAAGTCGATGCGCTCTGTGACACGGGACATGTATTCTTGAGGACTGATTCCAGTCCCCGAGAATGCCCGCCTCACAAAGCGCATCACACGTGGTCGTGTATTGCTCTCCCTGAAGCAGTGTAGTTTGCCGATGAGTACCCTGGCCCCATCGATGCGGCGCTCGATCCTGCGCTGCCAGGCTGGTACAGCTGGTTTTGGTCGAGTAGTTACGTCACAATTTGGGAACTTGACGTTAGCTAAACGACATGCCGCAACAGCCCCACAGTACAGGATCGAGTGTGTATCAACGAGGTTCTCGCTACTCTCGAATATATTCTCGAGTTGCGAGTCCAAGGCACACACCAGCGCCCTATTTTTATTATGCATGGGTAACCGTGGTAATCGGGGCCTAAGTTCGGTAGGAGTGGATCGATATTCACGAAGCGCATCTTCCAGAGCGCTCCTCAATCGGTCATTGCACTGGCTACTTACCACAGCAACCCTATCATCTTCCTCTACAACAGCTGGGTTGAACCGCGGCAGGGTTGCGTCAATAACTGACGCTTGCACCGCGGTTTGTGCCGGAGTTAAAACGATACGGTTGCTCAGTACCTCTGAGCGCAGCCTATCAAGTACGGCGTCGTCCAACATGTGATTGCGTTGGATGACCCGCACCTGATCCGACAGTCGTTGGGCCGAAACGTTGACGGTTGGTTCAAGTACCTGGAACAGAGACAGCATCCCAACACGGTACGCAGTGAGGTTAGTTCCCCCCTCTGTAGACCCATAGTATGCGCGCATGACGTTCTCGTTAATGGAATGAGTCCATCTCATGCGCTGCACACAACCACCGGCAGCGGGGACCCGGCTCGGGGCCGGATGGCCCCTAAGTCCCAAGCTTCTCGGTGGCCGGCCTCTCCCCTGCCGACGTACAGGTGTTGGCGACGTCGGCGGAGAGAAATACTCGTCGCTCGAGCTCGACGCAACTGCCACTGCCGGTGTCACAGCACTCACGATGGGGCTGGATTACGGCGGCGGCGAGGCGGAGCTGAGCGACGGGTCCGGAGGTGGTAGGCGTGCGCGTCGGTAGGCAGCTCTTGTTATCATTTGGTCATCATTTCGTTATACCATCTCATTAAATATTATTTTCCATTTTTCGTATTGATGACGCCGCGACGTTGACAGACGTCATTGTTGATTGTCGTGGTAACAGTTTTCTTAGCTTTTCACTTTTTGGTTTTCTTTCTGCTTTTATTCCAATTTTCTAATATTTGCGTTTTTTTTAAAAGACTATTAAAGAACTATTATAAAGATGTTTGAATCAAAACTAATATTTATATTAAAATAAGAATGATGATGATATTTTGACCGATGCTTGACATACGGGGTTGCCAGTTATTATTAATACCAATATAATTATTTTTATTGTTTACATTTTTATTTTTGTAGTACAGGTACCGTAACTTCCGTTTAGTTTTGCAACATTGTCTCAAACCTTTACTTATCCACTTTTGTGTGTTTTTATTATGACTTTCACTCTTACTTTGGGAAAGCAGAGATCATAAAATAGACACACCAGTTCATGAAAGTCATCAAATGCGGAGCTCGTGTCAGTCTTTAGATAAATGTCGGGCCAAGAAAGATTTTGCAAGCATTCCTTAAATTTTCGAATGTTGTCTAAATTATAGTCTCTTTTATGAATGTAGTATATGCAGATTTTTGTAGTATCTCTTTAGCTGGAAAGCTTAAAATTTGTGCTGTGTCATGATCTGAAAGATGCAGAGGAAGTATAGTGGCAGTTGCATTGGCAATGTTGCTTATGATATGGTCAATACAAGTCAATTTCTGAGTAGGAACATTAATGTGAATTTTAAAATTATAATTGTTGGACAAGTCTTGCAATCTATTTGAGATGTTACCTTTTTTAAGTGTATTTATGTTAAAATCACCGGCTACAACTATATTAATTTTAGATTTGTATTTATTTAACAAATGGTGTAAAAGATTATGCAATTTTGTAAGAAACTGATTCGGATCAGATTGCGATGTTCTATAAACACATATAACTACTAATTTATGACTTGTTACTTCTAAGCCGCAAACTTCAAATGTGTTTTGAGTTGCATAGTTTTTCACGAATGATAACTCTTTATAATATAAACCTTTTTTCACTAATATACAAGTGCCATCCTTTTTGTTTGTCTCTACAGAAGTTAGTAGCCATTTCATAGTTGTATATTTTAACATAATTTTCATTCCCGTTTTTTTACAAAAGTTTCCGACAGGCATATTACATCTGGGTCATTCTTAACTTCTTTTAACTCCTGCATAGTAATTTCTAGAAGTTCTTGTTTAGATAATAAACTGGGGATATTTTGATGGAATAATCTAAAGTAGTGTGTTTTGTCGGGTTGAGATACGAAACAATGAGTCACGCTTATTTAGAACAGGGAAGTAATAGGGTATAGTCCCTATTTGACCCTTTTCATTGCATTGCAAAGAAGAGCTATTTTTGACAGGTGTTGAGTTCTTAACACGACTGAAGTAGTAGGGAATTGTCCCTTTTTTGAGTTCAGTTGTAAAAATGTTTAATTTGAAACTTGATTTGTTACTCACCATTCTTTTACGAATTTCGCTTGGATTTAAATAGTTACCACTGTAATCACAACAGTCTATGATGTAATTTATTGACTTACAAACCTCGGATAGTGTCGTGGATGTTTGATTTACAAAGTGGATAATAATTCGTTACTGCTGTTTCGGCCCAAAATTAAAATATTGCCACTCACCTATTGGCCAAAATGGATCAAATTATCAGACATACTATATTATTATCATCAATTTTAAATATGGCTTTGGACGACCGAACTTGGGCACAAGCTACTCTTCCCATTCGCATGGGAGGACTCGGCGTCCGCAAAATTTTCAGTATTAGTTTACCGGCCTCATATCCTCGGTCCACGGCACTAAGAAATTAATCAAATAAATAAGTATCCTGGTTTCTACACTGGTTGATTTTGAAGTGCCGAGCTTCTTCGAGGTTATCGATGCTTGGAAATTCGCTTGCCCGAATACTGAAGAACCCGACCATCCATTTTCCCAGAGACGGTGGGACGAGCCGCTCTGCAGAGTAGTTTAGAACAATCTTCTGAACATGTCTGCTACTATTGCGCGTCTACTGGCGGTGAGTGGGAGTCGGGTCTTTGGTTTCACGCACTGCCGTCGTCGAGCATAGGCACATTGTTCGACGTCACGACCTTCCGCCTCGCTGCTTCTTTACGCCTTGGTGCTGCCTGCTGTTTTCCTCATCGCTGTCACTTTGGTGAAGCTGTCAACAACCTCAGTCATCACGGCCTATCATGCAGCCGAAGTGCGGGCCGTTTTGCACGGCACGCCAACATAAACGACATCATCAGACGAGCTCTTGTCACCGACTTGACACGCGACTATTGCAAGAGACCGGACGGCATGTCGTTGTTCCCTTGGAATGATGAGATGGGTGGGCCTTTATGGGACGCAACATGCGTCGATACTCTTGCGCCATCACATCTTCCAAGCTCGTCGTGCTGTGCTGGCGCTGCCGCTGCGGCTGCAGAGAACCTCAAGCGGCGTAAATACAAAAACCTTTGTGGTAACTATATTTTCGAGCCGTTTGGGGTTGAAACTCTGGGGTCGTGGGGTCCGAGAGGCTTTTACTTTGGCCAGAGGCTAAGTGTTGCCATACAACGTGGCAACGCCGCCATTCTCTTGGGTACATTACCAGCTGACAGCGTTGAGGAGGAATATTTTGATGCCCTTCTATAGTTTGCTGTTAGTTTATTTATTTTTATTTATTTTATAGTTTTTATTTAATATTGTATTTAGTTAGTTTATTCTACTTAAGGGCATTACATGGCTCCTATCCCAAAAACAGCAAGTTTAAAGAAATTTGTTGATGAATCCTTTCGTGCGTTTTCCGTGTAAAAATATATGTTATACTTAAGTTCATCACAAATCAATTGTATTGATTAAAATTTTAATAAACATTCTTAGTTTTGTTTTATTATAATCATAGTAAATAGGTCCTTTTTCAACATTAATTGTAAATTTTCTCTGTAACGGCTGAATAGTTCGGTATGATTTTTTCGTAATGATGTACTTAACAATTTGTATTGTTTTTTTTCTTATTTCTTTTAATTGTTTTAAATAATAAATATAAACGGAAATTTCGCGAGATGTGCGGGGCAAGTCCTGTGACGCATACTCGGGACCGCGATACGTCAGTGTCTTGACGAGTCTTGTGACGGGTGGACTGCACGCGTGTTATTTTCTATCTATTCTATACATATAATAAAATCGTACTTTCCGTGTCTGTACATTACAGATTTTTGCAAAAAAATCAATGGGAGTTGCGAGAAATAAGTATTTTTTTTTAATTTTTGTCTGTTTGTCGGTTTTTCGGTTTGTCTGTTCGTTTGTGCGCGCATCACGTAAAAACCCCTCATTGTATTCGAAATCTAAATATGACGAAATAAGAAGCATTGTTCTGAGTATTATTTAGTGTTTATTTCATCTCAATCGACGAACAGACGCAAAAGATATTAATTTTTAAAATTTATTTAGTAACCTCATACGCGATTTCTATGATAAAAATAATTTACGTAAATAGGTTTTAGTCGTAGAGTAGTCGGAATGGCTGAAAACTAATTTTCTTTTATTTTTCCTTTTGTCTTTACTCTTTGCACGGAAGTGATAAGTACTACGTACGCACGCGACGGCCAGTCAAGCTTTACAAAACCAGTTTATGCGGATCTCTCATTGTATAGGAAATCTATGCGACGCCAAGTTATACTGGAAATTTACAACTTCAAGTGCCGCCGTGTGTACAACAGCAATTCTTACTTGCATTAAAAATTTTCCACCATTATAACATTCATTTTTATTAAAAAAGGAGGACAAGATGGTAAGGCTGAGAATATAACATTATTAAATTAAATTAAAAAATGATTATCAATTTTCGTTTCCGAGACAATTAAATCATAAAAAAAAAATTGTAATAAGAGAAAGCTATTTGGCGTCCGTAGATAGGTATTAAAAAATTAATCATAATCATAAATATTTATTTGACTCAACATCAGAAGTAACAGGCACTGGTATATGCACAATCAAAAATAGAGAAAGGTGTCTGAAGCAGGAAGGTCCTGAGGTACAGATCACCTCTCCGGCTTACATATACCATTTTATTTACAGCAAATCAACCGGAAGTTTATTTAAATAATATTACTATTATTTGGATTTACTATATTAATGGTGATCACTGAAACGATGTATTAAATAAGGTTAGTTCTTAGAAAATAGCTATATAAATATTATCCCACAAAATAAAAACTTTATGGGGACACTACCAAAATAAGACAATGACGTTGTTAAATTCAACCATACCACCTTTTTCCAATGTTGCCCGCACACAAACTAAATAAAATACTTTCGTTTGAATATTAAAACAGGCTAATTAGTCTTTAAAAAAGGCATCGTCTTTTTCGTTTTTGAATATCAAAATACCTATCCAAAAAATCAAACAAATTATTATTTGTGTTTTGCTTACTTTGACAGTCTTGGGTAGAAGATTTCCATTTCGTATTTTTATATGCGCCTACCGAAATGACTTTGAATACTAATAGTTTAGTAGATTAATGATCATTGCCACATTGCGCGAGAGGGAAAAAGCTAAAATCCGGCAGTGACCAGCCTCAGAACGGCTATTTAAGGGCATTACATGGCTCAAATCCCAAAAACAGCGTATGTTTAAAGAAATTTGTTGAAAAACGTACGCGTCGGAAAACGTACGAAGGGATTCATCCCTTCGTACGTTTTCCGTGTAAGAAATATATGTTATAGTTAAGTTCATCACAAATAAATTGTATTGTTTAAAATTTTAATAAACCTTCTCGATTTTTTTTGGTTAATCGTAGAAAATAGGTCCTTTTTCAATCTTAATTGTAAATTATCTCTGTAACGGCTGAATAGATCGGCATGAATTTTGTAACAACAAATACGTAATGATATACTTAACAATCTGTATTGTTTTTTTTTGTAATTTCTTTTAATATTTTTAAATAATAAAAAAAACCGAAATTTCGCGAAATGTGCGGAGCAAGCCCTGTGACGCATGCTTGGGACCGCGATACGTCAGTGCCTTGACGGCTCTTGTGACGGGTGGACGTACGCGTGTTATTTTTTCCAAATAAAATTCAAAACTGCACGTTTTTAATGATTTCTGAATGAAATAATATTGTAAATGGTACTGTTATAAATATTTCGTAAAATAAGAATAGAAAATACGTTTATAAAATATATTTAAAGTAGTTTGTAATTTCGTTTTGTTGTTTGAACCTATCATAGAGTAAGCCTGACAAGTGACAGCTATGCCTAAATCAACACTTCTATACAAATAAATCAAATTGAAATGTCTGTTTGTAATATCAAAATAACAGCTTTTTACTGAATGCATATGAAAATATATCCGGCACTTATAACAAAAACACATTTTTTTTAATTTTTTTCTTTCTGTCGGTCTGTCTGTCTGTCTTTCTGTTTGTGCCGGCTAATCTCCGAAACGGCTGGACCGATTTCTGGCATTTTTGGCATCCATAAATGATCGATTCATGTCATAAAAGTACAGGATGTTATTTTTTCGAATTTTAGTCGGTTCGACTCCCGAGTGTGGCAAGCGAATTTTCGAAAATATTTAAAACAGATTTGTATCTTTTGAAAAATTAAGTAATGTTTCCTTTGAGTAAAATTTGCTATCTCCGGTATTTAGAGTACTTTCCCTCCAGGTGAGGTTGTCAAATTCCATCCTGTATATTATAGGCAATTCCGTGTGGTCCTGGAATTAAAGAATACGACCACCCCATAAATAAAAGGCGACTAAGGGAACATTCGACCTACAACGAAGACAGCTCTATGATACACTGGATAGTCCAGCAGGCCAAAAACACCTTTACCGGCTTGCTAGAGCTAAAGAGAGAAAGGCGAAGGATGTATGTCAGGTTAAATTCGTAAAAGACGAAACTGGAATGGTTATTTCGGATTATGAACAAATTAAGGATAGGTGGAAGGGTTACTGGTTTGAAAGAGTGATGAATGAGGAGAATGACTGGAGTGGTGTGCTTGAAAATAAACCAGCGAATGAGGGACTAGTGAGAAAGGTTAGTTTGGATGAAGTGAGGATTGCAGGAAATGGAATTAAGAATGGTTAGGCATTAGGACCGGACGGAATACCGGTAGAAGTATGGAAGTTATTTCTGATGGACGGATGGGCGTGGTTAGCTTTATTCTTCAGTAAACTGTTGCCGGAAGAAACGATTCCTGACGAATGGTGTAACAGTTAGCTGGTGCCCATTTTTAAAAACAAAGTTGATGTGGTGGAGTGCAACAATTATAGAGTAGAGGAATAGAGCTAATGTCACATAGTATGAAAGGAGCTCGTGGCTAAATAATAACAGCTACTCGGATTGAACTTTAGGTTAAGCCGTGCTTACCTAGGTTGGTCTGTGGATAGGCGACTACCCATTTTCGTTGTCCGCCAGCTGAGCGAAAAATACAGATGTGCACATAAAAATTTGCACATGGTTTTTGTAGACCTCGAAAAGGCATACTACCGGGTACCCCGTGAGGTACCGTGAGGGAAGTATGTGCAGTTGATCCGTGCGATGTACAGTCGATGCAGTATCCAATTTAAGTCCGGTCTACAGCCAGCAATACCCGGCAGCTTCAATGTGGCTTTCGGCTTGCATCAAGGGTCGGCTCTCATCCCTTTTTTTTTCGGTTGGGAAATCTTCAAATGACCCTCTCCCCGCTCTGGACGGAGCGGAAGGGAGTGTCAGACTTCTACTGACTAAAACCTATCCATGTTCCTTCTTTGCCCTTTGTGGTCCAGGGCCGCGGCATCTCTTTCTAACAGTCCCGCAGCCCTGGTAGGCATCGGCCCTTGCGGACCCCTTCATTGTTGCTGACATCTCTTTGAGGCGCGTGTGGAATACGAACGCACCGTCGTCATAGCCTGTCGTCAAAAGACTGCCGCACGGCGATCTAGCCCATTACTCACCGTCCACAGGCCCGCGCCTACGGTGGCCGGGAGCGACCACGTGACCCCCGGCGCCCGGGGCATCTTCCGCGGCGGCTGGGACGTAAAGCTCTTTCCCTCTCACGTTCCGCCACCTCCTTCTCTAGCGTGACTGCTTCGCAGAAGGAGGTGACGGCTTCCCATTCTCGCTCGCTCCGGACCAGGGCTTGAACCAAGGCCGGACGCGAGTGATCGCCGCCGCCAATCGCCGCTACGAGGAGGCTCTCATCCCTTAGCTCTTCCTCCCTTACCTCTTCCTCGTGATAATGAACGCTCTCGCGTCGGACATCCAGGAAGAGGCACCCTGGTGTATTCTGTTCGCCGATGACATTTTGCTGGTTGCTAAGAGCGGCCAAGAGTTCCAGAGCAGATTGGAGGTGTAATGGCAAAGACTGTAGTAGAGAATGTTGGTCTGCAATTGAGTAGAACCGAAACGGAATACTTATTTTGCGATTTCATCGGTCTCTCCAGTCTAGTGCCTTTAACCCTTGCCGAAACGCCCATACCAATCTGTTTCGACTTCCGGTATCTCGGATCGCTTGTCCAAGGGGATGGCAAAGTAGACCGGGACGTAACGCACCTGATCAACTCAGATGGATGAAATGGCGACAAGTCACTGGAACAGCAACTTACGACTCACGGATGCCTCTCAAGTTAAAGGGGAAAATATACAAGTCCGTGATTACACCTGTCGTACTGTATGGATCAGAATGCTGGGCTGTGAAAAAGATGGATGAAAAACGATTCCACGCAGCGGAGATAAGAATGTGTGCGGTGCTTACTTCAAGAAAGTCTACATGCACCATTAACACCAACACCAATTCCAATAAACGACCAACCGACCTGTTCAAGATATTTGAATTTTAATGACTTTTTTGTGAATGGAAACATTTTGTTCTTATCAGAGCGTGGCAACATTAAAACAAAGCTATATTTTATTTATTACGCTCATCATCAGACATCCAACTTTATTTCTACACGATGTAATACACAGTCAAGTTAAATTATCTGGCGATACACATCATGCATGTGAAGTTTCGCTATCAAAATTTGATCTTGTAAAACTATAAGGTGTAAATCTCAATCATAAAGGTCATCATCAGACCTTCAGAATGTGAAATGTAGAAGCACCCGTGGTCAACTAGATTAAAGTTGAAAGCTATATCATTGTAACTATTTCTGTTACTGAGAACCGATAAGCACTTACCTGGTCATCATCAGACTTTCAGAATGTATCAACTAGGGATACCCGTGCTCAGTAAAATAACTGATGAAATGCTAGCTCATTAGTCAAACTGTATAATTTATCTCAAAATAAATATAAATTGGAACAAAATGTAGAACGAATAAATTAGGCAAAAACGATGACAACAGTGCGACACATCTGTGTTCTTGCTTAATCTTTATTGTAGTAATGGTCGTTTGCCGGCAGGGGCGCCAAATAAACAAAAACCAGTACAGGGGTCAAATCATCAAGGTCATCGAGCAATGTAATGCCCTTAAAACTTACGTTAACGGAGTAAAATACTTCCATGAACAAACTAACATTGCGAATGGGTACCCCGATATAGTTAAGTCAAGGCTACCCTTTATTAAAACTAACGGAACTAATCTTTTTTCCAAACCAAACGGAATCAAAATTGAATTAGAGTACATATCTACAAAGCATAAGAGCCACGAACCTGTTAGGTTGTCATCTTTTTGTCCCTACTAGAGGGTTGTAAGGTACAAATAGATTAATTGATACTATATGTCCACTCATCTATTTTCTTATTAAAATTTGCATTAAAAGAACAGATAGGTAATTTTATTACAAACACGATGGCATAACGGTAAAATCGGTCAAGCCCCACGGTTGTCGCACTTTTAAATAGTCTTCACTTAATGATATCAGGCAACCCATTCGTTATGCTTTTTTCATGTGTATTAAACCTCTTTTTGACGCAGTAAACATATGGGGTGTGGGCATAGGATTTTTTTTTTGATACTAGACAGGCTTATTTACATGGTAGAGATACCCCAGAGTGAACAGGAGTTATATCCGTAAGAGCAACTGTTTCACTCGCGACATATCTTTAACGTTTAAATGTGACTGCACTTGCATTTGAACTTCGGAGCAAAATATTAATAATAGTCAGTAGTAACATAAATATGGTGAATAGTCAAGGGGCTTGCTTTCAATAGTATTTGTTACATCGATCTGCGTCATACTTGCGTCTACGCTTCAACTTTTTTTTTGCCCGTTCATCAGAGTCCTTGGAAAAGTATCCGCTTCGGCAATCATGGTCTATCTTCGGAAACATGAGATCTAATATAATTCCCATGTTCATCTTCTTCTTCTTTTGTATCGTTGATTTATCAAATTATTAGCACCCAGGTGGCTACGTTAATCGCGGTTTCAGTAGCATTTTTGACAGTAAGTCCTCTAAAATGCAGGTGTAGGGACACTTTGGATACTCCAGGAAGTCGGCCATGATCTGGTCGGGAGCCCTGTATTCACAGTTAGCTGCTGCTACCATGGAAGTACATGTCTCATCATTCATCATCAATTCAGCCGAAAGACGTCCACTGCTGGACATAGGCCTCCCCCAAGAAGGGGGGTTTTGCCATAATCGCCACGCTTGGCAGGCGGGTTGGCGAAGTACATGTCTATACCAAAAATGTTATGGCTTTTTTATTTTATTTTTACAAAGGCGTGGGGAGTGTCGACGAAGTGTGACATTGTGTGACAAGGGGTGGGAAGGGTCCTAAATTTGGTGACGTCACATTTCAAAATCGAATATTGCTAAGTTTTAAAACACGAAATTTGAACTATCAACGAAAACTTATTAAAGAAATATTTCCAACTCTATCGGCGGGAGCATGTCAAATTGCAAAATATGTGGCGCCACACTTGGGAGGGGGGAGTCTCTCAAAAATTGAAGCCCTAACAGCACACAGCTCTGATAAAGACGGATTTTTTGACCCCACCGGTCAAAAAATCATAAAATTCGTATGACGTAATTTATGGATGGTCCCTTATGTATCACCATTGTTAGAATATTACAGATATACGACGAAAATCCTAAAAGTGCGGAATGAATGCACTACAATGCCTTGAAAAACCAAACTTAGAAGCTTTGTATCTGTCGGTTACACTGCGACGCGATGTTCGTATTAATTCGGAAACATGAAGATTATCGAAGCGGTCTTTCTGGTTCTATTGCTAAATACATTAAATTCAAGCGTTTGCAGTATTTTTCAATAAAACGTTTTTTGCACATTCTCACTTTTGTTTCCATCGTTTGTGTCCATCACATTTTTTCCATCGGCTGATTAAGCTCTCAGAACTGAAAGATTTTTTATTTTTATTTGTAAGTATGTTAATCGTTGGAGCCTAGGATAGATCATGGGTTGCATCTATATTTTGCTTTCGTTCATAAGCTTTGACAATGACAAAATAATGTGCGCTCACGTGAGCGAAGCCGCGGGCACAGCTAGTTGCCAAATAAAATTCAAAACTGCACGTTTTTAATAATTTCTGAATGAAATAATATTGTAAATCGTAGTTATAAATATTTCGTAAAACAAGAATAGAAAATACGTTTAAAAAATATACTTAAAGTAGTTTGTAATTTCGTTTTGTTGTTTGAACCTATCATAGAGTAAGCCTGACAAGTGACAGCTATGCCTAAATCTACACATCTATACAAATAAATCAAATTGAAATGTCTGTTTGTAATATCAAAATAATAGCTTTTTACTGAATGCATATGAAAATATATCCGGCACTTATAACAAAACACATTTTTTTTTAATTTTTGTCTTTTTGTCGGTCTATCTGTCTGTCTTTCTGTTTGTTCCGGCTAATCTCCGAAACGGCTGGACCGATTTTGACGGGACTTTTATTGGCAGATAGCTGATGTTGTTGAAGGTCTAACACAACAAGTAATCGGATGGAACTTTAAGTAAAAATACTTTATCTTATCCCATTGAATTTTGAAGTTTAGTTTTCATGGTTTTCCTTACATTTAATTTATCATTTGTTAGAGAGATTTAATCCATAATTGATCGATTCATGTCATAAAAGTATAGGATGTTATTTTTTCGAATTTTTGTCGGTTTGACTCCCGAGTGCGGCAAGCGAATTTTCGAAAATGTTTGAATACAGATTTGTTTCTTTTGAAAAATTAAGTAATTTTTCCTTTGAGTAAAATTTGCTGTCTCCGGTATTTAGAGTAATTTCCTTCCAGGTGAGGTTGTCAAGTTCTATCCTGTATATTACAGGCAATTCCGTGGTCCTGGAATTAAAGAATATGACCACCCCATAGATAAAAGGCGACTAAGGGAACATTAGACCTACAAATAAGACAACTCTATGATACACTGGATAGTCCAGCAGGCCAAAAACACCTTTACCGGCTTGCTAGAGCTAGAGAGAGAAAGGCGAAGGATGTTTGTCAGGTTAAATACGTAAAAGACGAAACTGTAATGGTTAATTCGGATAGTGATAAAATTAAGGATAGGTGGAAGGGTTACTTTGAAAGACTGATGAATGAGGAGAATGACTGGAGTGGTGTGCTTGAAAATAAACTAGCGAATGAGGGACTAGTGAGAAAGGTTAGTGTGGATGAAGTGAGGATTGCAGTAAATGAAATGACGTGCAAATAAATAAAATTGCACATGGTGTATGTCGACCTAGAAAAGGCATACGACCGGGTACCCCGTAGGTTCTGTGGATGGCTCTTAAACAGAAAGGTGTGCCTGGGAAGTATGTGTAGTCGATCCGTGCGATGTACAGTCGATGCAGTATCCAATTTAAGTCCTGTCTACAGCGGGCACTACAGCTTCAATGTAGCTGTCGGCACAAAGGATCGGCTCTCATCCCTTTTTTTTTCGGATGGAAAATAATCAAATCACCCCCCGCCCCCCGCGCTCCGGGCGGAGCGGAAGGGAGTGTCAGACTTCTGACTAAAACCCGTCCATGTTCCTTCTTTGCCCTTTGTGTTCCAGGGCCGCGGTATCTCTTTCGAATAGTCCCGCAGCTCTGGCAGGCATCGGCCCCAGCGGAACCCTTCATTGTTGCTGACATCTCTTTGAGGCGCGCGTGGAACATAAAATCGCCGTCGACACGGCCTGTCATCATAAGACAAACATAAGGCGAACTAGCCCATTACTCACCATCCACATGCCCGCACCACGAGCTACCACGTGACCCCCGACGCCCGGGGCGTCTCCCGCGGTGGCTGGGACGTGAGGCTCTTTCCCTCTCACGTCCCGCCACCTCCTTCGCTTGCGACCACTCGACCAACGAGGCAGTCTCACACATACGTCACAAAAAAATTTACACGCGACAAAAGTCGCAGGCAACAGCTAGTATTAAATATATACATAGAAAAAAAAAATATATTAAAAGATAACTCATAAACTTTTAAACTGACATGGTCACTAACATTAACACTCAAAACGGGATATTTACCATATTTACTATTTGTTTTGAGCTAACAATATTTCAGCACAAATAGTAAACTTGGTAATTATCCCGTGTGTGTGTGTGTGCCGACTTCCAGTCTAACCCGATGGAGCTGAATACAAGTATTTTACATGTAGCGACTGCCTATCTGACCTCCACAACCCAGTTAGTACTAAGTAATACGATACCCCTTGGTAAGACTGGTTGTCAGACTTTTTGAGCCACTGACTACCTGTAACGACTGTCACAGATTTACAAATGATAGCCGGGACCAATGGCTTATCGTGCTTTCCGAGGCACGGAGGAAGCTCGGTATGTAATGGGTGGTCACCCATCCACAGGCCAACCTAGTAGGCACGTAGGCACCTAAGAAGCCGATTCCCGACGGCTTCCCTTCGAGAACAAGGCAGTCTACGTAGTGTCTACTGTGACCAAAATAGTATATTATATTTACATCTTTGGGTAAAACATCACAGTACAGACATTTAATACATCATAGGATTGAAAACCCTACAAAAGTGTCAACATTTTTCATGTCAACAAAGATAGCAACAGGTAGCGCCAAATAAGCCGGTGCTCGGGTGTCAGAACTAAATTCGTATGTACGCGCACACGTTACTCCGCGGCTCGCAGCACCGTTTTGTAGGGAACTAGGTAAGCCGAAGATTATCGAGTTATGACAGTGGCAGAAATAGAAAGTATGTAGGGGAGAACGAGACATGTGTAATGGTCGATAACTTATTTGGTACCAACTAGATTTTTATTTTGTTGACTTATTTACATAAGATAAAATCACTTTTCTTTTGTTTAAAGTTCCTCTGCGTTTTATTCTTTACAATAAATGATAAAAAGAGATCAAGATGGTGGCGACGAAAATTTCCGGTTTCTTCGTCATGGTTGTCATTTTCATGGTTTCCCGGTACGTTAGTAAAGAAAATGAGATCAAAATGAAAATAGAATAAAAAAGGGGGTGACGAAAAACAAAAAATTACAATTCTCATTTTTTTCTTCGGCTTTCCCTTACACACATTTGACCCCTCGCCACTGCAAGCACGGCTTAACCTAAAGATCGATCCAAGTAGCTGTTAATATTTAGCCACGACCACTCAAGTATAACTCACTCCTTTGCAAAACTTAATGGGCCGCTAAGGAAATTTACGCTCCAAGGCCTATTTCAGTTAATTCAATTGAATGTATTTGTATGACGTAGCATAAATACTTATAATCTAGTAAATTAATATGCGTGAAGCGATTTCTTGAAAATTTTAGGATGAATTCAATAAAACCGATCTGCTGGGAACCAGCGCTCGCAGCACTTGCTGTCGATGATACTCACCATATAAAGATATTCTAGCCGTGTCGGCCACAACAATCTAGTACAACATAGATAGCAGCATAATTTTCAATAGTTTAATGAAATACAAATTAACACAAAATAACATCATGCCTGTAAATACCCAAAAGGTGACACAGGGGTGTCAAAGTAAAAACAATTATTGTACTTAATAGTACACCCACTTTTGACTAGTTATAAATACAAATGAATGAAGTAATGATATAATAACAATAAGAAATAATGGTATCATTCAATTCAGTAAAATAAAAAGTTCCACAGGTAAAAATTATATCAATGTGAAACTTTGATGTAGCCCCCGGATTCGCTATCACGGACTTCAGCAACCATGGAACACCCATGACGAAATATTTACATTGTTGCCGATTTTTGGATTTTGATTTGCCACAAACATGTTCAAGAATATTTCCTTCGTTACATAAAGACAAACATGCTATACAGGGACATCGGGAACCCGCAAGTCATACGCGGGACTAATCTCGCTCGTAAATTGAGCGGGACTAAGGAGAGTCAAAATGGCTGTTATTCCTACCTACTACCTAGTGCGGAAGCAGAAAGAGCATTTCCGCAGCTGGCTACCTAGTTTGCGAGGCTGGGAGCCGTTTAGCCGATGAAACTGTTAATAGATAATTTGAATTTATTATTCAGTTATTACGATGTTCCATTTCTTAAAATTATCGATTCTCGATGTAGATGATGTAAACAGCTTCATTCATAATTACAATTTGAGACTGGTCAGCCACACAGCACCACCCTTGAAGTTTCATTCGGGATTTTTTGTTCTAAAAACTCCTTTTTATATCTTTAGAAGCTAAATTACAAACGGGATAAGTAAGCTTCATCTCACCTTTTTTCATCCCTAAACTTAAGAGTTCTTAAATATCTTTGATCGTTATTTTTATTGATGTTAACTTACCAACGTTCAAAGGTTCGGGACTCGGCTTGGGCGTTGTCGGCGCTGTCCATTGCCGCCGCGTGATGGTCGGATGCTATTCTCGTATTTAGGAACATAAATCTAGTGTTACGAGTAATGTAGCTCGATTGGTCACGCGAAATCTTAATAAATGGTTTTTAATAACTCCCTGCTAACTACTTGCAAAATAATTTTCAGAACATGATTGTAGGAATTATTAGTGATGTCGTGGTGACGTGCGGTGGCCAATTAGTGGTGCTTCGTGGCGCGGCTAAATACCAGCGCCAGTGACGCTGCAGCACAGTGCAGCGTCCGCACCGCACACCGCACGCCGAACACATGAAGACGCGCGTGCCGCTCGCCCGCACCGCCGCTGCACTCTGCGCGCTCACGGCGCTCACCACTTTAGCACAAGCGCAGGAACAGTGCGACTCCGTGCAGATCGGTGAGTATCTGTCACGTGCAAGTCATCTTTTATAAGCCAACGCTAGCGGGGAACTCTTTGTTATGCAGGAAATATTATCATCAACAGCAGCAAAGCAGCCTGGTAACAGTATGCTCACTGTTGGGGCGCAGAGCTCTTCTCCATGAGAGAGAATGGTTTGTTATCCACCACGTCGTGTACGTAGATATCAAATGCCTTCGAATTTTTGCTTCTACCTAGAACATGCTAGTTTCCACACTATTTTTCTTCACTGCTTTGGGAGCAGTGGTGATAAAATAATTCGTTTCGAGGGTTCGAGCTCACATTATCATTCTCTTCAAATTAAATCCCGAGTCTTAATAGAACGTGGCGTGTCATGTATGGTCCTCGTTAAATGTAATTGTAAAACTACAAGTATTCCGTGTTACCTAGTTTTGCTAATTTTTCAGGGAAAGAGATGCGGACCGCGTTCAGCCTGCCGGAACGTCGCTTGGAACCCGATATGTTCACTCTGGAAATCAGCGAGCCGGACGTGAGTAGCCGCTGACACTATTAATGTTCACTCGTGGCTAAGTAATAACCGCCGTCCACCGTTCGGGTCGATTTGGAAGCCGACTGATGGAAGCCGACCCCAATATATAGTTGAGAAAAGGCGAGACAGATAATAACTCATTAGTGATAGGTAGGTGAGTAATAGCGAAGTGTTGTGGCAGGTTTGTCCGGACTCGGAGGCCGTGGGGCTGAAGGTAACGGCGTGCGACCGCGAGCAGGCGCCGCACATGTTGCTGCTGGACAAGGCGCGCGGCGTGGTGGCGCGCGCCGGACCCGCTGCCTCCACCGCCTTCGTGTACGTCACGGTGTACTGCGCCGACGCTGATGAGCTGGAGGGCGACGCTGCGGAGTCCCCTAGCGTGGCAAACCGGTTCTCAGAACCAGAATTACTGCCGTCGTCATCCAACCAACCTTCCACCGTTAGATCCATTTTCACACTAACTAAAGATTCGCTTCCACTACCGGAAGTGGAACCCCCATCTGTACGAGCCTCTTCAATGGATGAATATTTGCCGCCAGTAAAGTTAGAGTCACGGTTTTCTTCACTGGATCAGTCATCAATACCAACAATCTTAAGATCAATGTTAAAAAAACTATTGAAAGAACGCGTTACGCCATCACTTGGTCAGGTTGGCATAGCATCGAGGCTTACGGAGAAATATGAACCATCAATCAATCCATTACTGAATGACATGGGCAAGGCTCCACCATTGTCATATACGCCCGATACATCATCGTTGGTAAAACACTTAAAAGCTTTACAGCCCGAAAATCGATCACGGGCGTGGCTGCAACGTGAAGCAAATCGTTTTTATGACTACGATGACGCATGGATTCTGTACGATGATGGCCCACAATACATCTCGTCGGATGAACCGACAGATCCCATAATCAGAGAAGGTGAGCATATTGCAGATAGCCCTCCGGTGTGTCCCAAGCATCCACATCACGGGAACACAGGAACACATTTCCCATTACTGCAGGAACACCCATCGCCATCGTCGATAAAACACATCTCGAAGAACCAAAATGGATGTGTTCCGCCAATACGTGAAGAAGACCCTACTCTGTTGGCGCAGTGGAGGAAACAGCTACACCCACGACCCTTGCTGCCGAAACTGCTGCTTTTGTTGCAGGAACAAGATCATCCGGCGCCGATTCAGAGAAAGTGCGATTCGGCGCACTCTATTGATGACACCGAGCAGTGGTGGGCACGAGGGCCGTACCAAGATAATACTGATGACGGCATTCCGTGTCAAACCGATTGTCCAACAGACTATTCTGCCGACTACTACACTGATGACATGACGAGGGGCCAGTTCCCGCATCTTGCACCCGCCTACCTCGAGGAGCACGCGCACGTTCCTCAGTACCCGGATGCGCCCGAGCGCGCACTCGATTCGTTTCATCATTACGGTCCTAACCCTCACACAGAGCGACCCTTGCTAAAGTCTACAGTACGTCATTCTCTGTCGTGGGTTAAAAGCGGACATGCCGTGACACCTAAACCTCGGATGAAGCTGAGCCATGAGTCAGCGGTAGGCGAGCAGAGGGAGCAGCCCTGGACCTTCTTGTCGCGACTGTTGCTGTCGCATCCCACCTTCCGAGACTCCACTCATGTGATCCGGATCCGGTAGCCACACACATAACCAGGCACTAGCTGTGTAGTGTGTACATTATACACGTTTTAATAAATAAAAAATTATAACTTGAATATAACATTCGCTAGTTAAGGAAAATATTGTGTTATTTACCACTCGGAAAATGTGATATGCTGGTGAGGAGCTGGTTTACCATCGTAGTGTGGTGGCGACTCTGCTAAGTTGCAGCCATGGACACTCAGTTTGTTGGTCAATATAAGGTTTATAAAAAGCAATGTGTTTTATTTATGAATATTAATTTAGCAAACATAATTATAACGGGACTAACACAGCCAGATATCGCATAGGATAGAAGAGATATGGAAGGAGAAAGGGGAGGCCTTTGTCCAGCAGTGGGACATGCCGTAGGCTGGTAAAAAACCTCCGGCGCGATCTCATGGTGACATGGAGAGAGCGACTGTCGCAACCCCGTGCAGGGCACGCCACCATAGTGGCGATAAGTCCCCTCTTTGAGGAATGGCTAGAGAGGCGCCACGGCGCCCTCACCTTCCGCCTGACGCAGGTCCTCACCGGACACGGTTGTTTCGGGAGGTTCTTGCACCGAATCGGGCGGGAGGAAACGCCCGGGTGTTTCCATTGTGAGGATCGTCCGGAGGACACGGTGCAGCACACTGTAGAGGCCTGCCCCGCTTGGGCGGAGCAGCGCCGTGTCCTCGTAGAGGCGATTGGCGGCGGCGACCTCTCGCGCCCGGCCCTGGTTCAAGCCATGGTCCGGAGCGAGAGGGAATGGGAAGCCGTCACCTCCTTCTGCGAAGCAGTCATGCTAGTGAAGGAGGTGGCGGAACGTGAAAGGGAAAGAGCCTCACGTCCCAGCCGCCGCGGGAGAAGCCCTGGGCGTCGGGGGTTACGTGGTGGCCCCCGGCCACCGTAGGCGCGGGCCTGTGGACGGCGAGTTATGGGCTAGCTCGCCGTCCGGCCGTCTTATAAGGACAGGCCGTGTCGACGGCGCGTTCGTGTTCCACGCGCGCCTCAAAGAGATGTCAGCAACCACGTAGGGGTCCGCACGGGCCGATGCCTGCCAGGGCTGCGGGACTGTTCGAAAGAGATACCGCGGCCCTGGAACACAAAGGGCAAAGAAGGAACATGGATGGGTTTTAGTCAGTACAAGTCTGACACTCCCTTCCGCTCCGCCCAGAGCGGGGGGGGGGGGGGGGGTCATTTGATGATTTCCCATACTAAAAAAATAAAAAAAAAAAGACCATGCAGCATCATGGCCATCAGTAAGCTGCGTCTAGACTCCAAGCTTTGAATTTTATAACGCTTTAATAATAGAGAGTATGGTAATTTTGACTTAGTGCATCTGTAGTGCATAGAACGTAAATTTTCTTTTTGAACCATTTCAATTCGTTTTACATAAACATCAAAAATGGGACTCCGAATCGATACTGCGAATTCCAATTGAGAGTGGACCAAAGCTTTGTATAGAAGTAGAAAAGTAGACGGTCTTTTAAAGTCATTAGAAGATCGCATGTCAAAACCAAACATACGATACGCTTTGTTAACAATGTTATCAGTATGAAGATCAAAGTGCAATTTTTTAGGGTGGGAAACCATCAAATGTAGACTATAATCAAATGATATAATGTTTTTATTTTTAGTGAAAGTGATTGCATTGCACTTAGGTAAGTTAAGGTGAAGTTTGTTGGATGAACAATTTCGAGAAAGTCTATCAAGGTCCACCTGTAGATGTAGGCAGTCTTGTGTGCTTTTGTACGACTTATAAATCTTGATGTCGTCTGCGTACATTAGAAATTGGGAATGAATGAAGCATTTCTTAATGTCATGGATAAGCAGAGTAAAGAGAATGGGACCCATAATTGAGCCCTGGGGCACCCCAGAAGTGACAATAATTGAGCTTGATTGGAAACCGTTAATAACTATTTTTTGCGACTTTCTAAATATATAAGCCATGAACCAACGTAGCAAATTGCCACGGATGCTATTGAATGCGATTTTATCTAGAAACAGTTTGTGGTCCACCTTATCAAAATACTTCCGAAAATCCATGTACACAGCATCAACTTGAACTTGTTCATCCATGTTTTTGAATATGAAGTCCGTGAACAGCATGAGATTAGTATTCGTCGAACGTCGTTTGACAAATCCATGCTGCTCACGAACTATGAGGTTGTGAATGTGAGAGTACACTGCGCCATGTGCAAGACTGTCGAAAAGCTTCAACAAGGTGGACAGTATAGAGATAGGGCGATAATTTTGTATGTTATTAATGTCACCACTCACACTGGTGTGATAGTACGTTTCACATAAGAAGGACAAAGTGCAAATTCCAGCAAATATGTTTCTTGAAAATCTTAACTCAAATAATCCAACTGAAATATGTAATATGTTCTCCATTTTTTTCACTTCCGTTTATGGACCTACGAATTTTAACCCTGTGACATGGCAGCCACCTAGCACATACGCAGATAATTCGCCCTGTATCTCGGAAATCTATTTAACAGTAAATGTTGTACATAACGCAATAAAGCAACTAGACTTAAATAAAGGCGCTGGTCCCGATGGCTTGCCACCCGTCTTTTTTAAGAAAACCGAAGAGAACATTGTTCTACCACTTCATATTATATTTTATTGTATAACGGGCTGGTGTCCGCAACTCCACGTCAAAGCGCATATTTTGCGTGCGGTTCATATTATATTTAATAAATGTTTATGAGAAGGTACTTTTCCCGATATTTGGAAACAGGCTACGTCCAGAAATGTTTAATGCCAAGCGGAATACTGTCTTCGACTGATCTGATGTATTTTTCAAAGCAATTGTCACATTCAGATTTAAAACGTTTACAAAGAGTAGAAAAAGTTACGTAGTTACCAAGCTTTTTCTTTGTTATTGAAAATACGAATGAGAGAAGGTGAGAACCACAACGGATAATCAGAGTTCTGGAGACGAGACAGCGGAACATGCCTTTTAATTATACTATAAATTTGATCGTAAAATGTATTCACTGATTGTTCAGTATAAAGGTCATAAAGCAATTGATTCCAGTCCAACATGCTAAGCTCGCTATTAATTAATTCATAATTAGCTTTAAAAAAAATATGTTACATGGATAACTGACGTTTCATTGGCATAAATTTCGTAATAAATGAAGTTACAACTGAGAAAGGCGGGTGGTAAACATCAAGCGGTAACAACGGTAAATAAAAAAAAAAATAAATAAATAAATAAACGGTACATGTTTTAGACTCACAGTCAACATTAGACAAAAACAAATCCAGTATTTGCCCTAAATTATTTCTCAGTGTGTTGTATTGAGAAATATTAGATAAAGAAATAAAATTGCATAAATAACTACCCAAGATATCAGTCGGTTGTGGAACAACATAGTTGCATCCACAACGATCGAGCCAGTTAATGAAAATTGTAATCACCCGTTATATAGAATGTTTCAGTACTAGTCTCATTGATAATATCTAGCAACTTATCAAAGTGTGTTGTGTACAAAACGTCCGGAGAATGCGGCGGTATATAGGCTTTATGATATGGCGCTTCGTAGAGTGTGACCCCGGTAGCTGCACCAAGACGTGTTCAATATCAGCGTGAGAGGGGCGCATCAAAAAGCTAGTTGGTCGCAATGTGCGTAGAACGGCTATCAGTACCCCACCACCGTCACGCTTCCCCGTGGTGCAGCGGTCGCGGTCGCATCTGAACACTAAATAACGGTCATCAATAAATTCAGCGTCTGATATGCTCGGTATAAGCCAGGTCTCTGTAAGAATTATTACGTCATAGGTAAAAGACAAGATATTCATAAATAATGCATGTAGCTTGGTACGCAGTCCTCGACAGTTTTGGTAATAAACTGTTAAATTGTATTTATCCATCGAAATCAGAAGAAATATATTAAACGTTACCAAAACAAAGCCTGGAGCCCAGTTCAAATACAATTTCTGACTTTAGCCAATTAGAATACGTAAAACGAAAGTAGTAAACACACAACATAAAGAAAAGTTTTAAGCAGTTGCAAATACAATTGAGAAAAATGTAGGTAAGGTGATAATATTATGATTCCAGTTACTTTGTAGTAACTGAGTGTGAATGCCAAAGTTAAATATGAATGTTAAATTAACAATTACTACAAGAATTCGGATAAGCTTACAGATTATTAACACAAAACAAATCAGATATATATTAAAATTTAAGTTAATTGCACTTATATTTAGTAACATGAGGGTGATCGTAAAATATTTTGCGCTCGCATCGTTAGTAGTTCAGAAACTGCGTAAACAACACAGAGTAATATATGAGTCAGAGAACACAGACTATACTGTGAACAAAATAACAAATTACATAGTCATCATCATCATTCTCTTGCCCTTTTCCCAATTCATTTGGGGTCGGCGCAGCATGCCTTCTTCTTCCATACTTCTCTATTACTCGTCATCTCATCAGACACCTCCTTTCTTGTCATATCATTATTTACACAGTCCATCCATCGTTTCTTTGGTCTTCCTCTATTCATATACCCATCCACATTCATACTAAACTGACCTGCCGCCATTTCATCCATCCCGTGTTAATTCTGTGCTTTACACTACGATCTATTTCGCCATCGCTTTGCACGAGTGAACCGAGATACCGAAAGTCGGAGAAGACAGGAAGGAACGCGCCATCTAGCGCTATGGCTCCAGAACTGGAGAGACCTCCGAAATCGCAGAACATGTATTCCGTTTTAGTTCTGCTGATTTTCAACCCAACATTCTCCAGTTTCTGTTGCCATTTCTCCAATCTGCTCTGGATCTCAGGTCCATCTTCACCGACAAGAACAATGTCGGCAAACAGCATGCACCAGGGTGCCTCTTCCTGTATGTCCGACGTCAAAGCGTCCAAAATCTACAGGAAGAGGTAGGGACTTAAAGCCGAGACCCTTGATGCAAGCCTACAGCCACACTGAACTCATCGGTTTTGCCAGCAGCTGACCGGACGTAGGTACAAGATTGACTGTACATAGCACGAATTAACTCTACATACTTCCCAGGTATACCTTTCTCTTTCAAGGCCCACCACAACACATCCCGAGGTACCCTATCATACGCTTTCTCCAGGTCAATGAACACCATGTGCAAGTTTTTGTGTGCACGTCTGTACTTCTTGTACATAATTGGCGGAGTGCAAAAATGGCGTCCATTGTTCCTCGTCCTGGCATGAACCCAAACTGGTTTTGGGTGATCTTACTCTCCTCTCTTATTCTTTTCTCTATCACTTTCTCCCATACTTTCATACTATGTGACATGAGCTATATCCCCCGATAGTTGTTGCAGTCCTGCACATCACCTTTATTCTTGAAGATATGGGCACTAGCGAACTATTGTACCATTCTTGTGGGATCGCTTCTTCATACTACAATTATTGAAGAATAAAGTCAGCCACATACATCCGTTTTCTTTTAAACTCTTCCATACTTCTACTGGTATTTCATCAGGGCCCAAGGACTTTCCATTTTTCATATTTTGGACTGCCTTCCTCACTTCATTCATGCTAATTTCCCTCACCAAACCCATATTTACTTGCATCTCTTTAAGCACACCGCTCCATTCATTCTCATTCTCTCATGATGAAATAAAAAGGAGATGAACCCTTCCATCTCCTTTTTATTTCATCATATTTAGACAAAACTTTACCAGCGCCGTCTTTCATACACTTTATATGTTTTATATCTCTCGTTCTCCTCTCTTTTGCTTTTGTAATCCGGTAGAGCTCCTTCTGGCCTCTAGGACTGTCCAGTCGTATAATTTCTCCTGCGCCTTAGCCCTGGAAACTGCTACCGCCTTTTTTGCCTTTCTCTTCCATTCTTTATAGATCTTCTTCTTTTCTTCTTTCAAACTGTCGTTCCCGTTTGCTACACCCTGCCAATCTTTAAACGCAACCTTTTTCTCTTTCAGACTCTTTTGCACCTCTTCATTCCACCACCATGTATCCTTATCTATCATACCCTTCCCTTTGAATTCTCCAAAAACATCTTTTGCTACTCTCCTTATACAATCTGCCATCTCTTTCCAACATTCATTCACAGATTTTCCTCCTTTTGGTATTTTTTTGTCAACATTCTGAATAATTTTTGAAAATAACTCGTATACATCTTTATTAATAGTTTCATTTTTCCGAAATCCATATTGTTCTTCTGTTAGTATGTTATTAGATACAAAAAAGGAATATAGGGAATTATACATAACTTTTTCAAAGATTTTAGACAGTATTGGTATTAAAGCTATTGGACGGTAATTGGATATGGTTGTGCCTTTCTTATGTAGTGGTTTAATCAATGTCATTTAAATGACATAACAATAGGTCACTTAAGCGTCAGAGACTCCTCCGCATCGCTGTCAACTGGAAACGTGCCCAGAAGACTGGCAGCATTGCCACGCTGAATGGCAAAGAAAGAACCAGCCCTCTGGTCACGCGAAGTGTCGACCAGTCGGCGAGAGATTTCCTTAAAAAGGAGACGCGCACTCGGGACCCATGATCTGAGCGTTTCGACCCCAAACGGCTCAAAACTATAGTTACCAATAAGGTTACAGTATTTGCGCTGCTTGAGGATCTCAGCAGCCGCAGCAGCAGCGCCTGCACAGCCTGCCGTGCTTGCAAGGTGAGATGGCGCAACGGTGTCAACACAGGTTGCGTCCCACATCAAAGGCCTACCCACCTTCCAAGGCACTAACGTCATGCCGTCTGGTCTCGGTCAAATACGGTACCTCAAAATCAACCAGTTTTTAGGTACCGTAGACCGAGGAGAGGTAGGCTGGTAAACTTATACTTGAAATTTTGCGGACGCCGAGACCACCCAAGCGAATGGGAAGTGTGGATTGCTGCCAAGCTCGGTCGTCCAGGGCCACATTAAGTATTGAAGTTAGAGTGTTCCTAATAATTTGGTCTACTTTTTCTAAAAGCTGTGAATGCTTCCAAAGAGGAGTGGAGCGAAGGCTATACGTGAATTTTGGTCCAAAACAACAGTATCGAATAAGTGTGAAGGCCGAATGAATGTTAATTTTGAAAAGTTTCTCCGAAACATCATTAAAATCATGAATTTTTTCTTCAATGAACGATGGAAAAGATTCGTCAAATATTGATGACCCTAGGAGGTGAAGAGAATTTTTTCCGGTAATTTTGATATTTGGAGCTAAAGAGTTAAGTTTAGAAATAGTAGTCTGTCTGTCAGGGGTTTCAGGAAGGTTAATTTCGCACTTCAAAAGGTTAAGGTCATCCAAATACCATACGTTGAATTTAGAATTTAGCTGCCGAATAATTGGATTAATTGCTAAACTAAAAATGACTGGCCCAAGAAGGTCACCCTGTTGGCATCCAACGGCTGATTTCAAAAGGTTGTCTTTATAGAGTAATTTTGAGGGGTTCCTGTAGCATTGGTATAGAACACTGTAAATTTTGGGTATATCTTTCTGAACCTCTTTCAACAAGGTGTCCCGGAGTTGAAAGCATTCTCAATGTCAACCTTAAGGATGACCTCACCTTTATCACTATCAAGGTAAGTGGACAGTGCGTGTACCGCAGCCTCACAGCCTCCTTTGGACCCGAAACCAAGCTGAAAGGGGCTAGAATTTTCTGGCCAGTGTTTCAAAGCGCAGAAAATTTTGGCTGCGATACTACTATAAGTTGATCCAACGGCAAGGGAACGAATACCGCCATCCTTCTTGCGCAGGGCACAAAGATTGGCCCCGTACAAAATATCAAGGACGGCATCGTTCACACTGCCGGAGAGCATGAGATTGATGAGGGCCGTCAGCTCCTTCAAAAGGGACTCACCGGCTACCCCAGCGCTTGAACATATTAGATCCTTAAGGTTTTGCGGAGTCAGGCCGTCGAGGCCGCCGACGGAGCCACTTCGGAAGGAGCAGACGGCCGCACATACTTGCTGAGTTCTAATTTGTAGAGTGTTAGTTTCTGGAACGGGGGAGTCAGGGAAGGTGAGGTCATCTGCCGGAGCTGGGTAATATTAAAGGATCTTTTTACAAAAGGGATCGGGTTCGATTCCTGGCTCGAGCTGTAGCAGCTTTATCAAAAAACCAAAACTGCAGTTTTAGTTTTCTTTAAAAATTTCGGTCATGTTTCCTTTCATCACTTTGTCGTATACAACATTATTTTTAGTATATGCGAAACCTGAATATAGTTTGTTCAGAATAAGTAACTGAATCGATTCCAATAATTTTTAAACCATGTTATATTTTGTGCCAAAAATATTTAAAAAAAGTTACAAGTTGGAAACGTTAGGTACCTACTGCCATATTATTATTATCAACGAGCTCAAGACAACGCTGGAGGCGCGCACGCGTACGCGCCGCGTGCCGCGTTTTTGTGCGGACGACCAGGTAACAGAACAAGCTTATAACTCTGTGATTTTTCACGACACATTTTTGAAATTTTGTACATAGATTCTTTACATAAAAATACTAGACACGTGTTTCAGGTTTCGCATATACTAAAACTAATGTTGTATAGTATTCATAGTTTCGAATTTAACCATATTATTTTAATACGCCAATGAAAATTCTAAGTTCACTATGCAGCTGACGTATATTTACCCACTTACATGCAGCTGATATTTTTCTTTCGGTTGAAGGTGATCCCAAAAATCACCGCATAAGGTTTCGACGTGGTATGAAATTGCTTTTATTTTTTTACAAATTTTACTTGCCGCGCAGTCCGCTGGTGTGCAATTATAGTTAAACTATCTGATATGATTTCCAGCCGGTTTAAAGACTTAGGTACCTCCCGTACTAAATCACAAAATGTAGTTCAGTAGTTCCTGCTTACCCCTACTATCAGGGAATAAGGCCCGTATGTCCACACTTTTTGAAAAGTGTACCTGTGGAGTGCAAACACAATCTGGCACAATTTGCCATAATCAACAATGGTGATCTTTCCTTGTGGTTCCTCGCTTGGCTGTACACTCTCACACCCGCACTGCCTCGGAGTGTCTCGGTGAGAGGTACACTCTCAGCTACTTTTAAGATGAAACCGAAGCGTAGCTAAAGTAATAAAAGTTCTTTACGTTTCAAATTCAATTCATGGACGTCAGTGAAATGATGCAGCAAGCAGGCGGGCCGAGCGCGGCCGGGAGGGGGGGGGGGGGTTGATTACGTCCGCCGCGTCACAATGCGCTATTGTTGGGAAACAGTAATAATTACAAGCACAAAAGACGACGCTTTCTTGCTATAATGAGGCGCGCCCGGCGCCGGGTGCCTGGTGCCCGGCGGCCGGCGGAAGCAGATAGTTTAGTGAGGCGCTGCGCTTGTCGTCGTGTAGCATGTAGGATCAGCGCCGCAGGCGTCACGCCTCACGCTCGTCACGTGTGCGTATCGTGCTCGTGTCCGACTCCAACATAGTATATGAAAGAAAATTTCGTATGCGAAAGAAAATTTGATAGCAAGTAACAACGTTGGCAAGGAAACATTATTATGATAAGAATCTTAATTCAATAACTTATAAAGAAGGTGACTTGGTATTAATAAAAAACCAAACAGGTAATAAATTGGAATGCATTTATAATGGACCCTTTGAAGTTGTAAAGGACGAGTCACCAAAGGTCATTGTAAAAAAAAAAAATAAGATAGAATGATGTAATACATAAGAATAGAACAAAATTATATTGTAAGAGTTAGAATGAAAGTTTAAAATGTATAAGAGTAAAAAAAAAGAAAACGTAATTTAGTTTTTTTTTTACTTTAAGAGGGGTGATGTGGTGTGACGTCACGTACATCAGCACGTCACGTATAGTACATAGTTTGAGTTAAGGAAGATAAGCTGTGCTCGCAGCCTTAGCATTAGCATAGTGTCACATACGATCAATGTATACAACATTAGTTTTAGTATATGCGAAACCTGAAGCACCTGTCGAGTATTTTATATAAAGAATCTATGTACAAAATTTCAAAACTGTATCATGAAAAATCACACAGTTATAAGCTTATTCTGTTACCAGGTTGTCCGTACGAAAGCGTGGTCACCACGCAACGCGCCCGCGCCGAGCCTCCAGCGTCGTCTTGAGCTCATTGATAAACATAATTTGGCAGTAGGTACCTAAATTATTGCGATAGGTACTTAATGTCGCTCGGTGACCAACTTGTAACTTTTTTTAAATATTTTTGTGACAAAATATAACATGGTTTAAAAATTATTGGAATCGATTTAGTTACTTATTCTGAACAAACTATATTCAGGTTTTGCATGTACTAAAAATAATGTTGTATATATGCCACCAATTAAAGAAGGAGAAGCGGTTGACTCTCGGAGTAGTACACATCACGTTGTTTACTTAACCCCTCCTCTCCCCCATATCGCATGGCATGGCTCCGAGGACGGTTACGCGACACCACGCAGCAGAACACGACGCCGTCAACGATTCGTGTCTAGTTTTAGTTAAATAAGGTTTTTTATATGTATTAGTTTATTATTTTATAACATTATTTTGTGTATTTTTGCCTTTGGGCCTCAGTTGCCTGACAATAAAATGATTGATTGATTGATTGATAGTTGGGATAAGGCTAGGCAGAAGATGACCTACCTTTTCAAGACATTAATTTGATACTTGCTATAATTTGACCGAAACCGCTGTACCGCGCCTTAGAGAGGTCGGAGGCGGGAAGAAAAGAACATGAGTTCACACGAGATCGATATTGTCAGACAGATCTTACGATACCTATTAGTTTACATTATTTTAAACATTTTGCGTATCATCATCATCATCATCATTTCAGCCGAAAGACGTCCACTGCTGGACATAGGCCTCCCCAAGGGGGGGTTTTGCCATAATCGCCACGCTTGGCAGGCGGGTTGGCGATCGCAGTATGTTTGTTATAAAAAGAATCACAGAGAACGCTGCTGCCCATTCACTGGTAAGTCCCTTAGTCGCCTCTTACGACACCCACGGGAAGATATGGGATGGTGCTATTCTTTACGTCCGGACACCATACAGAACCGCGTATTTTTTGCGTATATTTATTAGGAAATATTATATTACTATAATATAATGAAACAACACAAGTAGCTAGTTATGAGTAGGTACGCCCCGGTTAACTGTGTCACGTGTTCACAATACCACCGCGACTTGTAGAGCTTCACATTTCGTAGAGGGTCTATGTCGCTACGTTGCTACAGAGGTGCTACGCAAAGGTCTACGATCAAAGCTTTCTGTTTCAAAGTAAATTTCACGTTGTGCTCATTGTGTGTACTTAAAATCCATGATTGTGTCGAACCGAGATGAAGTTTGTCGAGAGAGAATCAAAAAATAATGTATAATCAATGTTTAATAGAGAAACTAATCGAATATTGTAGGTTTATGTGTAAAGCAGAATTAGCGGTTAATCTCAACAGTTTCAAGTACATCATGTCGAATACATATTTTGTGATATGGTTTAGTGGTGGTGCTAGCGGCCACAACACTTGGCACTAGATACTTACATAATCGCGTTGAAAAATAAAACAGCAATATTTGTGTGCGAGATAGTGTGGGTGGAAGAGTATCGGAGAGTGAGGCGCCGAGCTGAGCCTGTGTCGCTCACCGCGTCCTGCAAACGAGAGGATGGAGGTTCCCCACTACTACAACTCATTGTACACTGAACGTGACGACTCCTATTAAATAGTTGTCAATAGGTAAACAATTAAGTGCATAAATAAATAATAATAACTAGTATGCTGTTATTTTCAGCTACAAGCTACTTCTTCTTTGCGTGTCGATGATCTCAAATAATACCCGACCAGTATAAACAATTATACATAGATACCTGCACAGCTCTTTTGTTGGCTTCATTTAAATCCTGGAAGTTGCAGGTGGCTATGCAGGATGGGCAAGAAAGGAGGCGGGGCATATCCTGCAGAGGGGCTCCACCCTGGCATTGTATTTGGGACGAGTCGATGAAACCCCATTTGGTCAGATTATTCTACAGCGGCCAACCTAGGCTCGCAAACGGTTAAGAGATTTCCAGATTGGCCACAGCCTGTCCAGGAATAAGGTGTTCCGCTGAATTGATGAAGTGAGGAGAGGTGGGATGTCTGTTCCTCCGCACTTCACATCATACAACTGACGCACAGTCTTCTGAGGAAATGGTGTGTCTCACGAAGCTTCTACCGCTTTTTAGGCTTGAAGGTGGTACTTTCATTTCATTTTATTTATTCGTGAACAATTTTCATTGTGTTGAATATAATATAATATGCAATTTAAATACAATTATAAGCATCATCTGCCTGCCTTTTCCCAACTATATTGGGATCGGCTTCCAGTCTAACCGGATGCAGCTGAATACCAGTATTTTACATGGAGCGACTGACTATCTGACCTCCACAACCCAGTGTTAGTACTGGGTAATACGATACCCGTTGGTAAGACTGGTTGTAAGACTTTTTGGGCCACTGACTACTTAACGACTGTCAAAGATCTACAAATGACAGCCGGGACCAACGACTTAACGTGTTTTCCGAGGCACGGAGGAAACTCGGTATGTAAAGGGCGGTCACCCATCCACAAACCAACCTAGGCAAGCACGGCTTAACCTAAAGATCGACCCGAGCGGCTGTCATTAAATACAATTATAAGCAAACAGTTTTAAATACGATGTCAATAGATTTTAGTTTATAAATAATGTTAAAAATAAAAACATAAAGTCATTCATTTAATATTGTGTGCCATAACTTGCGATATGTTATAGACACATTTTTGTAATAAAAAAGGCTTTTAATTTTGCTTTAAGCAAGTGGGGAGTATAGATCTGGGTCGTTGGCTCAAATAGCAATCCATTAAATATCTCTACAGCTTGGTACTTCGAACAATGCTCAACTATCTTACTTATTATCTTACTTTGTAAAAAAAAGATATAACATGGAAAGAAAAGCCCCGTAATTGCTTCACATAATGTACATACTTTCATTTATGAACGCTTCTGAAATTCAGAAAGCCCTACAAAGCCGATCTTCTTTAGGTTCTTTCTAGTCGTTGTTTAAAAATTTTTCTTCGCATGCTCTCTCTGAACTCACGTTCCTCTAGTGATTCAAACTCATGTAGGTACTTTGCAAAATGACTTAAGAGGACCAATATATAAACCAAATCATTTATTTGCATGAATATGGGGTAATAAATACAACAGAAGTTCTTTACTTTCTCCTACCATAGCAGGTGTGCAAATATGTAATACAATAAAAAAAAAAATCTTATATTAATCGTTACATACTTATTATTACTATAGTTTCCTTTATTTATATTTTTACAAATTATTTACATTTTTAAATATTCCTAAAAGAACCATATAAAAAACATTTAAAAATATAAAAATTGTAGCCCACCGGTATCGGTAACAGGGTCCAAGCTACTGGCGGTAAGGGCTCCAGAGAGAGGAACCTCCTAACAATACGAGCCGTGTCTAGGAGTACCGCTTTCTGAATCAATCCCTTGATCCAGCTGCCTAACGAGAGCCTCCTCAGGTATTGGTCGAGGCTCTTGGCAATTAAGCCATGGGCTGATACGACTATCGGCACAATGACTGTCCTCCATTGCCCCATACATGACATCAGGAAGGTGCGCAGAGTTGCATCAACTTTATACAACTCTAGCACCCTCATGAGCCATGTATGTGGCACCGAGTCATAGGCCTTCTTATAGTCTATCCAACATGTCGACAAATTCCTTCGGGAACGGCGAACCTGTTGACTAATGGCCATATCAATGAGGAGAAACTCCTTAATACCGCGGGACCCGTTCCTACATCCATTTTGAGAAGCGGACATGACAGAATTGTCATCAATGTGTTTGTTAATTTTAGCTCTCAAAATGGATGTAAGAACTTTATAGACCGTTGGAAGACAGCTAACCGGTCTATAATTTTTGGGCTCCGCAGTACTACCCGATTTATGGAGCAGGTGGGTTATACCTGTAGTCAGGAACTCTGGCAGTGACCCTGACTCTAAGGCTGACTGGAACAGGATCGCCAGGCGAGCGTGCGACCTTGTAAACCATTTAATCCAGAAGTTGTGCAGCCCATCCGGCTCTGGAGATTTCCAGTTAGGCAACGGACGGACAGCACGAACTACGTCTTGGGGGCTGATAGTGATTGCCCCCATTTCTGGTACTAGATCGCACGCTCGCTCGACCTCCCAAGTCCATTCACCCTCGGTATGGCTAACAAGCACCGACCAGATGCTGCGCCAGAACGAACACATGGCATCATCATCCGGCAGGCGCGTGTCAGCCACACCTTGGTCCGGTCGCTCCCAAGCCCTATATACCCACCTTTCATCTCTTTGGAATGTGCGATTCTGAGTGTATCGGTCCACCCGCCGCTTATACCTACGAATACGGTTTGCCCATGCATACACTTTCTGCTTCAGAAAGTCGATGCGCTCTGTGATACGGGACATGTAGTCTCGAGGACTGTACACTACGATTACGCTTGATAACTTGCACCTGCAGGCTTAGCCAAGTTGACAATCTACAATCATTAACGCTAATAGAAAACGAATCAAATATATGGGAATGACATCATCTGAACGTTAACTCACGTGGTCAAAACAAACGAATAGAAAATTCGTAGACAAGTTTACAATTTATCTGAGCGTTCAAAATGATAGAATGAAATATAATCGTTTCTACAATGTTGATCGCTAGATCCCTTAAAAATCGTAGCCAAGTTACAGTTTTGACAAGAGCCAACGAAACGATGTCGAAGTTTTTGAACGACCACTGAGCGATCGCCGAGACCCAAGAGTTAACGATAACAATAGGCGTCTATATGATTCAGCTGTGTCGTGTATCACGTCATTGTTTAGGTTTCACACTTTCAAGTGCTCGAGTATGATAGCGTTTTGAGTAACACAGGAAGATATTTACGAAATATCTAATAATTTTCGTACCTTTCTATTCCAACAAAGCTGCGAACTTGGTCGAGTTCTAGATTCCATCCTATAAAAGTTATCACTTCAGTTATGGTATCTTTCATTTAAATGCAGGATCTATCATATTATTTCGAGTCACAGTAATGTTTAAAATTACATTCCACACTGTGATATTATAATAAACCAATTATAAGAAGAACTTGTTCTATTTCGCTTACTTTTTTATCACTTAAAAGAATTATTCCTTTCTTAACAATTCAAAACAAAAGTTCAGCCCGCGCACAAAGTAAACAACTGTGACTTTGACGTTAGTTTGACGTGGCTAGGAACGCTCACCATAGACTAAAGTATAGGTTTTATCTACAAACATTGGAAAACGAGCGATCGACTGAGTCGTGTCAAGTTGGCTACCAACTTAGCGTTTTCTCAAATCGCTTACGCCGAGGCGTCAACGATTGTAGAAAGAGATTCGATAAGAAACGTTTGTAACTTGGCTAGGCCTGCTGATCCGATAGTCGTTGTGCCGACATGTTGACAGCTGGCTCAAGCACCTGAAACAGAGAGAGCATCCGAACACGGTACGCGGTCAGGTTGTTTCCCCCCTCTGTAGCCCCATAGTATGCGCGCATGACATTTGCATTGATGGATTGCGTCCATCGCATGCGCTGCACACTCCCACCGGGAGCTGAGGCCGATGGGCCTCGAGGTCCTAAACCGTCCGGCGGCCTCGTCCTCCCCGTCGACGAACAGGAAGTGTCGTCTTGGGCGGAGAGAAATACTCGTCGCTCGAGCTCGACGCAACTGCCACGGCATGTATGTATTTATCTACAGCAAATATTATTATTACATTAATTCATTGTATTATTTATGACATTCATTAATTATATAGTGCAAAGCAGCGATAGTGTGTCGGTGTACCACTGTCGGTCACTTTGGTTGTAAGCAGTCGCACTGTCGCCAACCGACAAAGGTCCTCCGAGTAAGCCGGATTCAATATAAATCATGCAAATTAGTTGAAAGACAAACTGATTTGCGTAAATATGAATGAACTGCGCAAGATCGACAACTCTTACACGTCCGCCTCATGACGCCTTGCTTTGGCAAAACACACACAAAGCAAAAGTTACAATGTGTGTGTTATACGGTAAAATTATTTTAAGTGAAATAATATGGAGAAATCCGAATCCGTAAGAGATATCGAGAAACATATTTAGGAAACTTTAGCTGTTAGCTGCAAGGCATTAACACATCCGTCCGCAAGCACAGCGAAAGCTTCCCTGGCGAATCCGTGGCAGATAGTGGATGTCGTGGAACAGTTCGTTGTCGGATGTAGGAGCACATACAAGTAACATGTTGTTGCAAGTGAGTCCCTACATATGTAGCAGATGAGTCTTAATATTAAGAATACGGCACCATGTAATAATGTCGTTAATTAAAAGGTCACCAGAATGATGCAAAAGCCGATCTAATCACAGCCGTGTATTAGTGCGCATTATCACCACGACCAATCACTACACGTCGCCGTGTCATCGTGTTCGTATTAGCAGAGCGTGATTACACCAGCTCATTATAATGAGTTAAACAATACAATTACTCATACAGTTTTGAAAAATTGTGCTAATTGCAAAACTATTTCGAGGAATAAGGTCTCATCATTTATTTCTCGTTAAAATTAAAAATACACTACATTATATACGATACACAATAAAAATATAACGAAGGTATATTTCGATCGATTAGCGGGCGAACGCAGCGAGCCAGCAAAAGCGACACAGGTCCTGCCTCGGAGACGCCTGGCGGGCTACTGAAACGACTCGCGCGGGCCGCCTTGTTATATAATTACTTGTTAAAACATTAAAAAACTTTTTTTAAGATAATGTAACCGTATAATAATCTTCTAAACATCATTACCAATTTTTTATATGTTTTTGGGATTAAAAGTTTAGTTTAAATCAAATTACGACTTGAAAATCCGTCATAATTTTAACGTTTTTTTATGATCGAGTAAAGTTATAAGTATCGTGTTTTGAACCGTAGAATAATCAAGAATGTTAATTAAACTACAACATATATTTTTATCAGATCAAAACAAACAATATTTGACTGTTTACTGTTGAATCAAAAATAGGTCGATTCTGAGGATCCTGGCCTTAAGGTCAAACAAAGGTTAAACTTATACTGTCACTTACGGGATATCTTCCGTGATTGTTCATTATTTTGAGCTCCCGATATCCCGTAAGTGACAGTATAAATTTAGTTGTATACGTGAAAGTTTAAAACAGTGTTTCAACAAAGGCTAATCACATTTCTTCAAAAATATAAATGGCAAAGGTAGAATTTTAAGTTTTTGAAATAGTGGCAGTTACAGCTAAAAAGTGAGCTCCATGATGGAGGTGGAATGGCTCTATTTATGATATTTGAATGATTGAACAGAGAACCACAGTCACAAACAGTTCATTTGCTTTCTGGTGATGGAGCCATGGTAGCATTATTCTATTGTGAAATAATAAAAAACAAATGCTTTAGTACCCATTACAGCCAATTTTAGCATGAAACAAGAGATTAATTCAGTAATTTGCTTCACACGCTGATTAGGTACGGTTTCTGTGATAAGGCAGTTTATTTGATTTTGTACAACGTAAATTATTGCAGTTAATCGCATGAGGTCGCGCGTGTCGCGACGCGTGACGGATCGCGCGATTAGCGTGTTCGTGGCGTGTTTTCCACAAACGAGCTGTAGTTCACACCTGATAAGCAGGTGTTGTCAGCGTGCGCGGGGCGTTTGGCATGCTTCGATTTTTTTTAGTGATATCTGTCTGACTTCGCAAATTTTTATTACTAAAGTTATACTGTTACTATGTAGCGACCCCAAGATGACGACCTATAAACATGTCATCGACACGTATTTTCATACACTGTTTTAAGCTTTCACGATTTACAACTAAAAGAACCACGGAAAATATCCCGTAAGTGACAGCATAAGTTTACGTATTTTCATCTTCCATAACCGTAAACTCAAATAAATAGCTACGTAAATCAAGTGATCTGTGATCCAAATTGATGGACGAACCACGAGTAGCGCTCTCCATGAAGACACGTGTACGTGCCTGCAGACGCGGCACAGAAAGGACGCAACGCGGGCGGGTCGCGGCGCGACGCAACATCTATACAGTTTTACGATGCTCGTCTTTGCTCTGCTCCTCGCGGCGGCAATTCGTTTGTAATGTCTCTTTACAGTTTATTCGCACTAAACATTTCAATGGCGCCATGAAAATACAAAATTTGTGCCGCGGATATCTACATAATACAATTATGGCCCAGTTTGTGCACTCACAAAGGTAATCTCCAAAAAGTAAACCGCTTGTTGCGAACACGAGTACTCGTCGTGCAGGAGGGGTTACAGTGACGTGGCGGCGCTCATTCACTTCTTGTACAACAGGTATGTTTGATGGCGCGCTCCAAGTGTTGCCGATGGCTCATTAATCAGAGCTCGTCTCAGGTCCAGTCATGACTCACAGACGGATCACAAGCGTCCTTAATGTGAACCTGATCAGTATTCCGGCGACGTCGTCGGTTCCATTACGTATCGGTTTCAAATGAATACAATTTGGTTGCAGATGCACCGCTCCGGGCGCCGGGTGCTTGTGGACGCGGAGGGGAGAGGTTTAATGTTATTACTTCATCATGAGGGCCGGGCTGTGATTGCAAGTTGGAACAACGATAATTGTTACTCTCGTCTCGTCTAACAAATAAACGATCTGTAGGTGGCGGATCCACGAACAAACAAGTTTGCACGTGTAGACTTTCATTTTAGTAGCACGACAAGAATGGAGTCTTTTTTGTTTGCAACCATTTAGAAATGCTTTAATATTGTGAATTAGGATTTACTAAAGACCGTTACGAAAATAAATGTGAATGGTACACTGTTCATGTACTAGTTGTAATATTGTCAGAAGTAGTTTGCTGAAGAATAGCTATCTTAATATTATCACAAACACGTAAGGCCAGTTAGCTGTTTCACGAGGTCAGGGCATACCTCATTCGAATAACTTACAAGATCGTTCAGGCGAGCATGCTGGCATCGATTACAGATCTGTCTATACCAATGATGGGACGATCTTTGATGATTCCTTGAAATAAAAACATTATGTGACATAAACTACTCTCTGAAATCAGAAGAGAGCCGTTCTCCGCTACTATGTATTTGTCCACGTTTGCTTCCATTAGGCGTCGTCTCTGTCACCTCACAATGGCGAGACAAAACACGAAGAATTACGGATGTCCCGAGAGCGCGCGGTAACATGTGGCCGGGCATTGTTCGTGCGGAGACAAATCGCGCGAGTGCTCCAGTCGCAGCAGCCCACGCGGCCAGAGGGGGAAGGAGGAGGACGCCCCGTGGCGACCGCACGGTACAGAAAATCGGTGTCCGCAGCCGAACTTTGTTAATATTGTGAAGATTGTAATTGTGTATTGTAATTGTAAAGACTTGACGTAGCACTCTGTATGTCCGCAATTGGTGATGAGTAGCTAGTAGCATTTTCGTGTAAGTCTTGTAAAATCAAATTATTTATTCAACCCAAATTAAGTTACCCGCATGCCATAGCGTGACCTGTCACAAGTTATCATAATTGCTTTAAGCAGCATGTCAATGTTACATGAGTTTCCCAATTAGTGCCCCGACACTAATTGCAATGCTTTACTAATTAGGAGTCATGAGCAAGATATTAGCTATGTATGAGTGCTAATGTGTTTCATTTGCATGGTTCGAAGACGTCGGCCATCGCTTGTCGAGCAAGTCCAGTGCGTGCAGTGAGTGTGGAGCGGCCCTGCGGTTTGTTTCCGCACATGTCATGAACTGGCGGCGCCGCATGCCATTTCTCGATTGCTCATTAAGTCGTTATAGACACTCAACATTCCGTCATTTAACCTACTGACTATGTCATTAATCATAATTTTTGAATGTCTTGATTGACAAGAACAGCCATAGTTTATTGCCCGTTGTTCTCTATAACACGCTGAAGATCGGGCATCGAGCTGCAACTTTATGACGAACTATGAAAAGGTGGTGCTGGTGCTGGTCCAATTGACATATATGGCTTGATGCTTTATTGTTAACAGGAGTGAGTTATTGACACACGAGCGAGCGAGAGCGCGGACGTAATTACTTCAATTTTTTTTTAACTCTTCACAGCCGTTACAAATGTAACGGCTGTGATGATGTCATTAAAGATGTGTTACGTATCGCTCCCCCGAATAATAATAGTAATCGATCATTCTAAATTTTACAGGAAAAATAAAAAACTGTTTTATGCATATATATCTCAGCCTGGGTGGATCCTACGATACCTAGCCATTTATACATCAAAACAAAGCTAATATTTTAAAGTCTGTTTTATTTGATGTTTTTTTAGTAATAATTGAACAACATAAAGTTTTTGACGAAAATATTGTTACTGAAATTGAAGGGTATGCAACACATCATTACGATATTATTCGCGTGTAAACTCAACGATATCGTAGTTGGTATTAATGCATTATGGTATTATTAGTTGAAATACGGTGCCGAAAAACTACCGACAATATGACATTAAATTACGATATTATTATTCAGGTGAAACCCAAGCGATAGTGTATACTGTAATGTAACATGAGAATAATATTCGATAATTATTTATGTGTAGTGTCAAACGATTAACAGTAACATAATGTTGCAAATACCATATTTTATTATATTTAATAAAATATGGTATTAAATAATATAAAATTAAATAAAATTAAATAATAGGTACTTACTGACTATTGTCAGTAAGTACCTATTATTTGATTTGGCAGAAACAACAATATTAGAGGAAGTTGATTTTAATACTGGATAATTTATATTTTTTTATTTTATTGAGTTTCGTCTTATAGCAAACAATATACAAAAATATAATGAGACAATCAACGAGAATTCATTTACAAGCCTCCACAAATTAAATACCTGCACAGGCAGGAAAGCAGGCGCAACCACTATTATAATTCATCAGAAATAATGCAGCTTTTGGACAGGGCAGTACTAAATGTCACTAAGCAGCTTGCAAACAAATCTCTTGAGGATATTACTGTACAATATATACATGTCGGATTTGTCAGGATTTATTCAGTTGGCTCGTACATCATGTGGGCAGAAGATGGCTTTCGTGCTATTAAAACACACTAGGTGCGATACACTGTTTATAATAAACTAACAAATTACTTGACATTACAATTTAAAACAATAACAAGGAGCACAATGAATCGGGTACAGTTCCAGCACGTCTCAACTCCACTGCGATCAGACATTGACTGTCCTCCTCGGCTCGTGCTGTAACATCAGGGCTCTGTAGAAGCCACGCTGTGGTGTGGGTAGACGTCACGCGACTTACTTAGTCGCGTGATGTCACCACCAGCAACTCTACTGTTTAATTTTAAACAAATTCTACTCTTAGATTATCAATCACAGTTAAATTGGGAATAATCGAAAATAAAACAAACACTACCCTTTTTCTTTTTTTTTTTCTCGATGTGGAAATCCTCAATGGATATCCTCCACCCTGGGGAGAGCGGAGGGATCTGTCAGACTCGTACTGACTAAAACCACACCGGTGTTCCCTCGCACACTTGCACCGGGGATCATGGGAACTAGTGCACCTTCCACGATCACCGGCTAGTGCCGGCCCGCGTCTGTGGGCCTCCTCAAATCCGCGGGGGGAGTGAGGTGTATACCCCCCGCTACTTCCAATAGGGGCGCGCGTGGAAAACTACGCGCCACCGCCTCGGGTCCAGTAATATGGGGGGACGGCGGATGTCCCCAAGTCTGCCGTCCCTCTGCACCCATTTAGGGGGGCTGGAAGAGGGCGTTGTCCGCCCTCCGCCGACGCCCGGTACGTCTGCTGCCGGTCGGGAGAGTGGTCTCGGCCTCCCTCATCCTTTCCGCAGCAACAATCACTACCCTGGGCCAACCCTTGGGCCATGTACCATAGTCGTTCTAATCAACCTTTCAAACTGTACTGCAACCTCTAAAGCCACGGCTCTCTAGCCGACCAGCAATGCCATTGCTCTCACACATCCAGCGCATGGATCAAAACTCGCGCATCCATCAAATGGATCGTCCGTGTACATCATCCACTTACTCACTACGGTCTTTAGAGACCCCGACCTCCGCCAGAGTTAAACGCCTATCGCCTACCCACGGACTACTTGAGTTTCCTCAAGAGACACCGATTTCTACCGGGCTACGACTACATATTAACTACTGGTACGGTGGAACACAATGCGGTCGATAGAATGCTTTACTCGACCGTCTACCACAACTTAAGGAAGAACATCATCATCAAAATCTTTATCAACATCGACTGGTACGTGATTCGCAGGCATCTTCCTTAGCCTACCGTGTGCATACAAGAAGGTACACTTAGAATTCAAAGCTTTCAGTTTATAACTGATCACCATCCAAAATATCAAAATCTCAAATTTACAAGCAACATTTATTCTTTCATTAAGGAACATTCAGTTCCAGAATCAAAATCAAATTTGAAACACTCACCAAAGTTCTTTAATATTCCGGATGGGCTCGACGATTCAAAGGTCGACTCAATTCTCCGTCGGTACAGCAGCGCTGGACCTGCCTGCTGTGGAGCGACTGGCGATGTAGCCCGGCGTGCCACACTTGAAGCACACCAATGAGCCGCCACTGGCCTACTGTCGCCGCCCAACGCCTGAGGTAGTCGGCACAGGCAACGGCTTGCCGACGCCGGTCTCCCTCGAAGACAATCCGATTGGCCGCGTCCGGGCCCGTCGCAAATATGACACTTGATTGGGGGTAGCGATGAAAACCTCCTACGCCTCTCGCTCCCGGTGCCAGCGCGCACCTCTGTGGGGGTTCTCCTTTGGCCTGTCACCACTCAGGTTAATGAGCCGTGGAAGTTTCGATTCACACGAATCTGGCCTGGAACCATTCCCTAAACCGGTACCACGTCACAACTAAATAGGCCACAGCCATGTAGATGCGAAGCCATTCAACGCCTTGCTTAATATCAAATTAAACAGGATTCCTTCCACTGTACTCACAACAAGTAAGCAGCGATGGCGCACCACGAGCGTGCAACGGACTCTGTTTCAACGCCTATCCACTTGCGACCGTTATAAGAATAAGAATAATTTATTTAAAAAGTATTACAAAAAGTGTACATTTAGGCGCAGTAATATTATTTCTCATACAAAAATAATTAGTACTTATAAGTAAACTATAACTAAAATATATTTAACAGTTGCAAGTTATAATAGTCCAATTCAGATGTCAGCGACCTGCCCGATCTAGGTTTATTTAAACCTGTGTTTCAGGCCATCACTTTACCTAGCGCTATTAAATTAGGACAGTAAAATTACAGGATTAAATTAATCTATTAACAACTATAACTAAAATCAAATTGGTACAAAGAAAAACACTAAAACTAGCTTAACGGGTTTTTCAAGGTTCTTGTTCTCCAGAGTACATATCTGAGACGGTTTCTGGTTAATGCTCATTTTAGTAGTAGGTTGATTAATTTTAGGTGAACTATCATTAATTGTTTCAAATTTGTCATTGTTTTTTTCCAGGTCTTTATTCAAACTCCTCAAGTTACTATTTTCTAAGGAAAGGGCCTCGATTTCTGTACGAGCGGTCTGCAATTCTATTGTGAGATTCATGACTTGTTCACGCAATTCTTTTATAAGTCCCAAGTCTTCGTCGTCTGATAATTCCGGAACACTGTTTCCGGTTTCATTTATTGTTTGTACAGAGACTGCGTCGCTGTCGTTTAGTATTGAATCTGACTTGGTTCTAGTACGACGGAAGGTAATATTTACTAGGAAATTCATCTTAAATTTTTCCTCACAAATTTCCTTCGTAGTGTTCAAAAATATTTATGTTCTACCAAATACTAAAATCTTTTTTAAGTGGTATCCCTAATCGTTTGTTTTGCGCCCACTGGTGTCAAGTAGCGGTACTATATTGGTTCGTCTATTCAGCGCGCAGTGCCGTGCTGGCGCTAGTTGTCGAACATTCATTGGTGGCCAAAGGTCAATTTTAAAAATATTTCTCTTAACGGTGGTAATATTGTCGTATTTTGTAATTATTGCACTGTTTTTAGTATAAAACGGCACGTATCTTCACTATTTGATATAAAGTAGGATGATGCTGTATTGATTTGTTGTTGTAGCACTGTATTATTGTTTGTGATGTTTTTTTAACCGTCACATAATATTGTTGATTTATTTTATAAATACACTGGTACAATAGTCACCAATAATGTCACTCGTAAATTATAGTTATTACACTGAGTTCCACTACTTTTCAGTCAATTAAGAATGTTTTTTTTTATATTTAATTACAAAATTTAAATACTAGTAAACATTGCCAGTGTTGCCACAATTTTTGTGGTGTCATAACTTGAATTATAATGCCCGCTGCACCGGTGGATCAAACCGCGCCGCGGCGCACGAAGCGCAAAAAACTCTCGCGAACAAAGAATCGAAAATTGCGTGATTAGTGTTCAGCGTACCGTGTACCCCGCCGCCCCCCTCCCCCCTCGTCTTACTACACAATTTTCACTAGTTTATTAAAAGGTTTTCTTTTATAACTTTTTATGTCTTTCACTTTGACTCTGGGAACGCAATCACAGCTTTCGTTGGGACTTTCACACAACAACGGCGCGACGCAGTGGATTTGAACTGAACGGCGTGGTCGGCGCAGTGGCTGAGCAGCGATTGCCTGCTGCGCTGCGTGTCGCGGGTTCGATTCCCGCAGGGAACAAATATTTGTATGGCCTACAGGTAGTTGTTCCGGGTCTGGCTGTTTGTGTATGTGAGTCTAAATGTTTATAAACGCACACACGCCCACGATACAGGAGAAATTCTTAGAGTGGGGCAATCTTTTTATATAAATATGAAATTGAAGACTGCTGCGGCCCTAACAAATCGATTTTAAACTCATAAGTACAGACTTTTATTTAGTTAAGAAGTATTAGTGTAATGTGAATGTGGGGATTTGTTTGTTCGTCATGTAAGGTCATGGTGTCCGAGGCAGTCGACTGTTTCACCACATTGAAGCTAAGCGTATGCAGGTGACGCAGATCCACGCACCGCAGGGCAGAGCAGATTTTGTAATGCACGAACGTACTAAGAGCTGCTGCGTATGCTGCGGCCCAGGAACATGCGTCTGTCCTGTGCAGTGTCGGCACAGATTTCTGCGCGACGGGTACATGTCGATACGAGTTTTGTACCGCTAATTCTTAATTTTGTTGCAATGACAGAACATTTAATTGAATTAATGCGTTTTCAAATAATCACTTTGCCAAATAGTTTTTATACTCTTTGACAAACTGTAAAGTAGCAACAACTCGTTAATTTACACAATCGGAAAATGACTGAACTCATTTTGCTCGTCAATGGTCTTACGTTTAATCAGTGGTCTCATCACATTCTGCCACATGTGGCGTGCAAATATTTGGTACATAAATATAATTATTACGAGACAGAAAAAAAAATAGTTTGGTATAATAATAATAATAACGTTGAAGGAGCGCTTCTTTGGACGCCTGAACAAGGTATTACATAGCCTTCTTTCAGGCGGAAACAAGGTGCGCGCCTTCAACGGTTGGGTCATGCCGGTTTTAATGTACTCTTTCGGCGTACTCAAATGGACTCAGACCGAACTCGATGCCCTGGATAGGAGAGTTCGTACACTGCTTACCGCAAACCGGATGCATCATCCACGATCATCAGTGATGAGGCTGTACATCCCGCGGAAGTGTGGGGGTCGAGGGTTTTTAAACGCGAAGTCCCTTCACAACCGCGAGATGTGCAGTCTCAGAGAATATTTTTTAAAAGTCGAGGTGGGTATGCACCGAGATGTGGTCGCAGTGGACAAGGGACTCACCCCGCTGTCCATGGCTAAAGAGAACTGGCGCAAACCTGAAGTACTTACTACCGATGACCGCAAGGAAGTATGGCAAGGCAAGGAGCTTCACGGGCGCTTCTACCGAGCTCTTCATGGGCCCGATGTAGATTTTCTAGCGTCCGTGTCCTGGTTACGTTTCGGCGATCTCTTTGGAGAAACTGAAGGTTTTGTCTGTGCGATTATGGACGAAGTTATGTTGACGAACAACTATCGGAAATATATTATGAAGGACGGGACGGTTGACGTGTGTCGGGCATGCCACCGTCCGGGTGAGTCTATCAGACATATTATTTCTGGTTGTTCTCGTCTGGCTAACGGCGAGTACTTGCACAGGCACAACCAAGTAGCCAGGATTATTCACCAGCAACTTGCCTTGAAATATAAACTTGTGGAATCTGAGGTACCGTACTACAAGTATGTGCCCGACCCAGTTCTCGAGAAAGACCATGTTACGCTGTACTGGGATCAGTCTATCATTACTGACAGGACTATTGTCGCCAATAAGCCTGACATAGTAGTGATAGACCGATCAGCGCGCCGCGTAATGATAGTCGATGTTACCATCCCGCATGACGAGAACCTCGTGAAAGCTGAGAAAGAGAAACAAATAAAATATCTCGACTTGGCACACGAGGTTGTCGACATGTGGAATGTGAACTCGGCTATCATTGTGCCGATCGTCGTGACGGCCAATGGCCTTATAGCCAAGAGCCTCGATGACCATCTTTCGAAGCTCTCCTTAGGCGGTTGGATCAAGGGCCTGATTCAGAAGGCAGTACTCCTCGATACGGCTCGTATTGTGAGGAGGTTCTTGTCTCTGGAGCCCTAACCACCGGTAGCTTGGACCCTGCTCCCGCTACCGGCGGACCACTATTTTTTATATTTTTAAATGTTTTTTATATAGTTTTTGTTAAGAAATATTTAAAAATGTATTATGTATGTTAGAAAATAAATAAAGGAAATAATAATAATAATAATCGTCAATCAAACGTCTTCATAACAGATTTACCAAATTTTTAAATATTTAAATATTATACTGCAAGATTTCAAGGATACCACCGTTCAGAAAATTAAAGAAAAAAACCAATACATGAATTGACACAATATGACATCTCACGTGTCTGTCAAAAATTTTGGATGAATCGAATTTAAATGAAGATAAATAAATGTTGACGAGAGCAGCAGCAAAACGCGCACGCCTATCGCCTCCGGACCCGTCGCTCAGCTCCGCCTCGCCGCCGCCGGAATCCAGCCCCGTCGTGAGTGCTGTGACACCGGCCGTGGCAGTTGCGTCGAGCTCGAGCGACGAGTATTTCTCTCCGCCCACGACGCCACCACCTGTTCGTCGACGGGGAGGACGCCGGCCGCCGGACGGTTTAGGACCTCGAGGCCCACCGGCCTCTGATAGGGTCCCAGCTCCCGGCGGGAGTGTGCAGCGCATGCGATGGACGCAATCCATCAATGAAAACGTCATGCGCTCATACTATGGGGCTACAGAGGGAGGAAACAACCTGACCGCGTACCGTGTTCGGATGCTCTCTCTGTTTCAGGTGCTTGAGCCAGCTGTCAACGTGTCGGCACAACGACTATCGGATCAGGTGCGAGTCATCCAGCGTAACCGTATGTTGGATGACACTGTACTTGATCGCCTGCGAACTGAAACGCAGAGTAGCCATGTCATTACCCCGTCGGCGCAGGCTGTGGTACTACCACAGTCTAGCACAATACCTAATCGCGATAACGACGTGAGTAATGACATGGTTACTAATGTAAGTACCCAGTGCAATGAGGAAATGAGGAGTGCTTTGGAGGGTGCGATTCGAGAATATCGGTTCATGCAACCCGACCTTAGACCACGCATACCTCGTTTGCCCATGCATAACAAAAATAGGGCGCTGGTGGCTGTTCTGGATTCGCAGTTGTCAAACTATTTTGACAACTGCGAAGACCTCACCGATGCTCACTCAATCCTGTATTGTGCGGCTGTAGCGGCATGTCGTGTAGCTCATGTCAAATTTTCAGATGACAGAGCTACACGACCTAAACCAGCCGTTCCGCCATGGCAGTACAGGATTGAACGACGTATTGGTGGGGCCAGAGCACTCATCGGCAAACTGATCTGCTTCAGGGAGGGCAATACTCGCCCTAGAGTGATGCGTTTTGTGAGGCGGGCATTCTCGGGGACTGATATCAGTCCTCGAGACTACATGTCCCGTATCACAGAGCGCATCGACTTCCTGAAGCAGAAAGTGTATGCATGGGCAAGCCGTATTCGTAGGTATAAGCGGCGGGTGGACCGATACACTCAGAATCGCACTTTCCAAAGAGATGAAAGGTGGGTATATAGGACTTGGGAGCGACCGGACCAAGGTGTGGCTGACACGCGCATACCGGATGATGATGCCATGTGCTCGTTCTGGCGCAGCATCTGGTCGGTGCCTGTTAGCCATACCGAGGGTGAATGGACTCGGGAGGTTGAGCGAGCGTGCGATCTAGTGCCAGAAATGGGGGCAATCACTATCAGCCCCCAAGACGTAGTTCGTGCAGTCAGTCCGTTGCCTAACTGGAAATCTCCAGGGCCGGATGGGCTGCACAACTTTTGGATTAAATGGTTCACTAGGTCGCACGCTCGCCTGGCGATCCTGTTCCAGTCAGCCTTAGAGTCAGGGTCGCTGCCAGAGTTCCTGACGACAGGTATAACCCACCTGCTCCATAAATCGGGTAGTACTGCGGAGCCCAAAAATTATAGACCGATTACCTGTCTTCCGACGGTCTATAAAGTTCTTACGTCCATTTTGAGAGCTAAAATTAACAAACACATTGATGACAATTCTATCATGTCCGCTTCTCAAAATGGATGTAGGAACGGGTCCCGCGGTACTAAGGAGCTACTCCTCATTGATATGGCCATTAGTCAACAGGTTCGCCGTTCCCGACGGGATCTGTCGACATGTTGGATAGACTATAAGAAGGCCTATGACTCGGTGCCACATACATGGCTCATGAGGGTGCTAGAATTGTATAAAGTTGATGCAACTCTGCGCACCTTCCTGATGTCATGTATGGGGCAATGGAGGACAGTCCTTCGCTATCCAGGATGTCGGCAAATCCAGAGGAATAGCGAGCCGATAAGGATAGAGCGAGGTATATTTCAGGGCGATAGTTTGAGTCCACTTTGGTTCTGCTTAGCCTTGAATCCTCTTAGCACGCTGCTGGAGGATTCAGGTCTAGGCTATCAGTTGAGGAGAGGTGGTCAAGTTATATCTCACCTCCTTTACATGGATGACCTGAAACTCTTTGCCCCCAACGATTTGCAACTGATGGAGCTACTGAAGGTAACTGAAACTTTCAGTAGCGCCATCAGGATGGAATTTGGTGTGGACAAATGTGCGGTCATGCATGTAAAGCGAGGGGAGATTGTGGAATCTGTGGGAACCCAGCTCTCGGATTCCATAAATCTTAGATCCCTCTCAGCAACCGAAACCTATAAGTATTTGGGTATGTCGGAAGCGCTGGGCATCAATGTTGCTGACATGAAGCAATCGTTGAAGGAGCGCTTCTTTGGCCGCCTGAAAAAAGTATTTAATAGTCTTTTATCAGGCGGCAATAAGGTACGTGCCTTCAACGGTTGGGTCATGCCGGTTCTGATGTACTCTTTCGGCATACTTAAATGGACTCAAACAGAACTAGACGCCCTGGATAGGAGGGTCCGTACATTGTTGACGGCATATCGAATGCATCACCCGCGTTCTTCTGTTATGAGACTGTATATCCCGCGGAAGTGTGGGGGTCGAGGCTTTTTAAACGCTAAGACTCTCCACAATCGCGAGATATACAGTCTCAGGGAATATTTCCTTGAAACCGACGTGGGGATGCATCGAGATGTGGTCGCAATGGACAAGGGCCTCACCCCGCTTTCCTTGGCTAAAGAGAACTGGCGCAAACCCTTAGTGCTTGACACTAACGACCGCATGGAGGTATGGCAGAGTAAAGAGCTTCACGGACGCTTTTTCCGGGCCCTGCATGGGCCCGATGTAGACCTATCAGCGTCCGTAGCCTGGCTACGTTCCGGGGATCTCTTCGGAGAAACCGAAGGTTTTGTCTGTGCAATTATGGATGAAGTTATGATGACGAATAACTACCGGAGATTTATTGTGAAGGACGGTACGGTTGACATATGTCGGGCATGCCACCGTCCAGGCGAATCATCCGTCACATTATCTCCGGGTGTTCTCGTCTGGCTAACGGAGAGTACTTGCATAGACACAACCTTGTAGCCAGGATTATCCATCAGCAACTTGCTCTAAAATACAACCTTGTGCAATCGGAAGTGCCGTACTATAAGTATGTGCCCGACCCAGTTCTCGAAAATGGCAGTATCACATTGTACTGGGATCAATCCATCATCACTGACAGGACTATTGTAGCCAATAAGCCTGATATAGTGGTGGTGGATCGATCAGAGCGGCGCACAATGATTGTTGACATAACGGTCCCGCATGATGAGAACCTCGTGAAAGCCGAGAAAGATAAGAAAATCAAGTATCTTGACTTGGCTCGCGAGGTTGTCGACATGTGGGATGTGGACTCAGCGATCATTGTGCCGATAGTCGTATCAGCCCATGGCTTAATTGCCAAGAGCCTCGACCAATACCTGAGGAGGCTCTCGTTAGGCAGCTGGATCAAGGGCTTGATTCAGAAAGCGGTACTTTTGGACACGGCTCGTATTGTTAGGAGGTTCCTCTCTCTGGAGCCCTGACCGCCGGTAGCTTGGACCCTGTTCCCGATACCGGTGGGCTACAATTTTTTATATTTTTAAATGTTTTTTTATATATATTATTTTTAAGGAATATTTAAAAATGTAAACTAATTTGTAAAAATTTAAATAAAGGAAATAATAATAATAATTTATTTGCAATATAAAGGTGTACATTTGAACAACATTAGGTTACAAACAAACAGAAGGAGACATTATACAGTAATATGTTTGGTGACTCTAGCACCCTTGCTAAGTTGACAAGACAACTTGTATTAAAGGTGCTACAACCCTTTCATGGGTGCCTTGTAAAGAAAGTTTGTCTAATTTACGAAACTTATTTTCAGTTTTGCAGCAGGTAGATGGACAGACAAATAAATCATTTAGTAAAACAAGGAAACAAAGATAAAAATAAAAAGTGATAAAAAGGATAAATGTAAAGTGTGGGGGTGTGTGCGAGTGGGGGTGTGTGCGAGTGGGGGTGTGTGCGAGTGGGGGTGTGTGCGAGTGGGGGTGTGTGCGAGTGGGGGTGTGTGTGAGTGGGTGGGTGTGTGTGAGTGGGTGTGTGTGTGTAAGTGGGTGTGTGTGAGTGTGTGTGTGTGAGTGGGTGTGTGTGAGTGGGTGTGGGTTTGTATGTATTTATGTGTGATAGTGCGCTGTGTAGTTTACCTAATTGGTTAAGTCAACAACAAGAGCTCTGTGTTGTGATAGTTGAGAGTCTGGAGCCAAGTAGTTAGTTTCTTTTTAAGAGATATATTTGGAAGTGAATGGAAATTTAAAATTTTATTAATTTTGTTATACAGATGGGGGCCTTGAAAACAGGGAAACCTTCTTGTAAAAGAATAACTCGAACGGTAGGGTTGGCCTATTTTGTCTTTGCGTCTTGTGGTGATAACCTTGTAGGGAGTTATACGGTGCTGAAGTAGTACAGTGCTAAGCACAAACAATTGCCTGACTGTGAGGACTTTACAGTTCTTATATAATTCCTCAGTTGGAAAAAGGATAGGTCGAAAGGTACTGACTTTCAGCACTGCTCTCTGAGCTCTTTCCAGCTTTAAGAGTAAGGTTTTGGGAGCACCACCCCAGGCGCATACACAATAATTTAGGAGAGACTGACAGAGAGCGAAGTAAGTACTTCTCATAATTTGAGGTTCTGCAACGTGGCGAAGTGTTTTAACGACAAAAATAAGTTTTCTGACTCTTTTTGTTAGAGTCTCTATATGAGTTGCAAAACTCAGGCCATTGTCAACTGTCACTCCGAGATATTTTATTGTCCTACATCGCTCTAGTTTAGGGCAGGTACAAGCTACCATACCCGGCAGTAAACACGAGTGTGCTGTTAAAGTTTGCGTGGCAGAAGGTTGTGTGGAGTTTCGCATAGAGAAGGTAAGGAATTTGGTTTTTTCAGTGTTTAGAGTGAGGGCATGTGTCTTAAGCCACTGCAGAACAGTATTGAGTCCTTTTTGTGCTGAGTTAAAGGTGTTGTGCCAAGAATCGCCGGAAAAAGTAAGGACGGTGTCGTCGGCGAACGCTATTATATTTCCGTCTTCCAGTTTTATGTTACAGAGCTGGTTAAGGTAAATTAGGAAGAGAGTTGGCCCAAGCACACTGCCTTATGGGACACCAAAAGTGATAGGCACATCTCCACTGTAGTGCTCTTGTATTTTTACGCACTGAGTTCGATTTTCAAGATAATCCTTCATAAGTTCAAGAGGTTTACCTCGGATCCCCAGTCCCTCCAGTTTTAAAAGCAAATTAGGAATCGAAACAGTATCGAATGCCTTTTTCAGGTCCAAAAATATTGACAATACTTTTTTCTTCTTGTCAATATTTTTGACAACGCAATCGACTAATTCCGTGACGGCATTGCTGGTTGATTTGCCGCGCCTAAATCCGAATTGATTGGGAGAGAAAAGTTTTTTTTCTTCCAGATACTTCACTAGCCTTTTATTCACAATACGTTCGAGAATTTTGGAAATGGACGACAGGACTGCAATAGGGCGGTAATTATTTACACAATGTGTGTCACCAGTTTTATGTATTGGGTGGATGATAGCCTTCTTGAAGTGCCGTGGGAAGGTGCCAGTATTCAGGGAAATATTAAAAATGTGTGTAAGCAGAGGAACAAGTAGTTGTGTGTAGCGCTTTAGAAAGTTAGTCGAAATGTTGTCCCAACCAGTGGCAGAATCTGTTTTGAGTGATTTAATTATCTCGTTCACCTCAGCCTCATCGGTGTTCAACATGACGAATGATTGTAAGGTCGAAGGTGAGGAAGTCATTTCTGTGGTCAATTTTTCACTAACGGGGGGAGATGAAATAAAATAACAATTTGTGGCATGTTAGTTAAAAATATTATCTGGATTACATTCAAAATATTATTTAATGTCAAACCATTAAAGAAATACGATATGACAAAGTTAATAAGATTACAATTCAATTAGCATGTCAGTGTCATTCAAATAGTCTTTGAATTCCTTTTTAAGCGCATTTAAATTTAACTCTTTGATTTGTCTTGGGATTTTGTTACGGACTTGCGGGGCTATGCAGAATATGCTTTTCCACATTAAAGCTGTTTTGGCTCTTCACCCGCGTAACATATCATACCGCCTGTTACGTTTAACAGTATCTGACAAGTTAGGAAACAGGTGTGAATCCGACTTAACAAACAAGGCAGTTTCATAGATATATAAAGACGGTATTGTTAAAATTTTATACTTTTTGAAAAATGGTTTACAACTGTCAGTCACCTGTAGCCTAACATGGCTCTGATGGATACCCCAGAATATAATTCCATATCTAAGTACAGATGCTACAAGACCATGATAAGCTGTAAGTAGTGCATTTGTGTTTACTGTTGGGTCAAGTTATATAAGGCATAGGATGAACTACTCATTTTCTTACACAGAGCTTTAATGTGATCCTTCCAATTGAGCTGGCTGTCAATTACCAGGCCTAAAAATTTTGCACTATCTACATCGGTATTGGACCTCCATTTTCGAACTTGGGTTTTTTATGACCAAAATGCATTTGTGTTTGTCAAGATTAATTCTAAGATTATTTCCTTTATTTATTTTCTTACACACTAATTACATTTTTAAATATTTCTAAACAAAAACCACAAAAAAAAAAGGTTAAGATTATTATTATTAAGCCAAGAGATTATTGAATGTACCGCGCTATTGACATCAGCTTCATATGATTCCGGTCTATCACATGCTATAGTTCTCGTACTATCGTCAGCAAAGAGTGTTATAGGAAAATCAATAGCTTTCGGCAGATCATTGATATATATTAGGATCAGAGGAGGGCCCAATATACTGCTCTGTGGTACACCAAAATAAACTGTGCGTTCGTTAGATAGGTACGTTACTTCTACTTTAGTCTTGAAATTTAAGTTTTTTATGGCGGTAAATTGTTTTCATATCACAATACACGGCACAGACAGGTGTCTTATTGTCAATATTTTGTTAAAAAAGTCATAAAAAGCCATGTTTATTGTCATATTCTTCCGGAAACCTTTTTGTTCGTTATAGAGAATCTTTTGTTTTTCTAAGTATGCGTATAGCTCATTATAGATATATTTCTCAAATATTTTGGAAAAAATTGGCAAAAGTGCAATAGGCCTATAATTGTGCATTAGCTGTTTATCACCCTTTTTAATTATAGGTTTCACAATGGAGACCTTAAGACGGTCCGGAAAAACACCGTGGCTGATACACAGGTTAAGAATTTTAGTTGAAATTTCATCATACCCCACGTTATTAGTGTTTTTTATACATTTTATAATGTTAAATATTTGTATTGGTTGGATCCATAAACATTTATTTTTGTGCATTTGTGATACACGCACTCGATCTGACACCTGCTCCGGGTATTGGCCTAACTTAAAAAATGTATTACCGTGATATGTTATATATGGTAATAAAAAACGTATTTATTTACGTGTGAGGGGTGTATTAAACACCTCTGCTCTATCCTTCGCGGGGTACAGGCGTGGTGTTATAGTTTTGTAAACTAGTCTATTGGATTGTATTTCTAGCGATTTTAGCGGTGATCATCATCATCATCATATCAGCTAGAAGACGTTTGATGAATCAGAATCATTTATTTGTTAAACATACGTATAAAAAGAGGAGAGACGTCACGGATGTCAATCAGCCATAAGCTCTTTGTGTACCTCTCGCGAATAGTTAAATAAAAAAACAGTTTCATTCGCATAAGTTGTTGTGTAAATACTTCTGCCAGTGCAACTTACAAGTAACATTATTGTCTAGTGTTTGTGTGCTGTGTAAATATGTGACATGGAGAGAGCGACTGTCGCAACCCCGTGCAGGGCACGCCACCATAGCGGCGATAAGTCCCCTCTTTGAGGGGTGGCTAGAGAGGCGCCACGGCGCCCTCACCTTCCGCCTGACGCAGGTCCTCACCGGACACGGTTGTTTCGGGAGGTTCCTGCACCGAATCGGGCGGGAGGAAACGCCCGGGTGTTTTCATTGTGAGGATCGTCCGGAGGACACGGTGCAGCACACTGTGGAGGCCTGCCCCGCTTGGGCGGAGCAGCGCCGTGTCCTCGTAGAGGCGATTGGCGGCGGCGACCTCTCGCGCCCGGCCCTGGCTCAAGCCATGGTCCGGAGCGAGAGGGAATGGGAAGCTGTCACCTCCTTCTGCGAAGCAGTCATGCTAGTGAAGGAGGTGGCGGAACGTGAGAGGGAAAGAGCCTCACGTTCCAGCCGCCGCGGGAGACGCCCTGGGCGTCGGGGGTCACGTGGTGGCCACCACGTGACCCCCGACGCCGAGGCCTCGGGGAAAGAGCCTCACGTCCCAGCCGCCGCGGGAGACGCCCTGGGCGTCGGGGCTCACGTGGTGGCCCCCGGCCACCGTAGGCGCGGGCCTGTGGACGGCGAGTTATGGGCTAGCTCGCCGTCTGGCCGTCTTATGACGACAGGCCGTGTCGACGGCGCGTTCGTGTTCCACGCGCGCCTCAAAGAGATGTCAGCAACCACGTAGGGGTCCGCACGGGCCGATGCCTGCCAGGGCTGCGGGACTGTTCGAAAGAGATACCGCGGCCCTGGAACACAAAGGGCAAAGAAGGAACATGGATGGGTTTTAGTCAGTACAAGTCTGACACTCCCTTCCGCTCCGCCCAGAGCGGGGGGGGTCATTTGATGATTTCACATACTAAAAAAAAAAAAAGGATAATTATGACAACATTAACCTAGACATGATTAACATGACTCTGCCGCACACCTTGGATGTTGTTACGGACATAATAAATCGCTCCATAGTGACCTCAACGTTCCCTGACCAATGGAAAATAGCTTCCATTAGGCCCTTGCCAAAAAACCCTAATCCATTAGCCTTAAAAGATCTACGCCCTATTAGTATATTGCCATGCTTATCAAAAGTATTAGAGAAAATCGTCAGCCGCCAACTTACCCTTTTTCTGGAACAAAATAACGTTTTACCTAATTGCAATCAGGGTTCAGAAAACAGCGCAGTACATCTACTGCTTTAATGGATGTTACTGATAACATATTATGTGCTCAAGATGGAATGGGAATGTGCACATTACTTGTTTTACTTGATTTTTTCAGTGCGTTTGACGCTATTAATATCCCTTTATAATTGTCAAATTAAAATATTATGGTTTCGACCCTGGAGCTATTCAATGGTTCCGCAGCTACTTAGGTAATAGGAAACAACTAGTGGACCTGCGTTTGAGTGACGGTACTTCTCTTAGATTGTCACTTATTCCCGTAGAGAGAGGAGTCCCGCAAGGTTCTATTCTAGGTCCCATTATCTTCATTTTGTATTGCGCAGACATAATAAGTTGCCTACAGAGATGCAAGTACACATATACGCCGACGATGTGCAACTATATATTATTTTCACCCCAGACGAGTATGACAGCGCCATCAAGGCTCTTAACGAGGATCTTCAACGAATCGCTATTTGGTCCGAAGAAAACTGCTTGTCGCTAAACCCTACAAAAACAAAGTTTATAGTATTTGGTACTAGAAAGCAGCTGGCTCGACTACCTAAGACTTTCCACTTAGAACTTATGGGCGAACCAATTGAGCGAGTTTATGAGGCGCGAAATCTAGGTCAAACCATGGACAAAGACCTTCTTTTGAGAAACACATAGCAGACTTTGTCAGAAACTGTTTTTATCGCCTGAAGGTTTTGTAGAAGATGAAGCCTTATTTATCCGTACCGCTACGCGAACAACTTGTGGAAACGTTGGTTTTATCTAGGTTGAACTACGCCGACACCGTGTACGGCCCGCGCATCTTAGCTCGTACAGATCGGCTGATACAAAGGGTACAAAACGCGTGCGCTCGATTTTGTTACAACATTCCTCGTAGAAATCATGTCACACCTTTTTTAAACAAGCATTTCACTCTAAAAATGAAGTCTAGACGCAAACTTCACCTGGCGTGCCTTCTACTTGGTGTGGTCAAATACCAAAAACCTGACTACTTGTTTAATAAACTGAGTTGGATAACAACAATAGACGGGAATGCGGGAGAACACAATGTTCGCAGCAACTCTCAACTCAGTCGCATAGCAGCAGCTTTCAGAGGCAGCTTTCGTTATGCGGCTTCCAAAGTATCGAATAACTTGCCACCACCGATAAGACTAATCAACAAGATAGACACTTTTAGAAGTCGCTTACGGCAGTATCTTATTGAAGCACAACGTAAGCTGGATATGGTTGCCCTAAATGTCTCAGTTATATGATGTACGTTCCCACCTAAATTAACCTGAGCGTAATACAGTGTCTGTGTCAACAAATGGTTATTATTATGAATGGATACCGGCAGACTACAATTACGATTACAATTATTTATGAAATAATCCAGGACATTTTCATTGCATTTTATGCATTATTATTGACTGGCACTTACCTTTCAATTCCTTCCTTCCATCTATGTACGAATCACAGTGGTTTCATTTCATTTTATTAATTTGTTATACCGATCCACTGTTAGGTAATATTTCCGTTAATTTAATTAATCCGTCGCGCTCGGCTGCTTGCAGGAAAGGTATATTAATCTATGGCTTGCAGCGTATTGAGCGAAATGCATGGATAAATAAAATATAATACTGTGCGTAAATAGTCATCTTGTCAAACAGGTTCTATAAACATGCGTCCGTGCCATTTATCTGTCTACTTTTTTGATTTGTTTTGCACTTTCTCGATATTTATTATTTCGTAGTTTATTTAGTAATAATTTACTGTATGTTTATTTAATTTTTTGTACACATCTATTATACATATTTAAGTACCTTTTCACCACCACCATTGACACAACACATAAAACTGTTTTACATCCGTGACCTCTCTAATTCAGATCCAGTTGAAAACCAGCGTCAGGCACGGTAGTTGCATGGCATTTTGCTGAACTGGTCCTATTTGGCGCAGCTATGAGGCACACAGTGTTACCTACATTTTTTGTTTAGTTTTAAGTTTCTTTATTTGTTTTTTCTTGTATTATTTTTGTTTTATATTATGTGCACATGTGGCTTGTGCCAAATAAATGTATTTTCTTTCTTCTTTCTTTCAAACATTAGGGATCTTATAAATAGTTAAGGTTTCTGCTATGATTTGTCTTTACTGACATTACAAATTAGAATACAAAAAGCCAATTAAAATTACAAATCTAATGTCAACTGAAATAAAATAAAAATTTAAAAAATATCAATAAAAAATAAAATATTAAGTACAAATAAAATGAGAATAAAATTAAGAATCATAAAAATAAGGACGATATTTACCTATATGTATTGTTAGGAGGTTCCTCTCTCTGGAGCGCTGACCGCCGGCTAATTTTTTTTATATTTTTATGTTATATTGTTTTTTCTAAGGAATATTTAAAAATGTAATTAATTTGTAAAGAAAATAAATATAAGAAATTTAAAATGTCAATGAATGATAATAACTAATTAAACCTTTGGCACCACCTTCACAGTCACTAGTTTTACCATTATTATTAAAAAAGCTTATTACAAAATCAAGGACTACGTTGAAGATAAAGAAGTTTGCCTTTAGTTCCTTCTGCGCATGCGGCTTCCTGGTAGCTCATAAACGGCACAAATGTGGATGTCTCTAACTATTCTCAATCTCATTTTTTCTCTTATTTCGAATCAGATTTTTACAATAGTTTTCAAATCATTTATACATGTTTTGCTAAGAATGCAAAGCACTGATAACAATATTTGTGTCACTTGTTTAATTTAGTATTTTACAATATTTTCTTAGCTTTGTATAGATTCTTTATTACCGATTGTTTGTGAATGTGTGAACATTGTAGGCTTTGTAGATTCCCAGCTGCTTGTTAACTTTTTATTTTGTTCTATATTTTTTGTGTAGTAAGCAACGACTTATTGTCGGGCCTAAGCTGTCCCCCCATACTTAAGTACAAATGCTGTATCAATGATACTATTGTAACACCAAATGATTTGAAAAGAGTAACCATGGAGTTTCTTACCGGTTCTATTCCACAGTAAACGACCAACCCAAACCGTGCAAGTTTATTTCGACGTATTATAAGTGCCCATCAAGGCCTATGTGAAATAAAATATTTTGATTTAGGGCATCAGCTAAAACTCGCGCGAGTTCATGGAGCGGGTGTTCCCTGTCAAAATATCCTTAGAAAATTGGCCGCGTGTGCCCACGGGTTTAGCGCTGCACATACTGCTAACACTCGAGCGTGTAGTGAGAACGACATACTCCTTGGTAAGAGAAATAAATAAATACTGGCAGGCATAGCTCAGATACATATTTGTAATATTAATAAAGAAAAAAATCTTCGATTCTCTTTTGTTTTGTTCTGAATGTAGTCATTTGTTTGCTTCGGGTCGGAACGTGTTCTCGAAAATGGAGAAAAACGAAGTGTGAGCCGTTATTAAATACCTCTGTTTAAAAAAGTTAACGACGCAAGAGATTCATTGCGATTTGGAGGAAACATTAGGAGAGTCTGCTCCGCCGTATTCCACTGTCGCAAGGTGGGCTTCTCAATTTCGAGTAGGGAGAACGAGCACGGAAGACGAACATCGTTGCGGCCGTCCATCGACGTCAGTCACCCAAGAAAATGTTGCGAAAGTTGACCATCCGATACCTAATTCAAGAAACGGGCATTTCATATGGAAGTATTCAATCCATATTGAAACAATCTTTGAATATGAGAAAAGTCTCCGCAAGATGGGTGCCGAGAATGTTAACCGACAGTCAGAAACAAAATCGACTTGACATTTCGAAGATATTGTTGGACAAGTTTCAAGAAGATTCTGAAAACTTTTTGTCTCGTTTAGTAACAATGGACGAAACATGGGTCCATAATTTTCGAAGGTCGAAGAAGTTTCTTGTCGTGGCATCGGTGGCAAGCTTATGGCCTCAATATTTTAGGACTCAGAAGGGATATTGTTGATTGACTGGAGCGTGAAACCACTTTTACTGGTCAATATTATGCAGCTTTAATTCCCAAGTTGAGGAATGCCATCAAAGAGAAAAGGAGTGGGAAACTTCGAAGGGGCGTGCTGTTTCATCACGACAACGCACCCGCGCACAGGTCGGCAGTTACGATGGCTGCCATTCAGCAAGCTGGCTTCGAATTGGTTGACCACCCCCCTTATTTACCAGATCTGGCGGCTAGCGATTTTTATCTGTTCCCCAAATTGAACTAAATTATTAAGTTATCAATAGTCATTATATTTTATCTCATTCTCACTACTTTTTGATCCCTCACATCGTTTGAACATTATTTGTCACACTCAAAACATCCACAACTTCTTACAAAGTCATCACTGCAATGCACTTGTTGTATAAACCATTTGATGTGTCGGAGAACTGTGTCATCTTCTTGTCCATCATCCGTGTGTATCGGGCCTGGTGGTCCACCATAACTACTTAAAGCAGTATTATTTTAATCATATTCCAGAATGGAAAAGAGATGGCGCTAGACATCTTGGATACCTGTGTCTCTTTCACATACTGGAATGACATTAAATAATACTACTTTAAGACGTCATGGTAGCTCCACTAGCCTCTATCTAATACAGCGTGGTGAGTATAAATTGCGTTGTCAGATAAATCCTCAGAACAGTGTGCGATGTTAATATGCTCAGCAATCCGTTCGGGCACATGGTGCTGTGAGTACTCGGCACGTCAAAGCACAGTTTGGTAAGTTCGGCACAGTTCGGTACAACGCGGACGTGAATACGCGCCGACTATTTATCTTCTTGCTGCGGATTGATTTACATGTTCCGCGCGCCACATACATTACGCCGAAAAAAAGATTTCTTCCCTCGTCAAAAAATAATGAACGTTTCCCCGTGATGCATGTCCTAGATTAGCGGAGGAGACAAACAGACGCACAGAAAAAATTACTCACATAAATTGCTGGTATTAGGAGCGGTACGCACCGGTGCGGGTGCCGCGGTGCGTGCGTGCGCTGCGCGAACATTTACGACACGCAGCTATGAGTTCTTGCATAGCACGTGTAATATACAATTCTAGGATATAATATTTCAGATAAGTCTTGTCTCAAACTTAGCTGTTTGACTTGGCTAATAGCTAGTTCAAAGTATTAAAGAAACAAACGGATCAGTTGGGTGGTTGTTGTGCGCAATTCTCCGCAAATCAAATGCAGCGCTCATTGTTCCACGCAGAATGACAACAATTTTGCTAGAAACAGGAAACATTGTAAATAAGTGTTGCAGTAGGTGCTGGGGCGAAATGAGCAACGAGAGCGAGTGGAGCGGAGAGCACTCACGTCAGTCTCGCTAGCTGCGCTCATCACACGAGATCACTCAGGGAGATACAATATTGTGTCACAGTACGGTACTCTTACAGTTAAACTGACATTTTCCGTGGGGTTTTATCAAAGTCATTCAATTTCACAACATATTTGACACGATGTTGTTATTGTAGCGGGTAATAACGAGAGCCAACGTCAGTCAGGATTCTTATTCTTATATCATAGATAGACACGTACATACTATGTGTATAAAACAGCATATCGAATCATAATATAAAAAGGCCTGTCTGTGATAGAGAAATCCCAAAAATTCCGCTGACATTTGAAACGTCAATGGAACAGTGAACGTGTTCGCTCGCCCTTAGCCTGAACTCACCGTAAAACATTCGAATTACAGTTATCTGGCAGACGAGACATATTCGATTACCGGCCGCCTTTTTACCGCACCGCATCCGCGCCGATCGCACCGCTCATCGCTTGAATTTCATTTAAATTTACGAAACGAGTTATATCAAATCTAGTTCAGATAGTAAGACGTTTGAAAGAACCTTGCAGCGGAAAATGAAAAGTAATTCGCGTCGGGATGAAAATCGTAAATATGATATTGTGGCCGAGACGCGCGACGAAGCGGGACGGCGGGATGCGGCGACGGAACAAACGCGCGGGCCGCTGTATCGCATTAAGAGCTCTAAACGGATTTAAGTGCGACGAGTCCGATTTTAATTTCATCTCGGCGTCGTCACTTTATATTAAAGTTCTACCGCTCCGGTACATAGCTACTGCTGTGGTATAATCGCCGTCTGCTCCTGATTCCGGTATAAAGCGTCTCTATAGCTGTTTGGGATTATTTACACAATGCTGGAGGATACAGAAAAAGTCTTCTTGAAGAAAGAAATCTTGAGAACTGAATGTTGAGTGGACCAGCTCCTTGGAAACGGTTATTTCTTTTAAAGTTCAAAAATCAAACTGTTCAGAAATCTGTTAAAATAAAAGCTAAAAAATATTCATAATCTTCCAAAAATCCAGAGCATTTACCTATGTGTTTGCACACTAAGGTATAGCTGCGGTGATCATATCGTTTTCTACATGTAACGAGACCTACATGCAGAGAAGGAAGACCCAGATGGAGAAGAGATATGAAAATGAAACCGCGTTTGATGAGAGAATAATAAAAACGAGTTCTTAGCGTCACTCATTGTAGTACATTACTTTGTTGTAAGGTAACACAGTCGGTTGTAAAGTAACGCCCTGCGTATGTGTGACGTCAGAGGCACAGGTACCGCACATGCTTCAGACCAACATGATAAAGCGCGTCGTATGGAGACAGGCGTCAATAAGTCAGAACACGCGAATCACCGACAATCGTATATACGCCAAATACGCCGCTGGTATGATGCCTGCAGTGTTGTTAATGTATAGGTGATAGATGAGTAAACATGTTCTATTAACTAAACGATGTCAAAGGAAACACTTTGTTTAAGCCAGTTGAGGAGCATCTGCTTTATAAAAACATAAAATTTGCTGTCAAACAACGCACAGCTACACATTAATAGCTGACGGGGTCTAGAAATATCTTTTTTTTTTACAATATCTCCATATAAAACGAAGATGAGCATAGGAAGGATTTTTGAAAATTCATAATAATATTCTTTACTCCAGTCGCTCCATGTAAACTGGTATTCAGCTGCATTCTGTTAGACAGGAAGATGATGACGATGATGACTCCAAAGAGATTAAATATTTATAAATATATATTTTTATCCAAAGGGATAATTCCATGGCCACAAGGCTTGTTTATGATACCTTGTTCTTTACAAATATTGCGCTGGGATCGTGCAGCATAGGTAGTGCTCTCGGTGCAACAATATGCGGATTGGCAGCGGGGCGCACTGCGCGGGTCTGCAAATGTTTTGTTTGGTTTCACAACTTTCCTGAACGGATTTTGTCCGACGTGTTGCTTCTTTATGCAACGAAAAAATCCTACCTACTATCGTCCAGGTGCATTCCTCTACGTATGAATAACCATAAACATTTCAGTTGAACCCGCATCCATTAATTGACCGCTTAACCAGAGTTGTTCACTAATACTTCGGTAAACTTGTGTAAAAACAGTACAACAGCAGATTATCCAAGTCAATGTCGAAATGATTGATCAAGTGCTGGAACTTTGCAATTTATGAACGGAGTCGTCTGAAAGGATTACTGCGGAAGACTTTACCATACGCCTTTAATCATCGCAAATGACGGGCGGTGGGTGACGGGTCCAGGTGGCTGAGAGAGAAACGACGAGAGGGGCGATCGACGGACAGATCTGTTAGCCACAGATAACGGACCGACTTACTGCCGATGGCTGGTGCTGCTATCGGTGAGACGGTTTGGACCTGCAGCTCTGTTATTTGTTGCAGTCAATGAAGTCCGAACACTAGCATCATCAATATGCTGCAATTGATCTGAGCGCTAATAGTGTTGCACCCTTTTATTTGGAAGTTTACAACGTAAAAACTGACTACAAGTCTTCCTGACCCTAAGAAGAATATACCGCCGTGAGTTCATAAACTCATTGACTAGTTTAAACAAAGTTCTCGTGTTCAAAATTAAACGAATTGATTTGTTTCGAAGCTAGCTACGGCGACTACTTACTGTCTGGATTAGAAACTAGAATAATTTAGAAAACGTAATTACGTTCTACAGCTGGGTTCCTTCAATTTCAGTTATAAATGTGCGAGCAATCTTGTAAAAAGTTCGGCTAAATCTGTCGACTTTGTACCTGGAGTGAACCATTCATTACGTTTATTGAATATCCAAGTTTTGGATTGAATCGCACTTTTCCAATCAAAGCAAATGAATACTAAAATATTTAAAATTAGAGATGGAGCCATGAAACCGGTTATTTACAAGTTGTGCTGAACGAGAAAGTTCCGGAACGAAAAGCCATAAGTTCGTAGCAAAGACCAAAAAGCAATTGATGTAATTACTTTCAAGACATAGATGAACGTCAAACTACTTTTGATGTTCCACAAGGTAGTGTATTGGGACCTCCACTTTTTATATTATATATTAATGAATTGCCAAAATCAATTCCACACCCTACAAGACTTTATTTGCAGATGATAACACAGTTACAATTTCAAGTAATAGCATTGACATGATCCAATATGAACTTGACATTCACATTAATTTGACATCTATAATAGAATGGTTGAACAATAATAATTTAAAGATTAAAATTAAAAAATAAATTTTAGCCAACGACTGACTATAGAAAATATGGAAATAAATATAGATAATAAAATTGTTGAAATATTAAATTCTACTAAATTCCTTGGACTAACAATTGACAAAAGGCTTGAGTGGAAATCTCAAATGGGGAACCTTTGAAAAAAAATTGTAGTTCTGCATTTGCTTTGCACTCTCTAGCTAGTTGTGAATGTAGATATCTTGATTGCGGCCTACCATGGCTTAACTGTGTCTCACCTAAGATACAGCTTCATATTTTGGGAAAATTTTTGAATTCATGTTTTAAAAGGAACAAGCAGAAAAAAAGATCCTCGAAACCGCAGTTGGAAGGAGCTGAATGGTAAGGCATTCAAACGCCAATTAAAATGTTTCTTTCGCAAAAAGCATATTATAGTGTCTCCGAATTTCTAGCTGAAAAGCTTTTTCTGCTTGATTGAATAATTTTATCTTTTTTTGACATTAATAATAAAGAAGGCTGGCGAGGTTACATGTATTTTGGGGCCCACTCTTAGAGGTAGCATTCATTTTATACATAGTGGTAAAACGACTAAAGACTAACAGAAAATTAAATGGAAAGTAAGACGAAAAAGTTGGGAGAAAAGCGATATACGTCTATGTACAAGATAGCCTAAAAATCTTACGATTAAGATTTTTAACTGTGGAATGTCTGCTTATTTATTTAAAATAAATAAAAGAATTGTAATATTAAGGATGAATCATAACGGAAGATTCGAATAAACTACTCTTACATTATTCCCTTTGAAACCTACCCAGTCCGAGTAAAAGGGTATAAAAAGGCATAGCGCGTTGTACACGGCCTCTTTGGTTGGTTCTCTTTGGTTTTTTCTAGTAGGCAATTGACAGGTGCCAGGGAGGTAATAATTTTGGTTCGGGTTGTGTTATATTATTCTGATGTACTTATTATTTACTTATGTGCTAGTTGTTGATTAAAGACAAATTGTAAGAAACATAACTTTCTAATTCGCTTCTGGTCTCTAAGATTACTGTATTTCCCTCGCAGTTTTAGTTTTAGACGGAACGTGTGTTGCTTCTCGCCTTAAGCCAAAACCCAAATTTTTACTTCATTGCCTGTACCTAATTGATGAATTATAAAACTGCCAGACTATTAAAACTATGTTTTGACGGCTTTGATCTGTGACAGAAATAGTATCAATAATTATAGGCCAATATCTATTTTGCCGGCTCTTTCGAGGATACTCGAAAGAATTATTAAATTAAGATTGGTTAGAGATAAGGTAGATTATTTAGAAAAAAAAACATTTGCTATCTTCCAATCAATTCGGCTTTCGGCAGGGTAAGTCGACTGAGCAAGCAGTTAATAAGCTGACAAATTACATAAGTTCAAATCTAGATAAGAGAAAAAAATGTATCGCTATCTTTCTCGACTTAACAAAGGCCTTCGATACGATTTCTGTCTCCGTCCTCCTGGATAAGCAGGAAAAGTTGGAAATTTTAAGGCATGCAGCACGAGCTTTTCAAAAGCTATCTTACTGGGCGATCTCAATGTGTTCGTCTTGATACACATAGGAGTGATGACCTCCCAATAACGCACGGAGTGCCGCAGGGTAGCATCTTGGAGACGACCTTGTTTCTGGTATACATCAATCAACTCACAAATATTAATATGTCCCAAGGCGAAATAGTCTCCTTCGCAGATGATACTGTTCTCTGATTTGCTGCCGATACCTGGGAAGAGGCTTTCAGTGGTGCTCAGCTTGGTTTTGTTGTAGTTGGAAAGTGGCTGCAGAATAATATTCTTACTTTAAATGTAGATAAAACCAAGTATGTTCTGTTCAGGAATTAGGAATGTAAGTGGAGTCGCTAGTACCCTGAAAATCGTCTCACACGAGTGTCAAGAAAAATCAGTCTGCCCATGCCCTTAGCTTGAGCGTGTGCAGACGATTAAATAACTAGGCGCAACAAGTGATAGTAATCTTAATCTCGAAGAACACATTAAACTTCTATGTGGAAGGATCCGTAAATTAATATTTGTATTTAAACATTTGCGGCATGTCGCTGACCCACAACTACTGAAACAGATTTATTATGCTCTCTGTCAGTCGCTTTTATCGTACTGTATTTCCTCCTGGGGTGGCTCCTCTAAAACAACTCTAAAACGTCTTGAGATCGCCCAACGTGCAGTTCTCAAGATCAGCACTTTCAAACGTAAACGTAAAACGTGAACTGGCGCAAACTTAGAGTATTAGACACTAATGATCGCAAGGAGGTATGGCAGGGCAAGGAGCTTCACGGACGCTTTTACCGGGCCCTACATGGACCCGATGTAGGCTTCTTATCTTCCGTATCTTGGCTGCGCTTCGGTGACCTATTTGGGGAAACCGAAGGTTTTGTCTGTGCAATAATGGACGAAGTTATGATGACGAATAACTACCGGAAATACATTGTGAACGATGGCACGGTTGACATATGTCGGGCATGCCACCGTCCGGGAGAATCAATCCGACACATTATTTCTGGCTGTTCTCGTCTGGCTAACGGAGAGTACTTGCATAGACACAACCTCGTTGCCAAGATTATCCACCAGCAACTTGCTTTGAAGTACAACCTTGTGGAATCAGAAGTGCCATACTATAAGTATGCGCCCGACCCAGTTCTCGATGATGGTAATATCACGTTGTATTGGGATCGATCTATCGTCACTGTCAGGACTATTGTTACCAATAAACCTGACATTGTGGTGATAGATCGATTGGAGCGTTGCGTAATGATTGTTGATATAACGGTTCCGCATGACGAGAACCTTCTGAAAGCAGAGAAAGATTAACAATTCAAATATCTAGATCTGGCTCGCGAGGTTGTCGACATGTGGGTCGTGAGTACAGCAGTCATTGTGCCGATAGTCGTGTCGGCCAATGGCTTAATAGCCAATAGCCTCGACCAACATCTGAGGAGGCTCTCGCTTGGCAGCTGGATCAAGGGCTTGATTCAGAAAGCAGTACTTCTGAACACGGCCCGTATCGTTAGGAGGTTCCTCTCTCTGGAGCCCTGATCACCGGTAGCTCGGACCCTGTTCCCGATGCCGGTGGGCTACTATTTTTTATATTTTTAAATGTTTTTTTTTACTATGGGGCTACAGAGGGAGGAAACAACCTGACCGCGTACCGTCTTCGGATGCTCTCTCTGTTTCAGGTGCTTGAGCCAGCTGTCAACGTGTCGGCACAACGACTATCGGATCAGGTGCGAGTCATCCAGCGTAACCGTATGTTGGATGACACTGTACTTGATCGCCTACGAACTGAAATGCAGAGCAGCCATGTCATTACCCCGTCGGCGCAGGCTGTGGTACTACCACAGTCTAGCACAATACCTAATCGCGATAACGACGTGAGTAATGACATGGTTACAAATGTAAGTACCTAGTGCAATGAGGAAATGAGGAGTGCTTTGGAGGGTGCGATTCGAGAATATCGGTTCATGCAACCCGACCTTAGACCACGCATACCTTGTTTGCCCATGCATAATAAAAATAGGGCGCTGGTGGCTGTTCTGGATTCGCAGTTGTCAAACTATTTTGACAACTGCGAAGACCTCACCGATGCTCACTCAATCCTGTATTGTGCGGCTGTAGAGGCATGTCGTGTAGCTCATGTCAAATTTTCTGATGACAGAGCTACACGACCTAAACCGGTCGTGCCGTCATGGCAATATAGGATTGAACGACGTACTGGTGGGGCCAGAGCACTCATCGGCAAACTATCTGCTTCAGGGAGGGCAATACTCGCCCTAGAATGATGCGTTTTGTGAGGCGGGCATTCTCGGGGACTGATATCAGTCCTCGAGACTACGTGTCTCGTATCACAGAGCGCATCGACTTCCTGAAGCAGAAAGTGTATGCATGGGCAAGCCGTATTCGTAGGTATAAGCGGCGGGTGGACCGATACACTCAGAATCGCACTTTCCAAAGAGATGAAAGGTGAGTATATAGGGCTAGGGGGCGACCGGACCAAGGTGTGGCTGACACGCGCATACCGGATGATGATGCCATGTGTTCGTACTGGCGCAGCATCTGGTCGGTGCCTGTTAGCCATACCGAGGGTGAATGGACTCGGGAGGTTGAGCGAGCGTGCGATCTAGTGCCAGAAATGGGGGCAATCACTATCAGCCCCCAAGACGTAGTTCGTGCAGTCAGTCCGTTCCCTAACTGGAAATCTCCAGGGCCGGATAGGCTACACAACTTTTGAATTAAATGGTTCACAAGGTCGTACGCTCGCCTAGCGATCCTGTTCCAGTCAGCCTTAGAGTCAGGGTCGCTGCTAGAGTTCCTGACAACAGGTATAACATACCTGCTCCATAAATCGGGTAGTACTGCGGAGCCCAAAAATTATAGACCGATTACCTGTCTCCCGACGGTCTATAAAGTTCTTACATCCATTTTGAGAACAAAAATTAACAAACACATTGATGACATCATCACTGACAGGACTATTGTAACTAATAAGCCTGATATAGTGGTGGTAGATTGATCAGAGCGACGCGCAATGATAGTTGACATAACGGTCCCGCATGATGAGTTCTCATCATCGAAAGCCCAAAAAGATAAGAAAATCAAGTATCTTGACTTGGCTCGCGAGGTTGTCGACATGTGGGATGTGGACTCAGCGATCATTGTGCCGATAGTCGTATCAGCCCATGACTTAATTGCCAAGAGCCTCGACCAATACCTGAGGAGGCTCTCGTTAGGCAGCTGGATCAAGGGCTTGATTCAGAAAGCGGTACTTCTGGACACGGCTCGTATTGTTAGGAGGTTCCTCTCTCTGGAGCCCTGACCGCCGGTAGCTTGGACCCTGTTCCCGATACCGGTGGGCTACAATTTTTTATATTTTTAAATGTTTCTTTATATTGTTTTTTAAGGAATATTTAAAATTGTAAATAATTTGTGTAAATATAAATAAAGGAAGTAATAATAATATGTTTATTCAATAAATGTCACAGAATTTTACAAATATCTTACAGGCTATATTTTTCATTATGCAAAAGAATTTAACATCTGTAGCCGAACTAGGCAAAATTTGTATTTCGGCTATCAGCGCCAATCCCCTCAAAATAATTAATAATTTATGGCAACCATCAAGCAGAAACAAAATAAGTGGGTGGTTGCCATGAAATACAGGATAGGTAATAGGTACAGGATGTATTTCTACTGAACTTGGGGAGTGTGCAAAATCAGTAGAACTTCTGTGAGCATTATGCACCATTTCAACATCCACAATTTGCTCTCTGTTCAGAAGGTAAGGGTGTGTACTTTCCGCTGTACTTGTTGTGGGTGCTTGTTGTCATTAGGGGACCTCCTCTGTGCATTATCTACAATTATTTGTGCAAATAGCATGGTACACACACTTCATCATTAGGTGTTAACTGAAACAATACCAGTAAAAAGTAGTCAAAAAAGGATTGTGTGGTTTTATGAAACCACGGTAAAAGTGAAACTTTTTTTCACATTATAGATATTTAACTAAAAATTTTCGGAATCATATTCCATTAAGGGTATAAAAATCGCTTCATCAATCTTAATTTTATACTTGGAAAATGGGAATGATAATGGGAAATGATAAAAGTAGACTAGGTCTCCAACTAATATTTTTATTGAACTCTGTGTCTTAGAGTACGACATACATAATACTTAACAATTATTTAGATGATATACACATATTAAAAAAAAAATTGCGTGGAGCACTGGCACAAATGAGTAATAGTCTATACACTACACGGTCAGCTGATGGAACTATAGACGCCGCCATATTGGCCTCGGCTGCTCTGACGAGCGCCTTTCACTTTATCCCTATTCCGCGGCCGACCGTCACGCGACATGTGATACACAGACCAAAAAATTGGAGACGATGTAATAAAAGTTTCACTTTAAAAAAAGTAGTCAAAAACACAAAATAACAGAAAAAATATAAATAGTGTTCATCATAAGCTCATTATAATACTAACCAGGCGGGGCTTGAGCCATTGAGCACCTTCATCAGCGAGACGATGCCTCCAAATCAAAAGCAACTCGTTATCCAAAGAAGAATGCGGTAGTCTAACTCAGGGTGCAGTATCGTCAGTTCAAGATGTAAAGGCCAAGTCATCGAGAATCCATAAAAACGCAAAAACACAAACGTATCGAAAGATGGAATAAAAGTGTTTTTAAACTTTTTTCATGACACGACCCCCACAGTAAGAAAAAATATTTCGCGAGCCCCGACCCTTCGCCTTTTTTCGTTTCGTGTATTTTGTTATGGTAACATAATAAATATAATATTCAATTCATACAACATTTTTATGCATTTGCATAATTGGGATTCGGATAAATACAAACATAATTAACACATTTTTCTACATCGTACACGTCGCCAATACACAATATATTCGTGCATACGTATAACCAAGGCCGATGCCGTCGCGACAAGCCGAAAAATCTCGAACTTTGATTATGCAAACAAGAGGTCGAAAAGCTCAAAAGTATACCTCTCTCTGACAATACCATTCAACGCAGGATAGGCGATATTTGTAGAGAAAAAAATAAAAGAAAGTAACTTTTGTGTCATTGCAATTTGATTAATTTACGGATATTGCGGGCTGTGCGCAGTTTGTAGCTTTTTTGCGTTTTAAATCTAAAGAAAAATTAATGGAACAAATACTCTTTTGTAAAGCACTTCCCACCAATACTACAGGTCAGTGCTTACATAACATATTCCTTAAAACTACGCAAGATATGAATATCAATTGGACAAAGAAATGCATTGCTATTTGTAGTGACGGAGCAAAAGCCATGACTGGTGCGAACAGTGGATTTATTCAAACACTGTTTTAAGCTTTCACGGCTTACAACAAAACTTATACTGTCACTTACGGGATATCTTCCGTGATTGTTCATTGCAACAGCGTCGAAATATCGGGAGCTCAAAATAATGAATCCAGACAGTATAAGTTTAGTGGATTTATTGCTAGATGATGAAAACGGATCCACGATGGGAGAAATTGGTTAATGAACAACAAGCGCAACCATCGTATTATGATGGACTAGTACTCATAAGTTTTATTTTTTTGTTAATTTGTTTCAACATACAAAATATTTATATAATTAAGTTAACATTTTCTTAAAAAAATCTATCTTTTTCAACTTTATTGTTTTTTTTCCTGAGGTAGTTTTCACGATCTCTCGAACCCCCAGGGGGTCGCGACCCTCACGTTGTAAAACTCTGGAATAGATCATCACAGATCTTACAGTGACAGTAGTAACGGGACTCAATCGATCACCATTGATACCGTTCCTTTATAAGATATACTACGAAATCACCATAGTTTAATTTTTATAAAAAGATTGTGCCTTGTTAATTGGCGTTTTAATATCAATATTATTTGTTGTTTATAAATATTGTACATTATAGAATGTATAAAAACAAAGAGAAAGAGCCATTTATAGTAAGAAAACTCTTGAGCAAAAACATATGTCATTGGATTGGAACGTAATCGGAAAAAAAGTTGCGTTTTGTAATTGCACGATTACTTAATATTGAGTAAATTAAAATATTAATAACTTTTGATTCCCGTGTCCTAAAAAATATTAATATCTCATAAAATTGTAGAAATTATTTTTTATTTACACTTGCATGGAGCTTCGTTAATTTTTAGATTCTTTGGGTCCACCTTCTTTATATAATATGCAATTTTGACAGTATTAAAGAAAAATATTCTTATATATAATTCATTTATTTAGGTAATTTACACCCATTGTCAATTAACATAATACAGTCAGACCATAATCACATAACAAACACAAAAAAAAAAAAAAATGAAGAATATTTTTATTTATTTATAAAGCTTCTAAATTATGAACTTTGCATGTTCCTAATCTAGGTAATTTTCAAATTATTTATTATTGTTAATTTTTTTCAATGTTATCGAAATATTTGTATGCCGATACTTACGGCTAAACTCTGGACTCAAACGATATAATATCTTGCATGCTGTTGTATGTATACAATGTTTAAACAAATAAAGAAATCTTATCTATTTTATTTATTTATTTATTTATTTAACAGTTTATGTACACACTAAATACAGAAAAGAAGAAAGGAACAGAAAATAGTACAAAGGTGATACTTATTTCTAAAGAAATTTCTTCCAGCATACCTACGAAAGGAGATACTAAAAAAAGAGATGTAGACATTGTGTGTAAAAGAAGAAGAGAAAATGGAATACATAAAACACAAAGCAGAACTATTTAAACATAATAATACATATAAGAATATACTAACATACTTATAAATACAAAGACAAAACATAACAATACTGTAAATACAATAAAATAACTAATAATAAATACTTATGCAACTATGACGAAATGGAAAGATAATGTTCTTTCACTCCTCTTTTGAAAACTGCAAGAGTTTGGCAGTCCCTAATGCCAGGCGGAAGTGAATTCCACAGCCGCTCGGCGTGTACCGTGAAAGAATAGGAGTAGAAGTCGGCAGAGTGTGGAAGGGATTTAAGGAGGTTCCTAAGATGCGACCTGCAAGGTGCATCAGAAGGACGGGAGTAGGAAAAGCGTTCCCGCAGATAGGATGGCGTTTTAGGATTATGAACGATGTTATCTTAAAAGAAAAAACATTTTCTGGTAAACTGGGAGTCTTATGTAACAAGATTTATTCTTATTAGTGATATGTGTAGGTACTGAATACTTAACTTTTAAACAAAACACCTAAGTTGAATGATAAATAAACATTTCAAGAGAGACAAATAATACACGATATAGGAACAGAACCCTAACCCAGTGCAGCATTGTAAACAGTGCTCGTAGACAGCCATGAGCAGCTATGCAGTCGAGCGGCGACGGACAATGGCTGGTAAACAGTGCTCGTAAACAGCCATGAGCAGCTATGCAGTCGAGCGGCGACGGACAATGGCTGGTAAACAGTGCTCGTAAACAGCCATGAGCAGCTATGCAGTCGAGCGGCGACGGACAATGGCTGGTAAACAGTGCTCGTAAACAGCCATGAGCAGCTATGCAGTCGAGCGGCGACGGACAATGGCTGGTAAACAGTGCTCGTAAACAGCCATGAGCAGCTATGCAGTCGAGCGGCGACGGACAATGGCTGGTAAACAGTGCGCGTAAACAGCCATGAGCAGCTATGCAGTCGAGCGGCGACGGACAATGGCTGGTAAACTGGCAAACAAGCGAAACGGCGTAAACTGCCGCGAAATATTGCCATCTTATGTTACGTATTCTGACCACGAAGGAAATACCAAGCTGTAGATACAACCGCTAATAAGTTCGCTTGGTTCACCATTTCTTATTCTTGATTGATTCGTATTTCGTATCTGTGTTTTGTTCCGTGAGCAGTGACCGAGTTTGCGATCCCGCAAAGAGACGATGGCGCGAGAAAAAACGTCGATTCTGCTCGATCGGGACGCAGTCGCACGGAAGAGGTCGCGACTCGCGGGACAATGCGCGATAGTGAGCCGGCGTGAGCGATACATCCGGGAAACATAGTTATGTAGACAACATGGGTTTACCCTTGTACCCAGTTACAAGTGAGTGTATGATCACTTGTTGTGATTAAACATATTATTCGGTTTGTGGAAGCGCAATGACGCTACCGCAATAATAGCGCTCTCTTCAGAGCGCTATCGGTGAATATCCGCCGCTAAGGTCCGCAGGGTTCCGCCGTGCATGCGTAAACAGCACAGCTCGACATCGCGGCTAAACCGTTGTAAATTGATTGCACGCTAGTCAATTTGACGAGGAACGACCGTAGGTTTCGGCCGGGAATTTAGTGAGTCTAACAGACGCGCCGAGATACGCCAGCAGTAAGTAACTTCGCATCGCAGGTAGACGGTGGTGAGCGGTGCTTGCCGCGTACTGAATACTGACGCAACTGTGACAGCTCGCTCTATCTCTATTGTAAGCGGTATCTCTGTCTGTCTGAAACAACCGACGTAATATCTGACAAACCATATATTCTAGCAGCCGACAACAATTAAAGTTAATTAATAGGATCCTCTTCATTACACCGACAACTTTAGAACTCTCTCCATGATCTAGTTCTGTAGGAGTTCACGCAAGACAGTTGAATCGATGGCAGGTCATCTCATGATGATAGTGTTAATTATTCGAAGCGCATCGCGTCGGTAAGTCAGCGCTGATGATCACAACATGGCGCCGACTGCTCGGCTTGTATTTTTGATAACTATTAATATCTGCCCTAAACATGACTTATTAGATAAATTAATAGAGCCCTACTTTGGAAAATTGCCTAATGGTGCTTGATAGTATCACATAATGAGCCTATTTTCTTAGCAGGTAGATACAAAATTATCTCTTGAATTGTGGTTACATTGTAGAAGCGTCGCCCATTGACTTTGACGAGCCAGTGATAACGTTGACCGTGGCGAGGTTGTCGACGTGGCTGGTCGCACGGCCGCTGGTCGTATGGAGCGGCCGCATCGCTTCACTGCTTTTAGACAAATGCAGGGGGTCTATACAATGAGCAATTGTTTCACGAGCAGGGATTGTGTTGTGAAGGGGTATTTATGATGTCCAAGCTATTATGACTTCGGGAACTCCAACCAGTATTGACTTAAATAGGCAGAATCAATTTGAATTACTCTGAACTGATTAAAATTCCCGTCAGTGATATTTATGGAAATATTGGAGGTAGGCCGATGTTCATCCGTAGACACACGTCACAGAATTTGCAGAGGAGACCGCGATGTTCGGTAACATGCGGGTACATGCGGAAACGTGCGGAGACGTGTTTCGACGTGTGGCGGAGCAGGCGGAGAATTAAAAGTCAAAGTGGGACGTCTGGAGCCAACTCAAACCTACGCACGACAACTTTTGCTAAAGTTGACACGAGTTATGTCGCGGCAGAATACAAAAAAACGGGGCCTGCGGGGGTGCGGGGTGTTGGAGGGATCACACAAAGAGTTCTTTGATCTGACCCGCCCCTCGCAAGGTCGTGTACACGCTCGGTTGGTGCCGGTCACCTGAGGGGTCACTAAATCACTTGCAAGTTGTGCACGGGTTCACTTGATGTAGTCGATCTTAAACATTGTATAGATATGTGGCAAGCTTGTCAGAATGTGTTTCAGTGACCATTGCGCTTGGATCAAATTCTGTAACTTACCCAAAGCGTATTTAAGCATTCAGTTCGTTTTGTACTTTCAACAAACGTTTGATAATTATAGGTAGGTACTATAGACTTAGTACTGAACAACACACAAACACTGTTTGCAACAGAGCACTGAGCCCTGTGCTACCCCTGCGACTTAACGTACAGTTGATTAATGGGATTCGTTCTGATTTCATGAAAGAACGCTTACTCCCGCCGAGCATTGCTTGTCGTCGTCGCTTACTGTACAGTGCACACACTGAGAGCAAGTTTTCCATTACTTGTCATTGTGCCAGAGGAATACTCTGCAGTGATTGTGTGGTTTCTTGCATAGATCAGTAATAAATTAAAAATAACGGAGGTCCCACAAAATATTAAATATTTTTTACAGGGTTATTTGCTGGCTGTTATAGTTATTTAAGTTAGATTATTGAAACTTAACCTCAATCTTACAATTATAAAATTGTATACTTGAGGTTGAGTTTCGATCCTCTTTTACTTGAGAAAATGAATATTTAAGGTATAATCTCATCATCATCTGCCTCACCTTTTCCCAAAAATATCCAAAAAAAAAATGAACACCAGTATTTTACGTGCAACGATGGTGTATCTGACCTCCACAACCCAGTTAGTATGAAGTGTGATAAGGATAGGAGGCAGATGGACTGTTCATTCTAAAGTCAAACAAACTTTTTCTTATTAATTTACTATTTCATACATTTTCTTTAGCATCAGCGTGAGCTTTTTGAAGTTTTTTTTTTAATACAATGGATCAACATCTAATTTTAAATTGTTGGCAAATTACACAGTTTTCCAAACACCAATTCGTACGGAGTGTATTTTGTCTTGGTATGTATCGTAGTATTAAATGAAAAACACCAAAAGGGAACCGCAAGGAAGGAAGGGAAGGGAGGGGGGAAGGGTACCTACTAGGTAATACGTAAGTGGTATTCCACTTGATAAGACTGGTTGTCAGGCTTTCGGGCCACTGACAACCTGTAACGACGAAAAATGGCTTAACGAGCTTACCGAGGCACGGAGGTAACGGGTTAAAGAAACAAACCTCTTTTATAATGAATTATTAAATAATCATTGGAACCCCCCTTCATTAATAGACTATTGATCTGACTGAAGATTCCTTACTGAAAGAATGTTATACAGTTAGCAATAAGAAAATAAAAAAAATATGCAAAACTGAATAGAATAATTAAAAAATATTATCAATTTAAGAAATAACACAAACACTTTTCTAAATATATTCCACTGAGGAAAGAGCGTGTTGATTTAGTTAATAAATTAAATAATTACCAAATAAAATTAGAAGACAGTATAAAAAATTATGAAATTGATACTCAGCATTTGCAGTCTAAAATCCACGTACTTCAGGACTCACTTAGTTCCTTTTCTAGTAAGTATGTGAGTTCTCAGAACCAAATTAGGGAACATATTCTTGCGGCAAATGAGTTGGTAATGTGTCAGTGTAGTTGTCAGACTGTTACCAAAGATGATACTGTCCAGCCTGAGATAATGGTGGACCCATCCCAGGCTGAGAATCTGTCTCAGCACTGTATACTCAACCAAGAATCAAGTAATATTACACAAGATTATTTACATGAGGTACAGCCTGAGATATATGATAGTCATGACTGTTCTTACTCAATAATGTTCTCAGATAGTATAGGAAGAGGTTTAGGTAAGCTTCACCATTGCTCCTTCATCTTGCATAGATCTTCTTATCTTAGGTCGTGGACTAATAAAAAGTTATTATTATTATTTTTCTTTCAAACGGTGTGGCGGATTTCTCTACTAGCATTTATAGAGAGCTCTACATAGATCAGCTTAGAAGATATCTGATCTTTTTAGAGCTCTCGAAACACTCATCAAAGTGTACAGCGTTTGAAGAAGTAAGTGAGTTCGGTGAGTTCACAGCTATGTTTATGAGAGCTCAGCTGAATACAGCATCCATCAGTCCTTTCCCCTCTCTCGGCGCCACGTACAAGGAGGTACTAGTAGGTACGGTACGCGTGTAACAGTTACAGTAACCGTGATTAACGGAGACAGAGCGCCCTCAGTTATTTATTATTTATTTGGCGCTTTTTCACAAGTATGTGTGTACTTCGAGACAAAGGACGTAATGTTATCTATTATGTATGGCGGCGCTACCTACATAACACGTGTGATGTTCTCAAAACGTTACGTTGTCCCGCGGGAGCCGTCACCGGCCGTGAGTTGTTGTAAACTGCCTCAGGTGGATGGACAGTTTGCATGAAATATCTGTAGTTATTATTATTCATAGTATATACCTATTTCATATGTGGTGTGCTATAAATATCTTAGTGTGTAATTTTACGAAAGCATAGATCTAAATATGAAAGTGTGTTTACAAGTCGACCCTCGTTAAAGCCAGTCACTACACTGATGGTGCAGACACCGGGTTTTGACAGATACTTCAGTACATAATCTGTCAAATTCCGATGTTAAACAGTGGGCTTATGATGCGTGATATTGCGAACAGTGAGTTTGGTGGATAACTTCTGAGTGATCTGTAGCGCCTTCTACAGTGACGCGTTTGCGAAGAATATATAAATGTGTAAGTATGCGTATCTGAGGAGTGGGGTGGCGGACAGTCGGACAGTTCCGGACAAAGGTGGCGGTATCACGTCCGTCTCGAGAACAAAGCGCCGACACGTGGACAGCCAGCGAGGCGGAAACTAGTCTGTGGCCTCTGTGGGTCAACTGTTAACAATCCCGGCTGCTTGTATAGTGGGTATTCTGTGGTGAGGCGTTCATCGTAACAATACATAATTATTATATTATAATTAATTATATACATCTCCCTGTCCTGAGTTCAATATCCATGTCGGCTAAGTGTTATTGTGTTTTTATTATCTGGGTTTCATGCCCGGTTGATGGCTCTCGTCCTATTGCTTGAGACTTAAACATAACTGGCGAAATGTGGGCGTACTACTAGGTAGTGTACCTGTACACCCACATTTCGCAGGTTGTGTTCTGCTCGACATTTCGGGGATTACAGGCGTGTCGAAGAACCGAAGCACATTTGACAGAAATGGGTGCCAAATGCAAACTAATATCAAAATCAGTCAGTAATTCAACCTGGTTTAATTTGAAAGGCCTTTTACGACACTGCCGTCAACTTTCCTTAGCAACGCCACCTGTCTGCAAGCAAGGGTAATTATTGATAGTCCCAAGTAAGTTGAATATCAGCTTTCTCCGAAATTTCAATATAAATGTAATATTCATGGCGCTTGCTCGTTATTTCGAAAAACAAGTGGAAACCAGGCACTACCAGCACGTCAATCTATAATAGTTGTACTTCTCTAAAGAACAATGTCGAGTATTTTATTATGATTGAAATTATCTATCTGTCACATAGACAAATCGACCTTTTATTACATGCTAGTGCGATTAACCTTAAGGTGATAAAGCTATTACGAGGTCGACTATATGCGAACTGGGACGAGACGCGTCACGACGCGCTAGCCTTAAGGATACAACACCACCCACCCCTCGCGTCCGATACAATCAGGTAACTTATTTGATAACCTCCGGGAGATTGTTTGCGATTGTGTTACAGAACTTTTCCTTTGTTTTTTTTTTATTTTTAACTTTGGTAGCGGCCGTCGCCACCCATGTTAAGCTCGACTAAGCAAGGCTTTTGCGAAAAAAGCGTGGTTATATGGTAAAAGAAAACTGTGTCAAGCGCACATACACCTGCTTACCAGCGCGCATAAACCTGCTTTGTTACATGACTATAATCTTCAGTCGTCATCATCTGCCTAGCCTTTTCCCAACTATGTTGCGGTCGGCTTACACTCTATCCAGATGCTGAATAATAGTATTTCACATGGAGCGACTGCCTATCTGACCTCCACAACCCAGTTATTACTGGGTAATACGATACCCCTTGGTAAGACTGATTGTCAGACTTTTTGGGCCATATACTACCTAACTTTTGATAGTTTGATTCGGTTTTTTTGTCACCGACTTCTGAAGCTAAAGTTATTTTTCACTTTTTTGTATTTTTGAAGTCGGTTTTATTTTTTTCAATAAAGTTTTTTTATTTTTCCATTTTTAGTTGTAATATCCTATACATTTATTTTACATTGTCAACAAAAACAAACAATTCTGGTTGTACTGTACACATCTGCATCTACATCCACAGAGCATACAGGCGTTATGTTATGTTACATTATTGTGTAAACAATAAACATCCAAGCGATTGCAGCAATCACGACGGATTTGATGTCTATCATTGAAGAGTTCATCAAAATCGGTTCACAATTGGCGAAGAAATCGCTGCACATAAACACACAAAAAAAAACAGATGAATTGATAACCTCCTCCTTTTGGAAGTCGGTTAAAAAGTACTTACTGTCGATCTTGTTTTCGCTTTCCGGCTAAAATTCGACACACATATTTACCAAATCAAAGCTATATTTTACTTAGATATAAATACTGTGTAGGTACAACGGTTATACAAACACAGTCGTCTACTCAATTGATTGTGATGAAAATATTTTCTCTTGCGCTGCGCAAATAAGGAAGTGTTCCGTATCTTGGAGTGATGTTTATCTTTCGACTCGTCGAGGGGCTCCTGTGTTTGTATCATTATGGAAACAGTCCGAGGCTCACGGCGGCGGGTGACTCGAGTTCTCTTTTTTTTTTTAGCAATAGAAGACATTCCTGAGGAGGGACACGACAGATTTTAGAAGACGGCTACGTAGTTTGTTAGCTCTTCGAATGAGGTGTGACGTAGAGTAAACCAGTAGAGAAAGGTTTGAATTTACGTTCTTTTGGCGTTGGGATAGTTCCCTTTGCTGTGTGCTTGTCACACCCCAGACGGCGGCGGCGCCTCCCGACGCTTTGTTTGCGTCGAGCAAGGACTTGTCCGTGTCAGTTTGAGGACTGATTCGGTTAGCGCTTGTTTGTGACAAGCGTCTGTTCACGACCACGGGCATTCGATTGCGACAAGCGACACGCACGTGCTTCGCTAGTGTTCTCTGCGCGAGCACCGTGTTGTGACACGTCGCGTTTCGGACACGTGTGTCAAGTTGTCCCAGCAGTCCGGCTGCAACAGTTCACCTGTGTCGCTGGACTGCGCAGCTCGAGGAGCGCGGTGGGGGCGCAGTGACCATTTTTTTCCAGTCACTGAGCGGCGGAGCGTCTCCGGGGAGATCAATGTATGTATGTAGATACATTGTTTTTGACGTTTACAATCATTTAGTACTGTAGTCTCGACATAAATAGTTACGCGGTTAGTTTCGAGTTAAATTACATAAGGATGATACACCACTTTTAAAAGCAGTTAGGTACTTATTTGGCGTACATCCTAAACGCGAAGGCTTCATAATGGCCGAACAAAAACCTTAGTGCAAACTAGTTTCAACAAACGTTCAAATAGTTCAGAAGCAACAAAAATATACTTTTCGCTTTACCGCAGCTAGAGACGTAAAGACGCTCCCGACTAAATAATATTCAAGTTTGTAATACTGTTCGCAGATAAAGTGCATTGCCATAAGAGGCTCGTACGAGTTCAAACTGCACTCTATTTACTAACATTGTCTTAAACCAAACAACATACACCGACTACTTCGTCGGGGAAAAATCTGCTCGCAGGTTAATGTTGCCAACTTCTATCAGAGGTCCTCCGGTCCGCGCACCCCCGCGCCCGGCTCCCCCTCGCCCCCGCGCCCCAACCGGCCGCCGTGAGTTACTTACCAACAATTCGCGCATACACCACACAACTACTTTGAAAACTTTCTCCCCTTTGAAAGCGTCCGTAGTGCCGTAGCGCCGTAGCACCGTAGCACCGTAGCAGCTCGTAGCTCGTAGCAGCTTTGCTCCCGTTTTTAGTGAAACGAAAAAACTATACAACGGATATAAGTAAAGTTTCCCCTGTAAGACACACGTGGCAGAGCGCGCTTGTCTGTAATAAACACACAATTCTCACAATACCTCACATCTCGCGATGAGTTCACTCGCAGGCTGAGCTACAATAACAGAGAGAGTTTAGTTTCAGTTTAAAAACATAATTGAAACTAAATGACATTATATAATTAAGAGTAAGTCGTAGTGAAGTTAATGATTCAGTTCATTAAAGAGAATTCGGCGCGGGATGCCCCGAGGAGCGAATTAACGAGGTTCTTCCTGAGTGTCCGTGCGGGTGAGGTGGAGGCACGGCGAGGCCGCAGCAGCCGGGAGACCTCCAGGCGCGCCAATTAAGAGGACACAAAGACGCTCGCCGCGAGAGCTCCCGGATAATTACGTGAGCCGATGACTCGCGCCCGTGCGAAGTGTTATCTTTAGTGTGTTTAATAATTATGTGTTCCACAATTTGGGCGCCGCCATTAGCGAGGGCATTAGCGGTGGCTTTCAATGAGTAGTCCTATTGTACGCTGTGTGAAGTGGAACAGTTCAGAGAACGTTTCGTATTGTGTGTGATACACCGGTCAGTTGTCACAGTAACTGAGTGAGAGCCTATGCACACGGTGCGTTGCGGCGCGGCAAGATTTCGCCGCATTAGTGGGCACATGGACGGTGCGGCCGCGGCGTGGGCGTCGCGGCGTTGACGCCGTAGAGAAACAGAGGTTTTGCCACATAAACAACTGAGCTGTGCCGCTCCGCCGTCGCAACGCACATCTCCCAGCCTTGTCTCGCGGGTGGCATATCCGGAGCTCGTCGTGCGGCGATGTGTGGCACACCATGAATTTTTATATGGTTGACGCCGCTGTGACACCGCTCCGGCGCTGTGCTGTGTGTGCGTGTCGTGTGCTCTTAGGCTCACGCCTCATTAGTGCGTTGCGTTGCGTCGTCGCAACGGATCAACGCACTGCAAGTCACACCTGCGTTGCGACGACACACGCCGTCGTAACGCAAGAGGGCAACGCACGCCATCGCAGTGCACTAGCGCAGCGTCTCAGTGTGGATTTCAGGCTTCATTCGACAATGGATCTGAACAAAGGTTTTCACGCCACCGCTGAAACAAACTTAGAAACAAAAGATTCTGGATATCTCCCTTGATTGCATCAAGAAATAGTGATGTCAGTCCGTCGTCGCACTGGAACTCCGGCAATGCAGTGCATCACCCTTCCCCTTTCGCTTCGTCTTTCTTCCAACCGTTGAAACGTTGCGTGAGAAGACGCAACGCATAATGTGGCATACCACTAAAAAATATAAGTAAAACGACGCAACGTTGACGCAGCGACGTCGCAACGCAACGCACTAATGAAGCCTCAGCCTTAGTTGTGACGTCAGTCTCGGTGACGGCTGTGCGGCTGACGAGCGATCGACATTTGATGCACGAGCGTGTATCTACACAATACATCATGCAGCTTCATGTACGGGAGGTTATTAATTTATCACAAAACAGATAGCGTGTACAAGAAAAGTTCTATAGTTCATCCATCAAGTTAGAAACAAATCTATAAAACTATAGGTACTACGTGCAGATAGTTTTATAGATTTTTAGTACCTACGCAGATTCGAGAGGCACAATATATTTCGATGTTTCATATTCGCATCCGACATTTAAAAAACGTATAGACCAATTCAGTTTGAAAACACTTCACCTTTCGCTGCCCGATACGATCGGCCTGTGTAATAGTCGATGGGTCGTCCAGCGTCGGTACAACGTGCAAAGTGTTGCAAAAAGAGCAGCATTCCTTTATATATCCTGTTACCGCGTTTATATTGCAATAGAGAGCTGTGACATGTGCCTTGTGTGTAAAGAGTACGGCGGGGGCACAGGGGGCGGAATGGGAGGAATTTCGTGAGAGCGAATATTGAACAACAAACGGCGATCACGCTGGCCTCCAAGCCGCGCCACGTGCCGAGCCGGTGCGGGCACGGTGCGGCCCAGTGCAGCTCGGTGCGGCCTGGTCGCGTAAATACAAAGGTGGCTGCAACACAGACAGTAGCTGTTCTGTTCCGTAGCCGCATCCGTAGGAATAAAGTATTGCAAACACGACTACACCACAGACATTTGAACACTGTCTGCAATGTGATCGGCTCTGAAATAAGTTATTTTAACAAAAACGACTGCAATACAGCTTATAAGTAGGCACTCGCTCTATCTACTCTGCAGATCGCTATGTAACTAGTGTCTGTATTATAATGTATTGTGTTCGGAATGGCAAAGTCGCACGAATGCAGCGGACTAGCAGACTGATCGTGGGAGAAGTTATTATTTTTTCTTATTCTTTATTGCACATTAAATAAAAAATATACATAAAAATTGCAATAATGATTAATGATTTTTGATTTATGATTAGAATTTAATTTGCCCTTGACCTAGCAACGAGTCGGTGCGTGTAGGCGTGAATTATTGTTTAAAAATTGTTAAAACTATTGAAAAATGATTGATTAAAGGCGTAGTCGACATAGCCCCGCTGCGGGGCTCCTATTTATGTTTGCAGGGTTTAAAGTAACCTAACACGAAGGGGATCCCATTCGAACCTATACCTGTCCGAGTCAGGGTGTGCCCTGTGCTGAGCTCGCTCTTGCGTCCTAAGTTTTTGTTATTTTATTAATTAACTAGCTGTGCCCGCGGCTTCGCTCACGTGAGTGCACATTCTTTTGTCATTCCCAAAGTTTATGAACGTAAGCAAAATATAGATGCAACTCATGATCTATCCTAGGCCCCAACGGTTAATATCCTTAACAATTAAAAAAAAATCTTTCAGCTCTAAGAGCTCAATCAACCGATGGAAAAGATGTGATGGACCCAAACGATGGAAACAAAATTGAGAATTTGCAAAAACCATGCAATTGAAAAATACTGCAAACGCTTGAATTTAATGTATTTAGCAATAGAACCAGAAAGACTATGCGCTTCGAGAATCTTCATGTTACCGAATTAACACGAACGTCGTTATAAAGCTTCTAAGTTTGGTTTTTCAAGGCATAGTAGTGCATTCATTCCACACTTTTAGGATTTTAGTCGTATAATTGTAATATTCTAACAATGGTGATTGGTGACCCACAAATTACGTCATACGAATTATATGATTTTTTGACCGGAGGGGTCAAAAAATCCGTCCTTATCAGAAGGTCAATTTTTGTGAGACTCCCGCCTCCCAAGTGTGACGTCACATATTTTGCAATATTACATGCTACCCGCCGATAGAGTTGGAAATATTTCTTGAATAAGTTTTTCGTTAATAGTTCAAATTTCGTGTTATAAAACTTAGCAATATTAGTTTTTTAAATGTGACGTCACCAAATTTAGGACTCCTCCCACCCCTTGTCACACAATGTCACACTTTGTTGTCACCCCCTACATCTTTAACGTATGACGTAATTAAATTACGTCATAAATTTTATGGCTGGCCTCTAATAGACACGTACTTCCATGGTAGCAGCAGCTAACTGTGACTTCCTGGAGTATCTAAAGTGTCAGGACTTACTGTCAAAATCTCTACTGAAACCGCGATTAACGTAGCCACCTGGGTGCTAATAATGTGTTAAATCATCGATACAAAAGAAGAAGAACATGGGAATTATATTAGATCTCATATTTCCGAAGATATACCATGATGGCCGAAGTGGATAGTGGACTTTTCCAAGGACTCTGATGAACGGGCAAAAATAAAAAGTTGAAGTGTAGACGCAAGTATTACGCAGATCGATGTAACAAATAGTGTTGAAAGCAAGCTAGTTGACTATTCACTATATTTATGTTACTACTGACTATTATTAATATTTTGCTCCGAAGTTCAAATGCAAGTTCAGTCACATTTAAACGTTAAAGATATGCCGCGAGTGAAACAATTGCTCTTACGGATATAACTCCTGTTTACTCTGGGGTATCTCTACCATTATAAATAAGCCCGTCCAGTATCAAAACAAATCCTATGTTTACTGACTCAAAAATATGTTTAATATACATGAAAAAAAGCATAACAAATGGGTTGCCTGATATCATTAAGTGAAGACTATTTAAAATTGCGACAACCGTGGGGCTTGACCGATTTTACTTAGACAACCGAACGTTATGCCATCGTGTTTGTAATAAAATTACCTATCTGTTCTTTTAATACATATTTTAATAAGAAAATAGATGAGTGGACATATAGTATCAATTTATCTATTTATACCTTACAACTCTGTAGCAGGGACAAAAAGATGACAATCTAACAGATTCTTGGCTCTTATGCTTTGTAGATATTTACTCTAATTCCATTTTGATTTCGTTTGGTTTGAAAAAAAGATTAGTTTCGTTAGTTTTAATAAAGGGTAGCCTTGACTTAACTTTATCAGGCAACCCATTCGCAATGTTGGTTTGTTCATATAAGTATTTTACTCCGTTAACTTAAGTTTTAAATAGCCGTTCTGAGGCTTGTCACTGCCGCCGGATTTTAGCCTTTCCCCACTCGCACAATGTGGACATGATCATTAATCTACTAAATTATTAGTATTCGAAGTCATTTCGGTAGACACATATAAAAATACGAAATCCTGAAAGTCCTGTTTTAATATTCAAACGAAATTATTTTATTTAGTTTGTGTGCGGGCAACATTGGAAAAAGGTGGTCTGGTTGAATTTGACAACGTCATTGTCTTATTTTGGTAGTGTCCCCATAAAGTTTTTATTTTGTGGGATATTGTTTATCAACATATTATCTAAGAACTAATCTTATTTAATACATCATTTCACTGGTCACCATTAAATATAGTAAAATCCAAATAATAGTAATTTTATTATTTAAATAAAATTCAGGTTTAGTTGCTGTAAATTAAATGGTATACCTAAGCCGGAGAGGTGATCTGTACCTCAGGCCCTTCCTACTTCAGACACCTTTCTCTATTTAAGATGTGCATATACCAGTGCCTGTTACTTCTGATGTTGAATTAAATAAAGATTTATGATTATGATTATATGACGCCTAATATATAATAATAGCTTTCTCGTATTACTAAATTTTTTTTTATTTAATTGCCTCGGAAACGAAAATTGAAAATATTTTTTTTAATTTAAATTAATAATGTTATATTATTGGGAATTGGGATAAGGGCATGAGAATGATGATGATGAATGTTATATGTAATGCCTTTCCATCATGTCCTACTTTTTACATAAAATGAATGGTCACCTTATTAGAAAGAGATTAAATTAGCGTTAACCTCTCTTTTGGTGGGAATTTTTAATGCAAGTAAGAATTGCAGTTGTACACACGGCGGCACACGAAGCTGTAAAATTTCCAGTATATATTGACCTCGCTTTGTATAGATTTCCTATACAATGAGAGATCCGCATAAACTGGTTTTGTAAAGCTTGACTGGCCGTCGCGTGCGTACGTAGTACTTATTACTTCCGTGCAAAGACTAAAGACAAAAGGAAAAATAAAACAAAATTAGTTTTCAGCCATTCCGAGTGACTACACTACGACTAAAACCTATTTACGTAAATTATTTTTATCATAGAAATCGCGTATGAGGTTACTAACAAAATTTTAAAAATTAATATCTTTTGCGTCTGTTGGCCGATTTTGATGAAATACACGCTAAATAATACCCACAACAATGCTTCTTATTTTGCAATATTTAGATTTTGAATACAATGAGGGGTTTTCACGTGATGCGCGCACAAACGAACAGACAAACCGACAAACAAACAAAAATTTAAAAAAAGATATTTTTACTTTCTATTACTTATTTCTCGCACCTTCCAGTGACTTTTTTGCAAAAATCTGTAGTGTACAGACACGGAAAGTCTACGATTTTATTATATGTATAGATATAGAAAACCCCATTTGTCTAATTCATTCCCACAGACAATGTTTTAATATTTTCGTTCCTTGCTAAGGTACATAAAACACAAAACTTTACTTTACTGCATTTGTCTTTTTTATTGCTTTCTTCAAATAAAAATATTATTATACTACTCTAAATTAGGACTAGGATTCGGACGTATTAATACTGCTTCAAGTGATTCGCAACATAACGCAACACAGACTACGGGTGTCTGTGTTACATCCGCCTTCTCATCGCCTTATACAAACAAATGCGGATAAACCGCAAACCTCTGTGTTGCAGCTGGACGCACTATTACAGCTTTAAGCCATTCGCAAGTGACGCAGTACAGACTATGGGTGTCTGTGGTGCAGCCCCCTTTGTATTTACGTGGGCCCGGTCCAAGCCGTAACAACGCGCACGTTCGCCGCGCGCCGCACCGGTCATAACTTGTACCCGTGTGTAGCGTCCGATCAGAAGCATGTATTTTGTCAAAAGTACGAGTGGACAGGTTATGGCGTATTTCCAAACATGTGATGTTAGAAAAAGACGTCCTTTATAAATAGTGAAAGTGATTTAATTTAGTAACATTTAACTGTTAAGTTCTGATTCCAGTTCTAGGCCTTTGTGACACAAGTTCAACATTGAACTGTTCAGTGACCAAGGGTCAAGTAAAGTTACCTCTCACCTACATCGCTACAATTAATTCAACTACGACTGTATTCCCGGCGCGTCTTGCTGCCCCTCCCTCACCCCGCGCTTCACCTGGAGTAGCCCCCCGCTCCATGTGCCATCGGAATTATAATCTGTAATTTATTGTCTGAGAGAAAGTTTGCTCGTCCGCCTCCATGGTTACCGGCTTACCGAACTTATGCCCAATTGTTGGCGCTCGCACAACTCAATAGTCGAAGGAATTTGCTTCTTGTAATAAATTACATTTGCAAGAATAATCTTTTTGGCTTCACAATTAATTTCTATTATTCATTCCTAAATAGGGTGTTTCCGGATTTGTTTAAAACTAAGTCAGTTCATGTTTTGTAGATAGATAGATCTGTGGAATATCCAAAAAGTTAAATAAAAAAAATTCAGATTCCAATCTGAAACTCGTTTCAACAGCAAACTAAAACATGACTTCGCACATAGCGAACAACCATTTTAGTTCTGGAACAATAATTATCATATAGCAAATCGGCACGTTTGTGCAACACTTCGCAACTCTAACGACTTTAGTTTGCAACTCGAAAGAAAACTCGATTACTATCTGATATATAGATATACGATAGTGTTGCACAGCTAAAGCCGAGATAAGACGGTTCACTCAACTGAACCACAACTCCGACAATTTTACATCGAATTGAAAGTTCAGCTGCTCCTTTTATTTTATTTTTTTTAAGGTAGGCGAGTGAAAGAAGAACTTGAATATTTAATTCTTTAAGCACATAAATGTACAGAGGCAGACTTAATGACTAGTCGAAATAAAAGTTCGTTAGATCAGTTCACAAATTATCATTCTTCACTTTGATTGAATTCTGTGTTCAGACGTTTTCCTTCGAGTAAAGGCCGAACGAAAAGAAAGTGATGCGTCTGATATCGGCTTAATCAAACAGAGTGAAGTTCTAGCGGTTGATTCGCTCGGGACTATTAACGTACTGCGGCTATGTTCACGTTATAACGTATTCATTACGTTCGCAAAGAATCTGTTTGCCAACAGATTGGAAGTTTGATTTCAATTTTGTATGTTTATGTTTATTGTGGTTAATAAAAAGTACATAAAACAGTTTGTATAGCGCACACGCACACATTTGATTAAAATTCTTTTTTCTTCACAACAATATTCCATGGTTTCAACTATGTACTAAAGGGCTCGCGGTATAAGGGGATCACGTACAGTAGAAACATGCGACGGTTTTTCGGTTAGATTAGGAGCGGACAAAACTCCTCTCTTTGTGTTTTCCACTCGCAGTTTATCGTGGCAGCATTAAAACTAAATCCACTTGAACTGGTATTAGTATGGACTGTTTTAAATTATTTTCTATTAGAGTCTGCCTGTGTGCGGACTGCAGGTGGACACTTTTAATTGACTCCGTTTGTACTATTCTGTGCGAATTAAATAATGAAATAAACTGTTCTGTACGACACGAACCGCGGCGCCGGGACCGGAAACGAATTAATTTATATTACCTTCCGACATATATTTGTTTTATAGAGTTAAACTATCGTTGTGACTGGGCATATTTCTTGCAATCACAGCACAAAGGACAGTTTGTACGTCTATTGTACGCGTCCTGAAAATAATATTGGGTTCTAGCAATAAAAAACATATTTTCGTCGTCAATCGCAATCCAAAGTTATTTCCGGAAGCAAATGATATTACCTTCACAAGATATTTGGCGAAGTTTGCACGTGACCTCAACCTAAAGCTTCTACCTTTTTTTACTGTGATCTTTTATTGTACATAAATCAGCGTTATTGTGTCGATGTGATTGAATCGCAACATTCTCAACCAGACTCGTAAATACTGCTATCACAACACTCAGGTGCGTGGTGCGTACCTGTAGGTACCCGGTGCTCCTGTATGTGCCCGGTGCTACTGTATTACCCGGTGCTACTGTATGTACCCGGTGCTACTGTATGTACCCGGTGCTACTGTATGTACCCGTTGCTACTGTATGTACCCGGTGCTACTGTATGTACCCGGTGCTACTGTATATACCCGGTGCTACTGTAGGTACCCGGTGCTACTGTATGTACCCGGTGCTACTGTAGGTACCCGGTGCTACTGTATGTGCCCGGTGCTACTGTAGGTACCCGGTACTATCTCAAAGCCCTTCAAGCGTTACTTGAAATAAATGGTCTGACTGCATCGGTCACAAAAACAAATATAGCCTTAAGTTCCAAACGCTAATCTGTGCCTGTTAAATGCGTCTTGCTAATACAGAACAAAGAATATCTGGGGTGTACACTTATACCCATGATGTAAACCAGCCTCACTACAGAATACTTTTCTAAACTAAACTTTTTATGTAAAAAACCCAGTCAATCTCATCTAGTTTTACTACTGAGAGGTTAATCGATTTCCTTTAAAGAAGTAAGTAGTTAGTTTAAAGAAACTCGCGGACAGATCATTGTCGATTGAAATAGTAGTTTTACCTAGTTAACCGCTAAGTACTGATGGCTGCAGAGTTCTCCATGAACGAGTTAATCGTAGACCATCGTAGGACGATCACATGGATCTTAATTATTTGTTTATTAAGACAAATTTTAGTCAAACGATTCTTCGCTCAAATTAAATCTGGGGGCACGGCAGTGCCAAGTCTACCAAAAAAAATGGCACCGCTTTACTACCCTTTTCTCGACGACGAAGTTACGGGGGTCAGAAATGGCCTAATAGTTTTCAGGCCATTTCTGACCTCCTGTAACTTCCTTGTAGATAATGCTAGTAGCCTGAATTTTCAGTGACTTAGAGGCCATATTATACCTAGCCATTAATTTAATTCCTGAATTACATACAATTTGAACTTGTAGTTTATGAATTATATTTTATTCAAAAGCAACGAGATTCATTGCCTTCGTACAAAAGCAGTTTTAAGAGGTTCCTCTCGCACACCTAGAATCGATAGCTTAACTTTTCCACTGGGACAGCACATACTACGAGTTTCTTTTCCCAAAGTTTAAAATATACACTAATCCATACTCCTACAGTATTAATACCTATACTAATATTTAAAATACAATTCAATCTGTCTGTTACCTTTTCACACATAAACGTCTGAATAGATTTGAACCTGGCACACGAATGCCTAGGCCTTTAGAACATAGGATTGCGATATTACTTTTCAGTAGGATGATTCCGACCAAAGCGCGGGTGAAGCCGTGGGTAAAAGCTGCTTCTATATAAATAATGCGGGTCATTGGTACAACTTGAACGTGTGGTGTTACAATACATAGCACATACCCAACAATATTGTGTTTCAAGCGGGCGACGCGACGGTATGTTCATTGTACACCTTTGTGTGTTGTGACGCAAATGGTTGTTATTCTCATTGAGAAGCGACTGTTGCCATCACCGCCAGGTGTCGGTGTGCACACAAATTACACACATATACATACTATCCATCGATATACCGTTTATCAGCTGCTAGAGATTTCTAACAACGAGAATTATTAAAATCAGCAACTTTGAATTTAAATCTCTGAATGTTTAACGCGATTTGATAAGCCGCCTAGTAAAAGCTACTCTAATAATACTTGTATATTATTAGGCGAGTGTGTCATGTTTTCATTAAAACTGCACCGAGCGCCGCCTACGGCCAGCGGTACACATGTAACGACTTTATTAAAGCTAATTCGTATTCCTAACTACCCCCGAACACAGTTATTAGTTTAACAGGTTACTACGGGGCAGGCTCCCCGCTACGTGTACTATGCTGTAGCTTCGACTTATGTCTTGTGTTGTGCTACACTGAGGCTGCTCTCTCGTCTTGGGGATTTGCACTTTGTTCTAGGATATTTCATTTTATTTCCACGTCAACCATCTCGGTTGTAATAGTTTACTAAGTATAGCGTTAAGTTGGATACTAGATTGAATAAACAACACGAAGTTTACGTAAGGTCTTCCATATGTCAAATATAACTTTCGAACATTAGATTATTCATTTGTTAACTCTTCCTGTTGATTATGGACGCTTTGACGTCGGACATACAGGAAGAGGCATCTTGGTGCATGTTGCTTACCGACGACATTATTTTTGTCGATGAAGATGAACCTGGGCTTGAAAATTATCAGAAGTAAAACTGAATATATGTGTAGCGGCACTACAAAGAGTACTACAAAACATAGAACAAAAAGTACTACAGCGCCATCTATGACACAGACGATGAACTAAACATCGACATACACCTAAAATCCTACATGACTCAAGTAAAGTTATCCGCGACTTAAGACTTTATAAAACTTTACACCCTGTTCTCCATACCCCCAAACACGTTCTGCGATTTCGGCGGTCTCTCCAGTTCTGTAGCCATAGCGCTAGATGGCGCGTTTCTTCCTGTCTGCTCCGACTTTCAGTATCTCTGTTCACTCAAAGCGATGGCGAAATAGATCGTAGTGTAAAGCACAGAATTAACACGGGATGGATCAAATGGCGGTAGGTCACGGGAACAGTCTGCGAATCTATCTAAACTTTATAAGGGGAAGATTTATAAAACAATGGTTAGACTTGCTGTCTTGTATGGATCAGAATGTTGGCCCACAAAAGGGATTAATGAAAGGCATTTGCATGTGGCTGAGATGATGAGTATATAAGAATAATTCTGAAAGTGGCGCCGGTGTCTGAAGTTGTGTGGTAATCGGTTGTCGTGGTATGGGGCATGTGATGCGGAGGAATGTGGATGGGTCCATGAGTAGAGGAAGACCAAAGAAACGATGGATGGACTGTCTAAAGAATGATATGGCAAGAAAGGAGGTGTCTGATGAGATGACGAGTAATAGAAGAGTTATGGAAGAAGAAGACATGCTGCGCGGATCGTAAATGAATTGGGATAAGGGCAAGAGAATGATGATGAGTATGTGAGTAGCATTTATCTCTACGAAATTCATTTATTGTTACTAGGTTGTCCAGTACGTGATGTACACTTGGAGCTTGCTTGCGATTGTGGAGTCTTAGCATTTAAAAAACCTCGACCTCCGCACCTCCGCGGGATATTCAGTCTCATAACCGAAAAACGTGGGTGATGCACGATATGTATGCCGTCAACAATGTAGGTACGGACTCTACTATCCAGGGATCTAGTTCTGTTGACTAATGGACTCACCATTTCATCTTCAGCACAACTTTGATAGCTTATTGCTCGAAAACGTGACATTTTAGAAAATTTTGTCTTATACAAAACTTGTTTGTATTGATACCAGCTATCGATTGGTAAAAGTTTTTATGCGTGACTGATCAAATTAAGTTTGTGTTCATTCTACAACTTACCGTTCGCGCTCATAGTGACTAGCCGTTTTGTACAATTATTAAATACTAGCTGTGCCCGCGGCTTCGCTCACGTGAGCGCACATTCTTTTGTCATTCTCAAAGTTTATGAACGTAAGCAAAATATAGATGCAACTATTACATCTATCCTAGGCCCCAACGGTTAATATCCTTAACAATTTAAAAAATAATCTTTCAGCTCTGAGAGCTCAATCAACCGATGGAAAAAATGTGATGGACACAAACGATGGAAACAAAATTGAGAATTTGCAAAAACCATGCAATTGAAAAATACTGCAAACGCTTGAATTTAATGTATTTAGCAATAGAACCAGAAAGACTATGCGCTTCGAGAATCTTCATGTTTCCGAATTAACACGAATATCGCTATAAAGCTTCTAAGTTTGGTTTTTGAAGGCATTGCAGCGCATTCATTCCGCACTTTTAGGATTTTAGTCGTATAATTGTAATATTCTAACAAAGGTGATACATAAGGGACCACCCATAAATTACGTCATACGAATTTTATGATTTTTTCACCGGAGGGGTCAAAAAATCCATCCTTATCAGAAGGTCAATTTTTGTGAGACTCCCGCCTCCCAAGTGTGACGTCACATATTTTGCAATATTACATGCTGCCCGCCGATAGAGTTGGAAATATTTCTTTAATAAGTTTTTCGTTAATAGTTCAAATTTCGTGTTTTAAAACTTAGCAATATTAGTTTTTTAAATGTGACGTCACCAAATTTAGGACCCCTTCCACCCCTTGTCACACAATGTCACACTTTGTTGTCACCCCCCACCTCTTAAACGTATGACGTAATTAAATTACGTCATAAATTTTATGGCTGGCTCCTAATAGACACGTACCATGGTAGCAGCAGCTAACTACGACTTCCTGGAGTATCTAAAGTGTCCCTACACCTGCGATTTAGAAGACTTACTGTCAAAATCTCTACTGAAACCGCGATTAACGTAGCCACCTGGGTGCTAATAATGTGATAAATCATCGATACAAAAGAAGAAGAAGAACATGGGAATTATATTAGATCTCATATTTCCGAAGATAGACCATGATTGCCGAAGCGGATACTTTTCCAAGGACTCTGATGAACGGGCAAAAAAAAAAAGTTGAAGCGTAGACGCAAGTATTACGCAGATCGATGTAACAAATAGTGTTGAAAGCAAGCCATTTGACTATTCACTATATTTATGTTACTACTGACTATTATTAATATTTTGCTCCGAAGTTCAAATGCAAGTGCAATCATGGGCATTTAAACGTTAAAGATATGCCGCGAGTGAAACAATTGCTCTTACGGATATAACTCCTCTTCACTCTGGTGTACCTACTATTATAAATAAGCCTGTCTAGTATCAAAAAAAATCCTATGTTTCCTGAGTCAAAAATATGTTCAATATACATGAAAAAAAGCATAACAAATGGGTTGCCGGATATCATTAAGTGAAGACTATTTAAAATTGCGACAACCGTGGGGCTTGACCGATTTTACTTAGACAACCGAACGTTATGCCATCGTGTTTGTAATAAAATTACCTATCTGTTCTTTTAATACATATTTTAATAAGAAAATAGATGAGTGGACATATAGTATCAATTTATCTATTTATACCTTACAACTCTGTAATAGGGACAAAAAGATGACAACCTAACAGATTCTTGGCTTGATTGCTTTGTAGATATTTACTCTAATTCCATTTTGATTTCGTTTGGTTTGAAAAAAAGATTAGTTCCGTTAGTTTTAATAAAGGGTAGCCTTGACTTAACTTTATCAGGCAACCCATTCGTAATGTTAGTTTGTTCATATAAGTATTTTACTCCGTTAACGTAAGTTTTAAATAGCCGTTCTGAGGCTCGTCACTGCCGCCGGATTTTAGCCTTTTCCCACTCGCACAATGTGGACATGATCATTAATCTACTAAATTATTAGTATTCGAAGTCATTTCGGTGGGCACATATAAAAATACGAAATCCTGAAAGTCCTGTTTTAATATTCAAACGAAACTATTTTATTTAGTTTGTGTGCGGGCAACATTGGAAAAAGGTGGTCTGGTTGAATTTGACAACGTCATTGTCTTATTTTGGTATTGTCCCTATAAAGTTTTTATTTTGTGATATTGTTTATCTACTTATTATCTAAGAACTAATCTTATTTAATACATCATTTCACTGGTCACCATTAAATATAGTAAAATCCAAATAATAGTAATTTTATTATTTAAATAAACTTCAGGTTGAGTTGCTGTAATTGCCTAATATATGTATAATAATAGCTTTCTCGTAATACTATTTTTTTTATTATTTAATTGCCTCGGAAACGAAAATTGAAAATATTTTTTTAATTTAATTTAATAATGTTCTCAGCCTTTCCATTATGTCCTACTTTTTACATAAAATGAATGGTCACCTTATTAAAAAGAGACTAAATTAGCGTTAACCTCTCTTTTGGTGGCAATTTTTTAATGCAAGCAAGAATTGCAGTTGTACACACGGCGACACATGAAGCTGAATGCAGAATAAATTGACCTCGCTTTGTATAGATTTCCTATACATGAGAGATCCGCATAAACTGGTTATGTAAAGCTTGACTGGCCGTCGCGTGCGTACGTAGTACTTATTACTTCCGTGCAAAGAGTAACGTCAAAAGGAAAAATAAAACAAAATTAGTTTTCAGCCATTCCGAGTGACTACACTACGACTAAAACCTATTTACGTAAATTATTTTTATCATAGAAATCGCGTATGAAGTTACTAACAAAATTTTAAAAATTAATATCTTTTGCGTCTGTTGGTCGATTTTGATGAAATAAACGCTAAATAATACCCACAACAATGCTTCTTATTTTGTAATATTTAGATTTTGAATACAATGAGGGGTTTTTACGTGATGCGCGCACAAACGAACAGACAAACCGACAAACAGACAAAAATTAAAAAAAATATATTTTTACTTTTTGTTACTTATTTCACGCACTTTCCAGTGACTTTTTTGCAAAAATCTGTAATGTACAGACACGGAAAGTCTACGATTTTATTATATGTATATATAGATTCAGATAAAACAAAGCAAAGTAAATTCTATCTTAGCGTTAAGTCAATAAATTAAAAAATCCGCTATTCGACGCCACACATCACGCACCAGCAGGGACGGTTACCGTTACCACAAAAATACCGGTAAAATTACCAAAACCTTAACGTTATGCTACGTTAACTAGTAACGTTAAAAATATCGTTAAATCATAGGATTTACCGGTATTTAAATAGCGTTACCAGTAGCGTTACTTCGCTAAAAACTAATCATTTCTGGTGCGACGTTGCCAAACCGAACGTGCGCCGCGAGTTCTTTCGTTCGGATCTTCTAATCGGAGCGGCAACAGCTAGCATTTTACGACGATCGGACAGATACCTACGAAAACGCGACGGCTCGCGCCTTTTTCATTTTATAAGACGTCTGGTCACACAAACATGGCGAACACCAAATACATCTATTTATTTTGTTGTTCTAATTATTAGTTGTTTGTGTAAAAAATATCATTATAGACCGAAAGAAGTGCAACAAAGTATATCAGTATAACTATAACTTTTTAAAGAATAATAAATCTACTTACCTTCCTACTTTAGCCATGGTAGTGAATCATACGAAAAGTAGTATAGTCTATGAAAAAAAGACCTAGAAAAAATTTACCACAATCCTTCGCCTAATCAAGCCTTCGGGACCCGGTGGGATGAGGGAGTAGTAGTGTAGCGAACACCATGGGACACCTCAATGGCATTGACCTTGAGATCAAGGTCAAAATTCGAAAAGTCAAGACCCGCGGTTCTCAGGAACAGTAACAGGTCATTTATATTCATGGTTAGTGACCTTGTGGTCAAAATCAAGTGACCGTAGGGTCAAGGACAAATGACTTTGAGGTCAAGATCAAGTGATCCTGGAGGTCTTGAAACCTTAGAGTTCAAGGTCGAGTGACCTGTCTTTGAAATTCCAGTGCCTTGACACTCCCGACCCCATGACTTCGAGCGCAAAAACAGTGTTTCTTTTTCTTCTAAATTTGCTTATATCTCGAAAACGGTGTGTCCTATCGCAAAAATAATGAAAAATTTGCCCCCCTTAATAACTCCTGGCGCGTAATTCTCGACATGTAGGTAATAATTAATTTCGAAAAATTTAAATTTTATTAGCCATACAAAAAAAATATATAATCAGGCTTATCAATTGTAGGCCTTTATTAAAGGATTCCTTCGACATCGTTTTTACGACAAACGGTTGGGCAGCCAAAAAACACCAAGACGCTTTTATCCTTATATTTAGATGGTATATACGATAGAATCGAGAAAATGAACGATTTGCTAAAATAACAGTTTTTTGGCTAAATTTTTCCGAGTATTTTTTTCTCAGTGCCCCGTTACATACACTCCAACCGAATGTTCCACTATGGAACTGTGAAGAAGGTACCTGAAAGTTGTAGAACTTTCTCGAAGGATGGTTCAGTATATAAATAGCTGTCGTGTTTGCGGGAGGAGTCAGCCGCCCGATACAAACCATCACGTATCAGTATGACTCGCCAACCACGGTATACTCTAATCACCGCCGACGATCCCATCACCCTCCATCAGGAAAGCAGTAGGGAAACCTGTAATTTACGCAAACACAAGCCGGCATCATTGCGACCTCACCGTCGAGGTCCGTCGCGAAGTAAGTGTGTTCAAGTAATCATTGCAGATGCATCGCAGAAACAATACCTATTACACGCCGAAGCTAATTGTACTAACATCGTAAGATGCTAGACTCCCCACCGACATCGTTAGAAAGAGACAGGCGAATAAATTACCGGTATAAGTATTGTTACTTTTACCGATACTAATATTAGTTACTAGGTAACGTTAACGGACTTACGGGTAACGTTATAAATATCGTTACTTTTTTATCGGTAATATAACGGTAATCGGTAACGTTAAGAAAAAAGTAACGGTAATTCGGTCCCTGCGCACCAGTCGTGTGGGCAAGACAAGAACGACGTGTAGTATATGCAAAATACCAAGATGTTACGTACATCTAAACAGTATATATCATTGTCTTCATCTCAACCGCATCTAGCAAGTTATTCAGACCAATACCGGGAAAATAAATAAAGAAAGAAAGAAGGAAAGAAAGAAAGAAAGAAAGAAAGAAAGAAAGGAAGAAAGAAAGAAAGAAAATATATTTATTTTCCGCAGGGACATGACGTGAACAATCAAACTTAACATCTAAAAGCTCTGCATAATTATACTATGTAAATTTACGCCACTAACTACAAATTTAAAAAAAAGCTATTGAACAACAATTTGAGTGCTTGATACATTTTACCCGCAGTTTTGTTTTGTATTATTTAAAGTGAGATATCTAATTGTTTTCTCTCAAAACGGCTTATTATAATATTGTTAACTGAGAACGAGGAAACCTGTCCCACGGCAATACAGTTTATAACTAGTACGGGAGTCAGCGTGAATCGGTTTCGAACAACCAGAATTTATTAGTGTGTACTGAGTTACTATATAATTGGGTAAGTAAGTAAGTAAGTAAGTAAGTATATTTATTTGCTTAAAATGTGGTATATACAGGTGTTATAAAAATGTTATAGAGCAGGACACATTCCGCCATAATAATAGCATGCAAAATCATCTTTTACATAAGATAGGTACATTAAAATGAACAACATAGGTACGTACCTATGTTACATAGAATATATCTTTACCTAAATCTCCGCTAATATAATCTAAGAATAATTTAAAGATACTAAGCTAACCATCACTAAACAAAACAATAATACTGAAACACCTACATCATAAACACATCTAAATATTCTCTGAAACCATAATTATTTAACAAAATAATAAAGAATATTAAAGACATACACCAACACACAATAAAAAGACACTGTACATTACATATAAATAAACCTCAAAAGAAATAAAAAAGCAACTAAACAAATTAACGTAAAATAAAAAAATCCTTAACAAATAGGTAATAATATAAAATAAAGGTTTTAAATAAACAGTTAGTAAAATTCTAACATAAAATAACAAAATAAAAACCTACAATGCATTTTTAAAGTGATAAGAATGCGAAGAGTATTTTTTGAGGAACTCGTTGATAGTATAAAAATTTTCTTTTATTAACCATTTCCGTAAGTGAAAACAAAATTTGCGATAGGGCAGGTCTACAATTTTTTTAGGTAGCGAGTTATAAACTAATGGTGCCATATACACGCAGCTGTGTCTAAACATTTCTATTCTGGGAACCGGTAATTCTAAATTTGAGTGAGTGATTTTACGTTTGTTTAAGTTATTTTTATTTTGGAAAAGATTCATGTTAGTTTTAACAAATTTAGCTATTTCAAAGATGTATATGCTGGGGGCGGTCAATAGGTTTTCAGATTTAAATATGGGTCGACAGGATTCAGACCACTGCATATTAAAGATTGCACGCAAACATTTTTTTTGTGCTACTAAAACTCGTGACAGTTCTGCTGTGTATCCCCATACAACTATACCATAGCGAATTATGGAACACACATACGCATGATACACCAATAGTGCGGTTTGTTTGGAAGTCGTTTCTTTGACCTTCTTTAAAGCGAATACGAATTTGTTGATCTTTTTACAAATGCTATCAATGTGTTCCTTCCACGTGAGATGTTCGTCAATTATTATGCCTAAAAATTTGGTATTACGGATTTGTTCTATTGGTTGATTATTAAAAGTAATGTCTAAATGTTTGTCTGCACTTTTAAATGTTTTGAAATTTATTACTTTTGTTTTCTCTAAATTAATCTTTAATGCATTTTTGTTTAACCATGACATAATTTCTTTTAGTGTGTTATTTATTTCAACATTTTGAAGGCTTTTATCTTTACATCCTATTATAACAGTAGTATCATCTGCAAATAAAACACAAACATGTTTGCGTACTGCTTGTGGCAGATCATTTACATAAATGAGGAATAGGAGCGGCCCTAAAATACTGCCTTGTGGTACACCAAGATCATTATTTCTGGGTTCAGAATCAAAGACCTCTATGCTGTTCGTATTATCGTTGTATTTAGTTATTCTTGTGATCTGTCTTCTACTGCTTAAATATGATTCAAACCATTTTAGGGCCGTTCCTCGTATGCATCTTTTTTCTAGTTTGTTGATTAGAATAGAATGGTCAACATAGTCGAACGCTTTACTTAAATCTAGAAACAGAGCAGTAGAAGAAATTTTATCGTTCACCTTATTTATAACTGATTTTACTAACTTGAAAGTCGCCAATGTAGTTGATCGAAATTTCCTGAATCCATGCTGTTCTTCTGCCAGCACATCATATTTGTCAAAGAAAAGTAATAAACGTTTTTTCATAACTCTCTCAAAAATTTTAGATAAAATTGGTGTTAATGCTATAGGTCGATAGTTATTTTTGTCCGTTTTTGAACCTTTTTTATGTAAAGGTTTTATTACAGACAGTTTAAGTTTTTCTGGAAAACAACCTTGTTCTATGGATAAATTAATAATGTAAGCTAAAGGTTCTGCGATAAATTGTGATATGCGTTTTAAGAGATCGGTGGTAATATTGTCGTAGCCAGATGATTTTGTGTTACTTAACGATTTCATAACATTATAAACTTCAGCTGCATTTGTAGGCTCTAGGAAAATACTATGACTGTTACTATTAATATCTACGTTATTAATATTATCATCATGATCACTGCGATCAGTGCTTACATTTAGGTATTTAATCCTTTAGCTTCATGGTAAGTTAGTACTCGTGTAAAAAAAATGTTTTGTAAGGTTGTTATTCTTTTGGCAAAATAAAGATTATGATTATGATTGTTTGAGTATGCTGAAAAAATACATCAAAACCGGCATGACCTAAGCGTTGAAGGCACGCACCTTATTTCCGCCCGATAAAACTATTAAATACTTTTCGCAACTTTATTTTAGGCAATATGTTTAGTGATTTTAGCTCTCAAAATGGATGTAAGAACTTTATAGACTGTCGGAAGACACGTAATTGCTCACTATACCATAACTACCATAATTATAAGGCAAATTAGGCGCATCAATTAACTCAATTGGTTAGCTTCTTATGAAGAAACCATCTGTAGCTAATCCAACAATCTGTTTATTCTAACGAAGGCACGAACCTGCCTTTCGTTTGTCATTCAAAGACAGGAAACAGAATACTGAATACTTTGAAAGGTAAAATTTTCCTTTAATTTCAAAGAAGTTGAACAAGAAAACAAGTTGCGTAGAGTTTTCCTGACATTTATTTTATTATCCAATTACTGGCGGTGCGTTGATAAACGGCGCGTTAATATTCGGGGCGCGCTTCCCCTGTGTGCCCACCGCCTAAGAGACGCGCCACGCCGCGCTCGTGTGTCTACCGCCGGAGGCCCTATTCTCGGTCTTGAGCGATGCAACTTGCGATGCGACTGCGACTCACGTCGAGCGACACGCAAGTGTGTCGCTTGGTCCTTTCGTATAAGTACCATCGTGTTATGTTGCAAATCTCTAAGCAATTTCTTGTTGTCCGTGTCGTGTGATTTGAGCGTTTAGCTCGAGACTCAGCGGTACAGCCGCGCCGTGGCGTGATCGTTTGCCCGCTGCGCCGCCTTAGGTACCGCCGCGAGTTTGGAAGTGTGTTTTTATAGCGACTGGCGATGAATAATGTATGCAGTGAGAGTGTCGCGATGTACCGATATCTGCCAGGTACACGACTGATACAGTACTTCAACTAGGTCAAAACCGTTAGGCGTAAACAAATGAACAGTTAAGGCTCATAAAGCATCTTAGGTTTTCTTCCAAGTAGCACAACCGGCAGAAATGCTAAATGAAACAAATATTTGATTCTAACATGATTTTTGGAGTCAACAGAAGAAAATAATTGTTATAATATGCATGGAGCTAATATTTACTGCGTATAACTGCTACAAAAATCTTTAAAGTGATCGATAGACGTTGTTAAAGGGACGCTGTTGGTCAAAATAATTGTTTTTTTTTTTGTGAAATGTATTGAAAAAGCGTTGGTTCTGATTTTGGTTACACGACAAAGTATACTTTATCTATAAAAAACAATTACATAATGTTTTACCACCTCTTTTTTGTTCACACTATCAGACTGTGTTGATAATGATAAGTAAATCTTAGCGCAACGCCATCACTCATCTCAACAAATAATACCTAAGCCAAGTTTGATGATCCCCAGCGGTAAGAAGAAGTTATCTATTCATCGCAGAACCGCGGAGTGGACTTCAAAGGAGGAAGTCGCCGAATAAATTATAAGAACAAGTGTCTAAACAGTGCGAAGCGAGTACGTGTGGTGCATGACGATCAGCTCGGCAGAGAACGGGGAACAGTGAGCAGTGGGGCAGGCTGACAGACGGACAGCTTGTGAGGGATCGAGCTAACAAGTTGCGGCAGCTTTGCATGTCATTACCGCCGCCATAAGACCGCCTTGACGTTTCGTTTCGATGGTCTTATCAAGTAACTTGGGCCTAGTAGGTGAACTTTTAAGTCACCTAAAGTGGTATATCGTTAAAACGCGATCAAACTTAGTTTCAATGAGTCTTTTGGCAATTAAACGACACTTCAATTACGTCAATACTGTTACTACTATGAAGTCAGAAAGTTTATTAGTATGAAGATTTCGTTCGTTCATCGGTACAATTAGAAACAAATCATACTGCCTACTGTCTGTGAAGTTACACTATAAACTAACTAGGTACTATTACAAGTTTGTCGTCACACACACACACACACACATACACTAATCTCTATCTCTGAATGAGTATACATTGTTTAATCAAATTGTGAGGTTTCGAGTTTTTGTATGTGTTTATGATTGAATTCGAAGTTTGTTGAAGAACTTTATAAAACCCATAGGCGTTAGATAAACTAATGAAAATGTAAAGTTCGTAAGAAATAATTAACCTTGGTTTTATATTTCTCTTGAGCAATAACAAAAGAAAAACCATTTCATCGCGACATAAATACCGCAACAAAAAGACAGCTTTCAATACAAAAGTGTCATTAAAGTCTCATTAGTGCGTGTAATCAGGCGCTTACTTTGTTGACTTTATTCGATTAAGCTCCAACTTCTGCAGCTAATACTAAGCTGCTCCTACAGCCATGCATAAAGCATGATAAGCCTACAGTGTTCCCATGGCTGGGACAAAGGCCTTCATTCTGCGAGAGGGAGTGGGCCGTAACCGTACTCGGGCCCAGTGCGTGTTGAATTGTTTATGGAGGCCACATGTCTTAGAGTTATCGGTTCTAGGACATGCCGGTTTCCTCGTGAAGTGGAATACACCAGTCATGCAAAATAACAACAAAATATTCAAAGCGTCGCAGAAACACTATCACAACACCAACACAATTAAATTGTACTAGCAGTTACAAAGTTAACTGTACCCGCGGAGTTTGAGACAGAACAAATAACAATACGCTAGGTGTGCGAGCAAGGCAAAAACTAGTTGTTTGTGCGACGCTATACAACTGCGACTAACTGACGGACTAGTTGCGCGCGCTAGGTTTATTGCGCGTCTGGCATGACGAGCGCTAGATGTTACTGTCCTTTAAACTAATTGTTTGTGCGACGTAATACATCTGCAACTAATTGACGGACAAGTTGCCTGCGCTTGGATTATTGCGCGCCCGGCACGACGCCCGTTATACTATGGTCAAAACAAGACCGTCTAAACCCTAATAAATTGCCCCATTTCGCGTTATTGTTTAACTACATATTTATCTTCCACAAGATTAAAGCAACACAAGATAACTACGCTCTATATCAAACTAAAATATAGTTACCAGCGCATTGCAATTTACAATCTATACTAGTTTCATACACAGTTTACGAGATTTCATGAGTAATGGCAGTAATACATTCGTGTGATACTTGCATTCAGAATACTGGATACTCAGAACAACACTCTCGATCGTCTCATCTATCTCGTGTCGTGCTGCACTGCTGTTCGTGTTTATATAATAGTTGGCGCGAGGATAATTTTGTAATATCCGCCGCTTGTCCGCGGCGATGGTGGCTTTAATCTGTTCCTGCTCAACACTCAGCACTCTCAGCTGTCTAGCTTCTATAATATCACAACGTTACTTTGGATATTGATGGTTAGTATTATTAATTTTGAATTTATTTTAAGAACTCCAGATTTCTGATATTGTGTTCTAACTTTATTGAACCACTGTAAGAATGATATATCCTTGCTCTGTAATGCAATAGTACAACTTGTCACAAGTGTTGACTAACACTGCACCTTGTAGAATACAATAATGCATGTGGGTTCAAAAGTTCACATGTATTATCGCATTTTCTTACAAACTCTGTTTGTCAGTCATTTGATTCCATAAATAATGTGCTGTCACCAAACAATCCCAATATTTGTTCAAACGTCAGTCACAACCAATAAAATGCGTGGGTGTGATTCAGTTCGTCGGAGTGGCTTCAATATTTGCGCAATATTTGCGCGCTCACCGGAGGAGTGTTTGTTCAGCGTTATGTTGGCCCATTGCCTTTGATAAGGGGCTTTGGTTTGTCTTTGGGGAGGAGGAAAGTATCCGCGACTGATTAGTTGACGATCTCGGCTAATCGTGTGTACTGCTCGATTGTATGCGTACGTGAGAGTACTGTCGCGTGTTGGAGGGGTTTATGGCTTGTTGATAAGAGTGATTCTAATATATAAGTCAATGGTTTCTCCTCAATAATGCTAAGACGATTACTTCCAAGCAAACAAGATGAGCGGCTTCAATTTAGATAACCGCGCAAGTTACTTTCTGTGTACAGAATGACGCCCTTAATCGTATTTATAGAGCTTATCGACTGAATGATGATTGAGACGATACTCAGAATATTATACAAACAGAAAACATTATTACATTACTTTAATGTACTTAAAAGTGGTTTTTATTAGATGTTTTTTTTTCAAACTGGTTCATTCTTTGTGCGTCTAATGATGTTAAGAGTAGTGAATGAACGACTGAACGTTCTCTGAAAGACGTCGGTCGGTCGCGGCGACCTTCAATGGCGAATGAAAGCAAATAGATATTTTGGGAACCTGCAAAAAGGCTTTAGAATTGGTTTTTAATAAATTATACATATTACTAAGTCTACTCACTTAGTAAATTCTACTAATATTATAAATGCGAAAGTTTGTGAGGATGAATATTTGTTACTCTTACACTCAAATCCATTGACCGGATTTGGATGAACTTTGGCACACAGATAGATTATAACCTGGATTAACACATAGAGTAGTACTCGTGGGACATTACCGAACTCCAGGCGGGCGAAGCCGCGAGCATAAGCTAGTAAAAAAAATAATGTAGTGTGTGTGTGTGTGTAGTGTTTTATTTTAGGCATATACAACAATAATATTATTTTAATATTGTTTAATTATCTATTTAGGTGCATAAATAGTACATGTAGTGCTCTTCTTTAAGTAATGAGGCACTTAGACTTATATTATAATTATATGTAATAGTGTACTCATTGTTGAAGACCCAAATAAAATAAATAAAAATATTTTAAATGCTTTTCAATATCTTTTCAATTTATGAAAATAAATAAAGGATATAAAAAAAAATACTAATATCATAATTAATGGGAGAACTGCCAAGTGACCTGACTCAAGCTGACGCAATATTCTCGATGAGTACACATCGAATTAGTTTATTTTGCTAAAGGGGAACAACAATCAGCTACATTCTGTAACATTACAGACAGAAAACCCTAGATGTTAATATGAGTTATTTCAAAGTAAGTTTATTTCGCGATAAAATTCGTAACACACCATTTTAATGGCATTTAGTCATGAATTACTAAAAAGAGTTCATTTACGTATTTAAAATGCAACAGCAACATTGAACAAAGTTAACAATTTAAATAAGTTACACAAAAAAAAGTTATCTCGCCGTCACCCCGTGGACTGGCATAAGAAACGCTCATTAAAAGTCGCCATTTTAGTTCTCTCGCGACATCCCACACTTCAGCCAAACACCGCGCGATGAAGTACACTCATAATTATTGTCAACTAAATAAACAGTGCCTAGTGAGGGGGCGCACGGCGGGGGCGCGGGGGGCGCGGGGGCGCGTGCGGGACTGCGATTAGCACTGCTAATTAACGTTATTCAATATTTGTTTGCAGCGAAAAGGTTCATTACCTCCCCCCCCCTCGCGTCTCTGTAACCTCCCCCTCTTTCGGCGTCTTGGCGTCGTCCTAAGCAAATAGAGGAATTACGCGCGCGCCACACAAACAAGCGAACAAACAGACAGACAGGATACAGATGAGTTTTTCTTATCGTTCGCGACGACGACACGCGGCGCCGGGAGAGGAGCGAGGGTGTTTGAGTAACTGCTCGGATTTATGATTAGGTAATTGTTCAACATTGACATTCTGATTATTGTTATTTGCGATACAGCTTGCTTTGAGTTGAGACGTTATTTTTGAGAAATCCACGACACGAGACATCCATAACAATTATCTCTTTGGGCGAATTTCACCAATGAAACTGAACACAACCCGCGTATCTAAACTGTTGTCAAGAGCTGTCAGGGGCAATACACTTAGCTATCATGACGCTCCTCATTGGTGAAATCCACTCTTAGCAAAACGGTAGGTAATTTAAGTAATTATTGTTTCTACTTTTAATTTCCTGACAAAATTCCTTACAAAATAAATATTCCTTACAAAAGAGCCCAAGCAAGTGCGTAGGTACACATCACACAGTAGGTACACGCTTGAACTACACAACACGAGTACTTTCCGAGTGAATAGCCTAAGTTATCGAATTCATGAGACTTATATCTGTATTTGTGTTCAGTTTCTTTTACAAGCAAATGTTTTTTGGATAACATATTCACTTACAAGTATTTCTTAATTTCATAAACCTGATCTACTAATCGTTTGTGACATTGTTTAATTCAGAAGAAATTGACTTCTGGGTAAGGAGGTACATACGCGTAAACACACGATACACGTAAACTGCTTGGAAAATGTATCGCAAATTATAAAGTTAGATATTATACATAAACGCTAAAGTTTAGTAATGACTAACATCTACACAGTTTTAGTCGTTCAAACGTCGCTTAACTTTAATTAGAGTTTATGTAAAAGACCGGTGCAAGTAGGGCTAGTCTTGTCATAACGTCAGTCGATGCCACCCATTATAGTCGAGCTCTCCGATTCCCACATCAATACATCATGTAGTTCCGCCACAGACACAACAAATTGGTCAACCGATCGTTTCCGAAGCCCGTTACCTATTATACACAAGTAAGCTCGACATATCGTAGAGCTCGTAGCTCGTAGCACTTTGCTACGCCGTAGATCATCCCAAAGTTCCTTCACCTCTGTGCACCGTGCATGTAGCACTCACAGTTGCAGGCACAGGGGAACTAAGCACGGCACATAAAAACAGTACAATTGGAACAAGTCCAAGTCATAAATAGTAATAACAACGGTCGGCGCATGACGTATAAAATACTCTAAAATATACGACTTCAGTTAGTACAATTACTTGGGAATTTATTTGGACGAAAAATAACGAAAGAGTGTGGTGGACTGCATTTGATTTTGCAGTTTGAATTGCTGCAACTGGGCTATACGTACCTATGTTTGTGTGATTTATCAAATTGATTTATATAATTGTTTTACGTGACATTGTATCCTTCATCACTGCACGCAATTCCTCAGGCTATAATGGACTATACACGGTTCAGTTTGCGACGCAGAGTGACGGATATCGCCAATCAGGTGTCCGCACGGAAGGGCAATCGCGTCTCACTGCACGCATACACACACACGGACCACACGCCAGTCTCACAGATATAGACACTCACACACATACAATGCGTGTTGTGTGTCAATGTTATCACGTTTCAAAGGCCGGACACGTTATGTCATATTCTGCAATGAGTTCAAAATAAACTTTGTAAGCTTACTGTCGGATCGGCAGGATAACAATGCATTATGGCACACTTTGTATTTTCTTATTTGCCGAAATGATTACATACTAAGACACAGTGTAGTCGTTCGACAGTCTGTCCTTCCAGGCTGTCTGTCCGCTACACTGCACTATTCACTTACTAAAAGAAACGTTTTATTTTGTGGTTGATACTAGGTGCTGTAATATATTTTATTGTATTGTGTTTGGGCCGATAGGGAACCCTGTGGTACACCAGAGGGGATGGTTTTAGGGGGATATAAAGCCACTGAGGACCACTGCTTGTGTCCTATTCTGTACATAAGACGAGAACCATCTGTTTAGGTCTCCCCTAATGACCAAGTAGAAAAGCTTCCTTAGCAGAATGTTATGATCGATTCTATCGAAAGCCTTGCTTTCATCGGTGTAGGTAACGTCAACCTGGTCCATTCCATCACGACATAGTATAAAACAAAGTCGCTTTTCGCTGTCTGTCCCTATGTATGCTTAGATCTTTAAAACTACGCAACGGATTTTGATACGGTTTTCAGTAATAGATAGAGTGATTCAAGAGAAAGGTTTTTATATATATATAGCACCCGTGCAAAGCTGGGGCGGGTCGCTAGTAAATTCTAATATCTTGGCTACTCATTAGTGTTTTGACTTTGTAAATGAATACTTCTGAATAGCGACGTGGACGACAGGCTCTTTTTATTTTCAATGTTCAGTACCTAAACTATTGAGTGTTGCAAGTATCCTCGAGTCCGTGAGCTACATTTCTTAATGTTCAGTAGGTGTAGTCCAGGCAGGTGGATACTGTGGACAGACCGCCGACATTCCACATAACTGGCACAGAGCGTCCTTTGACGCAGACACTTTGAGAACGTCAAAGCCGCATGCTTTAAAGACGATACTACTTACATGACTGTGATTACAAAGATTAGTATTGTGTGTGTGTAAATCATTAGAGTTGATATCAGGATCCATCTGAGTCGGCACACAGTTTAATAAAACGATCTGGATAGAAAGCTGAGCGTGTGGCAGTCCTCCGAAATGATGCAGAGAAACTTATCAACTGTTACTACAAAATAAATATATTACAGTATTTACACGGGTGGTTGACGTAAATTAAAAATGAAAATATAAAGTGTGCTGAGACTGAGACCCGAGAAAAAGAAAATCTTACTTACTATTATAAAAGTTTGTGAGGATGGATGTTTGTGTTAAAAACACGTATACATTAAGTTATAATTTATAGTCATATAATAAATTTAAGTATATATAGCAATTGGAGTTTTTCCAGAAAAATTAAAATGAACTCTAATTAAACTTTATTTAAAAAAGATAATAAAAATGACATGAGCTGCTATTGTCCAATAGCGCTTGTACCAGTCAAATCGAAGATTTTCGAGAAAGTGATCCATAATGGTATTAATGATTGTACACTGTTTTAAAGACAAAAGTTTTATAGAATTTCATTTCATATAAAAAAATTCTCATATTATCATTTCATAGAATACTCAATACGCAAAATACTTACTTTGAAAAAAATTAAATCGTAGATATTTGTTACAAATAAAATTTATGTTTCGATATTCATGTCATAGAATAACAAATCAAATATTTTTTATACTCATACTGTAACTAGTATAAAAGTAACTGACAGTTGCAGACCATCATTTTTTAAATTAAATATTCTTACGTTACCATGTATATATATTAGAGGTTATAAAGTTCGTTAGAAAAAATAAAAACCTCTTTTATAAGTTACATAGCAAAAGATACAAATTCAATATATGTTTACCAATCAATAAAACAGCGTTATTAATTATAAGTATATTATGTATGGCACCACGCAAATATTATAACCATTTAAAAAACTCAGTCCTGGAGATAAATGATTTAAACATATTTCAAAACAATTTCAAAACACTGTTACTCAAAAAGCGTATTATTGTGTCACTGAATAATTACTGGATAAACTTTTATAGTGTGTAAATTTGCATGCCTTATGGTAGGATATGGCTAATGGACACTATTGTTTGTTTAAGACCTTTTCTTTGTACCCATGATGATTATCAATGAATAAATGATTATGATTGTTACTCTTTCACACAAAAACAACATAAAGGATTTGGATGAAATTGGATTCACTGATAGTTCACACACAGAGGATAAGATAAGATAAGATAAGATAATTTTTTATTTGTTCAAAACATGAGTATACACACATAGCATGCAAGATGTTAAATCCAATTATGATTTCCGTCATGTTTTGCCTGAACGGCGTACAAATATGAGATGTCGAAGTTACACAGCCTCAATTATTTTTATAATCGTTAATTAAATTGCAGATATAGCAATGAAACAATCCAATTTAGAGCATACTAAAAGCTAAATGGTAGAATAAAATACAATCATAAATAATACTCATTTCAAAAAATAAAAAATAATAATTATACAATCATGTCAATATACAAATACATCTAAAGGAATACATACACATGTCAAAGCAACTGTTAATAAAATGAATGTCAAAATGCAAGTCAAATTAATTTGTCGGTTAAGAATTCGTCAGTGCTGTAATAGATTTTTAATCTATTTCTTAATTGTTCAATAGGTAATTCCCTCCAATGTTTTGGCAACTTATTATAGAGAATTGGCGCCATACAGAATACACTTTTACGCATTAGAGCTTTTCTGGATCTCGGAATACATAACTTACTATTGTCGCGTCTATTTCTAACTACTTTATCTGAATCTAAGGGGAATAGGTGTGGATTCGATTTCACAAACATGATGATCTCTAAAATGTACATTGATGGAAGGGTTAATATTTTATATGTTTTAAATAACGGCTTGCAACTCTCTGTAACATGGAGACCAGACATAGCCCTCAGGCACCTCTTCTGTGTTTTAAATATCATATCTTTATTTGTTGAATTTCCCCAAAAAATTAGTCCATATCTCAAGTTAGAGGACACCAAGCCGTGATAAGCAGTTAGCAGTGCATCAACATTTAAGATGGGGGCCAATTTATACAGGGCATATGTGGCATTACTAATTTTTTTGCTTAATTCTTCCGTATGAGCTTTCCAATCTAATTTGCTGTCAATAGTTACACCAAGAAATTTGGTTATGTTCACCTTATCTATTTTGTTATTACAATAATGGACATTTACATTTGGTATGGATGATCTTTGGGCAAAATGTAGAATATTAGTTTTCTCAAGATTTATCTTAAGATTATTGTTTTCCAGCCACTTTACCATTGATTCTATGGAATTGTTAATATCAGATTCGTATGTGTCTCTGTTTTTTATAGCAATTGTAATAGTACTGTCGTCGGCAAAAAGTGTCATCGGGTGGTCGATGCTTTTGGGTAGGTCATTAATGTACAGTATAAAAAACAGCGGGCCAACGACAGTTCCTTGCGGAACGCCAAATTTAACTACACGTTCTTTGGACTTATACACAATTTCCTTTTTATTACTTTTATTTACTGCTGAGATTTCTGTAAATTGAGTTCTATTGCTTAAATAAGATCTAATGAGGTTTGAGACATTACCTCTAATGCCATATGCTTCTAATTTTTCAATAAGTATGTCGTGCCGGACATAGTCGAAAGCCTGTGTCATGTCACAGAAAATCGTACATACAGGTATATTTAAATCTACTTTTTGCATGACATAATGTAAAAAATCGTATATTGCCAAGTTCAACAGTTCAGTTCAGTTCAGTTGTCCACTAACTCTCTCCAACACACACACACACACACACACCTTTCATAAAAATCACTCAACATACTTTAACTTTTTAATTGTTTTACTTTTATTAATCTAATACAGAGAGTATGTGTGTCTCTTTATTAATAAGCTCACTAATTGCTTGAAAATTTTGTTATTTGCTGTGTAAGCTATCAAATGTGTAACTTTAAACAGGTGGGGACCTGGTGACCTGTAATACAGGTGTTACTACCTACCACAGGCACCAGCGATCCACAACCAAAAATCGTTGGCTACTACTTGTGTGTCAATATTGTTTGTATTTTTTTGGCTTGTGGTGAAAAATAAACACTTTTTATTTATTTATTTTATTTATTTATTGTTTTACCAGTTCTAAACCCTTTCTGTTCATTAGTGAGTATGTTTTCTCTTTCAAGGTACGTATTCAACTGTTTACATAGATACTTCTCAAATATTTTAGAGATTATGCTAATAAGAGATATTGGCCTATAGAATTGCATTAGCTCTTTATTTTCCTTTTTAAATAACGGCTTTATGACAGATACTTTTAAAGCATCGGGAAAAACACCTGTCTCGATGCACAGGTTAATTATATAGCTTAGATGCGGTGCTATTTCTCCCGCTACAGATTTTATAACTTTTGTTGATGTCCTACACTATTTGTATTTTTCAATTGTTTTATAATTTTAAATACTTCGATTGGCAGACAAGGGGCGAGAAAAAAAGAATCTCTTCTTTTTGGTATCAGTGATGCAGCATTTTTACCAGACCCTGCTATAGGGTTAATTTTGTCAATGAAGTAATTATTAAATGCATCTGCAATAGCCTTTGGATCTGTAATGACGTCATTTTTTACACAAATTTTATCAATACAGTTTTTTGGAATGCTGAATTTCGAGTCATTTATAATTTTCCAAGTAGCTTTTGATTTGTTATCTGACGTCTTTATTGCATAGTTATTCTGTGCCTTTTGAGTAAGTTTTACAATTTTTTTAAATATTTTTAAATAGCAAGTTAGTTTTCTTTTATTAATCGGATTTGGTTTTAGTCTATATTGCCATAATAATTGCCTTTTCTTTTTACTACATAGTTTTACACCACGTGAAACCCATTTTGGTTTTTTCATCGTGCTGATTCTAACATTAATTTCAGGAAAGCACAATTTGTAGAATAACGAAAATATGTCAAAAAAGGAATTGTACGCTACATTAGGGTCATCGGTTTTGTAAATGTCAGAGAAAGATAGTTTATCTAAGCAATTTTTAAATATTGTCATATTTTCGTCGTCAGGTTCAGGCAGCCAATTTAAATATTGGCCTGCCAATATTTAATAGTACATTTCTTTTGCACTGGGAATGACATTAGTTGTGCCGTATGGTCCGATAGAGCAAGTTCTAGGACTTCAACCTTACCTGCTTTGCGAAAGTTATGAGCAATATTATCAATACAAGTTTTACTCTTTAAGCGTGTAGGTTGATTTAAGGCTAACTTTAAATTGTAATTCAGTAATTCAGTAATATGCATTCAAATTCCATTGTCTGGACGCTCTTTTTTAAGATGTCGATATTGAAATCCCCTGCTATGACAATATTATGATGGCTTTTCTTCGGAGGATACTTTTTATCCCGGTAGTATGGTCCCGTGGGTCACTGGGTCGATTACCGAACTCCACGCGGGCAAAGCCGCGGGCATAAGCTAGTGTCGGCATAATATAAACACAGGCGCTTGTTCACGCAATATAAACACAGGCGCTTGTTCACGCAATATAAACACAGGCGCTTGTTCACGCAATTTAATTTAGCGCTAAATCAATTCATTTTCATTAATAATAAATTGAGAATAACTAAATTGTGTTTAATAACAAACAGCTTGTAAAGCTTTCAATCAGTGTGTACCCTTATCAATCAGACGTGAATGATTGATAAGGATTACGACTCTTTGTGTCACACGTAAACATACAGAATGTCAGTTGAGTATGTTTAAATGTTATGTTTCATAAACATTAATGTTCTATTTATAAAAATCTTCCTCATTAAATGTTGGTGAAACAATTGAAAATCTATTGTGTAGTTAAGAAGTCCCAAGCGGTCACACAGACAGACACGACACGTGACTTTATTTTATAATATACTATATGAATTTATTCTATAAGGTAGGAACATATTGGCATTATTCTCTCCACTACTCCGATTCCACGAAGTTGCAAGACCTCGCCGTATTTATACGATACCTACATAGGGAGCGCTGAACGAATGCGTGTTCGGTTTCAGCCATTGTGTTTAATGCTCATATTTGAGCAGGTTTAAAAGCACAGCGGCGATAAAGCGAACAATGAGCGCACTCAACATCACATGTATTTCAGACAGAATGTATGTACGGCTAAAATGACTGAAAGTCTTTTGTTATTTCTCTTTATTTGATTCGGTAAAAATCCTTGAATTAACACCACAAAATAGCCAAAAGCTTCGTCGGGTTTTGCTGTAGTGTGTGCATTAATGTAGACTTAAATTCCGCATGTAGTAATAGCTAAAAGAAGAAGAACTAAAGAATTAGGCCTTCATGAAATGTTGTGTTTTTTAATAAAAAGTACCTATCCTATGTTCTCAGGCTACCTGTGGCCGTGAATCACCTATTCATTGTAAGTCTTTGTTTTACCTCAGCTCACAAGATATATGCGACTGCAGCGCCCCGCAGGTCGCACCGTTGCAGTGCCTCAGCAGCTTTGCAGCTTACCCCTGACGAAGAGTAATGCGCGGCGCGATAGTTCTGCAAGAGAGCATCGAGCAGGCGACGCTAAGTACCGCTGAGAGACAGGTTGGCGACGAATTGTACAAGATGTGCCACGTGGGATCATTTATATGCATTAGAAGAAGCTGCACCTTTAAGATTTTTGCACTCCTTACAGCAAGTACATAAGCAGAAACAACAAGAAAGCTAGTTCAAACAAAGAAATACCGTTATGCATTTCGATTGCGATATGCAATACGGAGTATTGTCATCCAGTGTCAATTTGATTCTAGTCATTTATACCATAAAAAACTGCCGTAACCGTAAATGTCTTAACGTATTCGTCTAACGTGTAGTAATAAATACAAGCAAACAAAGTTAAATCAGTGTGTTGCGAGTACTGTGCGTGCACGCTGTCCGCAGCCCGCACCGATCGTAAAGCGCGCCATAAACGCAGCGTCTGAACAAGCACGCCTCTCTGGGGAGCGCGCGATGAATGCCAAGATTTAACGTTATTTAAGAGTTCTTGCGTGTTTACTACATCTCAACTGTTCCCCACTTTTATTCGAATTTAAGTGAGAAAAACAATTGTGCCGTCAATAGATAACAAGTAACTGACGTCACGATAGATGTTACGTATTATTAACCATCCGCAGTGAAGTCGTAAAATGTAGTTTAAAATAAAAATTAAAATAAAAACAACATCCTGTGAATCAAAAATTTTAATTTTGAAACAGATTTTTATTATTAAATTCTTTTCTAATTAAATATACCTACGTGTGTTTTGGGTCTGCTCACGCAAAGATAAAACATAATTTCATTAAAAGTTAAATAGTAATTATCAACCGAAAGCAGTGCATTAGTTGAAACAATGCTAATAGTATTAGTTGTCGTATCCTTTGTAGTAACAAAGTAATTGTTCAATAAAAACATACTTATTATTGTTTGACCGGTGTCGCCCGCACCGACACATCGACATCGCACCCGCGCGGCACACGCTAGGCAAACCTATCTACTTTCAAATTGAACCAATAATTGAATCTCTATAACAAACGGAGGTAATACCTTATAAATTACAGTGATAACCTTCAGACGAAAGGTCACGCTTATTTTCTAATCAAGCGACTTTAAACCCCTCAATGGGCCGACAACGACCCGATAGCACCCCAGCGACCCATGCAGTAATTAATCATTCGCCATTAATGCAATAAAAAACTCATTTCAACCCTTAACTGCAAGGCTTTAATTCGAAACAGATGGGAGAAAGGAAGGCCGCGGCCGCAATCCCGGGGGGATACCGGGACGATCCCGGGGCGCGGGATTACTGCGGGAGCGCGTTATTTATGGATCCTTGTAGCGCACATCGACAATATTGTAGTATCAGTGAGTGCTTAACTGAACATTATTACAAGCACCGACAACAGACGGCTGGATATAGATAGTAATTTTCCTCTAAGAAACTCTTGATGTTACAATCTTAGAGAATATTTCTCAAAAAATTAATATCACAATCCTCTTAGCTCGAGTGACTACTTTATCGGATTTGATATTAAGTATTTATTAAATGACAATATTTGAACAGTTTGCTACCTACGGTTAGAATATAAAATTGGTCAAATAAAGTAATATAACAAATGCCACGTTTCAACTGAAAATCGAACCGAAGGAAGTGGGTCGGTATCGGCGAGACCCGCATTGTAACTCGTGACCGGCACCTTCCCCTGTTCTAATCCGCGACACACTTAGCTGTGAAACAAAACGAGAGTTAAGAGTTCACCAACTCGCGCCGTTAATGAAACAAAACTAAAACGCGGCCCCAACGATGTAACCTAGCAGAGGGCGCGGGGAGCCCACGGCGCGAGGGGGGGGGGTGTAAGTGCAAAATCACTGGAAATGCATCTGTACGCGATGCAATAGAGATTTTTCCCGCGAATACAGCGGATTATACCCGCTGAGATATATAGAAGACGTTCGAAAGAAACTCCCAAACAGACTAAAACAACGATATAATCAATCAAATTGAGACCCTATGTAGATAAACATAAAGTGCAAAATTGGTATGCTGGCAAGGTGACATCAGAAGAAAAGTATGAAAACAAAGCTTAGATCGAGCTCGAGGGCACTTAAACGCTGCTAGTTCGGCGAGTGAATTATTCGCGATGGCAAATGCTTTGTTCGCTTAATGCCTGCTGCTCGCACCTCCTGCACTCAATAATACACGCTCGCAGCCGCAGCCGCGAGCCGTGCTGCTATATCGGAGACAACACGATGCGATGACGTCGTACTGTACCTGGACCACAATGTACCATTTCTTTCACTTCTCTCAATGGAAAATTAATAGCGTTAAATTAATAAAAGCTTAATTAAAAACCGCATTTGTAAACAGAAATCCGAACTGCCCACAAAAAGCCTAAAAGTGAAAAGCTCCACAATACGAAACAATTACTTGACATTGACATGCAAAGACTTCGTCCCCCCCCCCCCCCTCAATACCCTGCCTCCAATATCTCAATCTGATTTCCAATCAATCGCAGGTATCTCTCCTGCGCAACAATTATAAAACAATTAATTTCTTAATAGCCCCTTGGGAACAAACGTAATCCCCTTTTTTTAAGAGCTTCCCACAACGAGGAGCAAAGGTACAGAGGTACAGAGGTACCGGCCGCCGCGCGCCGCCGGCCGCGAATCAATTAATTCTTTGATTACCCGCGTTTTTCCAATCTTTCGTTCTCCCCCCGCGGCCGTCGCCTCTCTCCCACAGATCTCCTGTTTTACATCACAATGAACATTTTAATCGGCCCATTAAAACGAATGGTAGTAGGAAGGATGGTATTTCAACAAAAACTGGCGCTCGCCGTAACTGATAGTTACCTGGTTACGATCCCTATCAGGCGAGCGCTCGCACGGTAGGGCTTGTGCTACTATCTGTTACTTGGGACGATGAGAAGAGGGCGTGGGAGGGGTAATGACTTTCTTGTAGTCCCTCGTCTACAAGCCCGTGACCGCTTGATTGCAATCATGTTCTCTGACTAATTGGTGACGTAAAGACGGAACCCCAGCGAGGACCGCGCGTTACTTAGTTATCTAACAAAAAGGTGAAGTGAGACCCTTCACTTATTCCTTTAGTGCTGTTAATGTATCCTGAGGGCTTTGACCCCGGCGACATGACGAGTCCTTTGTTCTATCGACGTGCGAGCTGACGATAACTCGCCATTACTCACTGTCTCCAGCCGTACTCACTACAATCATGTTTTTCGGGATCAAACTCATGTGAAAGCTCAGACAGTTGAACACGAATATTCTTGGAGAAAATTCTCAAGGCAGATATTATTTTGAAAAATGTCTTAGAAATACAAGACTAAATCACTGACCAGGCTACAACGCAAAAATTTTATAAAACTAAATATACTAATAATAGTTTTTCATTGCAATAGCTAATACACATAAGTAGTTCTTTTTTTAATGATAAATAAGTTGAAAACTTGTTTAGTACTATGGTAATTGCTTGTTATTTTAACACACACAGTACATCCCCAGATATCACAAACCATGCCTGAAGTAAGAAAGCAGCGCACAGTTCCTACCCACTGTATAGACGGACTGTGCATCACTTGTAAGTGAAGGTCATTGCCGATGTCATCACCGCGGCACGTGACTAGCGGCACGCGGAGATTGCTCCGCATACAGAGTAGTCATAACACCAGCTATGCACTGAGCAATGCGTACAAACAGTATATGAATGATACCAGGCTATGCAAGCATGGAAAAATGTGCACGAGGAGTACGAATAAGAGTAGCTATGTGGGATGTGACGTCCGCGGAATTTATAGTTTTCATGTGGAAATATGAATAAATTTTACGTGAAGTGCTTTCTGTGGAGTCACAAGACTGCTACAATCATAATAGCATATAGCTGCGCATAAAAATGACCTCTACTACGATCGTCTAAGAAGACGTTATCATTATAGGTAAAAAATATTGTTTTCAGAGATCGTACTAAGCGTCAGGTATTAACGACAGCGTTAGCTAGATGTAAGCAAACAAACAGAACTACTTTAAATCAAAACCCAGAACGCAACATTGTGTGGTAATCTCATTACCCAGTGTTTGTGTTCAGCTGTTGTGTTATGATTCAGTTTTATACCGCGCTCGTAAACCAGCCGCGACGTTCTCGCCATCCGACAACTACGCAGGACGGAACCCTTTCCTACCCCGTCCTACCCTTCCCGAACTGAACTCGTAAAGTCTGCTGCTGTAGGTAAGATTCCCATATTTATAACCTTCATAAGCTTAGAACATAATATACGTATGTACGTACAAATGTACAGCGATATATTTTTTACTATTCCGTTTGACTGTTTCTATGTTGGAGTATAAAACGAATGTTTCCGAAACAGTAGACACAGTACGTCTACTGTTTCGGAAACATTCGTGCAAATAGAAGCCGAGCAAAATGTTGAATTTGTTTTCTTTGTGAGGCAGGCTGCTGCGCGTCCAACGTCAGGCCATTAGAAATCTTTATGTACTCGTAATCACTGTTAAAAATACTAAATTATCCTGGCTCTTTCCACATTTTTAAAAGTGTTAACTATGGGTTTCTAAAAATAGAAGTAAACAAATGCAGTGTCCTCACATTTTAGCTCTATGAATACAGTACGATGAATTACGTGTCTGTTACGAAAATATTAAACCTATCTATCCACTCGCACCGTCCGGGAGGACGTGAGTTTCGCGATCCTTACAAAATACGCAAAAAAATGCCATAAACCGTTTTACGACGGTATGTTCGGTAAAACACGCATCGTCCGCACTTTACACGAGTTTCTACACGAGTTATCGTGGAAATGTGGAGCTATACAGTATCCACAAATATAGAAATCAATTAGAATGAGCCACGTGACGTAAGTGCCGGTAGCTCGCTCCTCTCGACAGCTTTGTCTTGCAATCACGTTGTTATGTAAGACGGTAACGACGGCATCGATTGATTTTGAGTGCGTTAGTTTTATATATAAGTAGCATTGTGTTAGAGCTATGGCTTTCTGAATCATACACGTGTAGAATTAAAGATTTAAGGTGATACATTATTCAGAATATTACGTATTACTCTTACGTTTAGATTAATTTAAGTATTTGAGTAGTGACTTATTGCATTAGACTCACAACTTTGTCACAAAAACTGCATTTCCTTAATATAAATCTAACTTAGTTTGGAAGTCAGAAGTTTCACAAACTTGTACAATTTTAATATGCCAATTTTATTTTTAAACTATTGTCGCGTCATCACCTTCATCAATTAATTTAATCTATATAATACAAGCAGGTAACTGTCCGACGTGATATCATTATTAACTTTACTATAAACCAATAAATTACGAATATAATTTAAGTACTGCTCGTGATGGCCGCACACCAATTTTACCTTTAATATTTCAGCGCAGGCATTTTGATTAAATTTACCAAGAGGGAAATAATTTGGGGGATATAAAGGATAGTCGATAAAGCAGGCCCAGGTACTCCTGCACCTGTGGGGTGGCAGGTGTCGAGCCGTAGCAAGGCTTTGTGTGACCGCTGCAGGTGTTGTGGCGGATACAGTTTGTGACTTAAAACGTGCAAAATATCATCAAAAAGTAAATTTAACTAAAGGTATACCTAAAACGGGTCTGACTCTAGAAATAATTATAAGAAAATTGCTAAATGAAAACAAACTATTAACTACCCGGAAAACATAATACTCATCTTAACGTTTAACGTTTTGAGATCAAACAATGTTAGTAATTATCACGCTTTATTAAAGTTAAATATTTAAAAAGCTATCACGAAGTTATTCAAGACATCCAGCGATGTTTCCAGAATAATGAATTAATCCAAAACTAGATAATGAAGGCCTCTAAAAGTAATTATGTCCTAGTAATAATTTATTGCGATGGAATTTTCTAATTATCTAACCAACTTTCAGTTACATTACAATTCTATACAAAGTATTTGATTTAAAATAGAATTAAAGTTAGTAAATTACTATGCGATCTATAATTAAAATAGTATCATTGTTTCTAATTAATAGTTTAAGTCGTGTTAATCCCGAAAACTGTCGATGTTTGAACTCACAGTAATAATACGCTAGCCGGGCCCCGCGTGAACGAGCGGACCAATGAACTATCTCCGCTGATCCAATTACTTGAATACAATGTTAAACGATACAGTACACAATGTGATCATCCTTTATAATAGTGAAGATTTAAGTCTCGAGTAACATTTTGATTTTGTATCGAAAGTGCTTTTGTTTTCGCATTTAAATAGAACACAATATAATATTACTAACGTAAAAAACATTGCAGTCTTTGAGTAACATGATAAGAAATGTAGCTCGTTCATATTTGTATAAGTGGACGAACTTGAACATAAAGTGATAAAACTAACATTTGTTTGTAGATAGCGTGGAGAAGAGCGCATCGCAACAAGTTAGCGCGGGTCGGACAAGTTGCTAAACGACAAAATAGCGGCTATTTTAACAGTTAAATTGAGAAGCAAACAAGTTACAAGTTGTTCGCGAGGCTCCAAGCGTTTCATCTTGTTATGCTCTAATGTCGACGACGTTCGGCGCATTTTTACACAAACTGCCGCGAGACAAGTTGACGCGAATCTTGTGCTTCACAATAAGGAAACACATGCTCATGTACTAAAAATAAACAACTAAAACTCACCGCTATAACGCTTCTTCTTAAAGTTCCTGCAATAAAGAAACATTTTATGACATTTTTATTTTTACTGAATTTTCGCGGCTTTATTCACGCAACAACCTAGCGTTAAATAATAACGTAAAGTACCTATCTGGACTCCACCGACACATCACATCACGAAATATCCGCATTATCGTATCTTTGTTTGGTAAATCTCATATGCATTCCATACTTAACATTCAGTAGTGATTTACTTGCGTAATATATGCGAGGTGGTCCCTCCCTGCCAATACTTCATACATAAAAAGCTTAATACCGTCGTAAAATGTCCATATCAGGTATATTGGCCCTCCGTATCAATACCCTTGATACATGGAGCCCGCTCGACTGGCTCGACAGGTACGCTCAGCCGCGTATAATATGAGCCGAGTTATATGACGTCTCATTATTTTTTCGACAAAAGAGGTCGGCCGGTCGGCTCTTTCCATAAAATTAAAATAAATATCTCCTGTATAAAATCAACTGACTGCTACAATCATCTGCCCGTTTTGAGTACCTTCTTTTACATTTTAATAAGGCTTAAAATATGTACTATTTGTTTAGGTATCATTAACTTTTGATTCGTATTCATAAAATAATACGAGAAATTAGAATGAGTTTCTACATTACATAAAAGCATGACTATCCCGGCGGGACATGTGTACAGGTATCTCGACTGTGCTCACAATAATTACACTAAGTATGTCCCCGAGGTGTCGGCGAAGTCTTGAACTTGACAAGAGAAATGTATCGAGTGTAGTCGCTATCGCTGTAATGTAATATTTCATTATGTTCTGCTATAAAATTCGACTAATTATTGCTATCAAACAAGAGCCCCCTTGTGATTATTTTACACAAATCATAGTTTTAGTAATCCGTTGGCTTTGTGCCGATGATTTGATTGTTAGCTAGTGATGGCTCCCGGCTCGGTCCGGCACTAATTGGGAGATGAGAAGGAGCCGAATCTCACATGTCTGAGTACGGTCCTACGAGTACCTCTGTGTCGAGGTGATGTAGGTACAGCGGGCACAGGCTGGACGGCCTGATTGTTACACGTGAACATGTACGTAAATAATTAGCATATTATTTAATTACTCCAATTACTCTAATGGATGTCCCAGAGAGTGGTTCACAGTATTGTCAGTCATACATAAAGCATTTCATATTCAATAGTGTATCTAAGCAATTGAATTAATTGAATTTTATAATTTATAGCGATGCATTAGAATTTGATTTTAATTTGTAAGTTAGTAACAAATCTTTGCTCGGTACGAAGTGACAGACGTTTGTTTAGTAATATTTGGTTCGCACTTCTATTGGGAATACAATCTACATTTATTCTAAGAATCATACAACACATTGATACGTTCTATTATGTTACAAAGATAGGAAATTGATGGAATGAATACGTTTATGAGAACGCGATGATATTTGCTGGCTTGTTCGTGGAACTAATATTCACATCTCTTTATAGAAATACTGCGTACACTCTCGATGACAAACATTAAACTGTACATAGACTGTCAACTAACCGTAGCACTGAAAATATCTATTCGAAATAAATTATGGTTAGGACAGGAGGATGCTGACAACAGGGGCTAGGTTGCAACAGTAACGTAAGAGATGTTGTTGGTTACCAACTCGCACGGGACCCACCTTCTCACAGCGAGGCGGTTCGGTAAACGTATTCGCCGATTTTAAAAAACGTGTTTTAAATTTGGCTAATCTTCCGCAATCATGTGTCTTAACACCAACTTTCTACGTATCTCCGCAACGTCCGCTAGATGGCGCTGACACCCCCCGCGGCGCTGAGTTATCGCTCAATTACTTCGCTGCCAGTTCCCTACCCACCCCGCAGGCACAGCGAGCGTGAACACGCGAGGGTTTGCGATAAATCTGATGGAAACCTTTTATGAAACGTAATCTATTACAATGTCTTACAGGAGGGAGGCACGCACTGTGTTTACAGGTACAAGACGTACAAACAATAGTTTACTCAGTGCGGAATCTAAAAGAATTCTTATAGTCTGCTCATAAAACTTCAGCTCACTGTCATTATTGCGTTACTTTTTCCAATTCGTCTCGGGACGAACGTCCGCATTAAGGCCCGGTGACACCGGTACAGACACAATGCGGATTCAGTTACGGATACCGAACCTGAAAGATACTTTATTGAAGTATCAGTTACCGTTCTGCAATTAGTCCATACCGGATTGGGTTACCGATTCTTTTCAATGGTTAGTTTTATGGGTCACATTAAACCCGCAGAATTACTGATGTAGTTATAAAGTACATTCACAGTGTTCTCAAGCGGTGCTGCATAAGCCAGGAACCAGGAGCGTGCGGCGTCAATTATTCACAGATTACCGCCAGCTCTTTAACTAGTTATACTCGCACTAGTTCATACCCGCGGCGGTGCCTGCGTCTGTGAGGTAGTGCCGGAACTACGTTCTGTTTAAGTAGTTAACTAAAATATTCAAACAAGTTTTAGAGAATTTTCCTATAAATCTTTGGTATGTAACTGGATAAGGTATGGTAGGTATGTAAGGAAAAACTATGCGTAACTAACTATCTCTGTTCAGAGGACACTAAAACTGTTTTTCTCCTTTTGAACACTGCAGCAGTCGGGTAAAAAGGTTATACTTTTTCAGGACAAGGGTGTCCATTGTGAGCGCTACACAAGCGAGTAGATTTGCATTTTATCTCATTTGATTTATGGCTAGGTTAAAAAAGCAATAAGGGGTTAGTTCAATGCAATAAGGGTAGACCTTGTCGATTGACTAGCCCCATGAGGGTTTAATCAGCTCTGTATAGGTTATCTGATAGTATGTTATCAAATGGATGCATCGTTTGTAAATAATACCTAACAAATAATAATAATATCTCCGAAACAATTCATTCATTCATCCCTCTAGCAACTACGGTACGTCGTTACGCTACGTTTGCTCTCATAGGCGAGAAACAACATAAACACATGACGTCATCACCGTGACATCAACCTAATCATGTCACCAACGATCCGTTGAACGAAACAGATTATAATAAACGAAATAATTTAAACCCAAGTGAGGGTAGGCAGAGCCAGTGATAGTTTTAATATAAAGCGGCTTAGGACTTCGCCGCATGAATATTTAACAAATGTGACCCTTCGCCCTTGCTTTAATGAAAACATGCTCCCATAATAGATATTTTAGGATTATTTTATTTTCATAGTTCGGGGCGTGGTGTCCGGCGCTTAAATAAACTAACGTGACGGTTAGTAGCTGTGTAATGTGTGTGTAGTTGTTGAGAGTAGGGTGTGTTACACTTATTTCAAATCCTTTCATACACATGTCACACAGATAAAAACAGTTACGAAAGAATAGTTGCGTAGCGGCTCTGCTACAGCGTAGCAAGCGTAGCGATGTCATCAGCTACGCCGTAGCAAAACGCTACGCTACATGACCGCTTAGCTTTGCAAGCAACAGCAAACTTTTGGAGATTATTGTTGGGCCTCCCAGTACCCCGGTACCTGTCGTCCAAATGTTTCGTTTATGACTTTGCTCCGTGTGTGACCCGGCAGAGTTTGACCACAAGTTGAATGTTAGAAGATGGTTTTGTGAAGTAATTAACTCTGTGACCTCTTATCGTAAAAAAATAAGGTCTTTAGATTATAAAAGGCCACTAAACTAAATGTGGTGATCGGATACTTTTTCTTAAAACATAAACAATTTGGGCTGGTTGCGTGATGTTATTTTATTTTTGAAAGACCAATGTGTGGACTTTTCAATTCAGTTACTTTATTTAAAAACGCAATGTATCGTTTAACACCAGCAGCTTAATAAACCACTATATCACACGTCTTCAAAGCGCACCTAATTAGAAAGAGCTTATAAAGTATCGGAGTACTACAGCTACACCCGAGTGTCACTACTAAAAGATTACACTTCGAGCTTTCGGCAAAAAGCCCAGCCAGAAGTAAAGCTGCCCCCACACGGCAGTGAGGTTTATAAAGTCAACTGTCCACTGATAAGCAGGATTCGTAGAGGTATGCCAAGTTAGCTACGCGGTATATTAGTTTGCCTGTGGACGACCCCTTCTATATGTTCATACATGGCGAAGCTATGTTCACTTGACTTAATTTCCTTTGTCTCCTGGATGCCGCAGAGGACGTTTACAGAAGCCGCCAAAGTAGTCTGCGAAAGGCTTCAAACTTCATCGCACTCCATTCCGACGCTGCTGCATTTTGCCAATACGGTGCGACGCCACGGTTGTTACAAAGGCCACGTTTCCTATTCCCTTGAGAATTCCAATTCGTCTCGCGATGCACACGCGTGTAACTTAGCAGTGGAATGCTGTGGATCTGCACCTTAAAGCTGGACTTGCGCGGTTCGCCTACAAATTTGAGCTTGCGGCCGATAAATCGTTCGCTCACCTAAAGGCATTCCACTTAGATTGCAGGCGCCGGAATGTTGCCTAATTGTTGTCCTCTCCCTGCGGCCCCCACCCTGCCTCCCCTGAGGTGGCGCATCACCTCACCCCCTCCCGGTGCCCGGTGCATAGGTGTTGGAGGGGTCGAAGTGTTACTGTGAATAATGCTGCCGTCTAATAAATCAACTGTTTGAAATCACAAGAAATACTACAGACATTTTTTTTATTTAAAAGAAAGCCTTTTTTCATTTATTGTTAACTTTATACCACACACAAATGCTTTTGGTATTATCAAGTTTCACAAAGATCATAAGTTTCTCAGAATAATCTCACGGGCATCTGAAAACAAATACAAAACAAAATTATGACCCATAAGATAAAGAACAAGAGATTATGATACAACATATCTTAGTGGATGGCGGAGGCTGGCATCAGCTCGCTGCTTAATAACTCTAATTTGTCGGCATTAATCTACGCCGGCATTAATCACTGACTCTCACTGAGACTCACTGAGTCATTGGGCGAAGCTCCTTACAAGCAAAGTCATCGGCAGAGTAAACGTATACTATTGAACACAAATGTATCTAAAAAGGTTTCTGGTCAAAAAAAGGAGTAGCATGCTACTTCCAGCTACGCATGTTACCATTTACGAGACTGTCTATCAGTTCACTCTGTGTCCAACCTCGAATCACTAGGCTACCTACAATATCTTGGTTTGGCAGGAAATTCAGATACAAATCCTGGCTTTAGCTAACGTTACTATTGAGAAGCATGCTGCGATCGGCTATAAAGGCACGTTATCGTATAAACTTGGTTAAACGATCTATTTAAGTTATTCATTTCTGAAAGAACTTAACTGGTGGCAACAAGATCCCCTATAGGTACAACACATAGACCCAGTAGTCTATCAAAGTAGTCCGAACAGTGTTTACCGCGAGGTGGCGCCACTGTCGGTGTTCTCAACTGCTCACACCGGAACGTGGACGCTCCGTGACTTGCTTGCTCAACGTGCTCTACTCTGCGAGCTCTTATCTATGGGGTAACTGTTACCCGTCACCAATGGCGGAGAAAAATCTATCCATATAATGACTCTTTACTAGGAAATTTACTTTAAAACTAGAGTATAGTATAATATCATTGGGAGGACTTGGAAAGATTCCGAAGTACTTAACTTACAAGGAGGCAAAAGCACTGCCGACTCGAATTAGGTGTTTCAACTCAACGAATTAAACGAACGAGTCAGTGCGGGTTTTATGGGGTGCGTTGTCAGAATTCCTCCTCGTGTGCCCGATGGCTGCCGGTCCCTTTCGATACGTCGGGAGGGAATAGCAGCTGCCGGGCCGGTGCACCCTGGGCGTGGGCAGTATCCTTCCCCGAGGAATGGGAAGAGATTCTTATTCCTTGGGGAATGTTACTGTCTATGGCTAATATTCTGACATGGGAGGGGTCCTTTTGTGGACCAAGGGGGCGTTGCTCCGCGTGACCCTCTGAAAAGCAGAGGGCACAGCGGAGGAGCAAGGGCGGGCTCGGTGTGCACTTACCATGCCGCCGAGCAGACAGTGAAGGACGCAGTCATTCACTGTCCCCGTCGATATCGTAATCCCACCGTCGAAGTGTCGTGGATCACGTCTCGCGGCTTCGATTGGGACCGAGGGTCTTGGCTTAACCGCCCGGACCGCGAGGTAGAAAACCTCTATAAAAAGTTACCCCGAATCTCAAGCGGCGGCGCACCGCGAGGAGATGTATGGCTGACGGGTTCCTATGGAAAATCAGTCACTAGTGCGAACCACTGCCGGGCCTGGCTATGGCTTATCTGGGTACAGGGGGCACTGCCCAGATGGACTTTTTATTTCCCCCATACTCGTGGGAACAGTATGGAAAAACCAACAACCCAATCTACGGCCGGTAACGGCGAAGGGAGGAAGGAGAAGGATGCGGGGTCGGAGTCCGGCGCCGCATCCAGCGATGTGAGCGCGGGAGGCTCAGAGAGCTCCCGGCGCGGCAGGCCCGGGACTGCTGCTGCGGTGAACGGGAAGTTCTTCCGCAAGCGGTCCTGGCCGGAGGGCGACCGAGGGTCGTCATCGGAAGGAGAGCTGGCCTCGGCTCGCAAGATCCCCACCAGTAAGCGAGGAGGGATCCGCGGCAAGGGGAGAGGCCTCTCTGCCACCGAGAGGTCGGCGCGGCTTGCCGAGGAGGGGCGTCACCCGGGGGTGGCCGGTCGCGGGGTGGCCCGTACGGGCTCCTCTGGCGACGAGGCGGGTGCAGACGGCGGCTCCGAGGCGGAGCGTAAGGCCGGTTTCGCGAAGGAGGTTGAGGCGGCGCTGAGGGCTGTCTCATATAAACAGAAGCCCTCCACCAGGCATAAGGCCATGCCTGCAGCGATCGCCTCCATCATGGCGTCAGCGGAGGCCAGATATGGGGGCCCGTCAGACGAAGTGGCCAAACTGCGGGCGGAGGTCGCTCGCCTGACGGCTGCCACGGAGCTTCTCCAAGAGGAGAACAGGAAGCTCCGAGCAGACTTGGCCGGTCTGCGCGAGGCCGGCTCCCGCAAGGCGCCCCAAAATGGGAGCCAGCAGCTACCAAGCCAGCCCGTGCCCGTGCCGGTTGAGAACCAGGTCCTGAACCTGGTTCGGCAGGAGCTGGCTGCCTTCCAGGCGCGGTTCTCCGTACTGGAGGGCATTGTCCTGCGCCCCCCCCTGGCGGCAAACAGGGCGTCCGCGGGCCCTAGGGTGGCCACATATGCGGCTGCTGCGGCCTCCACACCGGGGCCGTCTAGCCGGCTCTCCGGCAGGGTTGCGTCGTCCCCTGAAGGGCCGGCTCCGGCGATACCGGCTCCGGCCAAGAAAGCGGCGGCCCTGAGGCAGGGCAAGGCGGCGGCCCAAAAGAAGGGCAAGGCGGCGACTGTACCAGCGCCAGCCGCGAGGCAGCCGCCACCGCCGCCCCCCCTGCCCCCTAAGCCTTCCGCGGCCGAGACCGGGTGGCAGGTGGCTGGACAAAGGCAAAGGGAGCGGAAGGCAGCCAAAAAGGCCAGAAAGCGGGAGCGGAAGCGCCAACAAAAGGAGCGGAGCGTCGCGGCTAGGCTCAGCGCCCCGAAGACCGCAGCTGTAGTGATTACACTACAGCCGGACGCGGAAAAGAGGGGCGTGAGATACCGCGACGTGCTCGCTAAGGCGAGGGCGACGGTGGATCTCGGGGAGCTCGGGATCACCGGGGGCCTCCGCCTCAGGGTCACCGCGACAGGGGCTCGAGTGCTGGAGATCCCTGGCGAAACCCGTGGCTCGTCCGCTGACGCTCTTGCTGAAAAGCTTAGAGCGTCCCTAAATGCGGACGAGGCCCGAGTGTCCAGGCCCGTCAAATGCGCAGACCTGCGCATCCTGGGTCTGGACGACTCGGTGACCGAGGAGGAGGTGGTGGCCGCCGTCACCAGGACCGGTGGGTGCCCTGCTGAGCAGGTCAAGACAGGCACCTTACGTCCGGACCTGTCGGGCATGCGAACCGTTACGGTAAGCTGCCCTGTGACGGCGGCGAAAGCCATTATGGAGGGCCGAAGGCTCTTGGTTGGCTGGGTTTCGGCGCGGGTTAAGCTGCTGGAACCCAGACCTCTGAGGTGCTTCCGCTGCCATGTGGGGCACCACGTGTCGGTCCGGTGCACCTCGGAGGTGGACCGCAGTGGCCTATGCTTCCGTTGCGGCCAGCCCGGTCACATGGCCGCGGCTTGCTCCGCCGCGCCGCACTGCGCTGCATGTGCGGCAACCGGCAAGCCGGCCGATCACCGGGCAGGGAGCAAGGCCTGCGGTACACCTGCCAAGGCCAAGGCCAGGGGCAACGGAAGGCCCTCCACCACCACCACCAAAACCCCCACCGTCGCCACCACCGCAGCCGTCGCCGCCGCGGCCGCCACTGCTGCAACTTCTGCAGCGCGGCCCTCGCAGGGGGCCCGGGAGGGGGCTGAAATGGAGTGCCAATAACGGCCCCATTACGCCTTCTCCAGGCGAACATCAACCACTGCGCCTGCGCTCAAGATCTGCTGATCCAGAGCATGGCGCAGTGGTCGATTAACATCGCCGTGGTCTCTGAGCCGTACTTTGTCCCGCCCAGGGATGACTGGGTGGAGGACCTTAGCGGCTCAGTGACCATAATTGCGTCGGCCGCCGCCGGTACCCCGACCCTTGAGAGTGTCAGGAAGGGTCAGGGGTGCGTAGCAGCACGGTTCGGGGAGATCGTTGTGGTGGGAGTCTACTTCTCCCCGAACCGAACTCTCGCCGAGTTCCACAACTCCCTCAGGGAGTTGAGTGTCGTCATCGGGAGCCATTCTCTCCCCGTGCTGGTGCTCGGGGACTTCAATGCCAAGAACTTGGCTTGGGGTTCTCGTTACACGGATGTGCGGGGTAGGATGGTGGAGGACTGGGCTCTGGAGACAGGCCTGGTCGTCCTAAATCGGGGTTCTGTCCCCACGTGCGTGCGGATGCGGGGCGAGTCGGTGGTGGACATATCGTTCGCTAGCCCCGCTCTGTCGCCGCGTGTCGTTGACTGGCGCGTCATGGAGGGGGTGGAGACCTATTCCGACCACCGGTACATCCGGTTCGACGTCTCCACCCAGACCTCAAGCGCGCCGGTCCTACAGGCCCCGAGTGGTCCGCGATGGGCGCTGAAGCAGCTGGACCGGGAGCTCCTCCTGGAAGCCTCGATCGTGCAGGCCTGGATGTCATCACCGGCCAGGCCTGCCGACATCAACAACGAGGCGGGTTGGTTCCAGGAGGCCATGTCCGAGATTTGCGACGTGGCAATGCCCCGAGTTCGGCCAGGAAGCGCCCGACGTCAGGTGTACTGGTGGTCGCGGGAGCTGACGTCTCTACGTGAGGCGTGCGTTGCCGCGCGGCACCGGTACGCCAGGCATCGCAGGCTCCGCATCCGCCCTCCGGATGCGGCAGCCATTGAGGCGGAGCTTTACGAGGGGTACAGAGCGGCGAAGACCGCCCTCCAAGAGGCTGTCCGGCGGGCCAAGAACCTGGCCCGCGAGGAGATGCTGGAGTCTCTGAACGGAGATCCGTGGGGGCGCCCTTACAAGATGGTGCGGGACAAACTCCGCACCCGGGCCCCCCCGCTGACGCAGAGTCTCCGGCCTGAGCTCGTGGAGGACGTGGTGAGCGCTCTGTTCCCTTCGCGAGGGAGGCATCCTCCCCCGCCTATGGCTCCGCCGCCGCTTGCGGTGCCGGAAGCGGACCACACCGATGACGACGTTCCGGAGGTGACTGGGGTAGACCTGAGAGTGGCGGTACGCAGGCTGAAGGCCAGAAATACCGCCCCGGGACCCGATGGCTTGCCTGGCAAAGCCTGGGTCCTGGCCTGTGAGGCTCTCGGGCCCCGACTGGAAGGGCTCCTAAGCGCATGCTTGGAGAGAGGCCAGTTCCCGCTTCGTTGGAAGACGGGGAAGCTGGTCCTCATCCGGAAGCCAGGGCGCCCTGCGGACTCTCCGTCCGCATACCGGCCCATCGTGTTGCTCGACGAGGTGGGCAAGCTCTTTGAAAGAGTTATTGCTAACCGCCTCGCCGGGCACCTCGCGGGAATGGGGCCGGATCTTGCGGAACACCAGTTTGGTTTCCGCAAGGGGCGCTCGACGGTGGACGCCATCATGCGCGTGAGAGCCCTCACGACGGGGGACGCGGTTTCCCGGGGCGGGGTCGTCTTGGCGGTGTCTCTTGACATCGCCAACGCCTTCAACTCCATGCCCTGGAGCTGCATTGGGGAAGCACTCCGGTATCACCGGGTGCCAACCTACCTTCGTCGTGTGGTCGGGGATTATCTGACGGATAGGGCCGTCACGTACCCCGGTCGGAGCGGAGAATGGAACCGGCGAGAGATGTCGTGCGGTGTTCCACAGGGATCGGTTCTGGGGCCGGCCTTGTGGAACATCGGTTACGACTGGGTGCTGCGCGCCGACCTCCCTAGCGGCGTCAGCGTGGTCTGCTACGCTGACGACACGCTGGTACTGGCACAAGGGAGGTCACACGAGGCGGCGGCCGAAAACATGACACGCGGGGTTGCGATAGTCGTGGAGAGGATCCGGCAATTGGGTCTCGAGGTGGCATTGCACAAGTCCGAGGCCATGTGTTTTCATGGGCCTCGGAATGCGCCACCGTCGGGATCCCTACTGACGGCAGGAGGGGTTTCCATCGGCGTCGGGTCGACGCTGAAGTACCTGGGACTCGTCCTTGACAGCCGGTGGAACTTCGTGGAGCATTTCCGACGTTTGGCCCCCAAACTGGAACGGACCGGGGCTGCCTTCAAGCGGCTCCTGCCCAACCTGGGGGGTCCAAACGCCTCCTGCCGGAGGCTCTACGCGGGGGTCGTGCGGTCCATGGCCCTTTACGGGGCCCCAGTGTGGGCGCGTTCTCTGAGGCGGCAAGCCGCCCGCTACTTGAACGCGCCCCAAAAGGGGATAGCCCTAAGGCTAGTCCGGGGGTACCGCACGATCTCCGGTGAGGCGGCGAGCCTCCTTGCCGGATTGCCACCATGGGATCTGGAGGCGATAGTCCTCGCGCGCCTTCACGAATGGCGCGCGGAGACACTACGTCGGGGGGAAACTCCGCTGCCGCGGCAAATCGCCGCTCAGCGGACAGACCTCCGGAGCGATCTCATGGTGACATGGAGAGAGCGACTGTCGCAACCCCGTGCAGGGCACGCCACCATAGTGGCGATAAGTCCCCTCTTTGAGGAGTGGCTAGAGAGGCGCCACGGCGCCCTCACCTTCCGCCTGACGCAGGTCCTCACCGGACACGGTTGTTTCGGGAGGTTCCTGCACCGAATCGGGCGGGTGGAAACGCCCGGGTGTTTCCATTGTGAGGATCGTCCGGAGGACACGGTGCAGCACACTGTGGAGGTCTGCCCTGCTTGGGCGGAGCAGCGCCGTGTCCTCGTAGTGGCGATCGGCGGCGGCGACCTCTCGCGCCCGGCCCTGGTTCAAGCCATGGTCCGGAGCGAGAGGGAATGGGAAGCCGTCACCTCCTTCTGCGAAGCAGTCATGCTGGTGAAGGAGGTGGCGGAACGTGAGAGGGAAAGAGCCTCACGTCCCAGCCGCCGCGGGAGACGCCCTGGGCGTCGGGGGTCACGTGGTGGCCCCCGGCCACCGTAGGCGCGGGCCTGTGGATGGCGAGTTATGGGCTAGCTCGCCGTCCAGCCGTCTTATGACGACAGGCCGTGTCGACGGCGCGTTCGTGTTCCACGCGCGCCTCAAAGAGATGTCAGCAACCACGTAGGGGTCCGCACGGGCCGATGCCTGCCAGGGCTGCGGGACTGTTCGAAAGAGATACCGCGGCCCTGGAACACAAAGGGCAAAGAAGGAACATGGATGGGTTTTAGTCAGTACAAGTCTGACACTCCCTCCCGCTCTGCCCAGAGCGGGGGGGGTCATTTGATGATTTCCCATCCCAAAAAAAAAAAAAAAAAAAGTGCGGGTTTTATAACTTGTTACAGAACCCTGAATCAACTGCGAGACCGTCGGTTTCGAGTTCAATCGCCAGCTTTAATTTATTCACTGCAATTGGGATTTTTAGTAAAAATATCTTTTGACTACTAAAAATTGGAAGAAATGCCTAGAAGTATTTTATATGGAAAAGCAATGCACGAATAAAAACATAGATTACGTATAAAGCGTATTATTCAAACGATACCAATCATATTATTATTATCCTAAGTATTTATGTAATATGTTTAACAATTGAGCGAATTTGTATGTTTGGCATAAAGATAGTCCATAACCAGAGTTAGTACATATAAGTACTATTTATGGCGGAAGTACGTTATTTTTCGACTATCAACAACAAAAGCACGAACATAAATCAGATATTTCTCTCACACACACACTCGCTCTCGCTAACGTTATCGCGACGCGGAACATCGATACAACTCGTTGTGATCGCGCGCGTCACACTCGCCATGTTATTAATTTTAATTACAAATTACACGTAATCGGCTCCGCTCCGCGAGATTCGTGTTAATCACATTTCAGTAATTATCCACGTCTATGTAACGGATATGTGTGTTGATTTGTGTTTCCTGAGGGCCTAAACAAAATGGCAATCTATCAGTGATATCGAGAATGAAAAAGTCAACAATGCATTTTTACATAGCTTTCGAAATGTTTATGCCAAATACGTCGTTATAAAAATACGAAACACTTTGACAACAATTGCCACTTGTCAAAGCACTTTGTATGTAAGAACAAGAATAATCAGCCTGTAATGTTCCCACCGCTGGGACACACGGCTTCCTCTCTATGAGGGGAATGGGCTATAATCCGCACGCGGGCCCAGTGCAGGTTGGTAATGATTTTTTTGGGTCTAAGACATACCAGCTTCCTCACGATGTTTACCTTCACCGTTTTGAGAGCAGTGGTGATGAATTTTGCCTGCCATGTATTCGAAATTTATGGTTTTGAAAGCCACCTACAAAAATCCACGTGAGGCGTAAAGAAAAGTCACTTTTGCTACGTTTTAAATAAATTTAAAAAATGAGAAAATCTATAATCTGACACAAACTCGGCCACTCAGTAGGCATACGAGTAACTTTGTCAAAATGCAGATGCTGCTAACAGTATACCTAACTACCAACCATCTACTTTGCCGTCAGTACGAACTCACCAAGTTTCTCATTCATAAACATTATTATAGTTAGGATTATTTCAAAGCGGATTAGTCCCCGAGCTTCTGGGATCGCATAATACCTACAAGAGAACAAAATTCTGGAAACTTTCGAAGCAGTCTTCTTAGAAATGATCCACCATTTTAAAGTCCAAAGAAGTTTTATTATCCGACACTCCTCACTCGTCGGCAAAGAGTTTCGAATTTACAGTATAATGATGAACTAGGTGCTGCTGTGGTGGTGTGGTGGTATGGTAGTGCTGTGGCTATTCACAGCTATTTATCAAGTAATTCCGATAGGTCGAACTACGCGAACTGCGCAACTGCGGTAAATTGCCAGAAGTTGTGCGCCGTGTATCAGCCGATGGCATGTTATTGCACTTAAATTGTATTGTGAACTAGAAACACTATCTACTACTATGTACAACTATGTCGTATATTTTTGTTCTGTGACGTAACGGACCCTAATTTTTGTAATTTACATAGAAGAGGTGTGCACTGAATATAAAGTCAAGTGACATATCGCTCTATTCTATCGATGCATACTTATGTCAACCTATTTGAACTGGAAGTAACTCGAATGTTTAACAAAACGCAAAAAAAATTTTTATAGCATCGGTCAAATCAACGGTATTTGGTTAGAAAGGACATTAATTTGATACCATCAAAGATGTCGGTGCTTTTGAATTGGTGATAAAGTATTTTTTTTAACAATCTTCATAGTTCTGTATTGAAAACAGACTTTACTCACAGAGCACGACTATTATTAGTTACCTTTAGAACGAATAGTTGTGTATCTTGCATTAAAGATCAGCCACCACACTCGTGTTTAACTTGTGCTCGATACAAGCTGTGAGCACGAGTTGAGTCGACTTTGATCACTCGCCCTCGTATCAGTCTGCCGTTAGACACACCTCGCGTTCTACCAGTGTTCAGTGTTGCCAACTTCTGGCAAACTTTAATAATTAACTATCTAAGCTCGGTTTTTATTAGGTGCTACTTTAAAACAGAAATGTTACCGTTGGGTTTTTCCATGTAGAATTTCTCCGAATAGCACGGAGTGTAGATTGGTGCCCCGTTAACAGGTAACAGGTCCCTGTCATATGAGTCAAACATAACTATCGAAATGTGCATGTAGCTGCTGGGGTACACCTCTGCCTAACCCTTCGGGGAATACTGTCATGATGGTACGTTGTTTATAACATACACAGATAAAATAAGTTATTAATAAAACTTATCAGTAAATAATGGACTCGTTTAAAATGTTTTAATATTGAAATATAAGAAAAGTTGTTAATTTTATATTTTCCTCTTTTTTATTTCCAGATGTAAGCTTGATCAAGGCATTATAAGATTTCGTTCGACCTCCGGCGCCAGATTAATGACGTCATAAAAGTTCACGTGACGCGACGCCGGCGGCTACTCGCCTATCATGAAAGTTTTTATTTTAATATCTTTATGAGTACTTATTTCAATCTAAATCTCATTAAGCTTCGGCTATCATAACATAAAAAACCAACTACAAAATTTATGATGTAAAGAAAAAAACAGAAATTAAAACAGCAAGCGCTAAGCAGCGCCTTGCAACACTTCGCTGCTTTCTAGAAGATGGTGGCTAATTCTTACAACCAGTTCAACATCAGATAAAAGATAATCTGCCCCGAGATCGTCCGGTACACAAGCTGCCGTCAAAGGCCGGTGCCGAAGCCGAGGCCGGACAAAGGGCCTGAGGACGAGCAAAAAGTGCAGCCGAGGACGAAGGAGGCCAGTTAGACAACTGAGGACCACTTCGCTGCCCCGTACTGGATACTGTAATTACCTGCGGTGATCGCAGCGACATTTCATTGATCGGTTAATCAGGGTTGCCACATTATGACATATTTCTCCGAAAAAGTAAAACAGCTTTATAAAAGTTATTGTTGAATGTCAAAATAAAGCGAACGTAAAATATAAATATTAGACGGGGAGAGTTTAGTACGTCTAGTAAAAAATGAAGGAGCATCAAATATTAACAGGCTGCGCCCCTCAGAGGAAAATAAACAAAATCGTTTTATTCATGCTTTGCTAATAATTTTCACGGTGCCTAAGCCGAAAATCCTGAAATCTCATCCCAGGGGACGAGCGGAAGCGATCTCCTGAATTATTCAGACATCACACCTACTGGAACTACGCGAAGGTTTCACATGTACTTAGTCATCATTATCTTCGATACATTGTTGACACTTGCTAAGCTAAATAATTAGTTCAAATTGAAGTGCGTTGTGAATACAGCGCAATTATAACTAGATTTTGATCCAGCGACCTCTCCTCATTACGGCGTAATGTCGTTCGTCCCACTTCAAGCTACAAGGCTATTCAGTCGCGTCCCTAACGAGCCAGTAATTAATAGATCCGCACTAAGTGGCAGTGGATCGTGGCGCGGTGCGTGACTGATGCCTACTATCGGCGCTAAGGAAGTGGTGAGAGGGACGGCGGGCCGCAGGGGTGGAGGGACGGGATGGATGGCAGGCGACGGATGAGTGCCATCACTCAGGGGATAACGCCGCCAGCCAGCAAGGTGCGCGGACAGGAAACATTTACATGAAATATTCACTGACACATCGATTCTTTGTACCTTTCTAATAGTACTACGCAGTCATAGCTACGCCGTAGGCTGCTACGCCACAGTCTGCTACGCCGTAGCCAGTGCTACGCGGACTCTTGTCGCTTGTGTTCGCACTGCACAGAAATAGGTACTCGCTACAGATTTAATGTAAACATTTCGTAGTCTTAACCCGCTCAAGTTTGAGCAAGATTTTGTTAGTAAAGCACCGATCCTATCCTCTAGCACAAGTACTTTGTACAAGAAAAGTATGAACTTTGCTATGAACTCGTAAGCACCGAGGAATATGGCTCTGGATAATGTGTAGATAAGGTCCTATCGCAAGGAGAAAATGTGATAAGACGTTTCAGATTATTAGTTTCTTAATCTGAAAACTCTCCACGAAATTAAGTAAATGGTAAAGGTAGAAAACTTAATATTCACATACTCGCAGCATCAAAAGTTTGCTAGTTGCATTACATTTGAGTTCACTAGCACTTCGCATTAGTATTTAGTTGCTTAGGGCTGAATACACAAGAACCATATTTAGTGTAAGTGGACACACTTGAAAAATAAGAGTCACTAAATTTAGTCGCTTATAAATAATAATGTGGTATTTATATAGGTGGTCGGCGATGCGCGACAAGTCGCCGCGACACGCGCGCGCTCGCATATTCATCGCGCATAATCTGTCGCTAAGTGATAGCATGAATATTTAAAGTTATGCACTCGCGCTCAACTGGTGCGGCCGTGACGAGGCGACGAGGCGATGAGGCGACAGCGCGACGGTGACGTAAGAGGCGACAAGTGACACTGCGCGCACAAATGGCAGATAATAGCCACGTTACTGTCGACGGTACTTCTTTGTTATGTTGCGTACACGTGTTCTGATCACACATTTATAAACAGTGTAACTACTATATAGCATGTTAAAAAACCCAGTCCAATTCGTGAGGGTATTATTGGTTTCGTAAAAACGACAAGTAAAAAAAACTACCCCGATAACGTTAAATTAAATTGATGTGCTAAAATTAGAAAACTCACATGCCAACAAAAGGGCCCGGGCGACGTTCACACTCCGATCGCTTTTCGGGTACAAACAAACAATTGACGATCAAACATATTAATGCCGACGATGGTGTCACGTTTTACAAGTTTGTTAGATTGTAGGGAAATGATGGTAATTTGGGCAAACAAATCATGCCTTTAAAATGTATTATTAATACCTACTAGCTGTTGCCCGCGACCTTCGTCCGCGTAAAATGTTATAGCCTATAACCTTCCTCGATAAATGGGCTAACCAACACTAAAATCATTTTTCAAATCGAACCAGTAGTTCCTGAGATTAGCGCGTTCAAGCAAACAAACAAACAAACAAACTCTTCAGCTTTATAATATGATTAGTATAGATTAGGTTTACTTTCATAAATATTTTATGTTTCTTATTTTATTTGGTAATGTCATTGCTATACCTATATGCCCCTTTCGGAGCGGACAGGATTACTTTACATAATATTGTATATAAATTAAGACGGTTAATACGAATGTATGGACGAAGAAGATTTTGCTACACATAGGATGCCGATCATATTGGCAATAAATTAAATAATAGAACAAACACAGCCAGCCTGTTTTAAACTCCTAGCTCTTCGCTCGCGACTTCATCCGCAAAAATTGTGATGTGCATGATATAAATATAATTGATATCCTATAGCACTCACAAATAATACATCTTTCTGCCAGTGAAAGAATTCCCTCTACATACAAACTTATAAACAAATAGCTCTGTATAATATTAGTGTAAATTAATGTTAAAAGCAGTCATGAACAGTAGCTATCTACAGCATTTGCATAAAAAAACTCACAACAATATAAATGTTCCTCTGTATAGCTCATTGCACATTGGAGCATTTACCAGACACTACGCGAGTGTACAGCAATGATAGCCGCGGATCTATCTGACTGCACCCCCCTCGTCCCTCTCCCCCCGCCCCTCCGCCGGCGCCTGCGCTGATGGCCGCGCGCTGATAACGTTCACAGCTTTTTATGCAGTTTCTCTGAGAACTTTCATTTAAAGAATAGAAGGAATAATTGTGCTTTCTTAGATAAGTATGCAGTCGTATCCATTAATAAACAAACGTCATATCCTGAGCTTAGAGTAAAAAGGTAATAAGTGATTTAAACGTTTATAAATTAAACACAACATCAACATATATCGTCATCGAAATACTCTATACGGCAAAGTTCTGAACATCACGGAACAAAGCGTATAACGAGCAAATAAGTAGTTAAGTTAGTTGACGCTTCCAAGCAAGAAGGCCTGAAATACCGGTGGCGGTCGGTCGTGGATAAACGACCGAAGAAGTACTTGAAATTAGTTTTTGTATTTACAAAAAAAAAACATCTTTAGCACCTATTTTAAAGTCGGTACACACGCAATGACCCGCCAACAGGCGACGCAATACAACACGCTACACACGGGCCGCTTTCAGCCGAATAACAAATATCAACAATAATGGCAACAATTGTGTGTCCTACAACACAAGATAATAACGTCAGTAGACTCACTCGATGAGTCGACCAATCAACCAGTATTATTGGACGTTAGAAAGTTTTGACTTTAAAAATACCGAACGCCTATTTTTCATCGACGCGGACGAAATCAAGGGCAGAGCTGGTCCAAAGACTTATGTCCCACCACCCTCCTCCAGATAAGTCCTGGTCAACTCATCTGCCAGATAATGTCACACACATAACGTGAGCCTTCTGTTTCTCGTCGCTCCCTGGCTCCACACTCAACAAACAAGGGACGCTTTCAATTTTATGGCTTCATATCTGCGATACATTCGCGATCGTTGGCATACATTAACCGGATTTAAGGCCGTAAGCTGCCGAATGGACCGAATATCGTCGGGAATACGATGTTGGTGCCATGCCTTCAGTCCTCAGACTATGGCGGGTAAGGTTTCACTGGGCTATCGTGTCAACTGTAATTAGCAGTAGGTATATACTGGCTGTCATGATAATATTCACAAGTTTACATAATCTTATAATCTTAACTTATGATTTATTTACTACCAAAGCATTGTAAATGTGGTACTAATCTATCGTTTGTAGGCTGTCTCGTTGGTCTATTTGTCGCAAACGTGACTGCCGAGCATGAAGTCCTGAGTTCGATTCATAGGTCGGCCAAAAATGTTATTGGGTTTTTACAACAAAAATTTCTCAGCAGCAGCCACGGAGTCTGAATTTATATCCGGCTGATGGCAATAGGCTCGCCCCCTATTACATGGGACTTAAACATAACTGGCGAAATATGGGTTTACTAACGGGTACACCTCTGCCTAATCCTTCGGGGATTACAGGCGTGATGTTATGTTATAATGTTTGTTTATTTTGGTCCTGAGCGTCACGTATTGTAATTACGGGATTTTATGACACTTAACATTGTCGAACGTACGACATACATTTTGTTCGTTGAGTGCAATAGTGTCGAGTGAAGTCGCGTCTGTCTGTCAGCCGCGTGTCGCATGAACGCGTGCGTTTTACGATATGTCAGACTTAATGCCAACCAATTTACTGCGTGATGCCGAGGCCGATTTAAATGGTCGCCATCATTCGCTGAAGCACATTTTTATTCCGAGCCGCTGGTATACGTTTATTGCAGCCGATAATATGCACATAAAATATTGTGCAATTTATGATTCGTGAGCTTTATGCTCGGGTTTAAATAAAGCTTCAATTAAACTCGTAAAGTTGTGGAGTTCAAGCGCTTGTGAAGTTACGAGCTTCATTTCAGAGCAAGTTTTCGACATCAAAAGAGTTGTATAACTATCAAAGGTTTGGATGAAGTTATCTTTAAGACAATCCAGTTGAAGGTAGTTGTTAATACTGGTTCACAAACTTGTTTTGTCTTTAGGACAGTCGTAGTTGAAATCTGTCAAAATTAATACATTGAATATTTGGGTGTCACTCATAATTTGCTCCCATCATTCATAAATAGTGCTTACTGTTTATGAGCCATCAGTGTCTTTAAAGCACGGTATATAAAACTGTACAAAACGTTATAGAAATTTTTACAACCAAAGTGTAGCGAATGCCGCCCCCGGGATACTTTGGAAAATAAACAGAGCACAGTTTTAAGATAAGCTTACTTACTGCTAGAGAGAATTATAAAATATTAAATACCTTGGAGTCACTATTGATCAATATCTCTCCTTTAAACCACACATAGAGAACCTCGTGACCAGGTTACGAAAAGTAATTTACATTTTCAAAACTCTAAGACACTCGGTCGACCGAAAGACTATTAAGATGGTCTACTTTGCACTATGCCAATCGCTAATAGATTACTGCATCACATCACGGGGTGGTACCGCAAAAACACACCTCATCGAAGTAGAAATAGCACAGCGTGCCATACTTAAGGTTGGAGCTGGTCTCCCCTTTCGCTTTCCTACTACTGACCTGTACACGGAGTGGGACACTCTCACTGTTAGATAAACGTTCATACTACTTACGTTACTAAAAAAACATTCTCAGATGCAGTTTGACGCCGAACTACTTAAAGACAACCGACGAAAGGGTAGAGTATGTCCCACGGCTCAATTCAAATCCACACTCCCTAAAAGATTCTATTGCTTCCTTGGGCATTATCTTTACAATAAGTTGAATAAATCCCTAAACCTATATCCAAAAACTAGATCAATCTGTATCAAAGAAATACTTAAAAACCCTTGACTATCAAAAAACTGAGAATCTTTTGACCGTTCTGAAATAAACCTAACTTTGACCATCCCCACAAACTGTTCCTCACTCCTTCTCGCTTTACAATTGCTGCTATTTAAAAACATCTCTCGCTGCACTTACTCCACAAAAGTCACCCTCACTCATAATGTACATTGCTCATCAGAATCACAGTACAAGTCTAACACTTCACACTAGATATTCACTCACACACATGACTCCACAACTTCTGCAAGATTTTTTATTTATATTTTTTGTTGTTATTACTTGTTCTTATGTTTTTGTTATTCGTATTGTTTGCCTTTTACTGTGCTTTTAATTTTGTAATGCATATTGTTTAACTTCTTCTCGCACACGGAATCTCTGTACAAGCTAATTCTAGCCTGGAAGGGGCTGGTGACCTGTAATACAGGTTTTTTCCCAAAACCTACATCAGGTCTCTCACAAAGGTTGAATACAGCTGAGACTTTTTTGTACACATTAACTTTCAGTCAGCTTTGTGAAGAGAGAATAAATGACAAATAATAATAATAAGCTAAAATTGACTGTTGTTTGAATTCTCTATATTTTTTTTTTGTACGTTGCGATCATACATTACTGCCTTCAAATAAACTCTAAGACTTCATTATTATAATTGAAACTCGCACAAACAACCACCTGCGAGAGTTGAGAACCGGTAATGTGAAATGTAATGTAATATCATGAAACGAAAAAGTGTAATGTAATGTCATGAAACGAAATGTATGTAATGTAACGCATGTAAACAACGTCATTAGTTCTGTTTCAGCAAACGCATTATCAATGCCAGTCGTTTTAACGCAATCGGCACTGGACATCGCGATGTAATGCCACAGCATACGAGTAATCGTATATCCAATAGCACTGGAATTGGATGATCATTGGACAAATATTTGTGTTGGCGAGTGTTGCGCTGTCATTATCTCGCATTGTGCTTCACCCATTGTACAATAAAATAGTCTGTGGCAGGAGCAGGGCTGCTGCTATTTGATTATCGTATAATCGAAGGGGGATTATTGCCAAAACAAAACACTGCAACTGCACTGCCGAGTCTGATGAAACCAACTCAACGCATACACTCTTTACCTCATAGCTACGCGGTACACGCTCAGATGACACGCGTCTTTTGAAAGCGAATACGGATAAACAAATTGAATAAGTTGTTTAGAGAATTCACGAGTGTGCCTTTATAAAATCAATAGATTCTAATCATTGTCTACATGAACAAGCTGTTAATTAACCATTGCAATCAAGTTTATACAGATACTGTGCAATTGTGTTTAAGTCATAAGAGGCAGACGTAGTTTTAACTTGAGAGTAGTGTTACTCAGAGATCATGTTTATCTTCATTTAGATATTATATTTGTCATCTAAATGTGGTCATCATTTTCGTGAGGCTATTGATGTTCGAAACTATATCGGAGGCTCGACAACCCTGGACGTAACAACGTTATACTTATTAATATTAATGGCGACTGATTGTGCTGCTCGCTGAGCGTTGATTGCAGCAAAAGAAAAACACCAGCGTTGTGTAGTGACGAGAAACGCAACCGGTTGTTGTGGACGGAGAATATGGACATCGTTTTGTATTGATAAATACTGTTTTATGTGTTATTTTTACCTATCGTGCGAATAGATTGATCTACAAACCCAAACCTGCAAAGAAGTTTAGAAAACTGCCAATAATAAATAATTAATTTCGCCGTAATTTCAAATTAAAATTTTTATTCAAGAAACGAGTTCCTTTACTAGAATGACTAAAAACATTTTTTTTTCAATTACGTGCAGGAGTTAACGGAATACAAATCTCACACAAACATCTAAACCCTCAGCAGAAGTATTAATGCCTAACAGGAATTGAAACTCCAAACTATCCCGCTCAACCCAATCGCTAATCCACTGCGTCAGTGGACCCTCTCACACTAAACTAACGAACTGTCTGCTCCGCATCAATGTCGATACCTCACAAACTAGAACCAATCCCTGCTAATGTGATCGATCATAGAACAATGTTGTAGTGATCAACAGTTAGGCACAGGACACACCGTCCGGCGAGAAGCTATGGACTACTTTCACGCTCAAGAAACATACGAAATATTGTAGGTGGCGTAAAAAATACACAATTAATGATTGCTGCTTGTTCATACCGCCACCGGCGCGCACCGGTGAGAACTCTATCAAAGTTCATCATCTGGCTAGCCTTTTCCCACCTTTGTTTCCAGACTAACCGGATGCCGCTGATTATCAGTATTTTACATGGAGCGACTGCCTATCTAACCCAGTTTCATGAGTTATGTAACAAACACTACTCCATGGAAAGCAAGGCTGGTTCTCAGACATTTCGGCCACTGACTACCTGTAACGACTGTCAAAGATCTACAAATGACAACCGGGACCAACGAGTTCTTGTTGCTAGCTATACTCGCTTCTCGCTTGTCGCCAGCGGCGGGACAGCTGCCTCAAAGAGTCAAGGTGATCCATCTACCGCCGCGTGTGGATTAACCACTAAGATATAACAATAGATGCACAGCCACACATAAAGCCGCCATTACCGACACAATGACGCCTGTGATCGCAGATCAGATGAGAGCAGATACACACGTAATTTATTTATTGTCGACGTTCTTCGGTTGAGGTTTATCTGTGTTGGTTATTAATGAGGCGCAACAGAGTAGGCTAAGTTGACGATCACATGAACGAATCAGCTTAGTACAAGTCGAATTTGATTTTACAGTATTCCATTCAGTTTTTAGTTAAACATCTAGTATTTGTAATTTGGCTACGTAAATCTTGTACGTCTGTTCCCATATAAAGGTAGGTGGGTATTTGAAACCCAGATTACTAATCAGTGTGAAGAATTGGTCGCATGTAGGAATACAGTAGGTCCCTGTATTACAGGAATTCTAAATTCTTTGCGGGTTCAAAGTTGAGAGGTCGTCTCTTTGAGCGTCTGCTTCACGTTTTAGAATCTAAACCCGAGCTTTATTGACCTAATTTAAAGTTTGGTCTGAGGTTAAATAACGATTAAAAGCGACAAGAAAATATAATATTTTTACGTAAAAAAGAAAATCCTTAATCCTTCATTGCAAATAGGCGTAATTTTATGTTATGTGTATGTGAATTTAAGAGACTGTGGTAAAATCTGGTTACTTCCTTACTAATTCATTATTGATACAAGACTATGATGAATGTATCTTCTAAAGACAAGCTCAATTACAAAGGCAAATGACTGTCGAAATCTGCGTACTCACGCGCGCTAATGAAATCATCGTCGTTCGCGATAACCGCGCGGAACCAGCCCCACTGTGACGTCACGAGTCGCGGCTCATCGGCATAGTGATAGCAGAGAATGGTACAGAAAGTCGATTGTATGCATCGAGCTAAAACACCCACACACACAAACACACGTTTGAGTGCTAAACTTTATTCTTGTAATCTATGAAATAATCTCGACAGCAATGCAATTTGCGACACCCGTATGTTTCACTTATTTCTCGTGTCTGACCGAAGGTCAAATCCTGGCCAAAGCCGATGCCGATTAATCTATCACCACAACCTTCGGCCAACGCCGAAGCCGAAGCCGAAAGTTCGATAACCCTAAGAAATTCAGTTCAAGATTGGCTAAAAGTGAATAGAACTCTATAGTGTTCTATTTTTAATTTTAAATTAGAAGTTTATGTTGACTTTATACGCAACTTAACGAGGTGATTAAAATTACCTTGTTACTTGTCAAGACTAATATCACTTAGAAATGTATGACTCTTGCCTCCGCGCGTCACCTTTTCCCATCGAATTCGGTTTCTCCGGTTGTACCCAACTCGTCGTTGCAAACCTTTGGTTGCACTTTGCAGTGCACGAGGATTATATTTTTGCAAATATCTGTGGCATGTATTTTTAAAAACATGGCTTTAGACTCCTTGGTTCTAGCTGTATATTTCGAAGATCTAGTAATTTTGCTGCACTATACAAACTAAATTACGCTTGACAATTTCAAATGTCAAGTTGTAAAATTATAAGATCTTGGACAAATTAATTTCTTTACCGGAATAAATCATCATTCTGCTGCCCTTCTCCCAATTCACTAGTCTCCTTCTTCCATACTTCTCTATTATTCTTCTCTTTACCGGAATAAATATTCACCATAATAGTTATTGAATGAAGCTATCTCAGAGTACATTATATTGAAAAGATGCTGAAAAAATGGAATATACTAGAGTGTAAGGGTGTTTCTACTCCACTGGTCAAGAATAACTTGAGCCTGGTATAGCTGAGTGTGAGTACCCTTACAGAGTGTTAATTGGCTGTCTAATGTTTTTGGCTGCAAATACCAGGCCAAATATATTATAGCCTACACCGTGAGTTACTTGCGTCAACTTAAGTCTGGATCGGTCACATTGGAAAATTACTATACAATGTCTACGTTATCTAAAAGCGACAAAAGATGGTGGTATTACATGCAGGAAATAAAAACGTAATGCTACACCTTTGACGGGTTTAGAGTGGGCAAATAGCTGGACTGTATTATGAACTTGCAGGCGGCCCTATTTCGTGGCCTCCACTTTCTCCTTTAAAACGTCTCTGTTCTGTGCAATTTCTTACTACGTTTGCCCCGATTGATTCTTACAAAATGTTAATGTTAAAAGTTGTATATCTCTGAGCGGACGGCAAACTGAGACTTCCCCCCTAAACAACTATTGTTCTACATAATTAGATCTTTAAAACTTAATATAAATGATTGAATGTTATATGTTTTCTGAGTGTAATCACTCTAAGCCCGTTTCACTCTTGATATGAAGCCGGCCTTCTATATCTGCGTGTGTTGTGGTGATGGTGTGATAAACTCGCCGGGTTACGCTAGTGTGCCGTAACGTAAATCGATACGGCGGTTGTTTTGTAAACACGCGTGAACGTTTTATTACACCAACTAATATTGATATCGTCTATACATATCTACGTAGATCTAAGTGGTTCTCAGAATAGTGTGTAGTTTCTATTTACCTTTGATATTATATACGATTTCTCCGAAAGCCCGATACTAATGTATTAGTTAGTGGTTTGCTAAGACTTAATTAATTACTTTAGCATGCAGGTTACTGTTTAAACCTCATTAACTGACAAAGATGAACTATTAATAGGATTCTAAGACCCCCTCTCCCAAACTTTATTTCTTCAAATAACGTTATTTTCCAAAGTAGGTACCTAAGCCTTATTAATGGACCGATGAATAAATTCTTTTTTTACATTACTCTTAAAAGAATTCCATTTCAATATTCTATCCTATTGATAGGTTCCAAAAATAACAGTTCAATCTCATTGAGGTATCTTGGCGAAAATACTTTTTGATGTTCTTATCATGTACCTAAGTGAGTACCTACCTACGCAGTCTGCTCCAGGTTCATTGATAACGTTGGCCTGAATGAATGAATGGAATCAGCGTAATTAGTGCTGAGCCAGTTAGGCCACAAAGAACCACCTGAACTAAAGTTAAAGTTTGATACTAAGAAGTTGCTAACATACAGGTTAATAAGAATTTTCTAGAAATCATAATAGACATAAGTACAGAATTTTTGTTTTAATTTTTATTTCTTGTTACTTTGAACTCTAGTATTTTGCTATTTATTTCGTGTTGCCAAAACTTCTTTACAACTCTTTCATCTGAATAATTATGTCTTGATAATATATATAATAATGCGTTTCAATTATTATGAATAGATGTGATACGGTTTCGGTATAACATTTTCATGACTTAATCCGTACTTTCCAAGTGACATTAGTTATCTGCTATTCTAAGAAACTGAAACTCCAGTGAACTGGGAAGCAGACGTGACGCAACTCACACTATGTGGGTAGGGACTTAACAAGACGTCACCTCTGTCAGATTTTGTTTATAAAGGTAGATTGTATAAAATTACTTAATTAATTATTAAATTGATTCTTGTGCACGTCAACATTATCATTAAATAATAAAATAACAACGAACAATCACATCAATATCAATTTGTTATTTAGATATTTGATATTTTCAACATTACAAAGCATCGTTAATAAAAGGAATTCTCAACCAATAATGAGGGTGAAGTCTTTGTCTCGGACTGTCTCGCGTCAGTCAAGGTACAAAGCCAGCCTGTTCAAACAAGTTCGCAGTGTATAAATATTTCTAGACGGCTGAAGTTGGTTAAGTCCGTCTGAATTAACTGGGAGCCTACAGAGCTGTTCTACATTTTATCATAGCATCGAAAGTATGCCTTAAAGCAACACTTTTTTGTACGGCATTTATTTAAAAACGTTTTTATCAGTTTAATTATTAGAATTGATGCAACATATTGACATGCAGACACAGACGAAGTGAAATACAATATAACTAATCAAAACACACCACTTATAAATGGTCCTAGATCCTCAATGACCTTGACCACTTTCTTTAAACTTCCAAGCGTTTCGAAATCTTCGTAAACTCTTGAATCATACCGTCCGAAAATATAGCTCATTCTGTAATTGAAATCGTTTATTTATTAGCAGGGCCGCGCGGGGCCCGGAGTCCAGGGGCCCGGGGGCCGGCCATTAGGCGCGCCCTGCAGGCGGCAGGCGGCTCAGCCGCCCCACAGATTTATGTACACCTTGCCTTTATTCTAAATTGCTCTTTAATTTATAATGACTTTTAAATAACCAATGAAAAGTTTTAAAATGATAAGCCTGGTAGCGATTAAGATTTAAAATGAAGGCTGTGTGAGGTTTGTTTCGCAGGAGGATTTTCAGAACTGAATATTGGCGCACTAATTAATTATCTTCTGGAAAAAATTGTTTTCTTCTATCATACTATTACATTTGATAGCCACCCATCAAACCTCGTAGAACCGTCTTAAACAAAGACGGGCTGAACATTAACTCAAACGCAACCATTACTCCCGAATCCTCCATTTCATCTGATCCCCACATGTTTCTGTATGATTGCCGGTTATTATCCGCCGTATTAACAAAGAGTTCCGTGTACGATACGCATTCGGCATGCCATCCATCCATCATGGCTGACACGCGCACAACGCGCGTGTTACCGATAAATACGCCATAACCGGGAGATACCCGCGCGGCTGCGGAACTCCGTCTGAAGCCATACGTTTGATGTATTTACAGCCCTTCTGGTAACGAGGGCTATGGGGATATACCGTGCGGTTGTTTTGATGCGCACTTCAAGATTACTTTGTAAGTACATGAAGGTTTTATCGTACGAAAGTAAGAATCAGCTTTTATTGTTGTGCTTCCATAACATAATGGGTTTAAATATAAAGGTGGGGTACGTATGATTATGGTGCAGTTAACTGTCGTGGTTCCCACTTAAGGTGTATTAGATCTTATGCTAGCCTATTTTTACACCTACTATGTAAGTTTTTACAATAAACTGACTGTATTTGAATAGAAACAAGTCTAGGTTTTAACAGCTTCAGAGAAGAGTGAAGCGCAGTGTTACATTCTTATACTAAATAAACAAGCAAGATTCATCAGTTCAAGGACCTGGATCTACATGTAAAGTAAGGGAAGTCCTCCCTCGACACTAGTTAGATCTAACTTCTACCCTAGGCACCAATAGTGAGTTCCTAAGTTAATGTCTATAATGGAGCTTACTAGCACAAATTCGTACTAAGTACAGATATCAGCTAATATCCCGAACCACCCCGTATTATACGATCGTACAAAAGTTTGAGTCGGCTCTCGGGTCCTATTCGATGTTACATCGCGAGGAAAGTGAATACAAATTCGTTTATAGAATTTTATGGGTTTCAATGGAATACTCGAGATGCTGGCCCGCGAGTGCTGTTTGTATTAAAAATGTATGTTGCTACAGTCAAAAGAAATGTGAATTTGGTTACATTCGTATCCGAAAAACCATAAACATTTTAAGGCCTTTGAGTACTTATAGAAAGTTTTTTTAGAAGGATTTTTGATTCAGTGGCGGCCCGGACTCTGACTTGTACCCGGTTGATGGCAACGGGTTCGCTCACTATTACCTAAGACCGAAATAAAACTGTTGAAATGCGGGAGTGTTACAGGTTACGCACTGGCGTTTAACTCTGCATAACTCATCGTAACTTACAGGCTGATGTTAATTATGTTCTCAATTTTACTGCAGGAGCCTTTTCCTCTGGAGTTATATGCCTATGTAGTTGTTTCTTTATAACTAGAGCTTCGTCAGTAAATTAAAACTTAACTGTTCATTAAAACTAACTGAGCTCACTGAGCTCTCAACAGCAGAAGAAAGCTAAAAATATCAAGACTGTTGAACCATTTAAAAACTAATTCATTCAGAGTAGTTTTAAAGTTGAAAGAATAATAGTGTCTTGCTATAACCTCCCCTCTGCCATCAGCTAAGGGAAGGAACAGAAGAACCTCTACAGAATTCACCATGCTTTAAAACCGGCCAAATGCGAGTCGCACTCACAGCACACAGAGTTCCGTGGCCCCAAACAATATAATAAAAATATTTTGAAGGCTCATTCGTGTTGTATTGAATTATATTGTTTATTTTATATTCAACAGCTAACTAAATTTGTTTTTCATAGTATGTTAATGAAAAATAAAGTTCTGTTGCAGTTTGATGAAAAATGTCCCATATCTCAAAAACTAAACATCAAAACTTATGCAAAACAATTTTCGTGAAATTTTTTTTTTTTCTTTCTACTGTGCTACATTTTTTTCTGAATTTTACTCCTCTTACTTAGAAACTCCAATGTACTTTTTAAAGACCTATTAAAAAATGAAACTGACATGCTAATTGAATTGTAATCTTATTAACTTTCATCATCATCATCATCATCATTTCAGCCGAAACACGTCCACTGCTGGACATAGGCCTCCCCCAAGTGTCGCCACATTGACCGGTCCCGTACGACTCGCATCCAGCGGATCCCTGCAACCTTCACCAGGTCATCGGTCCACCTAGTGGGAGGCCTTCCAACGCAACGTCTTCCGGTTCGCGGTCGCCACTCCAGAACTTTTTGGCCCCATCGGCCATCCGTTCTGCGAGCAATGTGCTCTGCCCATGACTGCCACTTCAGTTTGGCTATTCTTCGGGCTACGTCGGTTACCTTGACATATCAACTCATATTAACTTATTAACTTTGACATATCGTATTTCTTTAATAGTTTGACATTAAATAATATTTCGAATGTAATCCAGATAATATTTTTAACTGACATGCCACAAACTATATTTTTTTTGTCTTGTTATAATTATATAAATATGTACCAATATGTGCACTCCATATGTGTCAGAATGTGATGAGACCACTGATTAAACATAAGACCATTTATTGTACCACATTCTAACAAATAAATGAATATGAATTTGAATAGACTGGTGATTTTTTTTTGGTTTCAGTTCCATGTATGGGGAGGGCTCCCCATACATGGAACTGAAACCAAAAAACCCTTAATCTTTTAATTTTTATTTTTGTATAAATATCGAAAAACGACTTACAGAATACAGATGTATTATAACCTACCAAGTTACAACTGTGTACTTAATAGTTTCGGAATAAAGTGACTGTGACATGCACGGACAGACAGACCGACAGACAAACAGTCACACAGACAGACAGACATGGCGAATTTATAAGGCTTCCGTTTTTTGCCATTCGGCTTCGCAGCCCTAAAAAGGACATCAAATACATTGTGTGACAGTTTCAACAACAAAATTTATTGAAACAAACCAAGATTATAATGAGATCCTTGTAAGTATCGGTGAATGAATAAATACAGGGTGTAAGGGACAGCCCTCCACAAACTGATAGGGTGAATTCAGTACATCATACTAAAATGACCGGTACAAGAAATTAGTTCAGGAATGTTATGGGAATCCAAAAAAATTGATTTGCTTTGTTTCCTCATACGCAAGGTATCGTTACCGTGGCAAAACGCACGTAGCGAATGGCAAGCGCGACGACGAGTTCGATTGACTCTGTAGCTAGGCAGGAAGTGAACAGCTGATTTCAAGCTTCGTTCGTTAGAGTTTTCAACATCCATTGTTGGATTTTTGATTTTAGCCGTAATATTTACATAAATAGAGAGCTGCCCACAGGGAATGTAATTTTATAAAGGAATAGCAACTGAACAAAAAAAATAAAAAAAATTAATAGGTGACCCCTTCGTTCTGACCTTTACGCCATTGTGAAAGGGTGGACAAACTGAGTCTGTTCACTCAAAACCGTGAAAATATGAATAAAGTAGACCTTTTGCACAATCTTCATCATCCGAGCTGTGCCACCTCTTAGCCCCCAGAGTCTCGCAACCATTAATTACTGCAGGCGCCCGTCCGGCACATCGAATCGAGACGCATGGACTCGCAGGACCCCGAGACCCCCGTAGTGCCCCAGGACCCCCGCAGTACCCCGAGACTCTCGGACAACTCGCAGCCGGGAGCTACCGTCCGCCGGGGACCGCTGAGACACGAACTCGCAGGTCTTAGCGAAGCTGTATTTATAATGTAATTTGAAGTAATGTGCACAGGTTTTTATACTAGTTTCGGACTTGACAGAGAAGCGCTTTTAAATCTTTTTCTTAGCAACTTGATGTTTTATACGGAATGGTACAAGTACCTGAAGTACCTCAGTATGCAAGCATATATGTATGTTGCAGTTTTACGATATCAGTAACCTTAGAGTGTGATATTAGACCTGTCGTAAATGTGTGCGTTAGACCTGCACTCGTCGTAAAGTGCGACATTATTTTAGGCACAGCACGACTGGTCCTTGAACCCACTCAGATGATGTTGTCTTTGTCTCTATAACTGACACATAACATTTATAATTTTAAAGATTGATTGCACGCTCATGTAAAGAATGTCTCTTTCTTACACCAAAAATATTAACAACCTTGTGACAAAACATCATCACTCTCGACGTTGTGCAAAATCGGCGTGAGCAGTAACAAAAGGTAAAGTGAGTTTGGAACAGTAGCTAATTGAAACCGATGGCGAGTTCCGGCGATGTGAAGCGATATGATGGCGAGTTGTGTACATTAGCGACACATCCATCACGCGATACGATCGGCGGCAACACCCGGCGACCGCCTGCAGCTCTCGTCCGAACACGACACGCGGCGCTAACGTGTGATATGAGAATCCAACATCACGCCAGCACTACTATTTATGACAGATTCAGGCCAGATTGTACTTTTGCATCCTTTCTAGATTATTATGACTAAAATCAATTTCTTTCGTGTCGTGAGAGACGCCCTAGTTGAACACACACTGGCTTTATTGTTCTTCAGAAAGGTCAGGTGCGTAGTGCTTGCAACCGTCGTGCGTGTATGACCAGATGTATGTACTCGGCCAAAGTCATGTATGTAATTTTCTTTACAAGGCTAAGCTTTTGCCAGCGGCTTCGCTCGCATTTTGTTCATAAATTATTCCACGGGGACGCTATTGATTTATAATAAGCCTATGACACTCGGGGATAATGTAGCTTCAATCCCACTACATCTAAACTTAAAAACTTTACCTCTTTATATTATCAGTGGAAATCAACATAACCTTAATAGTTAATAGTTAATAATGTATTTGAATTTATTGAATTATGACTATATGTAACTAATTTAATTATTTTAATTTGGAGTTAAGTATTATAAACTATTTTGTACGCCGAATATGGCAAAACATGTTGAACCAGCGATCTTAAACTCGTTTCCATCCATATGTTTATACAAATAAATGCATCTTTATCTTTATCTCGGTTTCGAAATCAGCGCACAGCGGAGGTTTTTGTTGTTTCAATACTTTAATAGTTCAGAGTGTAAAAGGACCCATCACAAAGCAGTAAATTAAGCATTCTGTACATAAAACATTGATTGCTTGGAATATTTTTTTTGTTCAATCACGGAAAAATCACGGTTTACGATAGCGCTCATTGTAACGCACTCGGTAGGTAGAATGTTCGGGAAGTTACGGTGCAGTACCAAAAAACTGATCTCAATGACGGAACAGAAACAAGATGTACAAGTCCCTTTCGGCGTGGTTAAGGGTGCTTTTACGCCCGTGATAAGATCCCGTGCTTCGCGTAGTCTTGAGAACATATAATTATAATTCTTTAATGAGTGTCAAATTAAAGAATTAAAAATGTGCATTAAAATATGACACGATACCGATAGCACTAGTCTCACAACACAGCCCAAACTGAAACATTTCAGCCACCCACACGAACACGTGCACACTCGTATTTACAGCAGGTCCTGTACGCAAATGTTCCCCGAATATAAGTTTTTCGTCCCAAAAATACGCGTCCATATATTTTTCTATTTATAAATAATTTTCATTAAAACTCCGCTGTTTGTGTGAGGCGGAATAAACAGATTTATTTCGGATGGACGCCTGTTTTCCTATTATTATGAAAATATGACGCTTGGCGTCAAATTTCTGGAGTTTGGCGAAATAAATAATTACGATATATTTAACGTGATTAAGGCCCGGACTCCACCAAAGCGCAGACGAGCGGAGATGTGCTAAGCGGAGAGGAGAGTGAGATGCGTACGACCTAGAGTGTATCGACCAAAGCTGAGCTGTGATGTGCAAAGCGGAGAGGATACCAGATGTATTGTGCAAAGCGGCACGCCGTACACAGCACACCGCTCACCGTACGCCTCTCACCGCACGCCGTACACAGCACACCGCTCACCGTACGCCTCTCACCGCACGCCGTACACAGCACACCGCTCACCTTACGCCTCTCACCGCACGCCGTACACAGCACACCGCTCACCGTACGCCTCTCACCGCACGCCGTACACAGCACACCGCTCACCGTACGCCTCTCACCGCACGCCGTACACAGCACACCGCTCACCGTACGCCTCTCACCGCACGCCGTACACAGCACACCGCTCACCTTACGCCTCTCACCGCACGCCGTACACAGCACACCGCTCACCTTACGCCTCTCATCGCACGCCGTACACAGCACACCGCTCACCGTACGCCTCTCACCGCACGCCGTACACAGCACACCGCTCACCGTACGCCTCTCACCGCACGCCGTACACAGCACACCGCTCACCGTACGCCTCTCACCGCACGCCGTACACAGCACACCGCTCACCGTACGCCTCTCACCGCACGCCGTACACAGCACACCGCTCACCTTACGCCTCTCACCGCACGCCGTACACAGCACACCGCTCACCTTACGCCTCTCATCGCACGCCGTACACAGCACACCGCTCACCGTACGCCTCTCACCGCACGCCGTACACAGCACACCGCTCACCGTACGCCTCTCACCGCACGCCGTACACAGCACACCGCTCACCGTACGCCTCTCACCGCACGCCGTACACAGCACACCGCTCACCTTACGCCTCTCACCGCACGCCGTACACAGCACACCGCTCACCGTACGCCTCTCACCGCACGCCGTACACAGCACACCGCTCACCGTACGCCTCTCACCGCACGCCGTACACAGCACACCGCTCACCGTACGCCTCTCACCGCACGCCGTACACAGCACACCGCTCACCTTACGCCTCTCACCGCACGCCGTACACAGCACACCGCTCACCGTACGCCTCTCACCGCACGCCGTACACAGCACACCGCTCACCTTACGCCTCTCACCGCACGCCGTACACAGCACACCGCTCACCGTAAGCCACTCACCGCACGCCGTACACAGCACACCGCTCACCGCACGCCGCTCACTTCAGCTCACAGTACACCGCTAACAGCACGCCGCTCACCGGCCGCCCCCCACGTATCTTCTCGTGTCCGCTCACCGTACGCCACTCACCGCACGCCGTACACAGCACACCGCTCACCGCACGCCGCTCACTTCAGCTCACAGTACACCGCTAACAGCACGCCGCTCACCGGCCGCCCCCCACGCATCTTCTCGTGTCCGCTGTCCGAGACATCAGCTCTCCCCTCTGCTCAACCACTTCCACTAAAGCTAAGCAGAGACGAGAAGTGTGAATAACTGAATTCTATTGGTGGCTTACAACACATCTCCTCTCTTCTCGTCTCCTCTCATCTTTGGTGGAGTCCGGCCCTGAGAGGGGAGCGTATTTCCTTAGCACTATAACTTTACTGAAGAGATAACTGTCGTGTATGACATGATCACATTACGCTTATTTGCAAGAAGAGGCGCAAGTAACGCAAGACCCGTTTTTGGGATGATAAAGTTTCACCGCCATCATTAGTAAACAATTGCTATCCCCTGTTCAATTTTGATAATGACTGTCTGCCTAGATTTTAGCAATTTTCATCCCACAATATTGTTATCCTCTACCTCAAGGAAGCACAGCATCAGTTTAACAAAACCTTTACTACTGTAAATCCCGGCGAGCAGCGATTAACCCGAGTCAATTATCCGCTTAGTTAAAATGTATTGTGTAATTTAGAACAAGACTCCCTGCCTCTCTGCCGGGCTGCTAACGGATTGTGCGCGAAGCTACACCCGCGCGCCGCGCTGGTCGACGGCTAAACCACTTTCTGTAATAGATTATGATTTACGAGCTGTCGTACTTTATACCAATGGCTTAGCCCTTAGGACAATAGAAGACAGAAGGATCACTTTTGGTAAAACTCGGACAAGTTCTTGCAAACGGCCGACGTCACAGTACACTACGTCGTCGTGTCAAGACGTTGATTAAATTGCTGTCACATTCTTATTATGTATGTCGGATAATTCAGAATTTATTCCGTTAGGCTCGTACATCTAGTGGGCAGACGACGGGTTTCGTGCAATGAAAATACACTGGGTGCGATACATTGTTTCTACTAAACTAACAAATTACTTGAAATTACAACTTAACACAATAACACGGGGCACAATGAATCGTACAGTTCCAGGATGTCTCAACTCCGCTGCGATCAGACACTCAATGTCGTTCTCGCCTCGAGCTGTAAACATCAGGGCTCTGTAGCACAGCACGCTGTGGTGTGGGTAGACTTGTCAGTAGGTCTCGTGATGTCATTGGCGCGCTTGCGATTCTGTTTTATGTCCGTACCAATGATCGGATCCGACATGTAAATAATTATGTGTTAAGTATACTATATTCTGCACAAACACCAACAAAGCCAAAATAGAGAAAGTGGAATACTTTTCTATGAAGTCGTGGAAACTATCTGCGTTGTAACAATATTTTTTAGTTTTTTCGTAAACATTAAAGTTATCCTTCTGTGTTGTATGTTCTTTTCTATAGTCCTAGATTTGTTGGGAGCCTGATACGCAAAACTGTTCAGAGATCTACTAAGTTAGTCTAGTTTTTATTGTTGGTCGGTATTATACCTACATGATGTCAGGGTAGAAACTATGATCGAAATACCTAATTATTAATTCATGCCTAATATTAAAAGTATGAATGTAACTCTGTGTGTCGGATACTTTTTAAAGATTTAACGGCTGGACGGATTCCGTTGAAACTGGAACACCGGTAGGATATAATCCCGGTAGTACATTCCCGTGGGATCAATTCCGACCTAAACGCGGACAAAGCCACGGGAAAAACTTAGTTGACTATAAAAGATTACTTACTATATTTACCTGCAGAACAAGCAAAAAGCTAATGTTTTAGCAATATTTTCCTTGTTCCTGTGTTCCAATGTTAGCAGTATATGAACAGATTTTCTTCTGTGAATGTTTCCGGGTTTAATAATGACAATACAAATACAAATCATTTATTTGCAAAACACGGGTTCAGAGGAAATAACAACATAATGACATTCCGTTTGTTTCTCCATAGCAACGTAGGAATAGGTTGCGCCGAAGTATTCCTTTGTCCGGCTTGCGGTAACTTCAGGTGGTGAGGTTGTGCTCTCGCGAACTGTTTTCACAACAATATGCGAACAATATAAGCTCAAGCAAGCTCTACCAGCTACCAGAACTGTTTACAGCCAAATGTTTTGCAAGTAAAATTACACAGATTTATACCTAATAACGCCTTGTTTACGACCTCGGGTGATGCGATTTGCGACAAGCGAAAGTAACTTGTTTCTAACTTATTGTAAGTCGCGTCAAGGTGAGTCGCGGCGCGGCGGCGTCTGTAATCAACCTCTTTCATTTGTTTCGACCATCGTCGGTGTCGCTTGAGCGCGTAGGGCGTGGCCAACCGGTTAGTTTCGTTTACTGCTAACAAAACGAACATAAATGAATAGTGTGGCGCTCTGTGACCACTAGTGCGGTGTTCAATGTGAAACTAATTAGTTAGTGTTGATGCACAATCAGTTATCTCGCGTTATTTCCCAACACGACGGTTAATTGTGTCCGAGCTGGTATATATATAGTTACCTATGTTGCGAGTAGCATGTTTAATTTTATATTAAGCCCAATCACACCAAATTAGAATTCATTCAATTCTAAATTCATGGGTTTTGACTGTAAATCAGATTATGCACAATTTAGAAAGTATTTGGGAGAGTATACCAGCACATAAGTATGGTGGCTCGTTGGCTGCTGCTGGAAATCGGCGTCAGGTGGAAGTAATTAGTGTAGCCATCTGACATTATGATTATGCTGGGAAGCCGTTTCGGCATAAGCATTTTAAAAGTAAGTGATGTAAACTAAATACGACTTTAAAATATATTAATTTAGAAATAAATAAACCTATTCCAACGTTAAAATTTTAATTTTATGGAGTATAAAGCTGAAACAAACAAAAACAGCTGTAAAACACAAAACAAGTATATAAATAAATGCTATCTCTGTAAAATAAATATTGAATCAAAAACTTTCCGACTCAAAGTTCGCACTAAGCAAATATTTAAAGTTTGACTGTTCATTGTGTTCAGAGAACTTATTTGGACATAAATGTAACTCTTATCTGAGTTCTAAACTAAAACGTTTCTTAGAAACGAGGTAATTCTAGAAATAGCTACATAATTTGACGTTCATTGTCAGAATAACGAAAAAGAGATCGTTCTGGGCTAAGGAAACTTTCTTGATATTAAGATTATAAACATTTCCTAAGGCAAGCCTATTTTTAAAATCTCAAGCTGACAATAACCATCCATCCATCATCAGCATAATTAGGCTCAGCACTTAGTACTTTAATGTAATTTTTTATCCATAATTTTCCCATTTCTTAAGAAAAATCCTTTTAAAAACTAAGAAAATTACCTAGTTAATGAATAACAAAAATAAAAACAGACTACAGACTGGTATCCAGACCAACTCCGGGGACCAATTGCCAATGTAAATTGAGAGCCTAGTGGGAGTTCTAGACTTTGAATTGTTCTGAAACTGAACTAGTGCCGTCTGGTGACAAACATGGAAAACACAATTATTCAATACAAATAGATAAGTTCTATGATCATTGACGAAAACTCGCAGTAGCCCTACTGCTACTGCTGTCAATGTAAACAGATCTCTTATAAACGAAAGCTTACCTACGACGTAACGAACACGCAATGCTCACATTAGATAAGTATCTATATTATTATCCATCGTAACTCTCGTCAGAATACCGGCCATTATCTACGCAATATTACTTGTAACTAACTAGCGACTCGCTCCTGCTCACCACGGTTTTTAGGACTTGACAAAACATGGAGATTTAACTTGAATACGAATGTATTATACACACCGACCATCCGAAATAAACTCTTTAACTAAATAATTGTGAAAACGGCATAAAAAGTCCGTTGTACAGTACGCACGAAAAACGACTTTGATTATAACAACAACAATAACAGAAGTTCGGGTCGATCTTTAGGTTAACCCGTGCTTGCCTAGGTGGGTCCGTGAATGGGTGACCACCCATTACATACCAAGTTTCCTCCGTGCCTTGGAAAGCACGTTAAGCCGTTGGTCCCAGCGGTCATTTGTATATCTTTGACAGTCATTATAGGTAGTGGCTCAGAGGTTTGCCAACAAGGTTTACCAAGGCGTATCGTGTTGCCCAATACTAACTAGGTTGTGGAGGTCAGATAGGCAGTAGAGCCATGTAAAATACTGGTATTCAATAACACGGTTAGACCAGAAGCCGACCCCAACATAGTTGGGAAAAGGCATGCATAATTATGATAATTATGTATTGATATAGAAGCAGGCGAAGGCTACATAAAACCATTTTACTTTTTACGAAATCTTCGCTGAAAACGTTATTAGTTTTCGAGGTGTACTTAAATTAAAATATTGAAAAGAGGTTCTATTAAAGAATTGCTTTTAGAACGTCGAAGAGCACCTGTTTTTTTATAATAATATAACTGTAGCACCTGTCAATATTAAATGATCGTTCAGCTCGCTCAGTAAATATAACAGCCGAACATTTTCATAGATAAAATAAGCCTGAGAAATAATTCTCAATAAACTTGAGAAAGGATCGTTTTTCTTTGCACGATGGAATATAATAATTTATTTAGTGTTTCCCATTAAGTACCAAGGTATTAACATGATGTTTCAAAACGATTTGATCTGAGAATATGTCTATGATTGTGTACTGATAAAAACGAGAATTTGTTATTTATGAAAGCAAGTTTGCATGAACACGTTGGTTGGTCGTTGAGTCTAGCGAGTAGCAAAATGAAACGAAGTGTTCTAAAATTTTCCACCACTTCGATAAACGCGATTAGCGAAGTAAGCGAAAGCGCCAAGCGCGTTATGCGGCCTGTTTCGAAGATTCTAGAATGTTTTTGAATCTTCACACTCGCTCGTTAAAAATCACACCTCGTTACAAATCCACCTGTCAGACGTCAGTGCGCTAGTAGCCTTGCACTTGTTCAGTTTACGTATGTGTCAGTAATCGTGTACCTCAACTGAAGGAGCTCAACGATACTGCGTACTATTTACGAAACTAATTTAAAACAGTTTTAGTAATCAAGGTACATAGTTTCTCTACAACCGTTACAAAATCTACAATTATTATAAAAGTATACAGAGCGAGTCAATGAAATGGTACAAGAGCCTGGTTCTCTCAGCCCCTCAACAGCCTCATTCACTCGAGCTAATATTAAAAATCATCAGCAAATGTTTAAGTTTAGCGGACGTCGAGCCGACTGCTTCAGGAGAAAGTTAACTTCTTGTTTGAAACGAAGCCTCTTCGCTCTATAGATGAGGCAGGGCTCGAATATAATGCTGAATATGTTTAGTACATTATATACATAACCGCAAGTAGTGAGTTACACGCAATTAATCATAATAGGGTGTCAGTATACGTAGATAATTATTTATCAATAAATCTTCTCGTATTACTACAATTGGATCACTCTCCGTCAAAGTCAATCACATGTCTCACTTGAACCAGATATAATAATGTGAATATGTTTTGTGACAAACACAATGCTTGAACACCTAACCGATGTAGTAGCCGTGTAAATGATTCACCATTTTGTTGTGAAAATGTGAAAGTTCGCTCGAAATTCCCACAAACATGTCTGTCCATTCTTATAGCTTTACGTCCGCGGCGGACAATGTACAAAGCGCTTGAAGTCGGTCCATCTCATCACGGCTAGTGCTTGCTCAGCGCTGCAGCGCCCTCCAAGTCTGTCAGCACTTGTTACCGTAAGTACGCAGAGAGCACTGTAGCGCTGCGCTGGACGGGACCGATGCGCTCTTTTACTATTTAAACTAGCGGAAATTTCATTATTTTAAAATATTACTAACAAACAATAAGTTGTCGGACACCAGCTGTACCGCTGTACCGCTGTAGCGCTGTTCAGCGGCAAGCGCTCGCGAGACAGCCGCTACAAAACGAAGAGTTTGTTTTGATGTCAAAGCAACAGATGAAATTGTTTTAAATTTAACTTACCGACCAAGTCTGTCTTACATTTTCATTTACCTCAGAAAGTTATTTTTTGTTTCAATTCATTTCGTTAAGGAAATTCTATGTAGGACACGTTCTCTCGTCGACTATTTTCTTTGAATAAGCTGCACGTTTTTCCATACGAAGTAACGTGCTCTTACCAATTCCAATACGCGGGTGAAGCGCGCTGCATTGCAAAGTATGCCATTCCTCCTGTACATATGTACTATTTATGTAGAGAAATAATTACAAATGAGCTTTTCATCCTGTTTTTATTTATAGAACGGTATGTTCATTAAGTAAAATATACCTACATCCTAATCCTAACTAATCTTATAAAGGAAGTTTGTTTGTTTGTTTTTTACCTTTTCACGCCTAAACCGCTGAACCTATCATCCTGAAATTCCGCATAATTATTATGATGGCGCCAAGTCTTTCAAACCATGTTTGAATCATATTGTTATATAAAAATTTAGTAGTGTGTTAAGAGTTTAATTGCCAAATTCTAAATTAACGTGAGCGAAGGTGCGGACAAAAGCTAGTTAACTATATTGTTATTTTCAAACTCGCGTTACCGAAACTTTCCTAGAATTGTTAAAACATTTCATCCCTGCGAAACAATACGCGTTGAAAGAGAAAATTAAAATAACACGCAAAATTGTTTGTTTGGCTGGGTCGCCGCGCGCCGCGCCCGGTCGGCTGCAGCGGTCAGTTTTACGGCGCTGGGTTTTAATGGGTGCAAGTTGTGCATGCCTGGCTGGTGGGTATTGTGCTGCCACGCTCTCGCTCCCGGTGGGCGCCAAACAACGCGCATTAGTCATACCGCCGCAGCCGCAGCAGACATGCGAGCCAAGTTGTACGCCGGCCAGTTTGTAAGACATTGTGTGTGCGGCGTTAAGTGTTCGCGCTAATGGGGGGAGGGGGGCGGGACAATGCACTCTCATTATTTGCGCTGTGTATGCTGCAAACAGTGCTATTAAAATGTGGAGACAGATAGAGAAATGTTAAGTCATTACCCTGATATTTTTTTACATAAAATATTTGTTTTGTTTTTAAAACTACATGTCTATTATCAAAACTCGTCTAAATGTTAAACACGGACTACTACTATAACTTTTAAAGTTAACAGTTTAGTAAAACAGAGGTGTCTGTTCTACTTCACAATAATGCATTTTTGTTTTACCGAGTGTCAAGCTCTCGTCTACATGGTCCTTGTATCCGCTGGCAAGCAAAGCTCAACCAAGCAATCCAGTGTTCAACTCCATCCGTCGGCGTTCGCAAAGAGTCGTGAACGTACGCAAGAGGTCGCCGGCACACGCAAGTGCGCCGAGAGCGGTCGAGGGCTGCCTTTGCACTGCCGGGATGTACCGCCTCAAAGGAAATCACAATTGAAGCAGAGTACGCAATTAGGTGGATTAAGGGCGCGGAAAAATTTGAATGATCTACTCTTATTCAGGTCGCTGAGCAATTTTAATCACGTGTGCTAGTCAGTACGTTGCTTGAGTGCAGCCGAATAAAATTACTTTTCTCATAAGTCAGTCTTTATTATACTTGCTAACAAAGTCTAGAGTAATAAATCAAAATCTCGTGTTCTGTCTGTTACGCATTGCAGTTTTGGCTAAAGTTAGCTTAACATGGAAATCAGTATGATTCATTGAAATACTCGTTGTCGTTTTAATTCTGGTCCATACTCGATCGCACCAATGCGCCACTCACACGGGATACAACGCACATAGTACGCTCGTAGGCACACTTTACTCCCCCACCGTTGCGGACACATTTGCGGGGACATTAAGCCTGACTTGCAACAAGCGTTAAATTGCCAACAATCGCAGCGAGTCGCACGTGAGCGTGCTTGTACGCAATCGTACGCAATCTGGTCGGATGCTCCGTCATTCATAAAGGCTCGTTTTGCAGACGAGACAAATTGGCACGGATTAGTGTGCGCTATCGAGTTTGTTAGTGTGATAGAAATGCAAAGCTCACTTTGGTACACAACATACATGGGTAGGTACACGACTTAAATTAGAAAAACTTTATTCCGACAGTCACAAATCCGAATTTAAAAAAAAACAATTTTCATAATTCCGACTGGTTCAAAATCGTAGACTTTCCGTGTCTGTACATTACAGATTTTTGAAAAAAATCACTAGAAGGTGCGAGAAATAAGTAGGTAATAGAGAGTAAAAAATTTTTTTTTTAAATTTTTGTCTGTTTGTCGGTTTTTCTTTTCGTTTGTGCGCGTATCACGTAAAAACCCCTCATTGTATGCAAAATCGAAATGTTAAAAAATAAGAACCAGCAGCACAGCAGTAGCGGTATCTAGCATTTATTTCATCAAAATCGACCTACAGACGCAAAAGATATTAATGATAAATTTAATAATTTACGTAAATAGTTGTAGTGTAGTCAGAATGGCTGAAAATTAATTTTGTTTTATTCTCCTTTTGTCTTTACTCTTTGCACAAAAATTTGGCACGGAAAGAGAGGTTCAAATATAAGAAATCTAATCTAAATGTATATAAGCGAAAGGTCACTCACTCACTCATCACGAAATATCGAAATCCGCTTGACGTATAAAGATGAAATTTGGCAGGGAGGTAATTTATAGTTAGTAGACGTCGGCTAAGATGAATGGAAACGGATTTTGCGACAGGGCCGGATTAAGGAGGTCTAAGGGCTCTCGTAAATTTGTATGAAAGTCCTTCATTTTATGTGCTACAAACTTGACATTTGGCAGGGAGGTAGTTAATAGTTAGTAGACGTTTGCTTAAACCGGATTTTGCGACAGGGCCGGATTAAGGAGTTCTATACAGAACGGTTTTAGAATAAAAAGCGCCTGACAAGGTTCACTTTGAAAAAAAGTTGTATAGCGCCAAAATACACCGATTTTTAAAGCCATATCGTCACCTCAACGCCATTTAATTTTGTTTCGGACCTCTGCCGCCCAGAATTACTGCACCCAAAAGGACGCCTTTTGTAGTCATCAGTACATTATCACATTGTGATCTGGCAGTCAGTTCTCACACATAACATAACATCACGCCTTAAAGCCCCGAAGGGTTGGGCGGACGTGTACTTAATCGTACACACACACATTTCGCCAGTTATATTGAAGTCCCATGTAATAGGGGGAGAGCCTATTGCCATCAACCGAGCACAAATTCCTGATGGGATAACCAAATATATTTAATAAAAAAATAAAAATAAAAAATTAATTAAAATTAATTGCAAATACATTGTTTAATGTTAAGTGGAAGAGCGATTAATTTTAAATTAATATTCCTTACGTTTATAATTACTTTTCTCAAAATACCGAGTTTCAATAGATCCAATAACAAAGACCAACTTAATGATAATACGAAACATCAAAAATACGAATTCCGATTATTAAAATACCGATTAATAAAAAGGCCTTGTAAAACTGAATGTCAAGGCAAATAAACACATAACCAACAATAGAGGGGATCTGGGGATCTGATCTGTAAATAGTCACAGTTATAACCTAACCTAACCCAACCCGACCGATTTACTAACAATAGGGATATAGCGCTTTAATGGCAGTTCTAACCTAACCGCACCCAAATGATTCACCAACAATAGATGGTACTCGAAGCAGGTATATTATAGGCTGCTAGTGTAAGTAACGAAAAAGCCGCATGTATCTTAACAGGCACGTGTCTGTCACTTCGTAAGTGGCCAACGCGTTGGCGTGCACATGGTTCCGAGGCAGCCGCGCTGGTTGTTTACAGACTGCATGGAGAACTTAGACCTGCGTAGCCAGTGGAGCCATAGGCTGGCTCATAGTACGCAGGACTCATGCCCGTTTCCACCTGAATGAATGCCTAAATACAACCGTATTTTCATAATTACAATTCGTGGCACTAAACTTTTATTTAGGCATCGATTAAGATATCATCTTGTCTTAGTTTAAACGGGCATAAGTAAGAGGTAGGACCAAGTAACTGAAGTGTGCTACAATATGGTAGACGAGTATGCGACGGGTAGACATACTTATTCTAAATTGTTTTCAAATAAAGTTGCAAGTGTTCCACACTTCCACGATAAGTTAGAAAGTAACAATCTGTTAGTGGCCCATAATAAAATTCTAAGTAATAAAAATAATGGTTTAGAGTGCACTTGACGTCGTAACGCGATATTGCACAACTTTGTTGTTTTACGATTACAGTGTTAAGAGTAGGTACTGGGTACCTTATTATTGTGGTAAATGTGAACAATACACAACTACAATCATTGTTTATTACAAAAAAGTAAGACAAAGATATTTTATAAATTTTATGCGTGACCTACCTGCCCCTCATCCACTTCTTCTTTCCTTTTTTTTAAGTGGCTGACTGTATTAAAGCTAGCCGTGACTTTGAACAACTTTACATGTTTGCAGGCATAGCATATCTATCGACAAAATGATAATTAAACCAGTTACTATCCGTTGTTCCAGCCCTACCCCGGGCGTGCGGAAAGCCCGTGATTTTCCTCTCAGCGACGTGTTTTTATTGATTTGACTGTAACGTGTAATGTAACGTTACGGCGGCGGCTCGAGTGAGATATCGAAGCTATCGGCGCCTCGCGGGTTTGCCTCAGGTTTTCCTGTTTTCATGCCACACCTAGAGGTGGGATCACTTCCACTTGATATAATTAATATGATATTCCGTTTCCTCTCTAAATTACGAAATACGAGAGGAACGTATCGATGTCCCGATATCGGCATCTCAATAGTAATTCTATATATTAATCAACCTCACAATGTTCACATAACGCATGAAATAATGGAATTTCTCACTTTGTTATGAGAGACTGTAACGTGTCATTCTGTAGGTAGAAATGTATACATACGTACACACTTATATGTTCATTTTAATGGTAACATTAAGTAATTATAAGAAAGAAAAATACACTATGACACACATAATCCCCGAAGGATTAGGCAGAGGCTATTAGTACACCCACATTTAAGTTTCATGTAATAGTGGGCGTGTCTATTGCCATCAACCAAGCACAAATCCAGCCTCCGTGGCTGCTACTGCGAAATTCCTGATGGGAAAACCCAATAAAACTTTACCCAACCTGGGAATCGATCGCGCTCATGACTACTAGATCAACGAGGCATACACATAACTCCTCAGTAAAAAAAACAACTGAAGATAGGTAATATTATCATGACTGTTTAAGCGAATGCCAAGAACTCTCGATATTCACCGTAGGTACATCGTTCCTCTCGTCTCGGGCAATAACCGGAGAGAGTACGGAACGACCAAAAACCAGCTTTTATGCGTAAGGCGTAAAAACATCTATTATACTTGAGTCAACGATCACTTCACTCATAAACTGTCCGCATCTTACGATTCGGAACACCATGGACAATTTTATTTCCGCTACAAAGTGCTGGGCTATAAATCTGCCGGGCTATTTCCCGGGCAAGGGTGGGCAAGGGTGGGCAAAGTGGCTGTATCGAGGTATTAGTTACAGCTGGGCATCGGTAACTGTGCGAGGTGAGAGATGAAGAGAATATAATGGATGTGATGTTTCGGGAAGCTCCATAAATGTGAGTGATGTTGAGTGAGTACTGTGTGTGCTGACATGTTCTAGTGTTGTCATATTTCAGATGGTCTTTCTATACGAATATTGTGATGTTGACACAAACTTTTTGTTGATTTTAGAAACTTGTTTTAAAGTTAGTTGAAAGATAATGGGGCGGTTTTTAGCTTTCAAGTGTATAAAAATACATATAAGAAAGAAGTGTGTATGTTTTAAGTTTTAGTTCTCATTTCTGTGAATTAATATCATCATCTTTGCCCAGCAGTGGGACAGAGCAGGCTGAACTAAAAAAAAAAACATCATCCAGTCCAATTGATGTCAACAGGCTCACCCCCTATTAGATGGGAGATAAAAATAACTGGTGAAATGTAGATGCACTAAGAGAAGCCTTCTCTTCGGGTATTACATTCGTGATATTATGTATGTATGTACATTTTCTCATTATTATCTTTTATAGGGCAGAAATACACTTCTTCATGGAAATCACAGTTAGTACAACTTCCTATGCACCAACATATTCAAATAATAAAAGCTTATAGAGAGTAAGAGGCGGCACACATTTCCCCGCGCGTGCAGACGACAAGTCGATAGCGGGCAGCCGACCTTACCGCCCCGCCAGCGGAGTGGCCACACTCGGCGGCTTCTATTACTTTATGCTAATCGTGCGACAGAGCTCAGCGCCTAAAGAATCTCGCGGACGAGCGACCATGGCACTACTTTCATACTTTTTCCTTTCAACTTGAGCTGTTCAAGATATTATTCTCGCAATGAGCTTTGCAAAGCTCTGCTTTCATTTAATGAAAAGAGTTTCTTTTTTACCACTTTCGACAAAAATACTTAAAATGTAACCTCGTTATGGTTAAATAGATACTATGACACAGACAAATGAACCTTGTTGTTTTATGACATGCTTACGACTTTCAGTTTAAGAGTGGTAAAGCAATTATGAAGTTGACTACGTGTCTGTAGTACCTAACAATATACATGAAAACAAAGCAAAACAATGAAGTCCTTTTATACGAAAAGTAAGAGTATCTTTACCTATTAAAATTCTTTTTATTAAACGTCTTCGATTTATTGGCCATCCAACTGATGTAACATGACAACATTTTTATCGTTTACCTTCCCTTATAGACGTAATAGAGCCATAAATACTAAAATTGGAACTGGGGAAGTACAATATTTTACTTACGTACAAGGATTTTATACTTTATGTGCAAAAAAATATCTGGGCTAGACAGATTGCCTCTGAGATTTTCTGTTTCAGATAGTTCATTACGAAATCTTAGACCGGTTTTGAAAAGTAACTGTGATGGACAAGGAAAAGGGAGAAAAGTAAGACATGATGAACACGACAACTATGCAACCATTGAACTATGCAACAGTGATAATCATGTAGTCTGTGTCTCAGTAAACTCATGCGGGGATTACCGCTACTGCTTACAGTAGGCGTGTCTCTTGAGAGCTAATATGACGTGTGACTACCGATCTGTTGCCAAGCGTGAGATTACGGATAATCGCCTAATAGGCGGAGCCCTCTGTGCTCGCTAATAGACGGTTATATGTCCTACTAATATCATAATGAACATTGCCAGTTGCTTCCATTGTTTTGAGCAGACAAGAAGACAGAGTTGACCTGACAATACCAATGAGGGGAAAACAAATGGCTTCTTTGACACAAAACAAAAAGAAAGAGCAGTCGCAAACCATCCAGGTATGTAGACCTGTTGACTTAAATACGTCAGGTAGGAATGAAGTTAGGTAGGAATGTCTTCCAAAAAGAATCGCCCCCGGGTGGGCTCGAACCACCAACCTTTCGGTTAACAGCCGAACGCGCTAACCATTGCGCCACGGAGGCTATGACTTTGAGACTGAAATTGTATGCCTTACTATTGGGTAGACTGGGGTAGGTATTTTGTCCCAGAATCGTACCACAGCTAGCAAAGTCATCGTAAATTGGGGTTTCTGTAAGTCTTGCGCGACTAATCGCAAGCTTGTGGTGCGCCTTACTATCGAGTGCTCTGCCGCAGCTGTGCATGCGAGCGGACACATATCGCTAGTGCAGCGAGTGTCACGAGTGGCCCGAGTGTCGGCAGTGTCACGACACCGCATTTTTATGGATAACACGCCGTGACGTGCTCAGCAACCGATTGGTTCATGGTGACAACTTCGGAGATACTAATCTACAGAGCATGCATTTGCCCTGAGAATGTATTCAGATTAAAGTTAGAAAATCTGTTTTGAAGAACGTTCGTAATCCCGACTCAAATGACTTTAATATTCTAACTCAAAGAAGTCTCATTTTTCATCGTATATTCGAAATAACGTAAAAATATCAAATTAAATATTTATTTCGCAAAACGGACTGTTTCAAAGACTAAGATTGATGAGAATTACTACAAAATATTTTTAAAACAGCGTCGCGTTGAAATTTTTATACTAGGTTTCATTTTAGTCTGACATGATCGGATTAAGTGTTGCTGAAATATATTCAGAGGACGAAAATATGCGTAATGTAGGTTTTCCTGATGGTTCCCGTTGCGAAAATTTTAAGTAGCTAGGAAAACAGGCAACTGAGTGAAATAATAAAGAAAACTTATTTTGTAATCAGTGCTCGACGTCTTTGCGGGGTCTAACTAGAGGACCACCTGATGCATGCTGATTTACAACGAACCAGATTCATTGTAAAAACACGTAAAAATATGATGAATTATAGCGCGGCTCGATCCAAAACACGACGCTCGAGGAAAAACTAGTATTTTCCCTCGCCATATTGAATTTATTTAGGTAGGTAGCCGAAAATAATAACCAATAACATTTATGAATGCGCACTACTCAGGTAATCAAATGACCCTGATCATCATACACGTCTCGGTAACCGTTATTGGGGCAGTTAGTGAACACTAGTGAATTCGGTAACGGTTTGTGATTCCACAATAATCGCGCCGACCGCGGCGGCACATAATTGCTATGATAGGGTTTGGATCTATGCCCGTTTCTGAAAATAGTATTACGCCGAACAGTAGCGCAATTTGGTTGGGTTCTTAATTGACTATACCAGATTGAATAAATGAATGCAGAAATCATCTGACTAAACAACGCTCGAAGTATGTCAAGTTAGTGATTATCTTTTTATAGTTTGTTGAAAAGGGGAGTCTGTATTATTATGCAAGTGTTTATCCTTAGCAGACTGGGAGTGGTTTATTCCAAATTGCGTTACTGTACCTGTATTGACTATGGTGGCAGTGTGTGAATTATTAAGATGAGCTATATTAGAGTGAACCTGAGTTATGTTAGAGTGAGCCTGAGCTACATTTTGTTACAGCAAGCCTATTCAACACAAGTGTAACACTCACATGTGTTCCACAGATATTACCTAGAACGGTCCACCGCTACCGCAATTGATACCGCTAATAGGAAATCCGATATTCTTGGAATCTACTCTACTGCGAAACTACAATATTCATCTCTCTGAACATCAAAGACACAATGAACGAGTGTATTACTTGATAAGGATATTATTAAAAGAGAACTAGCGCCGCCTTCTTGGGAAATGAGTATGTTTATATTTATTATAGATGGATAGAAACGATACTACTTTAGAAAAACACAGTACTGAAGGAGGAGGTATTTTTAGACATCCGGTTAGACTGAAAGGCTCCAACATAGTTGGAAAAAGACTAGACAGCTTATGATTTACATCAGCCAAAATAAGTACGTTGACGTCTAATAATCCCCCAATATAAAATTCATATTCCTTACTGACTGACCGATATTCTCTGGGTCGATTGACTCAAAAATTGATGTACATACTCTTCAATTTTATTAAAATTTTGAGACACGTGTATCACAGTTTTTTTTTTAAATCAACCCCCAACAGAGTCAAATAGGGCTTCAAAACTCACGTAGACGTGGGCGGGGGGAGTTGGCGCCCGAGTAATGTGGCTGCGTGATTTAAACCCGCCAAAATTATACAATAGCACCAGGTTGCGAGCGAAAACTTTGCAAGTTTGCAACGAAATGTTATCGAGGCAACTATACTGACCGGTTGTTCCCGAGAGGAGTCTGTGTTTATTCCGAGGATTCCTCTAACACCATCGAACTAACCTTTCGAGTTCAAAAGAGTGCAGTTTCCCCTCAAAGTCTGCTTCGCTATGACCATAAGTAAGTCTCAAGGCCAAACTCTTAGTTTAGCAAGGGTAGACTTAAGAGAGAACTGCTTTTCACACGGCCTGCTCTAGAGTAAGCTCCCGGAGCAGCCTGGCGATTTTAGCACCTGAAGGAAAAACAAAAAATATGAATGTTTTGCAAAGAAATACTTCGGTAGTTAAAGTATTTCGTTGTAAACAATATTAATTATTTATTATGCACTTCTGGTTGTCTCTTCATTAGAACTTTTCACACACACTTAGAATTCTGTTAAAACCATACAGTTACTCTCATCATAGATGTTAGTTTAGTTTTATGGAGAACTTCGTACTTATTGCTTTGTTTGGGATATTTTCAGATCGTATATTCAATGAGAAGGAGTGAGAGCGCTTATAATGTATGTTTCGAAAAAAAAAGTCATTTGTTTCATGTAGGCCACGCGGGCGAAGTCGCGGGCAGAAGCTAGTGTAGTGTAATACAGCTAGCACAGAAGTAACATTAAAAAGCACCTACCTGCCTAAAATAAAAATAAACTTTCTACCGCGTTCACCCAAATATTGTAATGCTTCCATCAGCAGTACACAAGTAACCCCGGACCCCACTTCACCTGCGCTGTGCTAACACAATTATATTATATAGTTGACAGCGACGAGCTTCGCCTTAATGCACTTAGACGCGATCTGTTTCTTCTCATTTACATAGAAACACAGTGAAACGCTCAACAATTGCCTTTAACTTTATTACGAGTCAACAAACTAATAATAACATTGTTCTTTAACAATATTTTTTCCCGGGATTGTCGAAACACTTTATACAATACAGTATTGTTGCATTATTTCTTGAAAGGCATGAAAATTCATCAACTTTTTGTACATACAGGGTGTAAACGGACCCTTTACGAAGCCGTCAACCAAGCATTCTGTTCATCAACCTAAGTAACTCTACGCAAAATTTATTGCTGGGAAACGACTTTTTTTTTGGAGTGAACTATCACGTTTTTAGGTAGTACTCAATGTAACGCACTCAATATATTGAGCTGATGGATGCAGTGAAGAGTACGGGGTCGCGGAGGTATTTAAAGTAAAGTTATAACATTAAAAACTAGTTTTTAAAATCACTTGGGGGAGGCCTATGTCCAGCAGTGGACGTCTTTCGGCTGAAATGATGATGATGATGATGATTTAAAATCAATACTTGTGAAAAAGTTGGAACTTTAACGTCCAATATCTCCGTAATTAGTAGATTCCTAGGTATGGACCAGAACAAAAAATAATAATAATATATATATAAAATATAATCTTCCGGGTTTTTTGACACCCATTTTAATTTTATTATCGAATGCAACCTGGTAGGATGTCACCAATGGGCACACAATAGGCAAAGGTGACAATCACAACTGTACTTACATTGATAAACGATAACTAATCGTACAATTAATATATAATATGTATGTATGTGTAAACTCGACTATAAAGTTTTTTTGCTTTAGAAACTAGAATGTTTCTTCTATAAAAGACCATCCAAACATTTCCAGACCGACCACTCAAGTTGGAAATGTATAATTTAGTCTAAGCCGTAGTCGATACGTGCGGCTAAAGCGTAACTGTCGCATGGCCGCAACGTGTCGCTTAGCCGATATTAATTTACGAGCGCGATAAGCGACATTCGCCGTTGTGAACTCGCCCCAATATTAATCATGTTCGGATGACTTCGACTGTGCCACTCGACTGGGGAGCTTGCTTTTTGCTTAAGAACCCAATCTATTGTGGTGGACATATTGGCAAGAGTGCGTGTTGGCGTTTAGGTAATAGTGTTACGTGTGTTAGTTGTATTAAAGAAATAAAGGCTAATAACAATATCTTGTCTGTATTCCTCGAAGGAGATAGCCGCGGGTTTAGTACACCCACATTCAAATAGACTCATGTCTGTACTTTGATGTAAAGCGATCTGTAATACTACAGAACCAGGTCATATGTACTCATTCGTAAACAAGTATCTAATACATTCTTTTGACGGCTATTTCTGAAATTGGATCTCAATTTCTGTTACAATTTTATTATAGTCTAGACTGTACAAACTGATCTACCTACGTGTGGTTCAATCTGTACCACAATGGGATCAAAGTGTACCGACTGGAACATTACCTAACCCATACACTTTATATCACACGGAGCCATTACATTAGCGGAGAGGCCTGGTCGGACGGTCAGACGGCGTGGCGGTCAGACGGCGTGGCGGTCAGACGGCCCGGTTTGCCGTGCAGCCGGGAAATAAGCCGTTTGTACGCATTTGAGCGTGGTCCGACACGGCGGTCGCACTTTATTGTTACTATGGTGCCAGCGGGAATACTCCACATATTTGCGCCGTCTGCACACTCACGCAGATTTGTGACGCGCTCTGCATAAACGAACAGAGCTTCGGATTTAATTTTGCGGGTGCCAACTGATGTCAGCGGTTCAAAAGTAATACCTCCACTTGTCGCTGTTCATCACTAAGCCAGTGGCTATTAGGAAGGTAGACCGAGGGAGAATTAATATTAACCGACTGCCCCTTAACCTGACCCTTTCATGTGGTCTCAAAACCGGGAAATTACTCAGGCCTTCCTTAATTACGTGAAATACTCATAGAGCAAAGTGAGTACATCGTCGTAGCGCCAACACTGAGTCAGCACTGAGTATCGTAAACACACAGCGAAGGGCCTGGCGTGGGCCGGGCGATGGGCAGCGCGAGCCACTATCGCCCACGGACACTGGGCCGGACACTGTTGATTTAGGCCTGTTTGTACCGCACCTGATACATCGCGCCTAAACACATCAATTGTGTCCGCCACTTTATGAAGCCTTCTGTCGGTACCACTGCGATACAACGCTGACATGTTCCGACACACTGATTGTGGACACACGAATAGGCTTGCTGCTGTTCTGAACAAACGCACCCCTAATATTTTATATATTTGCCGACTGGTATTTTTGTTAAAGATTTTGATTAGCTTGGCATGTAATAACGCTTTGAGCACCGCTAACTTAAAAAGGCTGTATTTGTGTTTTAGAAGCGAGTTAGGGAAATTCAGTACATACAGTCAGAGAAAATGGCGCACTGAAACCACTGTGCTCGTCTCAAATTATAAGCAAACACGGAGTGGGACAGCCGGCCCGCCATCACGAAGTCCCGCAGTCCCGCAGTCCCGCCATCCCGCAGCTCATACACGAAGGGTTCACAATTAAAACGTCAGCTGAAGTGCGCGTGTGTGACGGACATAATGAGGGCTGCCCCGTCCGTGTTGTTTTATAATTTATAGAGAGCGCCGCCGCCGCTCCTCGCGTCGCCGTAGCTCGCGCCAACCCTGCCAGATGCCGGCGATAAAAGCCTTCCCTTTGCGAAATGGAAAATTTGCATAATAGAACATTATTCTAGAACACCTAGTTCGAAAGCGGGAGCTGCATACTCCTTTTGATCTCGGACAAAGGCTAGTAACGCGATCGCCGAGCAAATCAAATGGCAGAGCTCACGAACTTATCTAATGCGATCCATTTCGAGAGGCGTTCCTTCACAAAAAAGAGTCATTTTAACTCGATGAGATTGGCTTTAAAGAGCAATTGGTTGTGCTCGTAGACGCGCACGAGTCGCGCTCGCGAAGCTCTCCGCGTGCCGAACTGCCGAGTGTGCGCTGTAGTGTGTCACATCAGTTACTAAAGAATAATAAAACACTTTAAAGGTGAAACTTTCGTCGGCTAACGAGTTTCCTCCCACCATTACCGCGCTCCTGCCCGCCGAGGTACACTTTTTACAAAATAAATTGTGGAAGTACTCATCAACTCTTTGCTTTGTTATTTTTATTTGGTGTAATAAAGCCTCTCTCGGGGAAATTATTTAATAATGTTTATTATACCCTTTAACCGGTAGAGCAGAGGTTCGCTAGTGCGAATTTGTAAAAAACTTAGGTAATTTTTATTTAAACAGCTAGGTGGAGTATTGTCATGAAAACAATTAGGTAAGCATCCCTCGCGTGAGATAATTCACATCCACGTACACTGAGGGTCAATCACGCGCACTGATTACATGGAGCTTTATAAAAGAGTTGTGAGAAAGCGGAACATTTGGCATGCAAATGTATTCCGTTGTACATCGCGAGTTAATCCTTGACGAATGCTAAATACGTTAACTCACGCCCGTGTTCAGGAGCCGGGAGAAAAAACGTGCGGGCACCGGACGGCGGCGGCGGCGGCGGGCGCGCGGGCGCGCCTCGCGGCAGTCGCGCGGCGCCCGCCGCACTGTCTGTACGTTGCCGTGCCGCAGCTCCGGATCCCGCCGCTCCGCTCGAGCTCGTCGATCGTTCAGCCGCGCTCGGAACACCTGTGACGTGAAAGTGTTATGGTGGAAGTTTTCGGAATGCTAGTGTGGTGTGAATAAAAGATCGGGGCTACCTCGGAGAGCAGGCACCGCTCGAGGTGGGTCACATGTATTATTTAGGAGATCGCTCTGCTGTCGCCGTTCAGCGACTTATTAAGGCAGGCTGCGACGAGCCGCTTGAATGTTTAATATGATAAGTTTATCAGCGAGCGGACCCGGGCGGCAGGCCTGTGTCTCGGAGCCAGCGATGCGAACTGGCCGCGACAGATAAGCGGCTGGTTATTCGTCCCCTTACGTCCATTACAGACTCGAAACAGTCGGGACTACTCGTAACCGTTATTTGGAGAAGCCTCCTTTGTACAGCCTATATTTAGACTTTATAACAACGAGAAAAGATTTTCTGCTGAAATACTTTGGACTGAAACTTAAACTTTTATAAAAACTGAACGTTATTTTATTTTTTTCCGTAGAAACATGTTCATGTTCTACTTATTTTCATAACCTAGTGTAAGCTCGCTCACGTATTTGATATATTATGTAGTACGCCACGAATTAAATACTAGTACAAATATTTTAATAATGCATGAACTCTCTATTTAAAGTAGAGCTTGAGTTGCGTAGAGCGTACGTAAATAAGATCTTTAAAGCTCGCATTACATTAGATAAAACATACATGTCGCGTTCTATTCCTTTGACCCAAAAGACACGCCAACCTTTTCAAATATTATTAAAGTCTTTTGTAAAACTTTACATTTTCACAAGAATTTTACGAACATATTTTCACTGACAAAAGGCTTGGTTTATTATCCACGAAAATTTTTTGCTTTATACACAGTCTTGCAAATATTTGGCGTATGCCCAGAATGACGGTAGTTGCGTTTTTGCTAACTAAGCGTTACAACGCCTTCTACGTCTTACGTAAACGGTAACAGAGGATCCGTCTCGTTTAATACGACGGACTCGGTTCACGAGAGCAGGCGGTAATCTAGCTGACAATAACACACATGCTCTTACAAATGGTCTGCCTACCCGCTTGCAATTAACGTTGGGATTAATGGAATGGGGAATCAGCGCAAGTAATTAATGCCAAGAGCATGTTAATTGTTATTAATTATTGTTCCATTGTATTGTTCATAGTACGTATCGGATAATAGTTCGTTGTGTAATATTAACGTCATCGCCAGCAACCACTAATGGTTCCTCGAACTTACGTTTGAGATACCTTTGTATGTGTGTTCTGAGACATAAGACATGCGATTACAGAAAAGGGTTACTTGAAACCAAGCGCAGCCATTTAATTAGGAATGAAAAAGTGCCGCATAGGTAGCCATAGCCGGCAACTAATTGGCGACGAAGCCAACGACCCGTTTAAAGACTCATTAAGGCTCAGTCTGCGTATTTCAGAAAACCCAGCTTCAATTAGTGAGCTTACAAGATCTAGCTTTAATCCCTGAACTTTGTAGAAAAGCGAACACAATGCATTTAAATAAAATACACAGAGCTTGAGTACCTTCATTTAAGATTGGGAACACAGCTTCAAGTTTTTGAGAAGAAAAAAGATGACTGTTTCACGACTTTATTTAATTCCAATTCTCATCGACATTTTACGTCTTTCTAGATTGAGTGATTGCAATATAAAGCTCTATTACGGACAGTCTCTGGATGTTATCAGAGTGGCGTTCGTCCAACACAGCTATACCTGGCAAGGGTGTCTGTGCTACAGGGGCAGAGGCTCGATGGCAGGCGTGATAAGCGCCAATAAACTTGCTTTATGTCCCCAATAAAACTGCGGGAGCGGCGCACTGGCTGGCTGTGCCCGCACTTACCAAGACGTTGTTACAGATTTTAACTTACTTAGCTGCCACAATATTGTTGTAATTCAAAGAGGAGGAAAATGAGTGCATTGTTAAAAGCAACTTAAGGGGATGAAATGCTTTGCTATCTTCTTTGTTGTGAACCTTAATATGTTTCTTCTGCGAAAAATTAGTGGATAGTAGCGAACGGTTTCCAGCAAGTAACACAGCATGCAGCCCTATGTCGGTTTGTATAGTTATCAATAAAAAACTGGTGAGAGGTATTTTCAATAAAAAACAAAAATCACTTTAACTAATAAAAGCCACAAGTTATAGTATAGCATAATTATAACAACCTAACAGAACGTCAGGATATTTAACAAACAAAGTGGTTTACCTCGATGATATGGTGATTTATTTTTCATACAAAACGATGTTTCGCTATCGCTCTGTCCGTTCAAGTTAATAACTGTGTGCTGGTGGTTGCAAAGTGCGCTGCGCTGGACAAGCAATTTGTCGCATCATTGCACCGCAGTCCTGCACACATGACGTACTTGCTACATGCTGTACATGCGCCACACACCAGCTCCTCGCGTCACGTACCGCAATTTCGCATCGGATTTAAAGATCGCCACAAACGTGACGGCTCGTACGCCGCACACAAACAACCTATTGCACAAGCTTGGATCTAACTCCATCCAGTGTTAGTTTAAAACGTGCCAAAACTTAAGCACCGAAAACATATGCCGCATTATTAAAATCGGGATTCTTTTCCGAAAACACAGAGTGAGTGGATATGTAAATGTTATCAATGTATCACTGTTTTCACGCCTTTTGTTCTTATAAAGAAAGTAAATATATGTATTAGCAGCTCCGCAGCTTTACACAATATCACCCGACAACGACTTTTGAATAAAAACGTTAGTACGAACTTATAACATTGTGATATTTAGAACATTTTATTTACTACTTCTAAATGGGGAGTGATTAAACGTCTATGCACTATCGTTTTAAAACTATCAGGAAAATATTCATTTCACTTAACGTTCCCTAAAACTTGCCAGTAATTAAGCTATAAACGAGGCCACGTACCCCAGCATGCCCGGCGCGGCCGACATGGTCCCGCTCAGCGTCGCTCCGCTGCCGGCTGTTTGCGTATGATAAACTTGGACATAACATTAATGCCACGAGTGTGTACTAGCATAACATTATCACATAATTACAGACACATGCTTGTGTACGTAGCCTTGTTTTCTTTTAGGGCTCTTAGGTGATAGCGACCTTAATGGAGCAGTAATTTGTCAACCCAGTTGGAAGTCACATTATAGGAACTTAAACACATTATGCTGAAAGCAAATTCTTATTTTGTACACAAAGATTTTTGGTGGGCTTTTTACCAGGACAATAGGAGATACTAACACAATGTTCCTAAGTCGTGTTTTACGATACGTTGGGAAAAGTACGGTCTGATGGGCTAGCAGCTTAGTGCGCGGCTGCTGTTAAACAGAAGTTACTCAGGTCCTATATGTTAAAAATCATTTATTTGTGAGCTAAATATTATATACATTTATAAATTAAAATAACCTAAAGTAACTAACTTAACAATAAACTTAAAAAATAGTGTCAAAAAACTCATCAACGCTGTCAACTGGTAATGTACCCAAGAGACTGGCGGCGTTGCCACGTTGTATGGCAACGCTAAGCCTTTGGCCAAGGTAAAAGCCAGCCCCTGGGTCACGGGAAGTGTCAACTAAGCGTTTTGAAATGTCCTTGCAAAGGTTGTGAGCACTCGGACCCCACGGTCCTAGAGTTTCACTATATTTATGCCGCTTGAGGTTCTCTGTTCTTTGTGTTCTTGTTGTTCCTATATGTTTGATCAATATTATTTCGCTTAATTTTCCAAAAGTGAAAATAATATACTAGGTCTGAAGAAATAGCAATAAAACGCAGTTTTACCTTCTCAGTGCTCATGTTATTAAACTAGATTATATTTACAAAGACCTAAAACGATTAATTGGACACGGCTCCCGGCTCTACGATATTAAAACGTATTTCAAATGAAAAGCCAGACGTATTCATTAGGGCCGCGCTACGGCTCCACTTGCGCGCTTTTGTCACTGCGCAGTACCCTGACTCCATTCACTTCTTTTTAATTCAATGTAAAAGCAATAACTTTTCATGAAAAACTAATAAACATATTAAATAAAGAAGATTTTATGAAATTTGTATACGTTTTTGTTTTGGTACGCACTTATTATATTTTGAATATCACAATAACATAATACCTATTACTGCGATTTGAATTGATAAATCTGACAGGTTCATTAAAAATTGAATATAATGCGAATATTAATCTAACTAATAAAAGTTTTGTGAACTTTATGAGAATTTTGAAAGGTAGCTAAACTTGACATTATAATTAGTATCTTAACTTTTGAAAGCAGACAGGTACGATAATATTTACTTAAGAATTTTCATGAAAAGTAATTAGAATGTCAGCCAGTAAAACACGAAAAATGTTTTAAACGGTTATCTTTGAATGGGTAGGCAGAGATAGCAATTAATCATGTTTTAACTTGACAGTATCGAAAATATTGATGTGTTTGTGTTTAGCGGTAATTTAGAATTAATTGATTGGCGACTGACTCGCAATACAGTCACAGAACAAAGAAAACCCGTCATTGTCCTGGGTTCTGCGCCACTAACTCAATTAGCGCAGGTGACAAAGCCGCGCGGGCGACTCGCGACTGCGACTAGCGCGCGAGCTACGACTAACAAACGCGCCATTTGCAGCATTCCTTATTCATCAGGCCCGCGAGCCTCGCATCCACAAACTATGCGCACGTTTTGAAACCTGCATTAGTTTGTTTGACGTGTTTTGAAACAGTTAAATTCGTGTGTAGATAAAATAGCAGTAAAAGAATGTAAAGTGAGGCTGGATTTATTCAAAAAGCAATGTGAAGACGGTCGCTATGTGCGGGTACAGTATAACGGGTAGGTAGCTTACTTATTTATCGAATAGGTTATTAACTCTACTGAAGTTTTGGAGTTTTATTTCCCTTGGCACCGCTCCCAGTTATAGATATAACCGAACTACCCTATGAAAAGAGACAGATCTGTAGGCCGAATTGTAAAAAAATGTAGTGTAAAACTATGTTTCAATACGATTTAGAAAACGTTCAAAAGTAAGTAAAATGAACGATTTGAAGAAGATTTACGAGTGATTTTATGTGAAAACTTAGTATTACCCCCAGGACTAGTGGCCGTAAGGAAATTGCACTAAAGATTTATTTGACGCCAAAGTGCTGAAATAAATAGCTCCAGATAAAGGCTATCTTGCGGATAAGTGCTCAATTAAGGACGGAGACAGACGAAATGGATTAAGTATGAACGTAAAATATAATAGTGCGGCGGAGGCAATAAAGCTGATTGTTCGTCATTAGTAGGAATAATAATAAGCTCCGCGAAATTGGCATGCTCTGGTCGGTTTATATAAATTGGTTGACCGATCATTATCAAATTGCGCGAGGGCCACTCGTTTCGATGATCGTATGGTTTCGACCGTAAATGTGTGCGAATTCGTACAAATTATGTAGTCACTTATAAATACATAACAAAGGAGTTATAATGGCGAAACAAAACAATTGCGTAACGTGTGTAATGTTTATAGACAACAACCAGACAAAACTCCAAAATCGACAAAATCCTAAGAAACAAAGATCGCAAACAGTAAAAGATGACATCGCAACAACTCACAGTAATAAAGTAACAAGACGAATGATGGAAATGAGAAATAGAAGAAAAACTAAAGTGAATGAACAGTTCCTCGCTAACAATATTAGCTAGGAGAAAAACTGGCGTTTTCTAGAACACCGTTCTTGATGCAAAAGGTCAATTTAGAAAAAGTGGAGGACGCTTAATCACAAAGCAAGCTCTAGTCCGGAGTCAGGAGCTCCGGCTTTTTATTTGATGAACGAATGAACGCAACTGCAATACCTAGATGTTAGGATAGTGTTATACAATTATGAATATTCTTTATTGTAAAGAAGAAACGTTTATTTAACACATTGAAGGAGTTTGTGAAGGAGTTGTGGCTGACTGATAGACGACACTGAATATGCGTATCATCATCATCATTTCAGCCGAAAGACGTCCACTGCTGGACATAGGCCTCCCCCAAGTGTCGCCACATTGACCGGTCCCGTGCGACTCGCATCCAGCAGATCCCTGCAGCCTTCACCAGGTCATCGGTCCACCTAGTGGGAGGCCTTCCAATATATGAATATGCGTATGTCGGATCACAATATATACTATAGATAAACTTACCTGTGTGAACTGTTTCAAGTATTATACTTAGGTAAATAACACCCATTGCCACGCATAAAACTAAAAGCGCGAATTAAATTCCTAGCATTGTACCCACGGAAAGTTTCAGCGCAAAGCTGTATGTTGTCCGTTATGAAACTCTTCGGAGATATTAATTTACGTTTGAAAATGGTTAAACGTAAAGATTGACTTTGTAAGAAGTTTAAAGTAAAATCCAAGTAAAAGATAATAAGAACACTCTATGTTGAGTTTAAGGCAAATACCAGAGAAGTTGTAGTTAGTGTAGTTAGTCCACGAGATGACATTGTAGAAGTTTGAATTCAAAACATGCGTAAACCGGGTCGCTTGTGACGAGATAACTAGCTAACTTTGCAGGTATACATGTTTCAATGGATGCTGTATCGCAGTCGCTTCTCATACCATGATGTAATAATTATGCAAGTCTGACACTGGTAATGTGATGTTTCATGTTTCTATAATAATACACACTTCAAAATGTACCTTCTGAATTTACTAGTTATGGTCATGCCATCAATGCCATTATTTAAATACCCACGATATGAAATAATTTAAACAATTTCCAGCACGGTAATAAAACCAAAAAGACGATTAAATAAAGCGATAGGAGCCATGAATTTCTTAGTTTATCTTTTATCTAATAGCCCAATTTAATTAACGTGAAATCGTTTTAAGGAAGAAATTCGCGTTAAATGACCTGTTATAATTTCTTAATGTTTGCAGATTAGGTATATTATCACTTTAAACAAGTTTTGTACCTTACATAGTATTTCTTCCCTTTTGAAGTGCATGCTCTCGGTGTCGAGATGTCTACAGTTACAAATATTATGAAATAAATTGTACCTTTGGAGATATTAAATTCAACTACAAAATGAAATACTTGCAAGCAGTATGCTCCCTGCTTGAATGTCGTCCAATAAGGGGTAACTTGGAATACTTGCGACACATCAAACGGGTGACAAGGCCGAAATTCAAATATCGAGTACGTTTTATCGCAGTAGGCCGTCGGCGTCGGCTGCACCGAAACGGCACCTTAAGCGGTAAATTATTCGCGTCACGCGGGAATATGACGCGCTCGTTCAGTCGCGTCGTACGTCGCGCGGGCTTGAGGGAGTCTTGTGGAGGAGAGGCTCGGGTGCGATCCGGCTGATAACGCGGCTATAAACTTGCTTTATGCGAACAATAAAAGACGCGGGCCCCGCCGGGCGGCCGCGGCCCTTGTATCGCGCAAATTGACGCCACTACGCTACACTCAATCCTGTAGATACTCCAATACGCCATGTTTTGTGGTTTATTTCGATATTAGTTCGTTGAACCTGCCAAGTTCAGTATTCATGTGGGAAATATGTGCTTGAATTTCATATTGAAGTTTGGATATTAGCGTACTTACCTTGTGTGAATAGTATTCAAGTTAGGGACTAAATAATATGGCTTTAATATTCACTAAAATTGGAAATAGCTCTTTTGACCTTATTTGTTTTGAACTAACGAGCGCTTTACTACCGCAATCGATACCTAATCCAAGTCTGTTTCAACATTCTAGCAATACGCTGTGCATGTTTGCCAAAATTCAAACTAAAATGATGTATGCCGTTTCATACAAATGACTCCATTTCAAGTAGTGATTGCAATTTGTATAATGCTCGTATAGCTCGTATACCATACTCTGTATGTGCGCGGTTATAGCTTCTGTTTATCTCCCGCTGGATCCGAGCTGGTCAATTTTCTCCACAATAGGATGGAACTGGTGTGGCTGTTCATTGAACTAATGTAATTTGTCAAAGTAAATAGGACTCTGATTCAAATACATTTTACTTAACGTATCTAAAGCCTAAGCATATTTCGCATTACTTTCTAGTTTTGACTGAAAAATAAATCTGTTAGGGCTTTCACTTATAAAAATACCTATAAGTGTGAATATTTCTGTACTGAAGTGAGCTGCTGGTACTTATTTTTTAAAATGATATTTCGTTATATATGTTGAAGCTTGAGGATTTTATAAAATAATTTTCGTATCAATATAATTCAATTTAAAAATATCGTTTGGCAAGAAAAATATTGTAGAGTGGTTTTAGAGCATAAAAATAAAATTATCAATTCTCTTTAAGGTTTTTCAATATGATTTGATTATAAAAAAATCTATATCTTTTATGTTTACAACTAATCCTACATTATCAAGAGCTGTCTCAAAACATCCTAACTAATGTTATAAATGCGAAAGTAAGTTTATTTGTTACCTTTTCACGCCTAAACCACTGAACCGATACTTCTGAAATTTTGATACGTTGTCAGGTGTACAGAAACGGACATAGGGTACCTTTCATCCCGAAAAAAAGTACTGTTCCCGAGGAAAACCACAATAACGTTCTAATGATATTAGATGGCGCCACGTGTCTTTCGAATCATGATTGAATTATATTATTATAAGCAGAGTACAACCCGAATTGATTGACAAATTTTAAATTACCGCCGCCGCGAAGTCGCGGGAAAAGCTAGTAATATAATAATTATCTTCCAACTATCATATGCCAATAGCAGCTCGTTGGACTGCGACATACTTGACACTGCTGCTCCGGAGGCACCCGATGTGCACAACTTGTAAGATATGACGTCATGCGGCAAGCACTTGTGCATAGTTGGTGGCACTTAGGTAAAGTACTTCAACGGGAGGAGACAACTTCGTACAGTGTCACCATCAGCATATCAACATTATCCAAGTACGGAGATTGTGTTTATACAAGGTTGCAAAACAGAGGATTACCAAAGACGCGATAAATGAACAGTGTAGATGATTACAAGGCTAGAAAGAGAGTTACTGAGGTGACCGTTGTGTTACGCCGACCCCAAATTAATTTACACTAACGTGAGAGCAGAAGAAGATGATGTTTATAGGTCAATTATCTAAGGTAAAGCTGTGTACTCCAACAGTAACAACTCTTTATGTTGCCGATTTACGTAAAAAGGAAGATTTTTTCGGAGGTACCAACAAAAACCTGAATTCAAATCTCAATTTCTCAGAAGTGAGCGTGTCAGTTTATGTGACACAGATGTGTTTGATGTTGCCATGTAAGTTATTCCATGCAGTGATATTTCTGATTCAACCTCGGAAGTTTTCAAATCCAAAGAGCTCAATCGAAAACCTGTTGTCAAACATTTATTTAATAAATACTTCATGGTATATTATCCCCACTAAAATTATTACTCCATCTGTTATTTTTTCTCGCCTTAGGGGCTGAACGGGTTTCGCTGAAGTTTGGTTCACGGATAGACCATGACCTGGGTTAGGAAATTGCCTCGTTGGTCTAGTGGTAGCAATCGCGACTGATGAAAATGAGGTTCTGGGTTCGATTCCCGTATCGGGCAACTTTTTGTTGGGTTTTTCCATCAGGAATTTTTCAGTAGCACTCTCGGAGTCTGGATTTGTGCCCAGTTGATGGCAATAGGCTCGCCCTCTATTACATTGGACTTAAACATAGCTGGTGAAATGGGGGGTGTACTATTAGGAACACCTCTGCCTAACCCTTTGGGGATTACAGGCGTCATGTTATATTGTGTTATACTAATACCCTGGTATTACATTCCCCTGGGATAATTTCTAACTTACACGCGGGCAAAGTTGCGCACTGAAAGCCTTTATAAAGGAGACGTTAAAGACAAATCAAAACGAACCAAACTCAAACGGGCCCAAAAATATAATTCCTTTAACAAAACGCACCAGACCGCGAATGACTGAAAGATTAATTATAGAAGGGAGAATTCTATTTAAGGTACGATATGATATCCTTTGTCACTGGTGTCACTTGCCCACTACAGAGACAAAGCTTACCTAATGACCAAAGCCTACTCTCACAAATACAAGTCCACCCACAACGTTATTAGGCGGCGCTTTTAAACGTGTAACGCGATTGGTCCGGTGTTTGATCCTCCGCTAATAAGATGTAAGTGCGGCATCAGTAATCACGTTTGGTGGATGCTGGGCGGTAGGTAGGTGGGACGGGATTACACTTTGATGTACGCCGCGCGCGGATCACTTGGCTTGTTACCATCTTTGATGTGACATGTGCCACTGACCTCGTCATTAGCTTCTGTGAACTAATTACGTGTAGTGGATTACGTACTTGTACTGTATTAGGTTAATTGGATTCATGTTGTTATGTTGCTGTCATTGTCATCTTGAAGATAATGATGTCAGCCGCCTTACCAGTCATCCCTGCCTCAGTCGTTCTCATGAAATTCATACATATTTCAAATTATTTTGGCGTTGTACGATTACTCATCCCTATTCTAACAGGCCTACCAGATACCCCCACAATAGAGATTGACCGAAAAAGCCCGACATTATGGGCTTAACCTGAAATCATAAAATATAGCGGTATCTATCGCGACGGTTTTTTAGTCGACGCACGGGACCGGGCCGTTTCGCCCGACTTCACCCATAACTTAGACATAATGGGGAAGAAAGTATACGTACGGCGTTGTAACAGTTCCGGGTTACGTGGATACAGAGTCTACGAGAATATCGTGTTATAATTCATCGACGAGATGAAATCATCGCCCGGGGGCTGAACAATAAAAGTTAAAGTTGTCCTCCACAGCGCCTGGCGGCGAATCGATCCCAACTTACTTTGAAAGCTTTACTATGTTCAGTAAAACGATTATCGGTAAGCAAATTATGTTGTTTCCTTTATAATCTCCGAGTGTTGGAGGCTGCCGCGCGGCGCTGTGTTTATGTACTAAGTAATCTTCTTAGAGGTTCATTGTATGTGTCTCACGGCTGTAAATACGTGGTATAAACTGTCTGGTTTGATTAATTACTTATAGTTTGTTGCGAAACTATAACGTATGTTAACACATAGCATAGCACATAGCTTTCAGAATGAGGATTCATTCTAAAAGCTTTAGCCTCATATGTTTGGGTAAGTAGATTTAAGAACCTTTTAAAGATCTAGATATGACGCAGGCAATGAATTATAGCCAGAACGTGACTGTAATATTCAATGAAAACATTCTCAATGGTACAATTCCAAGTTGCTATTTACTTAGGTCAGGCCATTCTTGTATTCTTTCATTTTGTTATTTATTTTTCATTTGTCACCTACAACTGTCGAGCAAACAAAGTTGCTCGTTAAATACTCCAGCGTTGAATTGAACAACTAAATCTAACTCGAACAACTGTCCAACAAAGTATCAACAAATACTAGAACAGATTCGATCTCGGGAGCGTCCAGCCTCCAGCGGCCGGCCGCGTCTTGAGGCGATTTTTTCAATTTTTAATTGAAAACGCTTCAACTTTTTAATGAAGGAAAATAAAGAAAAGTTGTAAATTAAGCGCGGCCCGGCACAGTTGCCTCTTGTCTTAATTAAAGCTGGAAGACTGAACTATGTTCTTGTTCTATTGTTGTTTGAGATTTTTCCCTGTTGGTGGCGCCGCTGATATCGGCCGCGATAACGCGCGGACATTGTTCTCACTCCGCTAGCCCCCGGAGCCCGGAGCCCAGAGCCCCGGCCGGGTCCCGCAACAGACGCACCGGTTGGCGCTAATCCCGTCTCTTGTTAATCTCGGATAGATCGTATCGTTGAGGCTCCGTTTAGGTGGGCTTTACTTGTAATTATGTTGAATATTTAACTGTAGCACAAGTTTCCTACAACCCGTCTTACAAACGACCTTAGTCCACAGAGCTAAAACAATAATGTCAGTAGACTGCAGTTAAAAATATAATAGAATGCTCTATTTGTAAGTGAATTAACATTGTCAAATGTAAATAAGAATCCTCTCTCAAGGAAACGGGAAAGGGCAAATAAAAGTCAAAAAGATTACAAAGAATTGAGATTGAAGATATTTTCATTGAAGCGAGTTACAAGCTGGTGTTTGAAATGTAGAATAATGTAGATGCCACCGAGCAGCAGGAACCACTCTTTTAAATTTAAACAAAAAACAAGAAAAAGACCTTTTCTTTTGAGAACTTAGTTGGCTCATGGCTGTATTTTTCGCGATATATTTTTGTGGAAGTTCTACTTACTTATATTTGCATTTTAATGTAAAAGACGAGAAGTTATAATAAAAAATAAAGTGCCGCGGGTGTCTTCACACTAAGTTTGAGATTCAGGCGAAAGAAACATGATAGGAATCGTGATAGGTACTTACTTACTGAATATTGTTTCTCTTAATACATAATATTATATTTTAATGTCTACCACGTGAAAACTACTGTAGCTATAAAACGACTTGATTAATTTACTAGTAAAACTATGTATATTCGTCACGAAATGCATTACAATTTTCTCATTAAGAAATTCTTAGAATGTACAAAAATATGAATTTACACTCGCAAAATATCGTGTCCAATAATAAAATAGTGATCTTCGTTCATCGTCAGGTCTATTTTAGAGCTTGAAAGTTAGAAATCGATGAAGCTGAAATAGGTAAAGGAGGATATCGTTGCCGACCTAGTTCCGATCAGCTGTAGGTACATGTCTGTCGGTGTACTTACTAGGTACGTGTGGGCCTGGTTCGTCTCGTCACTAATCAGAAAGGTACAGAAGGTTGCCTCCGTACAGGAGCGAAAACAGACACTACTTTACACACGATTTTACAACTTGAAAAAATATTGAGATTACATTACCATAATAATTATGTAAGTTCAACATTAACATATTTCGAAATAAATAGAATAATAAATTCCATATAATAATTTTCTAAAGGTTTTCTAAAGGTAAGGTAGTAGAACGACGCGGTCACACAGGCAAACAAGAAAAGCGACAATGACTTGAAGACGATCTCTCCCTACACGCAAACTGAGAAAACAGTTTCGTAGGACTTTGCTTGTTCGGCACTGTTGGTTTATTAATAAAGATATGTCCATGCGCACGACACGGGCGGCGACTTGAAACGATTGGTTGACTTCCAGCCACGAGTGCGTTTTGCGCTAGTTTTGTCTACTCAGCCTTCTGTTACTGTCGTTAGTGGCGTGTGTCCGCATAACACGTGGTCGACACGGATGGGTGTCTGATTATGTTTGCGCACCTATTAGCGAGCTGTTTGCTCTACCGAATTAACGCCGAGCCGCCGAGCTATTGTTACACCCTGTACAGTGTACACAGAGCACAGATACACCCTGTATACGGAGATACGTGATCTACTCGTTAGGGAGGCTGAGTGCGCCAATTTAACCGAACCGGTACCTATGTTTAGGAATTAAGTGTAAATACGTGTCATTGAAAACTATTATTTGTACAAATAGGAAGGAGCAAAATGTGATAGAATCAGCGGTATTGCAAACAATACCACGACAAACAAACAATCTCAATTATATATTTTTTGCCAACTAAGTACTATAAAACATAGGTGTACCTAAAGAAACCCACATTTCGCCAGTTATGTTTGAGTCCCATTTAATTGAGGCGAGCCTATTGCCATCAACCAGGCACAAATCCAGAGTTCGGGTTGCTACCGAGAAATTCAGACAGAAAAACATAACATAATACTTTGCCTGACTTAGGAATCGAACCAATTCTACGCAGTAGCGCTTGAGACGACAACACCGAGGCAGTCAATAATTTAAATAATCGGCTGTCAACACCTAGCAAATGTGGTTTATGTGCTAAAAGGAGCTCAGTAATGTAAACAATAGAATTCATACAGAACAATCTCTACTCCCTATTGTTTCAAAGTAAATAGTACAATCATTATAATTAATTATTCTGCTTATCTTACTAATATAACTCCCCAGGCGCCGCTTGAGACCGGTAGCCTGGGCCGGTAGGAGCGACGGGGCCTTTTTCCTCTGGTAAATTAAATTAACAAATAATAATTTACTTTATCAAATTGTAAACATCTCCATGACTGCCTACAACGAAATCTGTTACAGCAATGTTATTTAGAGCGGATATCAGCAATGAAACTGACGGTGATCAGCAACTAAACGGCGTTCAAGAGCTGTCAGTGTCGATGTTATCGGTGCCATTCGCCCTAAGTAGTTGAGTTTATTTAGATGACCTGTTTGTCGATATTGCGATATATTATATCTTTGTGGCTTTTATTTGTGTTTGCTTTTAATTTCCGGTCAGCCGGGAAAGTCTTCGATGTCGGTTTCTGGGCGCTTCTGGAACTATCGTAAATGATTATTTTTCTTATTATATTCTTCTATATCTACTTTAGTTGACAATAGAAAGTCTGAAGTGATATCATCAGAAGCAAATCTAGTAACGGCTGCAAGGAATCAACCAATTGATTACTCTCGCTGCAATTCCAATCTGTTAAACCAATACCCGGTACTCACAGGCTGCTTGCTGAAGAAGCTTCACAATAAAATTGCATTCAAAGACGTCGCTACTTAGGATTCTACTCAGGAAACAGAAAACGAACAGAAAAGATTTTGTGTACAGTCTGCCTCGTGCTTACATTTTTCTGGATTTAAGCCAGTATCTGTGATATTTACTTAATATAAGTCTGCTTTATTAAGGAGTCTGGACTTGTGCCCGGTTGATGGCAATAGGCTCCTCTTATAACATCAGCCTTAACATGACTGGCGAAATTTGGACGTACTATAGCCATACCTCTGCCTAACCCCTCGGGAATACAGGTTTGATGTTATGTTATATTAGGAAGTTGAGATTTCGAATGTTCAATTAATATTAATACAAATTGGTTCTCTCTGCTGTGTTCCCGAGACAATCGTGGGTGACCACCAAGAATTGCTAATCCGTTAAGACGAACAAACCGAATTGGTGGCTAATTGATCTGTCAACCAATTACGACTTAGTGAGCGGGTGCTGTGCTCTGTGTTGTTCATTATTCAACGGTCCATTATTCTTATCTAGCTTTTAGCCTTTATTGCTGGACCACGAATTAATTCCCGATAAGCTATGTAATGGGAACAGTTCATTTATTTGGTACCGGTTTAGGAGAGCTCGCCAAGGATTAACTCGCATGTGCTGACCATATTTTAACGATTTCGAGTTATATCATTTTTTTGAACTTTGTGCTTTGAATTCAAATTTATCACTCATCGTTGTAATAGTTTATGTATTGAAACTTTATGGTAGGTTTCGTATTATAACGAATATATATAGATTATTGTAGGAACTCCAGTTTATGAAAACGAATGTACTACGTATTCGAAATTCATTAGAGCAATTTATGGTCCATAAGCATTACAAACTTCCCAATGGAGGTATAAATTGAAAGTTGCCTAACCAACAAAGTGAAATTTATGAGCGGTATTCCAATAGCTTCATGGAATTTTCATCCCCAAGCGATCTAGCTGAAATATCTCCCATACTAACGTATAAAGCTGCAATTTTTAACTTGGCAAGTTTTAATTTTCTAAGATAAGATGTAAATTTTAATTTTGAGATAGTTGTGATCCGCATCAAGATGCCGCTCGTCTCTGGAGAAGAATCCCGTCGGAGAAGTTTACAATTTATAGCTGTCCTAGCTAGCCACGCGGTGTTGACTGTAGTTAAGTGCGTTGGGCTCGGAATTATGGACGTGTTTTTGCCAAAATCTGTTGCTGTTTGTGATTGATAGTGCGCGGTAGCGGCAGTGCCGCGTAAGGGTGAATTAATATTCCATTTATCCAAAGATTATCATCTGAGATTTATACTTAAATAAGAAACAGAATATATTAACGGATATCTAAATAGACACTTAACAATTTTGTAAGATTACGGATAAATCGTAAGTGAAAGCTTTTAACAATTTGTTCGTTTGGAAAATGTTACAAAATGTTGATAAAGTATTTACACTCTTAAGTGATCATCAAAGCGGAGGTAATGCTCATAGGATTAATTTATATAGTATTTATACTTCAATCTGAGAAAATTTCATGATGTTTATCCAGCGGAATTCCAGTAACTCTTGATGAATGTTAATAAATATTATTATCATTACTGAAATGGTTGGAAGAAGCTTTAGTTAGAAAGTTATAATTCACTCTGGGAATTGACGGGAAATTTACTATCTATGTCACGTCACTAACAGTGTAGTCTGTGTAACGTCAGTACGATACGTTGCCACTGTCAGTGTGGAGGCCTGACAGCATTGGTATAATCTAGTTTGTTTGTGCTTGTCGTTGGTCGTCGGGCAGGCGTCCAAGTGCACGGGACGTGGAGAGCACTCCGCGCTGCGCCGAGCAATAACACGTCGCGTCTAATATATTATAGGCAATAAATACTCGCATAATATGTATCCCATTGAGTACCCAGTAGGAACTTGTGCACAATCCTGTCATCCATGCGCAATAACTGTGTTATCTAGTCGCAAACAAACTGCAACTCCATTTGGTTAGTCGTTCGGAAATATTTTATTGGTAAAACTGCTCTTTTTGAATACGTTCATCAAATATTTGGACACATCACGGTTCTATTCATCGGTCACTGGCGCTGACCCGTCATTTTTGTTGTTCCATTTGTCTGGTTTTTTTTTTATTCGTCGACAGATTACTTTTTATTGACTCAGATAGGTCAGACAGAATCGTCAGAATTACTCACACGCAATTAGCAATTTCTGATTCTACAAATAACTGATAACGTTTTATTTGTTCCCAAGATATTAATTGATAATATCAATATAACGAATAAGGCAATTATAGACCGGAAACTGTATTAAAGTATCAGTAAATATTCGCTCAGATTAATGCTCTCCAATAAACTAGGGATCGCTTTATTCTCAAACAATACGCTCGAATCGTTTCGTAATGAAGTGTCTCATCTAGTTGGGGACATTAGTCTTTGAAGGGTTATTTGTAATGGGGTGACACTATTTGAGAGGTATATTTATATAAAGCTCGCTGAGGATCGATCAAAGGCTTTCCTCATTCAAATTCAATTATGTGATAAAAGAACTTAGTCACAAGAAAATTCAATTCTAGAAGCAACCGTTACAGAATTTGATTCCAGAATGCAAAGAGACCGTTCACACGTTTCAATCTAACGGGTTGTTGACTTCAAAGAGACTTGAACTGTAAGGTCAAGATACCCACTTACTTCTCTGTTTCATATTTCCAGTCCGAGCTTATCAAGAGTAAGTTATAGCTCATCCCACTTAGATTAGTATTCTTACCTCGCGCGGGAGCTAATACATCAAGTGGCTAATGGCTTCGGGATGCTCTTCGTGGATATAATGCCCCCCAGGGCCCTGCACTCGCTCCAAGGAGTAATCGCCTTACTTTTAAATATAGCTACATCATAGTGGAGTAATGGACCCTTTATTATCCCCGAACATAATGGTAATTTTAATATTAACTTATATTTTGGAGTAGCTCCTGTGTGCTTTACTAAAGTCATACGTGATTTGAATTCCAAATATTTTGTGAAAGAAACCTGGTTTTATTATTTAGAAATATGTGACGGTATATATAAATGTTCTTCAGAAAGGTCAGATGCGTAGTACTCGCAACCGGTGTGCACGAAGAAAAATGAGTATGTAAAGAGCGCAGCAGGTGGCGTTCTGTAGTTTCTGCCTTCCCCTTGGAAAAAAGGCTTGGGTTTAAGTTAAAAATACTAAACAATGCTTGTATGAAACTTAATCTCAAGTTATATTCGAGTAGTCGATACTATTGAAAAATTGGTTATTTGCTACGGCTGCGTAGCAACCAGCGCTACAAGCCGCTACGCCGTAGCACGAGGCGCTACGGCGTAGTCCTATTTCAATAGTCCGTTCGTTTCATTTGAACTTTGAACCGTAAATTAATATTCAATTTCAGTTCCGATACCTTACAATTTAGGTGAAGAAATACGATATTATTAGTAAGAGTTCCCTAACTCCTTAATAGGGTTAGCTTCTTATAAAGAATATTGTCTCCTTTAAGGGTTCTCTGAAATATCGGTTTACAAAGTATTATGCCTATATAACATAACACCGAGGACATAATCCTCGAAGAGTTTGATAGACGTGTACCTATAGTACATTCACATTTCACTTGTTATGTTTAAGTCTCATGGGACGAGACTATTGCCAACAACCGGTCTTAAATCTAACTTCTGAAAAAAAAAAACAATATGAATTCGCCAGACTTGAAAATCGAGGCAGTGATACCTACATATTGCTCATCATCAGCCTAGCCTTTTCCCAACTATGTTGGGGTCGGTTTTCAGTCTAATCGGATACAACAAAATACCAGTATTTTACATGGAGCGACTGGTTATCTGATCTCTAAAACCCAGTTAGTACTGGTTAATACGATACCTCTTGGTAAGACTGGTTTTCAGACTTTCGGACTATTGATTACCTGTAACGACGGTCAAAGATCTATAATTGACAGCCGGGACCAACGGCTTAACTTGCTTTCCGAGGCACAAATCTTTACTTATAAAATTCAAAGTCCTGACTGACTGACTGATTTCTATATCAACGCACAGCCCAAACCGCTGGTCCTAGAGACATGAAATTTTGACGGTGTATTATTTGTGAAGAGTAAGTATCCACTAAGAAAGGGTTTTTTGAAATTCCACCCATTTTTTTTTTATTTTTTATTATTGTGAATTTTGTGTGAAACTTTTTATTCACGGATTCAATTGACTTGAAAATTTGTGTACATACTTTTTAGTTAAAATTATGAGATACGTGTATCACAGTTTTCTATAAATCATCTCCCAATTTAAAATTCAATGCCCTGTCTGGCTGACTGATATATCAGCGCACAGCCCAAACCACTGGTCCTAGAGACATGAAATTTGAACGGTGAATTGTTTTTGAAGAGTAGGTATCCACTAAGAAAGGATTTTTTGAAATTCCACCCCTAAGAGGGTGAAATGAGGTGTTGAATTTTCTGTGAAACTTTTTATTCTTGAAGTCGATTGACTTGAAAATTGGTGTTCACACTCTTCAATTAAAATTATGAGACATGTGTATCAGTTTTTCCAAAATCATTCCCCAATATAGTCAAATAGGGCTTCGAAGCTCACGTAGACGGGTGCATGCCGCGCAGTGTTGCGCGGGGCGTGCGGGGCGCTGGAGTATTTACCTATTACTAAGGAGGTAGGATTTTTCTGAGGTAGACGTGTCTGTAAATATGGTTTATTCCACCGATTTTCACTTTGGTTCGTGATACGCGACATTGATATTAAATATTATGTCAAAGTATTATGTCTATAAATAGATTCCTAATAAATCATTTGATTGGTGTCACCGGTGTCCAATCTCAAACCAAGATATTTCACATATGTAATTTAATTGATATTACTATGAACAAATATTTGCAAGTTATGTAAATCTATGTATGTACTATACATACTTAGATTACTTATAATAGTACATACATAGATTTAATTAATTGCCCACGTAATCTTACATAGAGTAAGATTACGTGGGCAATTCCCGAACTCCACGCGGGCGATGCCGTGGTCAGAAGCTAGTATATAATGGGTGCCTACCTACCCAAGGACCAATCTAGGCAAGCACGGCTTAAACCGAAGATCGACCCGAGCGACTGTTATTATTGAGCCACGAGCACCTCTACCTAAATACTGCTGTGCATAAACCTATAATTATCAAAAAAACATTTATCATTCTACAAATTAATACAAATATACTATGACTTCACGTTTCCATTAGATTTTAATGTTATAGATTACACACACAAATTCAACACACACATTTACTTTTTTGAATGTGTGTGTCATACAATAAACAAGTACAAGTTATCACCACTATTGTGTACGAGCACGTACAGATCTCCCGGGGCTTATAGGGTTGTTACGCATGCTGTGAGTGTAGTATGTGATTGTCTAGACACTATAAACTATTGGATATCGAATGAAAGAATACGAACGTTGTCGTCGGGAATTAGGAGTTACTGCCTCAACACAAACAACGAAGACAAACTACATTGTGTGAAATAGTGTTACGGTCCTTCATCTGGGATATATCTTTGGTTAAAGCTGCCATATAAACTTAAGTTTCTAGATGTTTGCTGCCATCCAGATATAAGGTTCTTGATCATCTCAATCAATTAACAAAAAAATGAAGCAATTCCCAGAGTCCTAAATACCTGTATATTTCTAATTATATTTTCATCACTATAAACCCAGAGATGACTGTGGGACTAAGGGCGACTTTAACAAATTAAAGTTACTGTGGCTGTTTGTGTACGTGAGTTTAAATGTTTGTAAACTTACTCACGATACAGGAAAAAGTCCAGTGTGTGGTGTTTTTTAAATAGAAAATAAACAAAGTCTTTATTCCACACATTTTGAAACTGACAACTCTTGAACGCAGTTCAGATGTGCTGATCGTATTCAGTTTCATTGATAATATTTGCCTAAATGAAATTATTTTATTTTATTAAATATCACACTACAACCAGTCACAATAAACCTGAAATACCTCTATGTGTTTAATTATTTTCGTTCAACTTTGTGTTTCAGTAACAAAGTGGCCGCTGTGCCTCTCAGCTGTACGAGTGTCGACAGAATTGATTCATTTGCGTCTGTTTGAGTGTCTTGTAATCATTCGCACCGCAGCGCCCTCTACAGTTTGTTTGTTGACAGTTGAATTATAAATGTTTACATTGTGTGTTTAATTATTATCTGTTCACAGTGTTACGTTTATGAAATTATCTACTTTGTATTTTGGCTTTCTGTTGTTCCTTTTATATAAGAAACGTATATATCCGATTTCAAATTGAAGCTTATATTTATTTAGGAAAAACATATCGAAGATATTGTCTGTCTAGTTGAATTTTCTCAACATAATTATCTACTTCTTAGAAATGTTAGTAAAAATTCTTGTTGTTTTTACTCTGCCTGACACTTCGGGGAAAGCCGGCGTAACATTTTTCTGCATTTAATTGTTTTAAAAAATATCTTTTTCTGATAAATTTGTATAATATAAAAGATCTGAATAAAGAAATAGTAATTTTCGGATGTCAGTTTATAAACAAAAGACAAGCACTGTATCATTTTCCTACAGCGTTGCCCTTAAACGTACAACGTTTCTGTTGTGTCCCATTTCGTCCATGTTGTGATTTCCCCCACGGGGGCAGGTTGCGATCAATCACGGGAATGGCCGCCGTGGCCCGCAGGCCCGGGGCCCAGGGACCCGGCGGCCCGGCGGCTCAGCGGCCCGGCCACACGGCGCGGTCGCCTGACCTCGCAGACATTTCCATAAGTACAGGTTGTCTGACCTCTCACTTTCATATTAATATGTCGGAAGCGGTTACTGTAACTTAGCTGTAGTGGATTGTTTAGCAAGAGTACACTGTAGACTTTATTCATTTACGTAAGGTAACATTTTGATTAGCTAATGAGTTGCGTTTATGGTTTTCGGGCACGAGTTTATTTAAGGACATTACATTACAATTATGGGTAGGCCTTTAGTGTGGGACGCAACATGCGTCGATACTCTTGCGCCATCACATCTTTCAAGCTCGTGCGTCGTGCTGTGCTGGCGCTGCCGCTGCGGCTGCAGAGAACCTCAAGCGGCGTAAATATAGAAACCTTTGTAGAAATATATTTTCGAGCCGTTTGGGGTTGAAACTCTGGGGTCGTGGGGACCGAGTGCTTATAGCCTGTTTAAGGAAATTTCGAAACGCCTAGTTGACGCTTCCCGTGACCCAAGGGCTGGCTTTTACTTTGGAGAGACGCTAAGTGTTGCCATACAACGTGGCAACGCCGACAGTCTCTTGGGCACATTACCAGCTGACAGCGTTGAGGAGGAGTTTTTTGATGCCCTTTTAAAGTTTGTTGTTAGTTTATTTATTTTAGGTTATTTAATAGTTTTTTATTAATAATGTAATAGTTAGTTTACTCGACTTAATTAAATTAAATAATAATTCTATAAGACCTTTCAGGACATTTTTTACACTAACTTTAGTGTGTACGTAGTTTCTTAGTTAATCTAAAAGACTACTTCGTGCGGAAATATCCTAAAAAAGCGTTTGGAAATGTTTTAACACGTGGTGAACAAAGTCTAGCTTGGTGATCATTGAGTTCAAGTGAACTATTAGCTGATAAGACGATGGGTTGCTTACCTCTTAAAATAAAATTATGAAAGAAATTCTGTTCCTAAAATACATTCAAAAGGACCAGACATTATAATCCTAACGTTTTCATAGCCTTTTTCGCGGACCTTTGAAATACATTTACTGAAACCTTTGTATAATTCTTAGGCCTTTCAAGGGATTCTGTTACATAATGTAGCTTTACATTTTTGTTCCGAATGAAATATAGGCGTGATCTCACGAGTGGAGCGGGGCGCTCCACGATCAATTATTTCAATGACCGCCCCGCGATGTGCCTGCGCCCTACCGCGGCTGAAAGTAGAATGTATGGGTGGCTGTGTACATACATAGTACCTACATGTGTATCGTTTACTTTTTCCTGTTGTGGGCTGAAGCCTTTGTGTTGAGATAGTGACAAGTGACGACCTTGTTCACGTTTTTTTACTCTTCCTGTTTTGTTCGACAATACAGGAAAATAGTTGATCCTACCTATCTGTTGAAATATGGATAGTTATTACAATTCTAAGATTAAAGCGCTTATTCTCGTTTCATATTTAATCCATGTGTGTGTTAATGAATAACAAATAAATAACATGATAAAATATTTCCGATCACTTGTCAAACCGACGACCTTCACTAACCCTTATCAGTATCTAATGGCGATGTGATCTCATCAGTTCGGATGGCTACCGTGTACCGTATCCCATACATAATTCATTTTTCACGGCTGACACTTTTACCTAGGTGCTTATGTGAATGAAATGTTACATCTCGTATGTGCCGTATTACCGTTAAAATGAGCAGACATTGAGCGATAGATGCTCAGCAAAATATAAAAGTTGAAACAAATCATTCGGATTTCAAGGCTTTAGTCAGGACACAATAAATCTGAATGGGAGCGCAGTGGATCCGACAAAAGACATTTTATTTTATTAAACCAGCCCAACGAACCGGTGCGAGGTATATTTCATTTGTATTTTTCCATTTTTCTCTCGGGCCATTGTTTGCAATTGATTTCGAGGAGATCGTGTGACGGTTATATCTTTTTTTAATAAAAAGCTATCACAACACGTAAGTGCCTGAACGATTCAATCAGAAAAGAACTAAAATAGAAGAGCTCTTAACGCAATTTATCTTTGCCGAACTTATGTTGACAAATGTTTTCCATCCAAAACATTACAAAAACAACGTTATGAGTCGACAACATTGCAATCGGTAGCGTCCACCTTGCAGCGTTATTTACCTCGAGTTCGCAACTGCCATCAGTTCCACCGCTCGGCCCTCGCAAGTTATCAGCCGTCGAAGAGTCGCGAGTCGTGATTTATGGCGTTTGACCGGCAAACAAAGCCTGCCGGTTTGTTCAAAGGCTAACAAAAAGGTGACGAATGGGGTGGCGATACCACTCATACACTTTTCTTTTTGGTTTCCTTTTCATGAGGATGTCTATTATTTTGTTTAACTTTGACTATTTTATTAACGCACCTGCCTTCACCTGGTCTATCTAAAAAAAAGTGTGTATGTGTTTGACCGTGTGACCGTTTTGATCTAACAAAGTAACAAAGGACATGGGCATTTTTCTAAGAACTCTGGGTGTGATACCAAAATACATATCCAATAGTAGCTTATAATTAGGCCTTCAATCAATTCTAAATCAACAAGTACCTGAGTCGCCGGAAAATAGTGATAGACACACTTGAAATATGTTACCATTTCCTGTGTTTTGCTAAAGATATTATTTGACTTATTATTCAGACTAAAAATAATAAGGGTTTTCTCTAACACCGCTTTTACAGTCCTTGGTCGATTCTAGAATCTCACTGTCGTAGGTCGGATTAATTACTATGTGCTAATCTTTACCAAAATGTTTTCACCATGATCAACATTAAAAACCAATGACTGTTACATGTCAAATCTTCGACAAAATACAGGAAATTAAGAACATTTTCAATTGGCCTTAGCTCTGGTCTCTGACGACTATAGTACTTGTCGCAACTCTCTCTTGAAGAAGTTATTATAAACTATGATTTGAGATAATTATAAATCAATTCTGTTGGACTTACGCCCATTTTGACCGCGACCAACATGGATATTTGTAAATAAAGCGATATCACAAAGACAATGACAAAAACAATATTGATTTAAAAATGTTTTCAACGAATTGCGTTCCTCTTTGGCTCGACATTGTTTTTAATCAAAGTATCAGCTCTTTGTTCTCATGTGCAAGTTAATAACAGAATCAATCTTGTTTAATTAACAACATAGCAACCATTTTATTAAAACTACGTTGTTTTATTTACGTTCATGACTCTACGAGGGGTCACGCAGGGGTATAGCAGGTGTACCTGTATAGTTCACCGTGTACCTATAGTTTCTACATTTATGTTTTAAATCCCGTTTGTGAGCCTATTGCCATTAATTAGATTCAAATCCGAACTCTGGACTGTAACTCAGAAACTCCTGATGGAAAACCCCAATAACATATTTCTCGACCTGGGATTCGAACCCGTCTTGGGTTGGATTAGTGCTCATGCTCAGCACTTGCGCATGTGAACACAAGACCAACGAGATAGACATATTTATTTCCTTTAAAATAGACGCCTGAGGATTTATTAAGTTAGTTAAGAAGTGGTCTTAAATCTTGTTATAGAACGAGGTCGAAGTGAGATCGCTTCTGAATGCAAATATAAGCTTCAGTTATAATCTCGAGACTACAAACTTGAACAAAGTGCATAAATCTCGGGCGCTGTTATTGTTGACAGTGTTGCTGTCTGTTTGTCCGGCATGTTGTTCAGCTGTTAGAGCTGTCCGAATTGTGCGGCGTGGTGTGACAGTGAGTGCGAAAGTTAGCGGTCGCGCTCGCGAGCTGTGGTCAGCGGCTTGGGAACTTGACGGTGTCGCGAACTACTCACTGTAGACAAATGATAATAAGTTTGTGACATTAAGTGATTTGGGAGCAAAACCCAATTCTGAACAAAAATTGTCTGAATGAACGAAAAGAATTGCAAACAAGTACCATTTCTGCACTGTTCCGATGATGCAATATCCAAACAATACGACATATAAGACGCCCACATCGAGCCATCAAAAATATTTTCTAGATACTTGCGCTCAAGATACCTCTCACAAAGAGAGCTAAGCTCGCGCGGATCTAAAATCTTTACGTCTCCGATAACTCTACTTTGTTGTAAAAGTGTTGTCTTCTATTCTAGAGATATAGTGTCAGTTCATCATCATCTTGTAACTCGAGGAAAACGACGGAGACAAATCTCGCGAGTTATTCGAACCAGCCGCCCGCCATCCCGCCATCCCGCCATCCCGCCATCCCGCCATCCCGCGCGGGGCGACCCGAATAGAAATTGCTTTCTCACTTGTCACCCACTGATCAAGGCCCCGGGGAATATATAAATCCGCCAAATAATATCGCGTTTCAATGTCGAAGCGAATGGTAGGTACTGCGGTGAAATGGAAGAAAAACAGAATGTGTCAGCTTCTTGTGTTACGGCGCAGGAGTCAGCGGGGCAGGGGCGGGGGGAGGGGCGAGGTGGCTTTGTCGGAGTGTACTTGATGCCGATTACTTGACGGTTTTGTTATTTCAGGGATATTCCCGGAAGATTTGAGTTGGTATGGCTCATCTTGAATCTTGATTCAGAACACAAAATCTACAACACTTTATGGATCGTCCGTAGTAGAAACATTCAATTGAAGTAGCAATTATCACTAGAGAACAATAGTTATTGTTAGCGTGCATAATATAGCTCAAATTGCTTCAATTCAATTCAAATTCAATGCACAGATATCCAATATTTAACGGAACTGCAATATGCAAATTTGCTGCCAGTAATTCAAGTGCCGCGCGTCGGAGTGAGCGGTACGCCATGAGCGATGCGATGACTGAGAGGGCATTACATACCATAAGGACACAGATACACTTCTGGTTGTCGTATACCATAAATATGAAAGATAATTATGTGATGTCATACTTGCCACAATATCTCCTCGAATTCCCAACATTTTCAAGTACAGGCCAGTGTGTCTCCGTAACAAGACTTGGTAATTTTAGATCTCCATAAAGGTTTAATTTTAACAACAACTCGGTTTTAAGCCTGGTTTGTCTGCCATCACTTTATTATTTACGTTCAATCGTTGTTGTTTGTGTTATGTAAAGGGAACGGTTTTTTTATTTTGTTCTTTCTTTCTGTCGAGTGGAACAGTGGGAGCAGTACATGAATAAGTAATAATAAATGTTCTTAATATTTCATCTACAATCAACTCCATACATTTTTCTCGTTATAGTCTAAAGAAGATGCTACTTTCTTTAACGCACATTTGTACTATTATCAAATGTTATGACTAAAAAGTTTCAGTAAAATATCGTTGTATTATTCAGCAAGTTCGTACAATGTAATAACTGTAAGTGGACAACTTAAGTCGTCTAGAACAAAACAGAACAAAATGAAGCAATTTAATAGAAGCTCGCGGAGTCAGCAGAGAGCGAAGTTCTCCGAGTTTAATGTGCACCCATAAGGAGGAGCTCGTGGCTCATGGCTCGTATGTACTCCCGCGTCTAAGTGCGGGCTACATGCATTTGTAGTTTTACTTCTACAAGATTTGTAACTTTTATGTTAGTTGGCAACACTCTCGGCGACAACAAGTACTTCGGAAACTTCACGACAAGCACTACCTTTGTAGCTTTAATATCAAAGCTATCCCATTCGTTTTTATAGAAACTTTTGAACCCAATTTATAAAACGTCGAAAGTTTAACAAATCGTTCGCCATATTTTATATCAATCATCACGAAAAGCAGCCAATTCTTAATGATGAACTTCCGAATGAAAAGAGTTCAATAAAGATAAAAATATATTGAGAAAGTTAGTGAGGATGATTGATGGCAGACAGACGGAGTCACACCCGCCGAGTGACGACTCATATTAAAAGGAATCCTGTCGAGAGAGGGTACGGCGTAATGCGAATCAAATAAATTCACACAGCCATGAAATTTAATATAGATGCCTTGGAAACAAATGAAATGATTAAACATGAGTGGCAGGAGCCTTTGTACTGAACACAAGTAAATACGTGATGTGGAGAATTGGCGAACATTACCTGGCAAATTGGAACTGTTTGCAGGCGGGGTGAGGGGGGCCCCACATTACATATGCATTGATATCGCTTGATATCATGATATCATGTGGAGCAGGCGTGTCATATTGCAATAGTGTGGGAATGAGGTTCATAACCCTATATTACCCTGTGATACCGACATTACCAACAATATTCGTAAACACGAAAGCTTGTATTGAACTCACGATTCACAGAATACAGCTACATAGAATTATATGAATATGACTAATCGGATCTGAATACCTATCACTTTCTTCAATATATGAGACAGTATGTAAATTGCGAAGTGATACATTTTCGGAACCTTGATAAAATTTGAAAAGCAAATTCTTTTGTTAGACGGTACTCGATAGTATCGTTAAACCGATCAAGAAATGAATCGCTATCATCTCCATCTGTGATGGGCAAATTAACATTTTATTGATTTAGGTATCGTTTCGTCGTTACGTATTATTTTCAGAAAGGACCACTAATAAGTGGAAACACCGAAAGAAAATACACTAACGTCAGCGTATGTCATTCCAGGTATAGGATATGTATTGTTAAAAGGTCTGGTATGAACAGATGCATAGGTAAACGCGGAAGACATAAAAGGAGGTAAGGGTCGTAGCTGGTGGCGTTCCGTAGTTTCTGCTTATGGCACAACGCGTGAGTTTATGTGTAGGATCACTCATGATACATTCTAAAACTCTCAAACGTTGTTGTTCGATCATTTTTGTGATTCTCCAAAAAATATTTTGTCAAACACAATTCGTGAGAACGTCAAACGTTAGGCAATGAAAAGAGCAAAAATAATAATTAATATGAGGCAGCATTCGCAAAGGTTTGATCCTCAAAACGGAATCTTTTATCAGATCCTGTGGAGCCAGAGGCAGGCGGGCGCGGGGAGCGGAGCGGGCAGCGGGGCGGGTGAATGGGTCCGTAGATTACGTTTGTTGCTTTGTATTAAAACTGATGGGAATTTATCTCAACATCCCGTTTTAAAGGAGCAAAGTGACGTTATCAAAAACCAATATCGAGGGAGCGGCGGTGAACGGGAAAAGTATTTTTCGTCATCATTTATCAAAAACACGGGTGTATCCGCGCTCCTTTGATACGACGTCTGTCGCGTCCTCACAAATACCACCCACAAAGAAAGGTAATTTCTTTAGAACTGCTTGGAGTGTATTAAAATCCTTTATGGAAATGAGCACTCAGTTTTTTATGATTCGTATTTACTTCGATATGATATTGAACAAATATTACATCTTCATATAAAAATTTGCTCTCGATCGAACGATATCTTTAGAGCTCTACTTACGTAACGTTAATGCCTATTAATGTTTACACAATACATATTAACCTTTTTAGGTTTAGAAAACAATTAGGTACGCGATCTTCCAAAGAATTTCAAGTTTTGTAGAACCTGACTTACATATCAATTTTGATTGTATCGTAAAAACAGCATAGGAGCCGACTACAGCAGTTTATTACGGGAAATTACAATCAAAGCAAAATAAATGTCAAGCTATTCCACAGTTTCCGCTCGCCGGGCGCCGCCGTTCTCGATTGCTCGACCTCTCTGCTCATTAGACAGCCGCGCGAACGCTAAGCGTATTTATGACAATACATAAAAAGGACGTAAGAAAGTAAAATGTGACGTCATCATTTTCCTAAATCATCATCAGTCCCTTCCGGCCCTTAATGTGGAAACGAAGAATTAAATTCGTTTTACGAGAGGGACTGTTTTACGGGCCGCCGGCCGCCGCTCCGCTGACGCGTCTCCAATACTTTCATCGTGATAGGCTTTTATTTCGGCCTCCGCCTCGAGCTTATTATGAAAATCATCTTGTTTATAGACGTCCTGGTAAATACTTATATTTGCATTTTTTCTCTCGCAAAATCTCCGAGGTCGGACATAAACCCCTAAATTGAATATTTTATACTATTTATCTTCATGCTCTGAATAAATCTATTGAAACCCAGTCGTGGTGTACAACGCGCAGATGATTACCGCACAAAATAAATTAGCTTTGCCTTGTGCTGCTTTATTCGCAGTTGCGGATAAAAATTCGCTGCCCCGGCGCGGATGATGGATGATGGATGATTGGTGATCCCGCGGCGCGGGACGCGGGGCGCGGGTCGGACACATCCCGCCGACACCCGCTGACTGCGGAAGAATAGCACACCCAGCACAAAATGAACTGGAACTTCTTCAGTAGGAAAATCGTCGAATAAACCGTGATTGCTTTTTACACCGAATTACTTACGCTTTTGTTCTCGGTGTGATCGTGTTATTGGATTTTATTACCAGAAAGTAGATTAGAAAAATAGCTTCCATCTGACGGAGGCCGAGGGGAGCGCAGAACGAAAATATCATAATAGCGAACCTTATCATTAGACGACGTTGTTTTTATGGAGAGGAAGTAACGTATGATATTGTTCGGAAGCGAGTAGACACAGTCGTAAAACTTGGCCAGATAAAACGATCCCGATACTGGTCAAAATCGGAGCCAAAATAAACAGACGAGACCATTGTGCGGAAACGAGTGAGAGAACAGACGGCCGAAGAGATTCGGATTAACGTTTGCAATAATAAAGGAGGAGTACGGACGCAGAGGGTCGAGGAAAGCGGGTCTTACGTTTGCGAAGATTTTCTTTTTGAACCCAATTTGGTTGAACGAATTACATATAACTACGGACATTCGTGTTTATTCGCGAGGATCCCGCACTCGCTTTGACCGTTACATTTTCCACGCAAATGCTCCGCAACGAGCTCTAATGGCCTCACTTCGATTTCGCGCTAAATTTCTATCGTTATTGCATTTGAGGAGATTCCGAGATAAAAGCGTGGGGAGCAGACAAGCGGTGATGTCGACGGGAACACGACATTTATTTTATTGTGCAGCGATGAGAACTTGGCGAGTGTCGCGCCGTGCGCCGGGAGACGGATACTTTAAATTGTTTACAAGTTGCACTCCGCCTCGCAGTGTCGCTGTGCTGCAGAACTTCGCACACGGCTACAAGTCTGCGCCCGCAAGGTCATCCGCGAGTTTAAGCACGCTCGTAAATCTTGATGCTAAAAGTTTTGCACCCTGCGGTATAACTACACCCCACCGGCTTATTTATACGTCGCGCGAACAAAAGCCTTTGTCTCTGAAGTTATCGGGAGCCTGAAAGAAGAGAAATTCATTACGGCGGCTAATAACGACCAAAATTAAACAAGGCATATTATGGGGCGGGACATCGATCCTCTACAATACTCTAGCTTTAAAGCGGTATTCATTGAATTAAACTTTAATCATATTAAAACTTTACAAATCGAAGTTAGTTCAGAGTTGTGATAATATTTGCAGTCGACAGCGCTGCAAACATTCTGGCTGCGCGATGACGCCACACGTGCGGCGCGAGCTCTGCGTGTAATAAAACTGTCACACACAACACACAAAGTTCAAAGGCAGCGGAACGATTACAGCCAACAATAATTCGTTTTTACTGAGTGAAACGTTTCCTTTTTACATCAAAGCCTGTTCGTTCGTCGCGAATACTCAACAGCTTATTCACGAGCGCTCGATGTGTATGTTAAATGGTGCGTCCCGACGTCGTTTGCAACACTTGGCTGGATTGATTGCTGCGATCTTGTCTCTCCAAAATACTTTCACGTTTGACCATTCAGTATCGGCATCTCTCGGAAATTAATATCTTCGGAGATACGCTCAATCTGTTGCTAATCTAACAAAGTATTTCCGTGAACAGGAACACTCGAAGATCCTCAAAGGAGTTTCCAATTATCTTCGAATCCGTCGCACTTCTCTTGTTAGCGCTGAAATTGGCTACAATGCCAAACGAGCTGTACAGATTCGCTTTAATCCGCTGATCGTTAGGATATGCACTCAAGGGTGGAGTGGGGCCCGAGTGACCATCTATCAAAGTAAGCCTCGTTAACTAAGAGAGTGCTCAGTTTTAATCGTACTCACTTCTGTTTCTGAAAATCGGCAAATCGGGATGACAAATGTGCGGGGAGAAGCTGGCGAGGTTTTTTCCAAAGGAAGGAGGCCTCCGGGACGCACAGCGCACGGCGTGATTTATATTCAATGCGCGCGCCGCCCGAACAGATTATGTTGTGTCATCTCGCTTGTATCGGAACACTATGTCTACCTGCGCCGGTGACTTAATATCATGTGAAATAGATCGCGCAAAGGTACGTTTATTCTGAAAAACAAATTGTTTTTCTTTGATTCCGTTTTCTTTTCGGCTGGAATCCTGTAGTATGTTACGATCCTTTTATTAAGTCTCACAAATGACTTGTTTCCAAAACCATTGGTTACAGTTACTAGTAAAGTATAAGTTTTCGTAACCAACTGAGACATCGCAGAAAGTCACCACTTGTCTGCCAGTGACTGAGGTTGTAAGTCGCGGGATGTGTCGATTTATTCCAATAAAGCACAATTGCTGCCACCAACAGAGCTGAGGCGGAATTTCGATTCCCGCATTCCCGGGGAGCGGATGCTAGCCACGAGCCACAAAGAGGGGCTCAGCAGGCGCGTGTCCGGAGTGCCGGACATCGTCCGTCGCGCGTCCGGAGCGGCCGCTGACGGCGGACACATACATCATTCATGTCACGACAGCAATTTCACCATATAATCGAGAAAGGAAATTAAGGTTATATAAATGCTCGCCGCTTTCCGTCAGCTGTTGATATTGGAATATGTCGACTCACGCTCCACACTGGCGTGCCTCAGCCAATCTAGAGAACGGTGGTTCCTTGAAATTATTTAGACGTACCCTATGTATGTTAACCCTATAGCCATTTGTCTAATCCGCAATCAGAGCTGACAGCCTGCTGTATACCGTCACGCTTGGGAACCGCATGGGGTAAACAGGGATAGGCTTGACTTCACCCCCCTTTCACTAACAGCATTGCCTCGTAACACGAGAGGGCGCGAAGCTATCGACATTTGTCGGGCACACTTCCAACTTCGGGTTTGGCCTGAAATTTTCAGACTAGGAAAAACCACGAATGCACTTTGCTGATATGTAGATGTGAACCAACCTGGTGGGAGGGGGAGGGAGGGGTGCACCAAAGGTTTGACGCTTCTTCTTCTTTCTTTTTTTATGACTATTCTTTGCCGCCAAGGATTCGAATTGTTTAACTTTTAAATATTCACTTCCTACAATTTCATCTTTTTTCAAATATGCCCTATATTTGAAAAAAGATGAAATAAGGTAATATTTTTTACCCAAAAGAACACACATGTAATTTACTCTGCAAATTTAATCGAAGTAACACCACCACCAGGACCATCAATCACACTGCAACGACAAACTATCAAAACAAAAGGAACAAAACATTTGAAAGAGTTAAAAGTGTGAAAACGACGGAACGGGTCGTTTGCAAGAGGAACAGAAAATGTGAGGGAACCGACGAGGGTGTGGAAAGTACTCTCTAACGATTTTGTGCGATCGCAGCCGGCTCACTGAGGACCTTGTGTCGCCTGGAGTTGCCTTCTTAGACAACGTCTTATTACTGATATGTACTTGGCTATTTACGCTACCTATACGGATGAAATAAAACATTTTCCGACTTCAAGATTCTTGTTAAAGACTAGCAAATAATGAAATTGACGTCAGCCTTTGGGCATGGATTCATGTATGTTATTATTGCATGTACATGCTAGGATGGAATGTAACTAAATAAGTTTATTCTTCGAAAACTTTCGGTTAGTCGCTCATATTTGGTCGAATATAATATATATAAATATGACCTTATTACTTAGACAGGAAACGGGATATTTACCATGTTGTTGTTGTATGGTAAATATCCCGTTTCCTGTCTAAGTAATAATGTTAGTGACCATGATAGTTTAAAATCTTATAAATATGACCTGTTTAAACCTATATCACAATTAGTTTATTAAAGAGTATATTAACCTCATTGTATGAGCGCCCCGCAGGCGGTGTGTCCTGCTGCCGGGTGTCTCAGGTGCCAGGAATGTACGACTCACGCGAATAGATACGTGTCATGTTGATATACATGTTTACATGGTCCCGTGGCCCGTGCGCCTTATACATACTGTTTGGGTACGGGTATGTATTATATACTTGTTTAACTGTCCATATTATTACATTATTATTAGCAAAATCACAGCACATGTATGTACCAATTACCCAAATGTTTGCACAGAAATAAATGATTTGATTTGAAAATATGATTCCCTTTACAGCCCCTGCAGCCTCTAAAGATGACTAAAAGATAATAATAAAACATACGCCCTATCCAACCATAACGAGATATACAAATGCTTTAGTAAGTCGGCCATCGTCAGAATTATCCCTATTATTTAAGGCCTACCCTAGACAAAACCTTAATGATCAGTATTTCTGACTGACATAATTAAAACGCCACAATGTAGATGCACGTAATACTCGTAATTGACGGCAAACAGTTCGGACGCAGTGTTCCGATCTCGTCCATCTCGCTACACGAGCCGATCGTTAGGCGACCACTAGCCGACACGTCTGGCCGCCGAGGCCTGAACCAATACCAATTATAGCAAGTGGCAACATTGTGCGTGGACTGGCTGTGTTTGAATAAACATAGAGCCCATTAACATTGAACTGGAGTTTCAAGATAAAGTGGTGATGATTTCAGAATCATAATGTGGTCCCATTGCTTTTCGATATGAGAGTTACAAGGAACATCGATGGACACTAAATACATTTCAGTTTTGGGGTGGCTAAATATATCTGCAGAGCCTCTGCTATTGCACTAATCTTCAAGCAGAGTGAACGCTTACCTTCAGGGTTATCTTGTTTAACATTCAATCGTTCAAGCCTTTCATTCATTGCATTCTTTGTTTCAATATGTAATTTATTATTACAAACTTTAAATTCAAAAGCAAATGTAGCGAGAACTTCGGAAACACTCGTGGTAATTCTTGTTGGTTCCGAGCAAACAATTATGGCATAATTTAATGATTCGAAATCCAACCTCATCACAGAAAATGAATAACGCATTCAGAATACAAAATGCTAGAGGAATGTAATGTAATATTACACAATACATTATTTATTTTGCGTGGTTCCCTTATAATTATGAGATCAATAAATCCATAAATCTGACAAAATTATGTACCTATAACAAAATTAAAGAACTATGGCGTGTTCATAGGTTAATGTTTCCGCTGTAAAGCTAAAGTTACAACTAGTTATTTTTCATAGCGCCGTGACAATACAATACTGTGCAAATAAAAAACAGTTTTATTATAATACACTGTATACATCAAAAAGCAGCTGTTACTACGATTTATGTCCACGCAACCGCCACGACTACGTTTTTAGCGTTTTATTCAAAATGGCGGCCATTAACAAACAGTTTGGAGGCAAACCATAAATTTGTGAACACGCAAAAACAAAAAGCTCTCGACCTAAAATTACAAGAACACTTATTCATTGCTTGGCCGAGTTTTAGCACGAAATGCCTGCCTAGGTGGAGTTTAAGGAATTTAGTGCTAACGAAATTATTGGAGTTAGTTGTACTGGAAGTTTACGGTAAGTACTTACAGGTATTTTGTCTACAATATTTTAAAACGTCATAAATAAATAATCTAGGCTTTACTTTTAGCAAGTAGGATCCGCAGAAATATCAAATCATACAAATACGTTAGTCGTTTATTAACAACGGCTCATCATAAAGACATGATATTATAAACAATGAAAAGGCTTTTTGAATATGGCTGCCTATTGTTTCCCAACTGACCTTCACTAATCAAATTAAACACACCCACAATTCCGCCGGGATTCGCAATACTTCTATTTTACCCCTAATGTGATATTGTTTAGACTATAAATTTCTATTAAATTAGGTAAAAAAAACTTAGCTTACTTACTTAGTTACGGATCTATTTACTCAACAATAACCATTAGTTTCGGAACTCCGACGCGCTAAGCAGCCGAGATCCATTGTTTTTCTTTCAGTAAGATATTCGCCGAAGACGCTTCAATTAAACTAACTACTACAGCACAAGTTGGGAAACATTTGCGTTTTAAAGTAAATACAACACTTAATTATTAATAATAACACTCCATTATTCATAACCATGATGAAGTCGAACAACTTATCGCAGAACTTCCATTAGTTTTAAATAAATAGCTGCATAACAAGTGCAGCGCTCATTAGCAGCAAATTTCAATATTTAATTGCAAACATTTTCGTCAATGTGATATCCGTTCCTAATTGAATTAATAAAACGCGAGCTAATGGGCGCTGGCAAGCACGGTGGCCGCCGGGCGGCGCGCGGTGGCGCTGCGAGCGGCGCGGCCGGCACTCGCACTCATTTGCATATTAATCTATTACTCGCTCAAAGTTTCACTCTCAGGGATTTGAAAGCGATCCGGCCTCGTTCAAGTTTTGTTCCTATTCATTGTGTTTCGGAACATTCTCTCTTTTTTGCTTAAATTTACTTAATGGATTAACAAAGGAAACGTTTTTACGTCGCTTTTGTTTGTCGCTTGTGTGAGTTTAATTTAAATATCTGGATGTACACGGAGGAAGTTACTGGGGTGGCTAAGTGACAATTATTGTGATAAAGTGTTATTAAGGGACGCGAAAATAGGACTTAAAACGGAAAAAGTGTCGACGATTTTACATAATTAGTTACTTCACCAAGAACAATACAAAATCTTAATACATTTACTTAATTAAAGTGTTGTTCACTAACCTTAGGATCGTTGTAATATAGTTAGGTCCATTATATCATAACTTCAGTCCATAGACGCCTAACGATTTAAGTTGAGTGTAAGCTTGATAAACGAGCTCGTGGCGAAGACGGCGGAGACTGAAGTTATCCGTACATACATAATACACTCAACGGTCTGAGATGTTAAATAATGTATATTTAGAGGAGGTTATTAGATTGGAGATGTCAGGGCGCTCCGAGCTGGAGGAGGGTTGCTTGAGAGGCTTACGAGGGCGCGGGTCCTCTCAGGCGGAAATCTAACATTAATTGAATCTTATTTATCATAGGTATTATGAACTGACCAGATGGTAAATGGACTGAAAAGGAAGAAATCGCCATCTTCACTTGTACGCGATGTTAAACGCAGGTATTGTGCCATAGCTCAAGGGCAGAAGCTTCAACCGGTGATTAACAAACACCACGACATTTTGCTTACAAAAGTAAATCGAATACTGAAGTACAATATGCACACAGTAAATAATGTCTGTATGAACACTGATATCGCAACGTGCTGTAGGTTGGACACGTGCCCGCAGGCATTTATTAAATTCCCGGCTGTTCTGCGGGTAATGTACAAAGAATTCGCGAGGAATGGCCGACGCGTCGTGGTACAGCAAAATATACTCGCCTGCAGCTCCATTCAGTATTTACACATGTTTACGTAATGTTAAATGAAGGTGCCGACCGTATTTTCTGTCCACCGACGACGTAGGGTTGTCAAAAATCGAATTTGTTACAGCCTGTATCTGGGGCACGTGTAGGTATATTTTAGCGCTCCACACATTTTGCTACAACAATCTGATTTAGGTGGGTTGCCGTACACATGATACGATTTTTGTAACGGATAAAAAAGTATTGAAGAGTGTGCCTACCTAGTGCCTACTAAAACACCCACACAATCTGATTGTTCGTAACAGTAGTAGTACCATTTCTTACACACAATTTGCAATTCTGCGCTGTAACGAAACTAAAATACACATAAAATAATGTCATGTTATTCTATTGCAACTTACTAGGACAGCATGAGGCAAAAGGTGGCCTACTGTACAAAGAAGAACAGTCATTGGCAAAAAAAATGTACATGCAAACAAAACCGAACAAATGCATGAAACAGAGAAATGTGGTCTCATAGCTATCTGTCATGAACTCATGACAAGCGTTCTTTAGTTTCCTCCACACGTATATTGTATCGCTCACATCCCAGCGAAGTTCCTGACCGACTCCGTTCCTCAATTTACTAGAAAGCCGTCTTGGAATATTTTATTTTGCTCCACTTTGGGGATGCTATCAACAGAAGAGCTGCGGATACTCTCAATTCCTTTGCGTTCAAACTTGTCCTGTATTTGAGCGGTGCCGCGGTGACAGGCCCGCTTTGCACGAATACCGCCACTTTGCCGATACTGTTCTGATGTAAATTGGTTTTACTCAGAAACTTATAGAAGCTGGTACTGACGTTTTTGAAAGTATCGAAGTCTAGATGTAAAATAAAGCCCCGGGGACGTTTTCGGAGTTATAACTGTCAATGTGATTGAAAGAGAGGCGGAGTCGATGTGGAGGACTTGGATTAAGGGTTTATTAGGCATATTTGATTAAAAAAACAATTCCAAAGTATTGATAACGATGGTGGAAATACCTAACAAAACATGTTCTACATATTTTTTTTGTCGTTGTAATTTTTCATTATTTACACAAGCTTATTTTGCCGCATTTCCTTACAAATGTTTTCGCCATACACACACTTACATTTCGGCAGCAGAAAGGAAACTAGAAAAAGAATTAGCTACTTATGAACCCACACAAATCGTAAAGCTGACAGGCAAAGGGTCCCGGGTGACTTCGCTGCGAGAGCGTTACTCAGGGCCTTATATCAATTGGATAAGCACTTTTATCCAATAAAACTTTTCTTTGTAAAGATAACAACGTTATGAAGCATTCTTGTAATTCTTAAGTCGGAGTTGTTGGGCCTTGAAGACAAAATAAGTATTACAGAGAAAAAAAAAAACGTTTTTAACTTAGTAACGGACTTTTTGTGACATACGTTTATTGAATTCTAGCGTATTACAAGCACGTACTGTATTCTTACACAGATCGAAGTTTTTTTACACGTAAATAAACAAGTATTTTCAAACGGTTTCCAGCACGGTCTCTAAGGTACGGTTAACAGTACCTACATCAGAGTCAGACTCCGATGTGGGCTGACCTGTACGGAGTCTAGTCCGCTCGATGTGACTGCACCTTTAAAAAGTAAAACTACACAAACCATCGTCGTATTATAAATATTATTTACGCACACTAATTATCATTTTGTTTACAATCCCACAAAACGTCCGGCTTGCAGTTGGTCATGAATTCCTAGCCAGCATGGGTCGCGCCGCAAATGGCTCGCTGGAGGGAGGCTTCCGGTCCACGAGGTAGCGCGCTCCAGCAGCCGAACTATATATGTGTGAGGGGCTGCAGTTACGGCGATGGACGGATCGAGGGATTGTATTGTATTGTATAACGGGCTGGTCTCCGCAACTCCACGTCCAAGTGCGTGTTTTGCGTGCGGTGGATCGAGGCATATAGTGTAGCTAAGAACTTGTCCAACTACGCTTCCAAGCAATATGCAATAGCAAGAAAGAGAAAAATGGGCCATTGTTGTCTACTAAATACAAGACATTGCGAACATCAATCATTCATTTTCTGAAGAGTTACCATCTCTTCGTAGGTACGATAGTAGTTAATTGGGTTCAGTAAAAAAACCAGAACAATGTAGGTGGGTGCAGTTTGTAAGACTATTATATGTAGGTAACTGTAACTATGTAAGTGATCACTTATTCAATTATCATGCTCACAGTGTAACCCGACCCATTACACGAATATATGCTGCGAGGTGAATAATGGAGGAGCTTCGGCAGTGCCCTGCGCTGGCTATGGCTGGTCGTGGTTGCCCGTGCCTAGCTGTGGCTTGGCCTTGCTCGTATCCTGTGATTGTTGTTCATTACCGCAACATTACCTGTTATGCTAATTGCCGCTGGATCGAAACTACGTCGGGTCAAAGTTAGGTACTTATGTTACAATAGCCTTCCTAATGTTTGATGAAACACGATGTGTATTTTAGAATGGTCAAATAATAATTAAATTTCTGGGAGAATACATAGTTACAATTGTGAGAGGTTTGAAATGGTCGAATTATAATGGGAAATTATTTCGGAAAATTTCGACATGGTTGATTGTATTATTAATTAATACAAGTTTCTGTGTTTTGTGTGCGTTGATCTTCTAAAAGGTAAAAAGGATTTAGATGAGTTATTCACCACAGTTTAGATTATTTTAAATCGTAATTTAAGTATTAAACAATCAAACTTACAAATAATAAAGTAATATCTATGTTTGGCCTAGTTCTATTAACTGCGCGAGGCAGGGGTGAGTCGATAGCTTAAAATAAATAATAACTGACCAATTTTCAGTAAAACTAGTTCAAAGTAACATTTGCCCAAATTGTGTAAAATTACGAACATTTTCCATTAACACGAATTACGTTTTAACTGTGTTAAACTTCTGTAATAAAAACCCGATAATATTGTAAAATGGTGTATTTTATGCAAATTATAATTACACGCGCTGCATCGTGGCTCGTGCGAGGTGCGCCGTTCGCGCTCGTTTAAAAGTCAAAGTAACTCTGATGGTAATTTTTAAATAAATACTGATGTGTAATTCTGCTCCGGTGGGTTTCAGGACTTAAATAACTACCGGGAGACTAAAAACCTAGATTAATTTTGTTGTCAAAGCTCATGAATGACAACTTTAATTAAAAGAGTTTTAAGGTACTTTATCAGAAGAAATACCATAAAAATGTGATTCCAAGTTTCAGTGACGGATGACATTGCTAGGTTGCACACTATTGACACTTGTATCGACAGAAACTATTTGCAATGGCTCTTGCAAGTAGTTATATACAATTTTGTTCGAGTGGACCCTTCTATCGTTAGTTTCTTGACACCTTTGCCTCAAAATGGTTTCGTCAGGCATTGCTAACAGGCTTCATCTATTTTAATGCCACGCTAAATCCGTAAACTCTCCAAATACAGCAGGTGCACCAATAACCTCAAGTTATTTGTTGTTAGTCACAATTCGGACATTGTTCCTGTAATACCAACAGCTCAACACTAGCAAACACAAAACAAAACTTTGTGAAACAACACAGAAATGCATGTTTGTGTGGCGCTCGACTGAAATGTAAACATTGTATTTTAGTTTCATATTATTGCCGTGTTGAAACCACCGTGCGGAAAATCAGCAGTTCATAGAATTATTTACAGGAAAAAGTAGATGCCAGGTGAAATAAAAATAATGATAAACTCTACACTACTAAAATATCTTATGTTGAAGAAATGGAGATCACATAGTCTTCTTGAACAACCAGTCCGTCTAGATTTCTGAGAATAATTTTAAGTGAAAAATCAACGGCTCAAAACAAAATACACACCATCACACCTGTTATGTAAGTAATCCCCGAAAGATTAGACTAACTACCTAAAGTGCAACCATATTAAGCCAGTTATGTTTTGGTCCCATGTAATAAGGGGTAAGTCTATTGACATCAACCGGGCACACATAACATGCAGAAGAGATGCTACTGAGAGATTCCCGATAGAAAATTCCAATAGCACTTTGCTTGACCTGAGAATCGTACATAAACCCTCAAACTCAAAAACTAAGGCTCTTCTATGCCATACCATGTACGCCACCTAGTAATATATGTAGAAACGGATTTTGTATTAACCTCACCTAACCTAAGAAATGATAAGGTGGTCTATTCCTGAAATAATTTACCGGGATATGCTCGCCTGACACATAAACCCACATTACCGCATATCTACATGACATCGAGTACGGAACCCAATCAGGAATGTATTGCATTCAATTAACCGTTGACAATATATCGCGAGCAAAGCCGCGGGATCGCCTACTATTGTTTAAGATGGGTTCAAGAGGGGGAGGGCACCACGAGGTAGATGTATGCAGAAGACACAGTCTAAAATCCTAATTGTAATCCATTTGTGCGATTTAGACCATCATCATCTGCCTACCTTTTCCCTAGTAAGTTAGGGTCGGCTGTCAGTCTAACCGGATGCAGCTGAATACTAGTATTTTACCTAGATCAGTCGCCCCGTGTGTAAAGTGTGTTTAGGCAGCCGCCTACAGAACCCAGTTAGTACTGTGTAATACGATACCCCTTGACAAGACTGGTTGTCAGACTGTCGGACCACTACCTGTAAAGACTGTCAAAGATCTAAAAATGACAGCCGGATTGAACAGCTTAACGTGCTTTCCGAAGTATGGAGGAAACTCGGTATGTAATGTATGGTCACCCATCCACGAACTGACCTAGGCAATGGCGGGTGAACCTTTGAAAACCGACCCTTAATGAGTTTTTTGGATTACTCGTTAAGAAATAAAAGGTTATTTGTATGGTTAATAAAAGTTCATCAACACTCAACAATGTCGCTGTTATATACCATACAAATTGACACAAAATGTTTCAATGAACTTTTAGCTTTTTACTGATATAATAGTTAAAAATATTGCTTAAATAAACTTCTGTTCCGATTTTAAATAAATAAATAAGATTTAAAAACTGAAGTCTGGAAGTTATAAAGTCCATCTGTTTGTAATCCTGCATGTAGACTATTCGTGATCAAAAAGAACGTAAATAGGTAAGTATTTTTAAATCTTATAAACACATAATATGAAATACAGTAATATAGTGTTCATCGTTTGATCCGAGCTTAACAAGCCAGAAAGGTAAGCACAGTTGCACACTTGTATGGTTACTATAGTTAACTAGTTAGTTACTGAACTGTGATAAATATTGTTTCATATACATGGAATTTTTCCTAAGCAATTCAATAAATTGCTGAAACTCCGACATTTTATACCCTGTATCTGATTTATCTCATCATCTGTCTAGCATTTTTCCGACGATAGGGAAGTCAGCCTCCAGGATAACTGGATGCAGTTGGATTCTAGTATTTAACATGGAACGACTGCTCTATTTATTTAATTATTAATTTAACACTTCAAGCAAAAAGTACAGAGGCGGACTTAATGCCATTATTAACCTTTGGGTGATGCAGAGGCAAACAGATGTCTGTATCCGATTTGTGTTACTAAATAACATATGAGATAGAACTTCTGAAGACGAGTTTCGCGTTGAAAGTCGTATTGTCAGCAGAAGCGATTAATTGGTAGATATTAATAACGTATTGTTTGTGCGCTAGTCGTAAACAGGGGTTTATGAGAGTCGTCAACTTTTATTTATATAAGTTTTATTGGTAATCGCTAGCGAATGTTATGTTGGCGCAGTTCACGACATTTGTTGAGAGAGAATTTGGTGCGAACTCTTATGTGAAGCAAGCTTTTGAATAATATTTTAGCTCGGATTTCTGTAAGAATATATTTTATCAATATCTGTCTTGTCACTGTGCAAAAGTATTGAAATGACTTTCAGCGCTACAGTTACTATTATTGCGTAAGTTGAGCCGTTCTAATACATTAAGTATGTACATCAATCGTCACTTAGATAGTAACTAAGTCTTAAAAGTGACTGAAAGTAAAGTAATATCGATTTACGTCAACCGCCTTTCACTTCATAAACTTACTTATTTTATCCCATTATTAATTGGCAAGTTATCGTTAGTGTTAATGATAATGTTAGTGACCATGATAGTTTAACAAGCAAGTTCTTTCTCACATAATTCAGACTGTAACAAATCTCCCGCTTTTTTCTTCAGCTGCAGCAGTTGATATATTGGACGTGAACGTGAACGTCAGGGTATCGATACTAGGGTTCTTAAGGTAATAACTTGAAGGCGCACTCCTGTGGGCGATAAATTGAAAGCTGGCGTGTTATGGGTATCCGTTGTGTGTTAACATTTACGAGGTACGCCTATTAGGTAAAAGCCCCTGTAATAAATACTCACACGATAAGGAGACATTTTGAATTTGTGAATGAAATAAACAGTTAATGTAGGTCTTTTAATAGTTATTTTAACCCTGAGGTAAAAGTAACTAGAATTGTGCTTCGTTATGACATATTTATTAGTTAGGTATGTAATAATTATCTATATAATTGTTGTACAGATTATGGTAAATAAATAAAACAATAGGTAAGTAACTAAATACTTGCTGCGGTGCACTAAGCATTTCAAATCATTTGTTAATTCATCTTGATTAAACGCTACTATTCATGCGGCCATATTCAGCTTCATAAGTATCTATTCACAATTCAGAACATAATCGAACTAAATAAACATTGTCTCTCCAATTATATAATGAACCTCGCAGCCGCAAACTGAGTTCATGATCGAGCCCTCGCCACAATAATAGTGATGGACATTATCGATATCGAGTTAGCGCAATCAGCGCGCATTGAGCGCTGGCCTGGCCAGGCTGGACAGGCCTGGCCTGTGGCCTGAATCCCTAATAGCCGGACTCATTCCGTGGAAGCGCCAAATTGGCCTTTTTGTCCTGTTTGTCTTTATTGGCGCCGCTTGACGGCCACCGTGCCTTCTCATCTGTCCGTTCAGTTACAACTGGCTCGTATATCTGCTAGAGATAAATTTGGGCTATTTGTTACCATGGGCGTAGGCGGACAGCTTGTCGGTCGGTGCTGATACGTGTAGGTATTCTACAGTTCGATGTATGTGGGTGGTAAAGGTCGAATAACCGTTTAATTAACTCCCGCAACATTCCGAAATATTGGGAAATGTTCACAATATCGCACAAACGGGGTTACAGTAAAAAAAATAGTTTCCCCGAAACATATCTCCAAAAAATAACAAAGAAAATACCGGAGCAACATTTTAATCCGCCCCGAACTCCGCACAAACTGCCGAACATAATACGAGTTCCAAAAATCTATGACTGAATAACGCAGCCCCGAAAATATTCCCGAATCTTAATCAAGCTCTAATCTCTTGGAAAAAGGTATCTGCCCATGGAGAAAAATCTCGGACCGATCTCATATCGAATAGAAAAGTATTGGAGGCGGGTAACAATTGAGGGTTACCGCTTACCTGCGACTCACGATATATTTTTATACGAACTCAGACCCTTTCCCTTTTCAATGATACGTCGGGGAATATTTTGACAAACTAATATTAGCGGGGATTACCTCGACGGATAGTTATGCAAACATCGGATGATGTGGGCGATGTGGGCCCACGCGGGGCCACCGGCCCACCGGCCCCGGCCGGGAACGTATTAAGGATTGGTTTTACTTAAGTATGAAAAAGGTAAGGAAGGAAGATATCTATGGACGTTGTAATATATTATTCTTTAGTTATTATTCCCATCTAACCCTGATTCCCATACCCGAGAGCGGATCCTATCAAAATATTCGTAAGTCAATTTTGCTTGAGGATGGTGCTTACGTATGGGGTTTATGACTTTAACGTTTTGTATATTGTAACTGACTTTTCGGTTTGTAACACCTCGGTTAACTTAATGATGGGAGGTATTGGAACCAGTTCTTTATGACTGGAAGTAGTTTAAAGCTAGTCGTAGAAATGAATTTATCCTAACACACAATAATCGTATTTCGGGTGCTTAACCTCGTAAGTACTACAACTCCTTATTACGTACTATAAGAAGAAGTAATGATAGGAACGTGTCTAGACATCGGATTAGTCTAAGATAGACTAGTGAGAGCCTAACTCCAGCATTGTAAGACATAACGAGAGGCAGAGCGAATAATGAGAATGGCAATGTAGATGTTCATTCATTGTAATTAGGCAATATGATTAAGAATAAATATCGCGCCTTTAATCCCTGAAGGATGAGGCATGGTTGTTCCCCGTGGTGAACCCACATTTTGCCAGTTTTGATTGAGAACACGTGACTGATTTTATTTTTATGTCGACAAGTAGAAAGACACTGTCAGAAACAAGTTGAAAAAAACGGTGAAAAATCACGTGTTACGGTAGGGCTCGAAGCATTGTGCTGATGGATGGATTGAATAGTCCGGGGGTCCTGGAGGTGTGTAAATTAAAAATCTTACATTAAAAACATGTATTTAAAAAAACTTGTGAAAAAGTTGGAACTTTGACCCCCAATATCTCCGTAACTAGAAGGTTCCCAGGTATGGTCTAGAACAAAAAAAATATCGTAAAGACGGGGATAACAAGTGCCTTTCGGCTATGTTAAGGGTCTATTTACACCCTTTATTCTGTTCAACTAAATATTTTACAAATACGTGTCTGTTTATGCGGTGTTGTTCTAATTTGATGCGGATTTGACTATTATTTAGAGAATAGCATGGCCGGGCCGCTAGTCATATATACTTGTTTCTGTATCGAATGCCGGCAATTATGTTACATTGATGTTGTTACAAACACGTAATTACGTAATTTTCATGTAACTCTTGAGCAACCGTGACAGAGGTCAACCACACCTTTAACTAAACTTGTTAGTTTATTAAAATATTCGCGTACAAAGGCTCCTCCCATAAATACCGCGCAAGGTGGGCCCGGTTAAAGTTAAACATGTCGGGACAGAGTGAAGTCTGCACCAGCAGGTAACTAGCCATCCTGTCCAAACAAGGACTGACCCAATTCCCGGTCGACTATTTATGAGGTGGTTACACTCGTGATCATCACTTTGGCTTCGGTAAACCCAATGTGTGTTGAAATATGTTAAGATAAACATGTTACGTGTGACTTGGTATTAATCGACAAATTATTTTCTGTGTAAGAAAAAAAAGTAAAAAATATTTATTTTCCGCAGGGGCATGACGTGCATCATACTAAATGACAAAAAATATAACAATAAACATACAACGCATAAAAATATAACAAATAACATTTATACATTCAACAGAAAGGAGCAAAAATAAAAAGTTAAAAGCTTGCACGTCATGATTGCGACAAGCAGGTTAGCACTTAGCTTGATGCTGTGCTTTGGGCCACAGCATAGCGCTGGTTTTCAGTGGTCGCCCGTGAAAAAAATTACAAATAATAACACGTCCTCCTTAATAAGATGTGGTGCAAGCCAAGTCAACTTTCACATAATAATATTCCATCCATCAATTCTTCTTCTAGATAATCTTATAGCCATCCGCAGTCGTAATCAAAACTTTCCTTACGTGTAATGTTTCTCATTACTTTTCATCAGATGCCCTCAATATGACAACCGACTTCCACACAACTTGACTCTTAACTTCGTTTTAATAAATCTTTTAATTTGAGGTAGAAAAAAACAACGATTTACTATTTTCACAGCACTAACAAATTTAAACTAACGCAAAAACGACAGCAACCATACAGAAACAGTATAATAATTCAAAAACCTTTAAAAATATCGTGTTTTAGTGAGGTTCGATACAAGCCGCGCGGCCATTAATCGACGCGGCGTCCATCCATCACGTTTTTCCGACGCACTGTGTACTGTGGGTATGTGGTGACTCTCCGCTGTTTTATAGTACAAAACATATCTACGGTAATATAGTCGTTACCAGGCTGAGGCGGGCTGTACGAGCATGTGTAGGAAAATATTTATCATTTAGATTTGAAACGCGTTTTGGTGTATGTTTTTGATAGATTGTCTTTTTTACTGTACTGTTTTAACATGTGTTTTACTATTTCGTGATTTTACTAACAAACTGTACCTATTATATCATTTAAAATTCAAACATTGAAACCGTGCGTAAAATATACATACATTTCAGTACTTTATCAATAATTTAATACTGCACCAATTCAGCCTACCAAATGTAATGATTATAGCGTGATTCCCCCAGGATTGTGCAATGAATACACAGGGGACATCCATATTCAGCAGTGAACACGTAGTCAGATAGTAAAACAACAACAATGGAGTAATACAAATAGTCAACAAACGCCATACATTTTCAACATCTGATATTATTCCGGATAAGAGAAACTTGCTGACACAAAAGCATTGAAAGCCTCCGGCAGTAGATAACAAATAAATAGTACTTGTATTTGTATTATCCGGTGCACAAAGCACCGATGCTATCAAGTTGATCGTCCACTCTAATTGGTACAGCGACGATACAAAATTGTGTACTTTCAGTCGGCGCAATACTAGAATAGAAAGGTAAGTTTAAGTGCTTTCACTATATTGAGACAATATACACTTGTCTTACTTTTTGAGTGCGCTTTAGGTTTTCTAATGTTCGCTTGCCTTTGTTGGTTTCTGATAACTAAGTACTGAATAAGTTATAACTAGCTTTGAAGATGAACGAACTTGAATATTGTTTTAAATTATATTCTTCAATCAAGAAGAAGAAGGGTCGTAGAAAAGGCGCATAAAGAAAGGGGGATGTAGACAAATAAGGTTATAACATTTCGCTATCATATTAACCGAGCAAAAATAGTTTTTCGTAGGAGCCCGCAGCTCCTACGAAAAACTCCAAGCTTCTAAATATTAATAAATTCCAATTACCGATACCACTGTTTGTTTAGTATTTTCCTTCAATAGCTGAATATAGTCGTCGCTGTTACCATTTGATTCAAACCGGGTATTCAGATGTCCTCACCAGAAACTAATTCCGAATGTCCGCGGAACGTGTCCCGGGCTCCGGGATCTGGTACCGTGTTTCCATCGCGGAGTGATTTAGTTTCTTCTTGAGAAGCAATTAGCGATCGTGTCGGCGGCGACAAGCGCGGACAACGCCGTGTTTAATTATGGACTTGTAAATGTTGATTTATTTCCATTTCCTCAGTACTTTCACATTTAGGTGACGACTCGACGGCAGGCGCTTGTTCAAAGTTTTAGTCGTGTTTTTATAAAGACCTGTAATAGTTTTCAGTAAAAGTTTAGTCGTTGATTTATTTGACTTTATTTATAAGGCTCTCTATGGCCTATTTTTGTCTAAATCTAGGGGTTCCGCCGGTAAACACGTCTAGATATTGATCATAATAATATTGTCAAAAAAAATTACGTACGGAATGTCCCTTCATGGGTGCCTAGATCTACCTGAATAAGTACCCGTTTCCAATTTTTTAATTTTTAATTTAATTTGAACATTTTTAAGGTATCGCCTAGTGTTGGTGAAAATGAGCACAACATACGTAAAGCATTGTTAGCAAGTCTTAATATCATTGCACGGAGTCACAGAAATGTATTCATTACGAAAACATCATATTTGTATATCAAAGGTTATTCCTAATGGGTACTTTCAGTAATTAATTCACTCACTGAGACACAGGGACACATTAACTGAGTCTGTATTTCTTTTCCAGCAGATATCACTTTGTGTATGTTTACTGATGAGAATATTAACGTAATTGTGTTTCTTCCCTTACAGATAAATGCAGACATGCACCGCATCACGCTTGTGCTCCCTGATGGGGTAAGTTGAGTTAGATGCTTATATACGAGTACTATTTTTGGCTGACTATGTATACGCATAAATAACATAAGTATGCCTCAGTATTGTTTTTATTTCCTAAGTCAGCATTAAAATCAATGTACCTAGTGCAAAAACATGCAGTCCAAGGCAGTTATAAAAGTATTATAGGAGCAAGACAAGATTAGAGCTATTGTATTTTGTATGCTGCAGCCTCCACGTCCAGTCAGCTGTGGGTTTGTTTGTTACCCCAAATTGTTTCATATCCACTTCCAAGAGAAGGAAAACATAATGAAGATACCGGTATGCCGTAGCACCGAAACATCTAAGGTATAGGTCACCCAGCAACCCGCCGTGGGCCCGCCGGGAGAAATATTATAATATGCCTCATCCTCTCTCACAGTGCAACATTATAGGCTGATAATGCTTATGCTATGATATGGCGGGGTCATTAGCAGACCCCTGATGCGGCTTTGTTAAGAAAATAAAATGGCTTACCTAAAAAGTACTACAGGAATCTTCAAGTGATTACTTTATGTCAATGTTCAACGGGCTTTATGAATGCGCTCAGTTGGCATTTGTTATTCATGAGTAGGACCCTCACACTTTCGTTTGGTTCAGTTTTTGTATCGCGCGATCACAAAAAAAACTATTAATTTACCTAGACTACTCATCTACAGCTAAACCTTAAGCACGTCTATAAAAGCTCCCGATTTAATTCCATTAGTTCACAAAGAAGCGATCCTATGAATTTTCATTAGAACTTATTTTTTCCATTAGTGCGCCTTGCAAAGCCTCCGTTTTATCCATTAACGTCTTTCAGTTAATTCCAGTCTTAATGGCTCGCTTTGGCTGTGATGATAGTATAACAGTTATTGCTCTGATGGACGTAATCTAGGCCCAATATCTGACATACCGATTTTTTTACACCATTGACACATTCTCACGACAGAAAATGTATGTAAAACACTTGTTTTATTAAATAGGCCCATGATTGTGACGACTCACAGCAAAAATCTGTTTTGTCATGTTTAACAACATGACATCACAGAACATCATTTTAAAGTATATGTGAAAACAACGATATCGTTGGATCGCGTTCATGACAATATGATTTTTTTAAGTTGAATTTGTCACCAAACTAATCATGATGAACTAATGAATTCATAGTTAATAAATTTTATGCAAGCGGACATCCTCAGCCTCATCGTTTGTGCTACAATTATGTATGCATCAAAATTGAAATGGAAATTGAAGGGCAGACAAAGTGTCACTCTAACATACTTCTATCATCAACAAAGAGGCCTTAAGCTACTGGAAGCTTAAGTCAAAGCTTAAGATGAAATTCGTAGAAATACGAAACTCAATTGCTCTCTGGTCAAACAAAACCCGAAAAGAAGAGGTCCAATAAAAAGTTTCAACAGCACTATGGTCTAATTGACAGATTCTCATTTCTCACCCCTTTTTAGCTTTCGGCAAGAGGTACAATAAGCCGCTTTGCTCAATATTTTTCTTTTCAAACAATTGTAAAAGCTTTTAATCTATTAAACGGCCATTTTATTTCCTGATCCGTTCAGTGATGGAATTATACGGAAGTCGTGGTGGATAATAGGCGATTTGCTTGTACCAACGGAATTAGCTCTTGATTGGTTTTCTCCATTGAAACGAATGTTGATATCTCGGAACGGCTTTGTTATATTCTAATGAAGTGGTTACTGATTCCGTTATGCTATTACAATGGTTAACATTATCATGGGTTGCTTGAATAAATTACAAACCAATTTGATTGTCAATTGGGATGATAATGGCCATTCCCCTTTGACCAATGGTTCTTTTTAATTACCTTAAAGGTATTCTTCTCCTCTTCTATTATTGACTGACAAAATTACATACTCTTTCAAATAATTACTGACTCAGGCCCGTAGCTAACTTCTGTTGTAATTAGCCTCGGCTGAAATTTATCAGTGGCAGCATAATTTTATTAAGATAACAAATATTATACAAAATTGACGACTTAAAACGAAATGTATAACCTTAATTTGTCGCATAAAAATTGAAACAGCAATAACAAAACATCATATTACATCACTTGAATCAAAACAAACACGACTCTCAAAACTAGCGCAACCTAAATCTAGTCAGCACCGTAGAAGATGGATATATCTCTGTCGGTGCCAACACGCGCCGTGTGATTGCGTAGCGTGCATTATTGAGCTGGAGGGCCCATCACGAGCCCTGAATTATTCGCAGCTACCCTCTTATTTACTACTCATGCGGCCCTCGTTCCGGCGCTACGAACATGGACCTACCAAGAGACAGGTGGATCCAAAAGGTTCACCAAATAGCGAACGGAATGAAATGTCTAATGTATGTTCAATCTACGGTTGCCCCAAATTGTTGAACGATAGCTTCATCATAGAATGCTTATTGAAGTGGGTCTTCTACGCCATCTTGTTTCGTGTCTACACACATTAACGTTTACTTCAACAATTCAGTATCCTTTGACCGAGCGCTCTTTGTTCCCAATGAAGTAATTATTTAAACCCGAGGCAAGCGAGTTGCCGAACAAAATAATTATAAGTACTACGTGTGTAAAGTTATATCGTACCCGTATAATTTCACTCTTCAGAGTGATGTCGGCACGTCTTAGCCTTCATTTGAGGGACCTCATTTTAATTAACAGTTGGAGCCTTAAATATAAGTTGTGACGATCAATTTATTCCTGCCGCAACCTATTAATGTCTGGACGCACATTTCGCAATCGCAGCACCGGATCTGTCATAAATCGTGTCATTAAAATTATTCCCTTAATTTTCATAATGGCCGTCGTATTTCGGGGTTGTTGGCGAAATGTCGCCTTGTAGCAATTAAGAGGCGCGGCGCGTCCGTGGCTGCTGCCAATTAACGGCGGATGTATCGATACAAAAGACATTGATTGCTAGTGCGTCTGCCGGGAACAAGCCAAGCGCCTTTCACGACGAAAGCAGCCCAATGACGTCACTTAGCGATTGTATTTCAATGAAACTGAAGCGAAAAAATTACAAACTAAATAAAGAGTTACTCATTCACGGGTCGCATTTCGCTTTTCGCCGGACTTTTATTTAGCTGTCAGCTGTCGATGGGCTAACAAAAACAACAAAAGGCCGGGGAAAAGTTCCTTTGTGTTGGAAAATTAAAAATAAATAGAGTGTCTGTGAAGTGGGAGTATAATAACGGTTATAAATGTAGTGTATAAATCAGTGACGTCCGGAGCTTAGGTTCTCGATGAGCGCTGACGTTAATGATGTTTGGCCATCAATTAAGTGAAGCGCCACTTGTCAACGTCACAGGCTATAAAGCAGGCATTTTGACGATGCGCCTTATTTATGGACAACTAGTGCTTTCTCGTTAGATTTTAATCCGACAAAGTTGGTTTTGTAATTAATTGTGAGCAGGCTAAACGGGCGCGGTGTGAGGGTCTGTGTCACTTGCCGGGGAAGTTGCTTGCATTAGAACTACGAGAGACGTCGCAGTTAAGTCTTTGAAGCGAAGTTTTATCACTGTTTGTTTCAAGTAACTGTGTCGCGACTTGACAGTTGTGTTATACTTATGTTCTCAAGATTACTTTAAGAAAAATATTATACAAATGCCTTCAACACTTTGTTTTCTCTTATTTTAAAACCTAGTCTACTAGACAAGACTACACTACAAATATCCATTCTTGGTAATTAAGTAAGACTGAGATGTTTTTATAAATAGATAAACATGAAAATGACGTAACATTACGCCTTGTAATCCCAAAAGGTTTAGGCAGAGGTGTACCTAACCAGTAAACCCACATTTCGCCAGTTATGTTGAAGTCCCACGTAATTTGTGGCGAGCCTATTGCCGTCAATTAGCCACAAATCCAGACTTCATGGCTGCTACTGAGAAATTCCTGATGCAAAAACCCAATAGCACTTTTCCCGACCCGGGAATCGAATAGAATCGTTTAAAATAGATATTTTAAAATTGAAATCTTTTATAAAATGAATGAAATTCATATAACACGCGAAAATTGCCACCAAATACAAAAAGTGCCGAAGATATAAAGCTGTGCCCCACTAGGAGTGAACTAACCCTCGCCCTCGCAGCAGAGGACACAAACAGCTAATTCCCGGGATATCGGCGCGCGGTTGATTGGCCAGCTCCGATTCCGCACGATCCCGTGCGGTCCGGCGCGATTCCGTGCGAGATTAACGCGGTTAATGCCCACAAAATATGTTGCCGTCGCTTTCATGAGCACTTCTAATGGTAGCTACTTTACGCCTCGGGTTTAATACGCATCGTGTTTCATAGGTTTCGGAGGTATTGTGGTGGCTGTGAATTTGAGGTCAAAATTGCTGTAAAGTAGATATATTATCATGGGGTAACGGGAATTTTTAACTGGCTAACTAACAAATATGCAGCGATAATCTTTTAAAAAGTTCCTAAATTATCTGTGAGAATAGCTATATAACTACGCGGATCAATGTTAATTTAGGTTACAATGACATTGCATAATTATGTGTAGATCACTTGAGGTCCTAGATAAGCTACCACTTTCGACTCTCCATTATCGTTAATACTAATAGAATATTAATTTGTCTAGACTCTAGACCCTCAGTTGAGTTGGAACTCGTCTCGTAAACTTTTTCTTATATCAGTACAAAAATAGATGGCAATTACTTTATTCTCCGGCAATGATATCAGAGTAGAATAAAAGTAGGTCTTACATATCAGAGAGGAGTACCTTAAAGGTACAAACATACTTTTCGGCATTACGATATGCCTCTTGAAAGGCTGTAAAGGTAACATCCACTGAGAGCAACACGGCCACTCCAGCCTCTTAACGAGGTAACCTACACATCAAACGTACCCTGTATGACTACCCACTCAATATAATGCCAGCTTTCTAGAATATTCCTTTACCAATTTCTAAGCTTGGCTTTATCTGGATTCAAAAGAGAGGATTTGAATTCGTCGCTTGTATTTCAAAGACATTTTTCAACTGATTTAAAAAAAAGTTTAGATACATTATAGTTTCATAATAGTTTGTGTCGTGAATAGAGGAGAGCTTTGGCTGTTCAATGAGTGATTGCTAATCAACGAACAATGCTATATAGATCTTGTTTCTTGTTCCCGCACCTATTTGGGTTCTGGCCTCTGTGTGTCTGTGTCAGGATGCTGTCGATGGTTGTATCTACTGCGTTACCATGATGCTGCGTTTACAGGTCTTTCTCAACTGTGTGGTTGGCTGGTTGTATGCCTCTTGTTCCCAAGAGAAAAAAAACCTTACAAATTACTCTTTTGATGAAAACTACATCTGAAGAAAACTTCAGAAGTAGTTGTTATACGCAGGTTTATACCAACATAATTATATCAGTGCGCTTAAACAAAATTGGTATTCTATTTATATTTTCCATTTCGGTAACAGCTGCTGTGCATCTCACGTTACCAGGAGTTCAGGAAAGCCAGGAAGCTTTGATAACCCGACGCGACGGCTGCGGCTTCCGTGCCCCGTGCTACCGCTTTATATTCTACAACATTTTGTTAATTAGCCTCCTCTACGTACCCACAGTGCCGCTTTGATATGGTTTGGTTTTGATGTTCGGGAGTTTTAATTTTGTAATAGATCAAAGTTTGGGCCGGAAAATCATGGTCCACGGGGAATTTTGTCGTAATTACCACGCGCTATGTACTTTAATTAACCCGCACTGGGCCCGCGTGGTGGACTTCACTCCGTTTCATCTTATAAAGACGAGGTCTGTGTCCCAGCAGTGGGAACATTAAATGCTGATAATGCTATGCTATGTACTTTACGATTAGATAACGTACAACAGAAGCAATATAGCCTGGGCTATTTTTTGACGTTTTATTCCAGAAAAAATATTGAACATTCAATATTATGAATACGAATTTGAACCAGACGTGATTTAATTTCGTAATACTGTTGATTTCCTCTCACTCCCTAATACAGGAAAAACCTGCTTCAAATATAATATTATATCGACTTTTCCGTCTCGCCACGCAACAGCAATTTTAATCTAGTTACAATATCAACATTGTCAAGTACCCGGGACTTTCTTCAAAGTGAAAATTTAATTTCTCAAAAATACCTCTAATACCGGGCCGAAGCCGAAGCCTTTAAAATGTGCTATCGACCGCTTTGCACATTACTCTCAACTCGTGACGCCTGTCAAACTTTGATAAAGGGTGTTCTGTAAACTGGCGGTTTTTTCGCTCGCGGGCCGAGCCGCGGGCGGCCGTGCCTGCCGAGTGCCGCGCGACTCTGCGGCCAATTTGTGTCAAACTCGCGCAAAGTTACGCTAATTTATTTCACGCTCGTGTTCACGTTCAATGAAAGATAGTTATTTAATTTTGAACACGTTAAAGTTTTGCTTTGAATGTACCTGGGACGCTATTCTGTCATTTTGTTCTCATACATTTATTTCCATAAAGCCGCTTTAAAAGTTATAGCACATAGCGGTGTATTGTCATAATATTAAATTATAACATTGTTGGAAGACTTCCCAAGTCACTTGAACTCCGACATGCGTGTAAATTGACATTAAACTTCCTCCATATGTCCCTCCTCCCCCCTCTGCCCAGCGAGAGGGGAGGTGGGCGCAACCCTCACGCGCCGCAGGTTGCCAAACGTTTGCCGATTCATAATGCATGAAGTGTTAAACTTTCGGCCGCTCAACTATTCACCCCTTTCCCTTTGAGTTACAACTTTTGCGGCGTCAATATAATACATTCATATTATCACGGGTGAGGGAAATCTACTCAAACTGACGAATCTTTTCCACGGAAACAATGTGCTGGACTTTGCTATAGGTGACGTGCTACATCCGCTTGTTATAACTAGGAATGTTTTACTGCGAACAATTACTCATATAATTACACTAATCGATGTTAGAACTCCATAATAACAAGCTGTTCTAATAAATGCTGATGGTTGGTAACTATAGCGGAAACATTACGAAGCGGGCTTGCACACCTATTGTTTGCCAAAAATCACTCCGCATGCGTATAAAGGATCATTTTCATTCTCCTGCCCTTATCCCAATTTATTTGGGGTCGGCGCAGCATATTTTCTTCTTGTTCCATACTTCTGTATCACTCATCATCTCATCAGACACCAGTATGTATAAAGGATTTAGTGGCATTTAATATTCCGGGTAGATATCGTACACAATGGGATAATAGCAAGAACCTGAATATTAGCTACATACAACATAAGCTACCTGTGGCTTTACCTGAAATCTTCAGATAGCTCCATAAACCCGAACCTCTAAGAATTGTGAAAATTTTTCAATAAATCCCGGAAAATAGGAAAGTACATTTCCTTACCTTTTTGTTATTTGAGCGTTCAGACATTTGAGGAGACAAGACAAAGGCGTGAGACGCAAACCCTTCCTAGACTTTACGACGTGCGGGAATCAATCCCGCGTCAGAACAAGGACATTCCTTGTTACCACCCGCCGTAATTTACGACACATTTTTAGTACCGCACAAAAACTGTAGGACATAGGTACCTCCACGTTACGTGGGTTCGCACATCGATCACTTTTATGACACACAATTATATCTGCCATAACTCTTTTATGTACGAATATAAAATTACCTTTTAGCTGTTCGGGACCACACGCTTTTGTTCCCGACTTTGTCTGCTCAGAAATTATTTTGTAAACTTTTTATCGGTGAAAGGCTTTGCAATATTACTTGCCGTGACTTTCAAATTCTGTAGACGCCTGTAATGTGGTGAAACTTTTTAGGTTGGGAAGTTATTGCGTGACGCACGAATAAAAAGACTAACAGAACATTTGGGGTCTGCCATTGAATAAAAAGATAGAATTGTTTGGAGAAATAAGTTGACAAACTTGGTCATACTAAAGCTATAGGACTATCAGGTACCAACAAAATATTATTTGAGTAATCCGATTAAGTGCAATATTTTCAGGCAATGTCTGTATGAAGCATACCTCTGCCTACCCATTCCTGTATGAGCAGGTCGTATGTCCGGTATGTAGGTCACATCGCTATGATTTAAGACAATTGGGTCGCGAACTACTCGCCCGCACGACTGTGGTCGCCCATCTACGTAAATGAATATGTATACGGACGGAAACCGGTCAGTCCCGGCAACCGGCGACCACGATATGTGGGCACAACCACAAATTTGTGGCTAGCCGTGGTTAAAATAATATGAACGATGTTGAAGAAATTAATATTGGTAACAAAGGAAATGAAAATTCAGACATAGCTTTGTAGATAGAGCCTTATATCTGATATAAATGTTGATTATGAAAGTGTTTTTATGCGCGAAACTTATGACATAAACAAGTGTTCTGTAACTGTCATATTTTCTGCTCTCAACAGCTACAGACATGTTCCGCGCGCCAGATCCGTCGCGCGACAGCCGGCCGACACCCGCCAGTCGCACATTCATCACTCATATTTCATGAAACGATCAAATTCGTATCACTTTCGGTGCGAGTGATAATTTCCCCGGAGACGGCACACAAGAAAACACGCCACAATTCAGTAAAAGGGTTCCGTACGTTCGTACAAAAGTATTTTGTTTATCAAGATATTTGCTACACAACACGATTGTTCAATTAATTGACAGACGTTCAAAGTTGGGAATTTATAACGAGAAACAAAATATTTTTCAGATACTAATTGGGTGACAGTTCGCAATAAAGTAATTACGGGAAACAAGCAATTGTGAGAAACGGATACTTCATTATCAGATGAGGAGCAGATCTTAATTACTTTTATTAGCAAGGTACACAGATACTAATTGATGGTACTTTATAGCACTTGTCAGACAAAGAAAATCTTCGAGTGGTGTTTAAATCATTATTTTTTAACAATTGTTAGTTCTACGGTATTATAAAGTTGAACCTCATCAACGGTGGTTCCTCAACCTTTTCTTTTCCAATTCACTCTGCAAGCTCGCTTATTTTTCTCCATAATATTTTCGTTCCGCCCACATCCCTTCATTCATTACATTCGTCCGTCAGCCACGACTGCTGACTGCTCTGCCCACCCCCCTGCCCTTTGTTTACCGACGCTATAAAAGCTGTTTAATGAGTGGTGTAACGACGCCCGTGTCACGCTCAAAAAAATATTACACGTAGAATAATTAAGTATAATTCATACTGAAACATACTTGTGTTTGTTTTGTTTTAGGTTATTATGTAAAAAGGTGTAATGGGAGACACATTGTGGAACCCTTTTTGCGAATAAACCGTTTACTTTTGAGGAAGGGTATTTAAGGGTAAATGATTGACTCTCCGCGCCAGTATCGGTATTTTATTTAATGAGGTGTGAAAAGGGAAAATTATCTGACAAGATGTAATTTATTGTGAACTCAAAACAACACCATTTTGCAATATTCATTTAATGAACAAATACCTGATAATTTCCATTTGAACAAATTACACCTCTGCTATTTGTTCAAATGGAAATTAGCAGGTCAGTTTATTGCCTGTTTAGCATAGGCCTAGCTATAATGCACCTGACTGGATCAGTTGATACATAACGTGTATATAACACATAACCTAGCCACATATAATATAACACTGAGCCAACTAAACAAGTCACCTGTAGGTGAAGCAACTCGCTTGTATCTGTGTAACATAGTAGTAATTGTGCAGATCAAAGGGAATGTCCGGCCATACGACAATAATTAAGTTTAATGGCTAGATTCCCACCTGATACGAATGTGAACTCAATGTATTATAGACATAGATCACATAGCTTCAGAATTGATGGTAAAGTTATCACTTTTCTCCTAACCGTATTGCAATTTATCTGGGCCCAGCGTAGCATGAATTCGTCTTCCATACATCTCTATAAAACTAAGCTGACATCTGTCATGTCTCCTTCGTTTTTCAAACGATCCATCCCATTCTGTTCATCGTTTCCGTGGTTTTCCTCTTATAGCCTTCATAGAATTCATATGTGAGTTAAGTTACAGTGAAATACACACAATAGTGAAACACGAAAACACTCAGGATTTCGAAAAGTAATGTTTATTTTTTTTTAAATTAAAAGGCGGAGTTCTAATGCCCCAGGCACCAGTCAACCAAGGGTAGTGGAGAGATAACATGGCAGGTGCATACACTTTTATTTTCAATCATATATTTGCTAACTAAAAGCTAAAACAAAGAAAGCAAAATGATACTCACCTTAAAATAGAAACACAAACGTATCCTTGGTGCCGCGGCAGTAGATAACACAGTCCACAGTATATACATCCCGGTGTCACAGCACAATATCTCGGGCGCGCGGGAGGCTGCGCCGCGGTTATCTCGCCACTCAGGCGCTACAGTATTTACTCTCTTGTCCAAACACCGCCACGGAGCCGCCTCAGCGAGACCACCACCATATTTTTTAATTACTTCGCTTGAAAATGTTACTATTTTGTGCTTTAGCCTTTTTACGTCTGAGCGAGTGATATTCATCATTTAGTCTTTTAATTTATTTGTAGGAGGCAATAAGGAGTATGTACCTATACTAAGTAGTTGTACAGTACTTACGCTAGATACTCCTAAAGACTGTCTCTCATGGAGACTGCTTCAATACTGAGCAATTTTATTTTCACCAGTTTTTCCAACACGTAGACTAGAAACAAGAAACATGATAAAAACAAAATAAATAAAATTCAAGTAAACACCTGTGAACACCTACTACTTTCTGCCTAATTGCTTTCTAAATAACGAAAAAAGAAAACATAAAAAGGATTTTATCACAAACTTCCTTATAAAACTCATTATCATCGCCATTAACAAATTAAACACAAACAAACCATTAAAAACTTAGCAAACAACATAAAATGAATTAACTTCTTATCAAAAGAAACCTAATTTGCGCGTTGTGTCGTTAATCACGGTACAAAGCTCCGATACAACAATGTTTTAAAACAGAAAAAACGAAAATGAATCTTTAAGATAATTTCTTTGTTTCAGAAAATACTATTCTATAATTGTTAATAACTGATACTGGTGGGTTTGTTAGAACAAAGCTGGCTCCGGAACAGACAATTATTGTAATCCTGGTACAAAGGGAGGTAATGCTATTGAATTAATGACGTCTGAGAGAACTGTTGAAGTGGCCCCTTGCGTCACAAACTCGGAATATCGGCGGCTCCGGTATTGGCAAGACTTCGTTACGTGGGCTCCGTCACCCCGTGTTATCCAATCAAATGTCCTCTCATTTTTTTGGGACAGAATATTTAATAAATTGAGAAGCCCCTATTATTTCCCTATTGTAAGTGTGCGCTGATTTGGCTATGAATATCAAGTTGACATCAAAAGTAAAACGTTAAAGTGATTTCTTTTTGAGTGAGTGAGTGATAGATAAAAGAGTTGTGTTTAATACGATATGTTTTTGTTTGAACTCAGGTCTTTGTTTGCATCGGCACTCATAAAATATTATAATTCCATGTAGAACATTAAGAAAACATTTCTTCTAAAACTACTATCACTAGAACATGAGAAAATTTTGTGAGTTTATGTATCTCTAAGACCACATTTTCGTTTCGATAATAAGACGAACAGCATCTAAAAATAAACAATCAAGCCGCTCCTTGAGTTTGAAATAGATACACAAAATTACTTTACTCTAATCTCAAAGAGTTATTTCTGCATGACGTCCCAAAGAAATGTCAATAAATTATGATGGACCCGCGACGTCTGCTGTTTACGCGTCTCAAAGCAATTTGTTTTACGTCGGCAGCCAGCGCCCAGCGGCCCTTCCATCAACCGATATCTTATTGCTTTCCGTCCAATTTCGCTACTAATGCATTTCGGCTAGTTCCTGACCTAGTTCACGGTTCCGAGTTTTCTTTTTGGACTTTTTAAATGAAAAATTCTTTAGAATGTGACAGACTGATGTCAATCGCAGACGTCTTGTTATGTTATTTTCTATAATCATTAGATAAACTATTATTCAACAACATCCAGTTAGACTGAAAGCCGACAACAAACATAGTCAGGAAAATGCTAGGCAGATGATGATTAGAGATATGTTGGTCCCAGTTGGCCAGACTGCAAGTCTCAAGACGATATTCTTTTAAGATTTTCATTTGATATCTCGTACAGCTTTACCGCGTGTACTGTGTATCGGTACTAGGGTACTATACATACCCTGTTACCTGTTAAGCACACACGTAGAACGCTAATGACGTCATGTGTTGGCGCCTCAACTGCACTAACATCGTCTTAGCGTAGTTTACGCTAACTAGTTGAGCCACAGTTACTGCGGATTAAACACCCAACAACGCAGGCACGAGGCAGGTGTTCCATATATTTATAACACACGGTTACAAGTAATCGAGCCTAGATAGCTTTTACCGAACATATCTTTTACACTATGTTTTTCAGACTTTTTGATACGTTTTAGAAGCAGTAGTTACGAGGGATTCGCCTATAATATAATAAAAATGAGATTTACGACGACTATTACGCACTTTCATTTAACTTCGTAAATGTCCGAAGCCATTGCGTAGTTACTATTGATTATTTAGAGATAAGAACATTTTGGGATTGAAGATTGATTGTGGAGCCTTTTTTTTCTCCGGACATCGAAAAGCAATCTCCCAAACAACTTGATAAAACATTCACAAACTAAAACAAACAATGAATGCTTTAAAGTCGAACGACCTCTCACCTTTTTACGCGAAATTCTATCAAAGAAAAAACTGGAGGTCATTTGGTAACCGAGACTCTCAGAGGCTTGGAGTTGAAACATTCGTATGCAGATGTCGGCCGGGTCCCGTCGTCGTTGACTGGGGGTCCCCGGGCCCCGGGGCCCGTGCTCTCTAACGATATGGCTGAGGTACCTGGGGCTCGATACCGAGCCTATATCTTCTCCGGGGGAATGCAAATGGCGGGGAATGTGGCGTATATTTCTTCGTAGATGTGAGACGTTGAAAAGAAATTTAAAAGGATGAAAGAAGTTTTGGTAAACAGACTTTTCTTTTTAGATTTTGAGAACTTGATCCTCCTGTATCAAAGACTTACCTAGCTACGTGATAACCAAAATAATTCATATATAATCTCGATCAATTTTCCGATGTAGTCAAAGTGATTCATGAACACTTACACAATGTAGGTAATAATATCTCATCCGCGCAGATTTCAGACGAAGAAATATATGTCTCACGCGATGTCTCGCACAAGCTATTACTCTGAATTGAGGAGAATACGTTATTCTCGCTAAACTAGCTATTTATATTCATTACTCAATTTCAGTTCTAACATTTCTCGTAGAAAAGTCTAAGAAATTTTCTAATATTGTAAGGCTGCCTGCTCACCCTCGGAAGAACAAAAGCACTCCTCGAAACAAGAGATAGTCGCGGGATAGCGGTGCTCGGGGAACTGTTAAATAGTTCGATAGTGATACCTTCCTGGAATTGAAAACCGAAGTCGTTGATTAAATCTGGATGAAAGGAGGTCGCAACCAATTTGTGTGATATTACTATGCTGGATATCTGTGAGACTAATATGTCACATCGTATAATGTGATTGAGTCGATTTACAGTTTGTATCGGTTAATGTTTTGGGAGGCCTGAGGATATTATACTACAAATGATTGTAAAGTGTTATAAGCAGGGATTTCACGAAACCTCTATCGAATAATCCCCAAAAGAACTTTTCACGACATTTTTGCCGAAACACTTGGCAACATATTCTTAGCTTAGGACCGGCCGTCCCATATTTATATTTATACTACAAAGGCTGAACATATTAGATATCCTAAAGTGTTCGGGCCCGGCGGCAATATGTCCGCTACACGTGTCCCTTCAGTTAGCCAAGTTTTAGTATGCGGGGCTCGTCGGGACAGTTCCGTGACTAACAGGTGGCCAGGTCAACGCCTCGATACCCTCGCTGTACACAGGACACCTAGCCTTTATTGAGCCGCAACCCTTTCACAAAAAGTCATAAAAGAAACTTTAAGGATTCTGCGAACCGAAATCAAAGCGCCGACATGAGTGAGGCTCAAAGTTAAAGGTCACGAAACACACAATAACATTTTATTAGAATCGTGTTTTTATGTACACATTTTAGGTTTTACTTATAAGTAGGTTCATGGAGCATGACGGGTGCATGACGACCGGTCTCGAGCCCCATTCAGCGTCGTCTGCGGCCGACGTAACGAGACTATTTGTCTTCCCACCGCCGCCGGCAAAAACTAAACTACTTTTTCCCCAAACTTAACTTTTGTGAAGAATAACCATTTGGGGGAAAACATTTCTAAAGAGTTGACGAAATTCTGTTCCTCAAAGATACGGAACTAAATTAATTGGGAAAGTTGCCGTGTGACGTGAGCGCGTGCGTCGTGATATTGTTGTTTGTGTTCGATGATTGTTTCCTCACTTCCTTATTGTGTGATCGGCTTTTGATGTAAGCCCCTTTACAATTTCCATTCGTGTCGCTACAAAGAAAAGTTAATCAACGTGGGAGTGGGTCGTGAGTTCTGATCATTTGCCACGTTTTCCTGTTTCCGAACGTTTCTTTTGTCTCATATTTATGATTAAGCTAAGTTTGCGGATATTTTCAGATTTCTTACCTTTGTTGTTCATCATTTCCTGGTTTGGCAGATGTAATTTTATATTAAACAACTTGCTATTCTTTTTTGTCTGTTTTATTTGGGACATTGCTTGGCCTTTCAAATTACACTTTTATACGAAAATAATAAATATTTGCGTGTCACGGCACCCTCTTCACTCGTGTGCTGCGGGTTGACCCCAGGTGCGACAAAGCCGCTGGGCATTACATTCGTTAAGCCCTCTGTGTACGGAAGCTTTTTTGTCGAGCTGTCTGTTGGGAACAATTAACCTATTGCTGCGACTTTTTTACTTCGTTGTAGGAAAACATATTAGGTACCCAAAACTGGAGTTGATTATAAAATAATGATGAAGCTTTTTCTGATCCAAGACGTATTTATGGACTAAAACTTCTACTAACGTGAGCGATCATTATGTCCATACTAATTTAAAAATAGTTAAATACTAAGAGATTGATCTGTGAATCTAAGTTGCCGCCAAAAGTAGTTTGCATCAACCTAGATTCACTGATGGCTAGGTCGCATTTCGGTCAGCGTGCCAGAAGGCCCAACAGGTGGACCGATGACCTGGTGAAGGCCGTAAGAATCCACTGGAAGTGAGAAGCTTAACACCTGTTGTTTAGGAGGTGCTTGGGGAGGCAGTGTTCATCTGTCAACTGAATGATGATGATCATCATTCACCATCATACTTATTTCTAGTCTTTTCCCAAATGTCTTGGGGTTTACTTCTAGTGTAACCGGATACAGCTGAATATCAATGTTTTATATGGAGCGGCTGCCTATGTGACCGTAACGAGCCAGTCCCTGGGTAATGCGACGATGATGATGAAGTGACATGTATCGTTTGTTGCAGCCAATCGTCGCGTGATGGCGCATGGATTGCTTGCGGACGGCGTGGTGCTGGTGCGCGGCGCTGGTGCTCGCGTCGCTGGCCGCCGCCGGCCCGCGCTACAGCTCCCGCATCGTTCACACACACGCAGGTACGTGCACACAGTGGCCCAGGCAGCAGGTATGGGTATGGTGGTAGTTAGACGTTTACTTCATGGACCTTCCTGCCACACTAACCTGAGGTACAGTTCCTACACTGCGCTCATACGTTTATATTGTGTAGTAGTAATATTATTCTTTGGTTTGAAAGAACCTTGAATTGAATATATGGGGGCATCATCAACTCGCTATGAAGACCCCATGTATGTTCACATAAGAAAAGAAGATTTTCTTATGACGTGGTTAGAAAACGTCTTGTTTGTAAGTATGTTTATTTATAAATTTGAGAATGAATATAAATAAACAGAATGTACAATGAATTTTCCAACGCAAACTCCGCCATTGAATGACAAAAGGCAGCTTCCAATGAGTCACAGATTAGAATGTAACAGTAAGACGATGATTAAGAATTTAAGACGTTAAGATAACAGAACTGACATCTGAGATCGCGAGGAATTTCCGTGCGAAGTGGAAACAAGCAATAAGCTAGGGTTTATAGTGTTATAACGCAAACCATGATACAACAACTTACAACCATGCTCCGCTGTTATAAAGTTATAAATGCAATCACGTTTGTGTAGTCACCGTTACGAAATAAGCGTGGAATGCCGCCGGGTCGCTGTGATACGCAAATCATAATGCTAAGCGAAAACAGAACCACAGCAGATTACCCGCACGCGGCGTAATCCACGAGTTGTGTCCCGTACTTGCTTACACCCAGGTACCCACGTGCGTCGTGAGTCGGGAGAACGTCCGCAGGGTCCCAGGCTCCCGGGAGTTTAATTCCGTCAGATCCCGGGACAATCCAATCAGGCGGTCCTTCGAGCCGGGTACATGGTGGGCAAATGATGTTGCCCCGTTTCGCAGACGCGACGCAGGAATGCGGGATCAAATTAATTATTGTTTGAAGCCGATTCAGGGCGTGCCGGCAAATGGGATAAATGGCGGCTTTTCCGATACGAAGCGCGGGTGATTCGGCCAATTTATTTATTCACTGCTGTCTCGACTCGGTGCTAGTAATTTAGGTCTATTTTTTGTTGGCTGTCGATGTGATCGGTACGTCAAAGGGAAATACTGAAACCAATTTCACGAGTTCGTGAGTGCTTTTTTTTGTAAATCTGACACAAAATAATGTTACTATTTTAAATAAACTCGTTGAAAATTGTGCAACTTTAAATTTTAACTAGTACTACAGATATCATATTCAGTAAGCGACCAAAATAGTTAATGGCTTTAGGTTTGCAACCATCTCCTTTTAATGGACATTTTCAACAAAAGTATTTATCAAAATGGTGAAACAATTAAAATCGCAAAATTATAGAGTAATAACTCTCATTTTTATAACAGCTTGTCCTTTTAAAAAAAAATCTACTTCGAATATTAAAACTATCAACCCGTTATTATTGAGTTCATAATTATTATAAATTCATGGAAACTCGTCAAACTTTAATGATTGCCAATATAAGGCCTATGAATATTGATTGCGAATTATAATTGATGCCGTGCAAACATATTGCTGAACGACGATAATATTGTTCTCATTTAATCATTTCTACGGCGAATTTCAGCTACGTTTTCTTTAAAAGATTAATCCTGCAATAGTAGGTAGTAACTTCTATTTCTTTTAGATATTTTTTTTACAAATTAATCACATTTTTAAATATTAATTAAAACGAAAAAAAAAAAAAAAAAAAAATATATAAAAATTATAGCCCACCGGTATTGGGAATAGGTTCCAAGCTACCGGCGGCCAGGCAGGTCAGCTCCAGAGAAAGGAACCTCCTAATAATACGAGCCGTGTCGAGGAGTACCGCTTTCTGAATCAAGCCCTTGACCCACCTGCTTAACGAGAGCCTCCTCAGGTATTGATCGAGGCTCTTGCCAATTAAGCCATGAGCTGATACGGCTATCGGTACAATGATCGCTGAGTCCATATTCCACATGGCGACAACCTCGCGAGCCAACTTTCACGAGGTTCTCATCATGCGGGACCGTTACGTCAACAATCATTGCGCGCCGCTCTGATCGATCAACCACCACTATATCAGGCTTATTAGTTCTGTCAGTGATGATGGATTGATCCATTAGTAACTTAATTATTAGTAATTTTTTGCGTATTATTTTAGGTTTGTTTTATGTTAGAACAAGCGCAGAGCCGGTGAGAGTCCATAGGCGCATGTATTCCTCAGGGTGGTACCCCTGGACCTTCAGAAATTTACCATCAGAAACATTTTTTACTCTTCTTCTTGAAAGTCATCAATAGAAGGGCGGCATAACATAATCACAGCGGTAGAAATTGTGATCCTGATTGTGATGTATATCTGCACATTTTTAACGTTCCATTTCATCCTAGGTGCTATCCGCGGCATCATAGTAGAGCCTGCATCCCGTCGCCTGGAGCCGGTGGAGGTGTTCCTCGGGGTGCCGTACGCAGGGGCCCCGGCGCGCCTGGCTCCGCCGCCGCCGGCCCCCAGCTGGCCGGGGACCCGCCTCGCCGACGCCTTCGCCCCTGTCTGTCCGCAGCGCTACCCCGACATATCCAACAAGTGAGTCCTACTTATGAAAACACTAGATTTTATGAAAAGCTGAGTGTTACTTCATTGTAGTTTAACCTTTGAAGTGCCAAATCCTGCGAGAATCTTTGATTTAAGCCCGTTTTTATCATGGATCACTAAATGCGTTTACCAAACGTAAATAAGTTATTTTAACAAATTTAAATTATCGCTCTGTTTCAGACACGGAATTATGTATAAATGTTTGATGAGCAAGCAGGCCTTCGTTGTAAAAAAAAAAAAAAGGCCGTCTTTGTAAAAACTTAATTCGGGCAGTTAATGTAGCCTCTGATCTCTTTGTAATAGGAGTGCAGCACTGACAAAAATGCCTCTCGGCATATACAACGAGCTGCGCGCCACGGTGCCGCTGCTCGGCAACCAGAGCGAAGACTGCCTCTACCTCAACATATATGTGCCCGGTAGCGGTGAGTCATTCATTATCACATACCAGGAGTGCAACACTGACAAAGATGCCTCTCAGGAGCGACGGCCCAAAAAAAAACCCACGGAACAATAGCAAGGTATGGAGCTGGGTCCCAAACTAGGGCCCACTTTCTATCCTGCCATCTGTGTGAAAACATGCAGATAAAGAGACCTCTGCGCTGCCACCGATGATGCTGCAAAATTGGAAAAGTATTTACGACAGTATTTTAAATTAGGTTGAAATCTTGGGTCAACCTAATTTAAAATACTGTCGTGCTATATTAATGTTTCGACGACACAAAATAGTGTCTCAATGTGCCAAATGTCTATTTTTTAAACCCTGTTATGTTGGTATAGGCGCGCGCGGCGTGGAAGCGCCGTACGCGGTGGTGGTGTGGGCTGGCGGGCCGTCGCACGAGTGGGGCACGGCCAACGCGCTGGACGGCGCCGTGCTTGCGGCGCGCGCGCATCTGCTCGTCGTCACCATTAACTATAGGCTAGGTTTGTTAGGTGAGGAGCGGGAAACACTCAACTAATATTCTAATTACTTGTTACCTATTACGTTCAGCATCAAGTAAGTTCACCTTTGAACACTTCTAGAAAGGAATGGCAGTCTTGGGCTGAGCCAGGTTAACAGTATCAGCACAGAAGCGTTTCATAACACGTCAAAATAACTGGCATATCATTCGTAGCTCGTAGCGGCAGAGACCGCTACGCCGTAGACTGCTACGCCGTAGACGCTAACATAACATACAAATCAGAGGTGCACAAATCAGTCAAATCATCCTTCCCAACTTGTTGTGCGCAATCAACGTAATATTTTTTTTTGTTTCTATTAAAATTGCTATCTGTGAATGTACTGCGAATATTACTGTGTGTTTGGTTTTCTACATAAAATCACGCCTTTACCTGCTATGTACCTTAAATTCTTCTTTTGCTTTGTGAGTTCTGTTGAACTGAATCGACGGTCAATCTATCAACTGTTTTCTGACTTTCTCTTTCCAATAATAGTAATTCTCCCATTTATCTCGCAGGTTATTTAACTCCGGGCGTGAGGTCCACCCCGGTGCAGGCGGCGGGCGGCGCGGCCGTGCTGGACGTGGCGGCGGCGCTGGGCTGGGTGCGCCGCAACGTGGCCGCGTTCGGCGGGGACCTGCGCCGGGTCACGCTGGCGGGGCACGCGGCCGGCGCGGCGCTCGTCAACGCGCTGCTTATGCTGCCCGACAGTAAAGGTTAGGGACTAGAATTTTGAATTCATGATTAAATGTAAGAAATATAATATGAAATATTCACTCACTTTCACCATAACATTATCACTAGGCTCCACAATAGGTACCTTTGAATATTTGTGTTTAGGTATTTTTTGTAACAAATATTCCTCCAAAATTGTATAGAGCTGAAGAAATATCTCAAGTCTCTACAATAGGCATTCCAATAATTCATCTGCTTGACATGTTGAACTGAAATGGAAGTAAGGGAAAAGCCAGTTCGAAGTCAAAGTCAGTTCTTTATCTGGCGCTTTTCCCTTTTTCGAACTAAAATCTAGAAAAAACTCTTGAGCAACCTTGAATAAACTTGGGTTCGAACTATAAACGAGTTTAGTTACTTTTACAAACATATTTTCTTACATATTGAGGAGTCTAGACTCCACGTGAGATATAGCTATCCTATTTATAGGCGAGACAGATTGCGCCGCGGCACACTGACATATTCCCAAAGCGAGCGTTTGACTATGTTCCATAGGATATTACATAATACAATATCACGTTTCAATTTTAAATCAAAAAGAAAAATGCACAAAAATATCAGAATTTTGTCATGAGATTGGAAAAAGCAATCTATCTCTATGAACCAGCAATACATACAACATTGAAGTATACAGACTGTTCACTAATTTTACTTCTATTTGTGACATATGAGTTTTGACTGTACTTTGTTTCGATTACATATCGCTGTTATGGACTATTATTAATACGAAATGTTTTAATTTTTTAGTATTGTTTAAATAAACCAAGCCAGGCCATTGTTTGAAGTCTATAACTGTTATTTCTTAGTTAAAAAGACTATTGTTTAGTTATAAGTTTTCTATAGAATCTCTCGCTGACCTGAGCGTAGAAAATTCAAAATCATGCTTTTTTAGGCATTAATTTTCGTGTGATCTAGTGTAAGTGACAACAGTTACAAGGTGGATACCTTGTAACCAGTGACTTCTAACAACTGTTACCATATCCTCTCAATGTTACTTCTGTTAAAACAGGTCTGGTCTCCCGCGTCCTGCTACTGAGTGGGTCAGCACTCAGTCCGACAGCCCTCGCACCCGACGCAGCACTGTCAAGAGAACACACTGCGCAGGCACTGCGGTGCACGCCGGAGTCCACCAATGACGAGAACTGGTAAGATTTTATGTTGAAGTTATTCTGTAGTATGAAATCTAATAGAAAAATACATGTTAAATACGTATTCCGTTGCATTCGGTGAGAGGAAAAAGTTTGGCTGATGATAATTATCTGTTCCATGAAATAAGAAAATTAAATTATTCCTGAATTAATCACTACTAACTACGCATTTTGTATTCAAATCAGACGCGGCCATTAATTCCTCGAACAGCCAGTATGCAGGGTACCTGTAATTTCGAAATTAAGCAGATTAATATCACAATATTGTCCTAGGTTCGTAGAGTGCATCCGCGCCCGTCCTCTAGCAGCCCTGTTAGCAGTAGATGCCCCCCGGGCCCGCTTCCTGGCGGGCTGGGCCCCATCAGTGCCCGTCTCGCGCGACACGCCCTCGCAGGGCCAGGCCCCCACGCGGGCGCTGCACGCCAGCGAGGCCTTTCTGGACTGTGCCCTCGCCGTGGTCGTGGCCACCACTGAGAGCTACCAGTTCTTCAGTGAAGAGGATATAAGGCACGGATTCGAAGAAGAACATAGGTAATGTTTCTAAAACTACTTGGAATTATCTTTAGTTATAAGTGTCCTCAGCGTATTACTTTTTTTCTCTTATAGATGCCTTTCAGTGGTCTTATAACATAATTATTATAACTAATATCTAACTGCACGGTCCTTGTAGAACTTGACTAAGACTATGTCTGGACCTTAAATGAGGCCTTTGAGTTTGAGTTTGAATAGACATGAATGTGTTACTAAAAACTAATTTATAGAATTAGTAAACATCATTTATATTCTTTCTTCCATCTGCTATTATTATTGCATGATTTGTTACTCCTAAATTTCCTCTGATAACTACTTCGAAATTTGGATCCCCTTGCTCTCATGCATTTTTTCCTGACCAAGGAACCGCATCCTTCGCACATACGTCCGCAACGTGTATCGCTTCCACCGCAACGAGATCTTCGCGGCCATCCGCAACGAGTACACGGACTGGGAGAAGCCCATCCAGCACCCCATCAACATCCGCGACGCCACGCTGGAATCGCTCAGCGACGCTGCAGTCACCGCACCCGCACTGAGGGTTGCGCAGCTGCACGCCAGGAGAGGAGCCAGGACTTACTTCGCGCATTTTGCGCATCAAAGCAAGGATGCTGATTATCCTCAGGTTAGTTTTAAACTAAAAAGGTTTAAATTCGGGTTTTTTCTTTTCCTTGTGATTGGCAACCAAGATTGATGCTCAGTACACCCAGCCAATTGATGCTCGGTACACCCAGCCAATTTTTAATTTTGTCCTCACTAGCGACAAATCGGCTGTTATTTTGACAGCAAGCTTACCTTTGTAAAGATACATGATTAAATAATTACGTCGTAATTCCATATCAAAACAAATTAATCGTAATTAATGTAGGTGGTTAAATTACCGTGTTCGCGACAGGCTCATTATAATACGTGAATGAATTAGGGAGGTGCGAGGTCATTAATTTGGCACAATCTACATGATCGTGGAATTTGTCAAAACTTCCTCCTTTGATGAATATTAGCTCATTTGCATTCTCACTAACATCATAATATTAAAGTTAAATGAATAATTTAGCAGTAATTTATTGCTCCACGCGATTATTAATTCACACACTGTTCGTGTTATCGTGGAATACATATTGTTTGAAAGCCACATTAGCTGGTTTGGTCCTAATTAGGTCACTATTTAATTCAAGTTTTAATTAATAGGGTTATGCAGTGTCATAACTTTAAATTTGAAATGCAACTTTAGCCTTAAAACCTTTTTCCTTCCCAACAGCGTCTAGGTAGTGTGACAAGTGAGACCCTGCCATACTTTCTGGGTCTACCCCTGGTAGGAGGCATGCAGTATGCTCCTCGGAACTACTCGCGCGGTGACGTAGCAGTTGCGGAGATGGCTGTTTCACTCCTGGCTGCGTTCGCCAAGACTGGGGACCCAACTCCTCGCGTGGATGAGAGGCACCATGACGGAGTGACCAGCTGGCCCAGATATGAAATGAACACGCAACAGTATTTAAGTATAGGTAAGTGAACCTTATCTTACATTAAGTTCATCAATTAAGTGGTACCAATATACTATGTCGTCAAAAAGTGTTCTTAAGTGGACTACCAGCAGCTGTTAGTTGAATTATTCAACACGAATTAGAAACTGTACAACATAGAACGAGAGCCGAGAAAAGAAGTTCGAACCCCGCATTAAAACAACAAAAATACTCCACTCCGGAAAAATTTCCGTCATATGGGAAGTTCCATATTTTGATGGCAACTTAACTCACTTATGCCAAAAACAGCTCCATAAATAGGTTAATCAAATTCATTGTAATGAAAGTCACAACTCGTGCGCGTACAAAACAACCCTGAGCAGAATAACAGAGGGATTTTTCATCTAAACTGATCTGAAAATAAAATCTCGCACGGCACGAAGTTAATCAGATAAAGCCCCATTCAAAGTTTGGGCGGCCATATTGTGTCGAAACTCGTTATTTTTACGATCTGTTTCCCAGCGAATGTGCGTGTTTTCTTCCCTTTCGTTCTCTGTAAGGGTTTACAACTTTTTTAATCCTTTCGTTAAGGTGCTTGTTTGGTTTAGAAGCGCGACTTGTTTCGGCTTTCCGAGTTTGTTTCAGTAAATTGAAAATGCTTTTGCTTACGACTTCTTTTTGCAAAGATGTCAATGCTTTTGATTTTATTATGATTGGCAGTCAATTAAATTGTTTCATTTTCAAACTCGAAGTCACCTGATACTGCTATTGATTATTTAGTAATCACTTGGGACCAATTCTCTCTGTCTCTTCCGTGTCACACCTTTGTTTGAAGTCGAATTTAATTGTTAGGGACTAGGGACTTGGTTTTGCCAGTAATTTGATTTAGGTAATTGCACTTTCCTGGCTTCGTTTTCCTCTGAGATTGTTTTATTAATAAGTGATGATATTAAGCACCAAACTTCCACTTTCTTATATCCTTGAATCAAACAGAGATTTATAAAATTTCTTGCACCATCTTTGGACGTCGCTAGAAAATCTGATCGTGGTAGATTATGGCCCAATTCCTAACTACATTACAACTGTGGTCTTTTCAACCAGGTACCAAGCTCCGTGTAAAGAGTCACTACCGGGGCCACAAGATGGCACTGTGGCTGCACCTGATCCCGCAGCTGCACCGCCCCGGGGCCGCGCCACGTCATCACCAATTCAGGTCCATCCACCCTGACATGTTCGCAGGTAGGTTGAGGTCTTAAGCTGCGTCCACAAAGCGTTGAACTTAAGGTGCACAGAGCATTTGTCTTATTAAAAATTTCATGTGGCATTTGACATATGAAATTTTTGCCACTGGTCTGTTATGGTCCGTTTAAATGTGGACACAGCTTTAAATATGATTTGATTAATTTTATGTATGAATACTACCTTAACATATCAAAATATTTCGTAACAAAATTTGTTCGTCTCTTGTTTACATTTACGTAAACAATGATTTTAATCCACTGTGCAAACAATTAAATGTCGTAGAAATAAAATGTTTCGTCATGACAAACAATGAAACGAATAATATTCCCATGATTGTATTTTAAAAATCGTCAGAGAAAATAATTACTTTTAAAGTGTTTAAAACCAGCAAGCCGAATGAATAAATCAAAACATAATGCCCATTATGGAAAACGCTCGCTGGATAAAGTCTTACCTACTCTTAATTCGTAGTGAATAGCCGCCAAAATTTGGCCAATCACGACGAAACGTAGGCGCAGCTTTAATGGAAAGCAAATTGGTAACGTCTACCGCTGCTTAAATTGAGCATGCCTTATTATCCAGAACCATTAGTGCCATTTCCTGGCGCGGCGCGTAAACGGAACGCCCTCATTAACCGCTTCCCCTGCCAATGGGGAGCATTATAAATGTTCGGAACACTATAGCTCGCGCGTGAGCGGAATCAACACCGCCGAACTTAATAACACGCGTGACATTATATTAATTGGAAGATACGTCACTGAAAGGATTGAAGTTTGGAAGCTCAACACAGTTTGAATACTAAATAACAGACACGAAGCCAGTGAGAAATTTTACTCGAAATCTCTTGAAGCGAGAGAACTTGGTTCTGTACAAAGACACACGCAACTATTTGTTAGGCGCTTCGCGTCTCTTTTGTATAAAATTTTGCAAACATTACTCAGTATAATCGGTACTTAGGCCGGGGAGCCATTAGGCGAATGAGGTCTCTCTAGAATTTATAAAAATAAAAATTGTCGCCAAAATATTTGGTGGTGAAGTGATTAATGGTGGAAGGTGTCACGAATGAAAATAAATCGATCAGGGAGTGTTTCGGGGTGGGTGTTGGGAACTCGGGATGTTATTAATTGTCCCGCGAATGGTTGGAATTCCTCCATAATGAGCGGTATGGGAAGAATGGCGCGGTCTGCGGGCACAATGCGGCCTTTGTCACGGACAAGTTCACTCCCTGCTCCTGTCGGGACGCAGACACGCATACAATCTTCGAATGCGTATATTGTTGCGTGTGAGATGTGCTCTTTAATGCTCGCGTGTTCAGAATTGTTTTCTGAAGGATATTTACGAGCACTCCGTTTTGCGAGATTTTTATGACCCCTCTTTAGGCTGTTAGACAGCTTAACCCTCGTTTTACATACAACACTAAATCGGTTATGTTAACATATTTATTTGCCTACATTTACAACACGGCTTTATGCGCTGCCAATTATACTGATTAAATTCCAAGGAATACGAGGGCCGGGCACAATTATTTTCTTTATAGTGCGTCAGTATTAGACCACGTGTTCCATTAATTCATCCACCACTTGTCTGAATCGGAGTACAAAACTAGCAATTAACCTGCTTTATGATCCAAAAGCTCTCAAAAAGCCCAATATTTTCCGATAGACACCGCCATTTCCGTGCACCGTCACTTGCCCGGTTCTACTGAAGCTAATTTATCCGCCATTGTGGCTCGTCGGGTAGTTGTGGCCGGCGCCGATCGCCTTTTGTTTTTGAGCAATCACTCGGAAATTAGCGCCGTGTCGAGTAACATTGTCTAGTGTTAAGCAGAATAGGTGCGCAGAGGTGTTCACGATTTCTGTAACCTTTTGAAGATTGAATTTTGTTTGTTGTTGGAAATAGTGATTATTCATGACAGATAGTGGGCGGTTTCATTTAAAGTAACGTGTTACACGCCAGAGTATCAAATTACTGATATTTCAACAGCAATTCTTACACGATTCTACTTACGAACGCGTTTAGTTTCATCAGTTTTAGAATTCCAGATTTAGATTTAGACAAGAAAAATAGTCTAAAAACGCCAACCCAGTTAGAAATAGAACCACTATTTTCTTAGAAAAGTCTAGCTCTAAATCTTAAACCATTAGTTAGAATAAAGTGTTCAAATAAAAACACTATCTTGGCGAGAATAGAGTGGCAAACGAGCGCGTTAAAGTGTCGATAACTGTGCGGTGGGAGAGATGCCGCAGGTTTCCCTCAGGGTTCTTTGTTCGGTCTCGTGCCGCGCCGCGCGCCGGCAGGGCTGCCAAACGTACCGAAAATCATTGCAATTCAATATCATAAGAAGCGAAAAAGTTTGATTGGATGTCCTTTAATGAATTTCGGATAAAATGTTTCTGAAAATTGAACTGGGAGTTTTTATTTATACAAGGAGCTTAAGGATATGTTGGAAATTTCGAATTTTAACCTTCACGTTTCTTTTTGAACTTAACTAAAACTGGCTTGCAGATTGACTACTGTTTTTTTTTAATTCAGACGCTGAATCTGTTGCAAATAAATTGAATTTATATCCAATCTCAGGATTTTTTCTACAAAAAAGATCTTTGTTTAACGTGAAGTCAATCATCGATACCCCGCCCAGCCCACAAGGTCAATTCAAGACACAATGAGTGTAAACACTAACCTAGGCCCAGTTCATCCCTAGCGCAACAAAAGAGATCGTGCGGCGGCTCCAACAATCGGGCTTTGTGCGCGTGGGCACAACTTGGGACCGCATTGTGTCATCCTGGCCCATTCATTACCAGCCTTTGATAACTTCAGGGATCGCTTTCTTGTTCAGATATGTTCTATATTGGTGGGCTGTTTACTTCGCCATTCAATTGGCAGTGTATTGAATTTCATGCGGATATCTTATTGTGAGATAGGTAGGAATTTATAACTAGTTATGTTATCTGTGGAATCTTGGTTTTAAATCCCGAGAGCGTAGACAATGCAAAGTTCTATCTACGATAGATAATGGAAAATTCAAAATTGTATTTGAATGACACAACACATTTAACCATTTTTGCGAACATAACGCAACCGTTTCGACACTTAGCGTCGACACTGATTTAATCTCGTAACATTATCTCGTCGCCGTTCCGTGTTTATCAGTCGCTGCAACTAAAAATGGGGAAGAGTCGACACAATAACATTTGGTTTCTAATTTAGGCGCCGTGTCGTAACATTGTTACCATATTTTAACCAGAGTTCGTACAAATCATTCATTCATTCGCTCATTTTCGTTGGCTCGTGCGTGAGTGACATCATTAAAATAATAAAAATACAAAAAACGCCATCATATATCTCCCAAGGTAGTAAACAAAGATTTAATTTTCATTAATTACTATGGTTTAAAATGCTCAAATCTTAATGGGAAAAGAAATTTACTGTGTAATTTCGTTGAATATGTTGGTAATTGCCAACGCACCATCTTAAAATAATAATGTAATAATTCTGGCGGAAGATTAAAAAAAAAAACTTAAACTTTGTCTTTATAAAAAAAAAATTACACATTGAGTGCTCAAAAGCTTCTCTATAAATACAATATCAAATTTTAATACTAATAACAAATTATTTTACCAAGAATAAACCATAAAATTGATAAATAATGAAAAAATACATTTTTGATAAGATGAAAAATATGCTCGTCACAACTAGTCACAAAGTTACGATAATGTGTCGACATGTTACGCTAAGTTATTACAAAAATTACTGGATTTTTAAGATGGTTTCTCATATCTTTTTGGTCACAGTGTTTCCCAAAGTTTTCTTTTTTTTCTTTTTTAAAGCACCTTGCAGGTATATCATAAATGAAGCAACGAATTTTAAAATGAATAATTTGCCTATGAATCGGTAATCCGTCTGTGAGTAATTTTAATAGCTCGTTTACAAATGGACGCAAAAACATTTCCAAAGGCGGTTTTGTGTTTCCAAAATATATTGCTTCAATGGAGGAATATAGGAATATAGTATTTTGCACAAAATTAGCATAAATTCGTTTTATGTACTTTTGGCTAAAGGTAAACCATCTATATCAAATGTCAAATATATACATGTCTTTAATTCTGGCATACTTGCGGTTCATAATTTTTGGAGTGCTCTAATTTTATTACTGCGACCATTTTTGACGTAGTTTGTCACAGTTCTAACCTATTCTAACCTATTTGGTCGGAGTAAACTGAACGTTTCTACGTCATGGTAAATATCAAAATGTTGTAATAAAGCGTAGTCGACGGGTAGCCCCGCTACGATACACGCATTCGACTGTGTGTATATTTATTTATAAAATTATGGATAGCATAACGTCAACTTTTACATTTTCGTTGAAATAAAATACCATGGAAAAATACACCGAACAAACAATATTCGTTAAAAAATAATTCTACAGTTTAACAAACTTAGCAAAGTTTGTTAAATAAAAAAAATGTGATCATAAAATTCATAGAATTGTATTTCTGTGAAATATGTTTCATTCAAGTAAGTAGTCGTTAAAACAATAATATTGGAAATAAAAATACAAGCAACAAATAATATATGAAACATTTTCGGCGAAACGAAATTCTATGAGATTTCTGTCTGCGAAACAAGGGGACACCATTTTTAAAGCCATATCGTCGCCTCAACGATATTTTTCTTAAGTTATTTTGGGACGTTAATTCTTTAACTCTTCCGTAAAAAGTTGAAGTCCATCGGAATCGACGCGAGGTTTTTGGTTGTTTACTCAATTTGTTGTTTGTTTTTAATATTAATTAAATGGCAGATAACGGCAGCAAAAATAAGCTAGACAGTTTGAGAGTGACTGGCTCTGGTGATGTTTTTATATGTGCAATTTAGCGTTAAAGTGTTCTGGAACATCGACTACCCAGTTACAACACAACGTTGTGTCAACATTGCACACTAGTTACAAACCAAACGAAAAGTTTGCAAAATGCTGCAAATTAAGCTGTAAAATATCGAAATAGCGACGACACAAAGTTACTGAATCTAGTTTCCGTCACATTTTTACTGAACCGTTACAACAAATAAAAGCTAATCCCTACACAGTCGCATTGTGTCGTAACAGTTACGAAACTGTTGCGACTTATTACATCTTTAATAAATCTGTGAATAATCTATATGGAAGTTAATGTTAATCCTGTTAAAATTCTCATTTCAAGAATGTTTATTCTTGAAATGAGAAAAGTCAAGAATATTGTTATTTTAGAAACACTGAATTTAAGTCTTTTTTTTCTGCCGTGTCCTCACGACGATCCTCGCAATGGTAACACCCGGCCGTTTCCTCCCGCCCGATTCGGTGCAGGAACCTCCCGAAACAACCGTGTCCGGTAAGGACCTGTATCAGGCGGAAGGAGAGGGCGCCGTGGCGCCTCTCTAGCCACTCCTCAAAGAGGGGACTTATCGCCACTATAGTGGCGTGCCCTGCACGGGGTTGCGACAGTCGCTCTCTCCATGTCGCCATGAGATCGCACCGGTGGTCTTTCCGCTGAGCGGCGATTTGCCGCGGCAGCGGAGTTTCCCCCCGACGTAATACCTCCGCGCGCCATTCGTGCAGGCGCGCGAGGACTATCCCATGGCGGCAATCCGGCAAGGAGGCTCGCCGCCTCGCCGGAGATCGTGCGGTACCTCCGGACTAGCCTTACGGCTACCACCTTTTGGTGCGCGTTCAGGTAGTGGTCGGCTCGCCGCCTCAAAGAACGCGCCCACACCGGGGCCCCGTAAAGAGCCATGGACCGCACGACCCCCGTGTAGAGCCTCCGGCAGGAGGCGTTTGGACCCCTCAGGTTGGGCAAGAGCCGCTTGAAGGCCGCCCCGGCCCGTTCCAGTTTGGCAGCCAAACGTCGGAAATGCTCCACGAAGTTCCACGGGCTGTCGAGGACGAGTCCTACGTACTTCAACGTCGACCCGACGCCGATGGAAACCTTCATACCGTCAGTAGGGATCTCGAGGGTGGCGCATTCCGAGGCCCATGAAAGCACATGGCCTCGGACTTGTGCAATGCCACCTCGGAACCCATTGCCGGGATCCTCTGCACGACCATCGCAACCCCGCGTGTCATGTTTTCGGCCGCCGCATCGTGCGACCTCCCTTGTGCCAGTACCAGCGTGTCGTCAACGTAGCAAACTACGCTGACTCCGCTTGTATTTAAGTCTTAAAGTAAGACTTAAATACAGTGTTTCTAAACTTGGCTTTAGATTTCAGAATTCCAAACAAAACGTAATTAAGAGAAACATTCCTAAAATCAAAGCGGCTACAACTATATAAACGAGGTTTGTTTGAAACAATGTTAGCTTATTAAAATTCCACGCGAACTTCAGATACCTGATGAAAGCACTTTATTTAACTAGGTAATATACCTACGTTTACTAACCTATCGTTCCGAGCCTAGGCATAAAAACTGACAACGATGTTCATTATATTCTTAAGCTTTAATTAGAAGAGCCATTTTAAGCTATCAAGCTCTTGCCTAATTAAAACCTAGTAATTGGGTCTTTAAAAATAATGGCACGCATATGTTGACTACTTTGGCTCAGATTACTGAGTTCTTGAAAAACTAAAAAGTAAATGTACAACCTTATATCCAGTAATAATAACATAATTATAATCCTATTATCCTACTTCTTACTTATATTATCAATGCGAAAGTTTGTACAACGCAACGCGGTATAAATTGGGGTAATAAAACGAAGAGGTCTATTTACCCTGACATCCCAGATCAAAGACAACCAAACGACAATTTACCTACTCCATGATTAATATAAAACCAATTACAGTTATTTGAGAACCGTGGTAACCGCGCCCCAATTTACAATTTGCAAGCATGAACTTTGTACATTAGATTTCATCATTACAGCTTTCAAAACAGTGAAAAAATTCTTGTGAAGATGCATGATGATGAGACACATGAGACAAGTCACACTGAGCTTTTGTAGTGGTTTATGACTTCACAGAGAGGAGACTGTCCCTGCAGTGAAATTTTATATGATTATAAACAATAATTTATTTCTTAATCGTTTTTACTCGTAGGTGAAATATTCCCAGAGCTGTACACTACCACATCGGCTCTGGATGATGAAGAGGACAGTACAGAGGCTGACGAAGATTCCTCTGAGGTTGACGAGTGTGAGCCTTCCCCATCCCCACGCCCTGCGCTCTCCGCGCTGCCTGCGCCACAACCATCGCCCAAGGAAGACTCCTTGACCAATCTGGACTCCCAGTACTACAGGTTAGTACGATTACTATAACAAGCTTTCAACATATTTGATGTGTTAAATCGTAAGTCATTTTGTCTACATAACCAAATAAAATAGGAATACTTTTGGTATATTACAGAAACGTAATCTTATTGTCGTAAAACTCGGTTTTAGTTTCAAGTTGAACGAGGAAATATTGAAATTTGTATACGCTTTCATTTTTAAAAATTCAGCTCACCTTTTGAATAGAATTATTTACTAAAAATATCGTCAACTCTAAAAATAACCGAGTATTTTTGTGCCGCGGATCAACAGTATCGTATGCTGCGGGGCACACTGCTACACATAATGGAGTAATGCCTATGTGACGCAAAATTCGCGTCCAATTAGGAGGCTACATTCTGTATTCCTGTAAAGCTTTTATAGGAAAAAATGAACGAAGCGACATTGAGGGAATTCTGAAAGCTGCACAAAAATCATACGTAACGATGTTTTCCGTAATAAGATAAACAAGTTACGAAAAAAGAATTTCTTGAAAGCGTAGATCTCTGGGGTACCGAGGCACACAGAACAACGGTCCCTCGACATCAAGGCATATGCCGTCCATACGTAATAGTCCTGAACTGTTATGTTTTCGCTGTCATTAAGATGTTGATCCATTTCTGAAGTCCTCTTGGCTAGTTCTGAGCTCAAGTTTTTCTTCAGACTCCAAACTTGGAACAACACTCGAACTTTCTCGAAGTTTCACAGAGACATTCTGCTTTTCGTATACATGTTTTTATCATCGCAGAAGTTGGGGAACAGCAGCCATTTTCATCGGATGTTTTGGAAAAGTTTGCTGTAGTGACCAGACGAATATTAGTCTCGCATTTGGAAACGGCATAATAATGAGCATTCAGGCTTATACGCCAACTGTGTGTTATTGTTATTATCATTGAATTTAATTAAGCAGTGACCTTGTCGGCTAGCTTCCATTCAATTTGATAAACAGAGCAACGAAACGGAACAGGATAACGATCAGAATACACAAAGTGTTTCTCACGAACGTTGTTAAACTTTCATAACATGTAAATTGTGTGCGCGATGGTCGCAGCCCCGCAGCGTCACCTGAACCTCAGGCAGGACTGACTCTAAACAAGATTGATCGGAGCGTTTTGTAGCGAGCCTCGTAATCTCGCTAATGTGTTTACTTACCTGTTTACCTTCCTGAATTCTGTCCCTTTTGTCTCGCATATAATGTCTTAATGCCGACCCATTTCTCAAGGGGAGCGTTTTTTCCTCCAGACAACTGGATACTGCTGATAATGGTAATGGATGGCGCCGAACTTCGGACTGAATTAACTGGACGCGCGTCACTCCGGAAATAATGATAGTAATATTTCAAACAGATGCGACGAGATATTCATATTTTTCTGGCACAGTTGACATTTTGGGTTGATGTAACCAAATTTATGCATCGTCCTCCAGTTGCTTAAGGACTATTTGATATTCTGAAGCGCCCTCAATATTTCCTCTCGGTTTTAAGAAAAAAGACCCAAAAATAATGTTATTGTGTTTCTTTTACATAAGCTGGTACAAGATCTTTTTCTTGGATTATCTCTAATTACTTTTAGTCTGCTTATTTATCATGTTGATCCTGAAGAATGTTTATGTTTGTCGTAGCTACACAGTCGCGCTGGGTGTGACAGTGGGCGCCGGCTGCTTCCTGCTGGCGCTGAACGTGCTGGTGTTCGCAGGGATCTACCTCCAGCGAGGTCGCCGGAGAACTGCACACCGCCGTCCAAGGAGAGAAGGTCAGGATATATAAACCTTTCAACATAATTGCTAGCCCAAGACAAAATGGCTTAGGGTTCCAGCTAAGTCATTACAAAAAGTAACCTTACGCAAGAAGGTCTGAAATTGTTTCGTCTAAAGGAATGAAAAAACTCCGAAGTAAAGCGTCGAGTCAACCGCTTATCTTTCCAGCTCAATGAAACGTGTCAACTGCAGGAAACGGTTCCATTCTGAGATTATTGTAAACGATTTATCCCAACATAATAATATTTATGTACGTCGCTAACTTTCGTGTAGGTTCAAGGCTATGAATATTCGAAGGGAGCAAAGCAAACACATTTTTTACATGGAAGCAAAAAAGACGTCATATCTAAAACCCATTTTTTATGAGCGACCACTTGGGAGCAGACCGTACTATAAACTACGCGTACGATTCTCACTTAACCGCGGCGGGTCCACACTGGTCTACGCTGGCCCATGCTGGTAAATTATACGAGTTATGTCGATTCCAGCAGAGAGACTTTGTTATTCATAGCCAATGGTAGGGACCGTGGACCGGTTATAACTCACGCGCTATTTGATCTGGTGCCAGAATGATGGTGATAGGCAACTGGCTGTCGTTTTTATGTCATCAATTGTGGTGACCGTTATTGAGGAATATGGTAAACAGATTGCTTCGTAAAACTTTTCAGTGTGTTTTGTTTTACTTATGTTTCGGATTGGTTTGGTGTTCGTTGGTTTGACGTTTTTATAGTGACCCTGAGATATAAGAACATTATTTTATGGCTTTATCCATCACTACGCTTACCCCGCGTTTACAGCCATTTACAAATTTTGATTGTTTTCAACATGTCTTGTAAAAGAGAACATGGTCGTGTGTCAAACACGTATCATATTTATGTATTGACGTTGTTCAAACACGTATCATATTTATGTATTGACGTTGTTGCAGATTTGTATTGTTAACTATTTTGTTCACATTTTTGCCAAGTACAACTTGTTTTACGTGAAAACTATAAACGAACACAGTTGACACAACGTGTAGAATACGTGTCTTACTTCTTGTTGTAACAGACATGGCATACGACGCTATCGTTTCCCACTACTCAAAGTTTTCGCTACATCGAATTGATAGGCTAATTTTCCACCCAAATAGCCCATTCTTTAGGAAACCACTACATTTATTTATTGAGTAGCCACCAGCAGGATGTCCCCACTAGGCGGAGACAACTATAATATTTATTAGGGACGTGCCGGCGATTTATTTGAGGCACACGAAGCGACTGCATTCACGTGCCGACTCAATGCACTTCCCGATCCGAAGCCACTCGACCCGGACATTCTGTGCGGTTCTAATATTAAAATTCGGAATGTTATTTTCTTTTTGAAAAGAAAACGTATTTTACGTCTGCCTTTTATCGTCTATCCTGGTTTATCTTTCTATATTTTATATTTTGTGTCGTTTCAAAGAGTTTTTTTTTTTAATTCTTGAGTCAAAGTCACTTGCAACAGTTGCCATATAGCTTTATATTGCAACTGTTGCAAGTACTAAGACTTTTGTAGGACTTGGGAAAGTATGCCATGAAATTCTAATTCAATTCCGTAATATTTAAGAACAAAAAAAAAATCTATTTGTTATTTTTTCGTTCATTCTTAAAGCTCGAAGCAGTTTAGTTTAGAAATGGACTGACTACGTAAGTCTATGTAAGGAAAAGACATGCTACGCCAACCCCACATTATATGGGATATGGACCGGAGAATGATAAGGACTCTAAGTATTACTTCAGATCAATACAAGTAAGTTTCCCTCACAGGAAGTTGCAACAGCCGCAGCGGAGCGTCCCTCAGCAACGAGCCGGCCTCCATCACCTCGCCGCGCAAGAGCACTCTTAAGGTAACCATATCGTTTTAAACATGTAAACTAATTAGGGTCAGATAGGCAGTCGCTCCGGACCGCATTCTTGTATGTACTCGGCTTCATCTAGTTGTACTGGCCGCATAGTTTGGGAAAGGTTCGGAAATTTTTGAAATTATTAAAAGTCACGTGAACCATGTCTCATCCCGTCCACGCGAAATTATGAAAGACATACTGTCTCCTCGAACAGTGGCTGTCACTCAGCTGAATGATGATGATGATGATACTACCTGGCCATCAACTAACATATCTTTCGATTTCCACAGCGCAGCAGCGAGTCAGAACTCAAAGAGAGGCCGAGCAGCGCCGGCGCCGTGCCTCCAAAAAAACGCGTCCAGATCCAAGAGATATCAGTGTAGATGACTTCTAGACTAACACTGAACATTGACTGATGATCACACAGCTTCTCTTCTTCATAGAAACCAAACACACGGATGTTACGTTCAAACTTGCAAACACTATTTCCATAATCCATGAAATAATTGTCAATGCTGATCGAACAGATGCAACGGTTGAAGACGACATGATCATAGTAGAAATTAAAATGATAATCGTGTAATCTTCGTTTGATGTGGGGTGTAGATATTTCTGACAAAAAGTGTGTTGTTTGGAATAAATGTGACGCCAATATAGACGGAACTTCATGTGAGTGTGTAGTTGTGACAAGGAAACTTTAAATCGTGAATGATCCGGGTCCCTAGTTGAACTAATACAACGTTGACTCTACGACGGTAAGATAAAACCGATTTGTGCTCGATGTTCTCAATGGCCATAAGTCTATGATAGCGAGTGTGTATTGTGAACGTACTCGTAAGATTGTTGTGGCGTATCGTAACGTGAGATGCTCACGGCTGAGCGGAGGCTGCGCTTCGCTGATCGGCTGCAGCGTTGGATGCTCTATATACTACATAATATACATATGTGTCCGTGTGTACGCGGCACAAAGGGTTCTCTCTTCACTGCTGGAATACACTGCTGGCTTACACAGACCCAATCCGCTCCAATCGCGAGGTCAGTGCGCAATCGATTCGTGGCTCCACAATCGGCACGTCTGTTGTCGGCCATTACGGTAAGGGCTGTGTGTTCCGGCACTCGTGTATCTACCTCCTGACCAATTAAATGGTTTAGTGCAATTACTGTTTCAGTTAAATCTTCGTTATTGTTCATCTTGAATTTGTATAGTCTACTTCAGTGTCTAGACACCTCTGTTAACGAACTGTTTCTATATTATGTGATAGTTGAATATTTAATGGAATCGATGTTTGAGTTGTGAACTCTGGTACGTTTAGATTTTTTTGTAAAGACTTGTTATACTAATCTGTACATAATAATAATATAGACCGATATAGATATCTCGAAATCAATTTGTGGAAGCGATGCCGTATGATGAACTCTGTATATAACTACTATTAGTTTCTACTAAATAACATTGTACATATTAGATTGTCGTGAATATCTGTGAACTCTGATGATTTTATCATCTATGAAAAGAGGTTTTAATAAAGACCATTTTTCTTGAACTCTCGACTTCTTATTTATCACTTTCACATTTTGGCCTTCGTAGCCCCTGAGGTTAAGTCAGGCCAGAGGGGGAGCAAACTAAGGTAAATGTTACACAAAACGCATAAACGATTTTATGAATAAATAATTTGAACAAACTGCCTCGTTGGTCTAGTGGTCGCAAGCGCGACTGCTGAGCATGAGGTCCTGGGTTCGATTCCCGGGTTGAGCAAAGTGTTATTGAGTTTTTCCATCGCGAATTTCTCAGTAGCAGCCATGGAGTCTGGATTTGTGTCCGGTTGATAGCTCGCCCCCTATTACATGGCATAAATGGCGAAATATGGGTGTACTTGTTACGTACACCTCTGCCTAACTCTTCGAGGATTATTAGGCGTAATGTTATGTTATGTAATTTGAACAAAATTTAAAGCCAGATAGTTTATAATTGCTTTGACTCCAGAAAACAAAATCTTTCACCAAAAAATAATTAAAAGCAATTTAAAATAATAAATTCCTTTTACACGCGTAAGATGGTGGCGATAATTTAGAAGTTAATTAATTTGAAAGCGGAGCGTTATCGCGATCGCGGCGCAAAGGTGACTGCGCGAAAACCATAGACGCTTACGCCAGGCAAAAGTTTTAATGTCTCGCCACAAGTAAAAAATTTAAATCAAGAACTCCTACCATCAACTAAATTATGTTGATCTTTACTGTACAGTATTTTCGGAACGCGCACCTTTTTGCAACCTTTATTATTGGGGCTCCAAGTTTGCGACGATAAAACATTCTTTAGATTTTGATAAATCGCCTAAAAGGTCGCGATAAAATTGGGTTAAAAATTACGGGGCCAAGTTACTGAACTTTGAATCTCGACGTAAAATCTCAGCAAATTATTGGGCAAAAAAAAAACAAGGAAAAAGTCTGAACAAAAGTACCATAAACACTGCAAAATGAAGGATTTGATTCAGCATACAAATGGGTAAATCTGTGTTCTAAATTTTGACAAAAACTGTAAGAAAATACTTAAAGAGAGAGTCTTGAAGTTATGATGGTCGCGGACGGCGACAAATGTGAAAGTTCCGAGGCGAAGTTAGTGATTCAACGAGCTAGAACAGTTTGGAGCGCGGGATAAAGATATGAATCTCTGCCAGAGATAAACTTTGTGAGTTTTTCTTTTTAAAAGAGTACCTAATCTATAGAGCCTCGAACCTTTTGAATAATTTTCCTCAACACGTTTTCTTTTCGGCTTATTTTGATCTCACCTTATTTATTTTCTACTCATGTTTAGGGTAAATGATTTTTTAAAGATTTCCTGTAGCTTTGTTGTATTGAGAAACCTGATGAGATCTCTCAGTAATGGAACACGTGAGGCCTTGAAAGAAATAATATGGGGTAGGTAGAAGGCTCTCAAATAGGTCAAACTTTGGTAAGTGCTAACCACTAGTTCCACTCTGTCAATGCTACAATGTCAGAAGTTTGTTCTGCCTCTTCAATTCGCCTCCCTGGTCTAGTGGTCGCAAACGCTACGAGTCGAGCAAAGAGTGGTAAGATTTTTCCATTAGGAATTTCTTAGTAGTACCCAGACTCAGGATTTGTGCCCGGTTGATGGCAATAGGCTCACACCCTATATCAACAGGACAAACCACTTCCAACTAACAATTCCTAAATCGCGCTGACTTAAAACGGTACACACCTGAAATTCAACACAAAACAAGAACAAAAAATACCGTTAAAACTTTGATTACTGGCGACCATACAAACCGAACAAATGGCCAGGTTTATTAAATTCGCACACAAAAAGCGAGGGAGGCATCACGGCCGCGCGCCGCGCCTCCAGCCTCCGTAGAACAATCGCTATTGAACTCCCGCCGTTTATTGTACGCCAAATGAGAGTGCACTTAATTTATGATCCGGCCGTGAATGTGGAGGAGCCCGGAGCCCGGAGCCCGGATCCCGGCGGGCGCGGGATCATCAATCAGCGGTGCCTTCCATGGAAATGAGATATCTTACAGTCATTTGAATCAAATGTGCGAAATGGAGATTTTGATGTGAATTTTAGTATTGTTGAGATGAATCTGTAACAATTTGCTTCAATGAATTGTTATGGTAAGGTTGTTTCTGACAAAGGTCGGACTCTTTAAGTTATGAAAGCATATCGTGTCGCCGTCGTAGCGTTTTTGTTGTTAAGTTTCTGAAGAAACCTCTGGTTCAGATTGAAATTGATAATAATGTAGGTACTTAGTTTACACTTACAGGATTTGTTAATTATTAAAACTGTTAATGCTACACCTACTAATACTCCGCAACAACCACTGAAGCCGAATGACCCCACACATTATTTTTGACTAGTCATCTTTGCCGCAACACCAACATAAAAACAAAGCAAACTGAGCTCCTACAATCGGTAACCCTATAGACAAGAATGTACCTGCTTACCATACCCACTTGCAGACACGTTCCATCGCCACACTAGCACCATAACTTAATTCCCTTACTGCACAAAGCGTGTTGCACTCCTAGTATTTCCGAGTCCCAGCTCGTTCCGGCGCATCCTGAGTGCTAGCCGAGGGCCGGGGGGAATCTCTCAGGATGGGATTATAACGCCGCACCTTTGTGTCACACATCTGTAAGGCTAACTTTGTATTTGGCGACACACGTTCCGTCTTAGAGACGGTGAAGGCGCTTCAGATTCCTGTTAAATTAGACTGTGAGATTCTAGTCTTAGCTTAAAAGTTGTTGAAATAAAAGTTTTAGGATTCTTTCCTTTTTATTTTACTTTGTCTTGTTCGCCTTGTAGTTTTGGAGGGGCTCGTGGGTAAATATCAGTTCGGGACGATCTGTAAGGTTAAGCAACGCTTGCCGAGGTCGGTCCGTGGATTTGTGACCATCCAGTACCTCACATACCGTGAGTCAGAAGCCCGAAAGTCTGACAGCCAATCTTGCCAAAGGGTATCGTCTTAGGTATGCTAGTAACTGGATTGTAGAGATAATATACAAGGTTTAAACGGACCCTTCACGAATTGTCAACCAAGCATTCTGTAAATCAAACTAAACTCTACGCAAAAATTATTGCTGGGAAAAGACCTTTTTTTTAGTGAAAAATCACGTTCTACGGTAGGACTCCATGTGACGCACTCAAAACATTGTGCTGATAGACGCTTCGAATAGCACAGGGGTCACGAAAGTACTTCAAGTAAACTAATTATAACATTAAAAACTTGTATTTTGAAAAAAAACTGAAAAAATTGGAACTTTGATTTCCAGGTCCAGAATAAAAAAAATATCCAAATGATGGGGAGAAAAAGTACCGTTCGGCTTCATTAAGGGTTTTTTTTACACCCATTATGCATGCGTTCCAAGTAAAACTAGTATTTAGCCGCATCCGGTAAGACTGGAAGCTGACCACGGCATAATAATAATATACGAATTTAGGAAAAGGCCAAGCTGCTGATGTTGTCTTGTTTCTACCTACAAATCTACCTTAATGTTCGAAGGTTGATTTTGTTCCGTCAAATAAAGAATTCATATCCGAACCCCCGATAAATACATGAACGATGAAAGCTTTTGATACAACACTGTTATTGTGGGAGTTATAACAATGTCATATTTTATTAGAGGGTGATACATTTTTGATAAGTTAGGTTGATTTATAGCTTGCAATGTAGAGTTTTATCAAGGCTTTAAATGTTTACATAAAAATAAATTGGCTAGTGAACCTCGACATTCGTGATGTCTAAACATAAAGAAACAAAAAAAAAACATGATTTTCAGTTTTTGTTGGTGTCGGTTTCCCTTTCAGAAGATTTCCCAGAAACACATAAAACTACGTACACATCCAGGCGTAACAAGCTTAAGTAAGTTTGTCCGTTTATAATTCGAATCTACAATTAAATCAATTCCGTACACTAAGAGGCTATGTATCAAACGTTATCTACTCATTTATGTAATGTATAATGCGTGTAATCCGAGGTTTTGGGGCGTTATGGAGGTATTAATGTAATTATAGCAGTTTAGGTCATGTTCGGTTCACAAACACACACTTGGGACATGTTACAGACGTATACTGATATATATACAGGTACTCATCATATGAGAGGCTTATTACTGTACTGGTAAGTATCCAACTTCGGTCAGGTCATTCGAGTTTGGAATAATAGCTTCTCCTTCACCTTCAAAGCGTTTTGTATTCTTGTAAATATTTTCGACGGGATTTATTAGTACACTAGCACTTCGCCCGGGCCTTCGTCTGTGAAAAATTTTGATAGCTTGGCTAATTTGCGTGATATAAATATAATTACTATATATATTTCATTCACACATAAGACTCATAGATATAATACCCGTATCAAGACGACCCAGAAGTCCCAAGAGTGAGAACCCATCACGGCAGGAAAACTATACAGTATGAGGGGGTTCTGCTATACAATAAATTACCTAAAAAAGTCAGAGAGTGTACAAGCATACCAACATTTAAAAAGGCCTAAGGAATTATGTATTAGACTCTTAAGTTTAGGTTTTTTAAATTAGACACATAAGTTTGGCGTGGATTGTTTTGGTTTTTATTTATAGTTAACTTTCTTTCGTTCTTTCTTTTTTTTTTTGTCCCACGCTAGGAGTTTCTTCTGTGTCGTGGGTGCGTTTACAAACATTTAAACTACATCTGTACAGTACTTGCTATTTTATGCATGAAACTATGGTGCTTAGTTTCTTGGATAGCTTCAACGTCGTAATGTAACACAACCAATTGTTAATTTAGTAAAGTTTCTCTTTAAGTGAACTGTAATTTGTTCTTTGAGAAAATAAATGTCTTTAAACCGAATTTATGGCCTATAGCACCCACGAATAATGTAGCATTCTGTCAGTCAAAGAATTTTTAGAATTGAATCATTAGTTCTAGAGATTACCCCCTACATACAAACAAATTTTACCTCTTTATAATATATTAGTATATAGATAACTGTGTGGGTATCTTATTGCAGTCTAATACCTTTTTGACATTTCCATATCAACTTAGCCCTATTTGGGCTAAAAGCACACATTTTAGGGGAATCATTCTAGATGGTATAATACTGAAAGAGAATACAAATGCTTATTCATTCTTTGTATTGAAGCCACTGAATGCTCTCAATTAGCTTATAAAGTAAAAGGTCGCTTTTCCTTCTTCAAAAAGAGATCTTTTCCCTATACATACTGTGTTCATTATAGGTTGATATTAATTTGAAAGTAACTTTCCCGTCGGGCGAACAGTCGCTTCAATTAATAATCAAGCCAATAATAATAATCTTCTCAATTTTCCTCTCTTGGCGCATGCATCCTCGCCTCACGATAGACCTACATTTTTAATTACATGTCGGAGTTTAAGTGGCCGACCCAGGGGTGAGGGGGGGGGGAGGGGTCGAATCTGATTACTCGGTAATATCAACTTATTCGTTTCCGGTTTAATTGGAAATTCTTCAGCCAGCGACACGTATTACCTACTTATGTCCTTCGTCTACATAATTTTGTACTTGAAGAGTGAGCACGATTCTATATAAACTTTTTGGGGTTAATTTATTACTTTTCACGTATGTTTTATGTGAGGGTTGTCAGCGCGGAGGTTCACACCGTATTTAATCATTTAGGCTGTCAGCTACAATATTAGAAGTTTGTTCTTACTCTTCAGTCCGGCTTTCTGGCCTAGAAGTTGCAAATGCTACTGCTGAACATGAGGTCCTTGGTTCTATTCCCAGGTCGAGCAAAATGTAGTAAGATTTTATTATTATTAATTTTTTAGTAGCTCCCGGACTCAATATTTGTGCCCGGTTGATGGCACCCTATTGTATTGTATTGTATAACGGGTTGATGTCCGCAACTCCACGTCATAGCGCGTATTTTGCGTGCGGTGATGGCACCCTATTACATGGGACCTAAATTTAAACACAATCGGTAAAATGTGGGTGTACCTAATAGCAGCTACATCTCTGCCTCTAACCCTTCGAAGATGATAGGCGTGATATTATGTATGTAAGGAGAACTTATGACAGCTATAATCATAAATCTGGTAAAATAAAAAAGCTTTTCTTAAAGATTCCCATTTTCGGTTTCTTTCTAGCTTCGGTTTGGTAGGCGCCAATTTATGATATTAATAATATCATGAAACCCGTACAATGTTTCACAGAAAGCTACTTAGTGTCAGTGTGTCGCAAGCAGACGTTATCGCGACATGCTCCCAGCCACGAGCCACGACCCACTGATATTCACGACTCGTACCGCACAAATAATTGTGGCTAGAACATGTTAACTTAGTCGAGCCAAGTAATAAATATTCATAGTTAGTTAGCGACCTGTTTGTACTCTTTGAAAACTGGCACTAACTTATGCATGGCTTTTTACTTTACTTTGTAGGTTTATGTGTCACAAAATAATGATAAAATGTAAGGTAATACTTGGATCGAATAAAAACATTACTTGTGTAATACATTTGTATATTTTCCGTAGAATTTTGGTGGAAAAGTCATTATCTTACAGTAAAAAACATTTTGTTAGCATTACATACTGCACGCCCGACGAATGTTTCTGAATACGTAAATTAAGAAGGTATAATTTTCAAATTATACCTTCTTAATTTACAATAGAAATAAAGCGTTGCAGCAAAATATTTATAAAACTAGATATTTTTTAATCGAAAATTTATTCGTTTTTGGAGAAAAGTTTCAGTGCGTATCTAACTTAACCACAATTTTCAGAGAAATAATTAAATTTAAAAAAAATATATTTTTCCTGAAACTAGGCTATCAAAATGTTCATTTAAAACATGCCTAGTAATTCCATTATGCAATTTGTTTCTGAAAATATTTGGACAGTTACCTAAAAAATCATTTTTGGGAATTCGACGTGGATTTTTTATCAAAGCAAAATCATATTCACTCAGCCATCGCTGCACGTCAAACAGGCATGAAAACTGAATTTCAGGATGTCATGCTAACTCGTGCGAAATGTAGGTAAATGAAAATTATAAAACTGGGAAACACAGGGAATATGCAATGAGATAGATGCAAAAAAATCCAACATTTTCTCTGCTTTATTTCATAAAACATTTAAATGAACTATCTCTGGTTCAAAAACTGGCATTGTTATAATTTATTTCTTTTATAAGGAAGGACATAAAGTTATTAAAATCTAGAACATTTACAAAGTACTCCTCAAACAAAGCATCTCCTTTATTTTATAAAAATATGAACTGTATATTGTTTTTAAAACTCCCATTGTCTTATTTGCTTCAAAAGGAAAGAAATAAAGTTATAAACCAGTTCAACTACTTAAACATTAGCAAAGTATTAGCGACCACTGCTGAGGGCGGTGACACGCTCTTGCAGCGAGTCGTGCCGTGTTTCCAGTCGGCCGGTCATCACTGTGAGGGAGTTTGTCGCCGACTGAATAATGCAGGACTTGCCAACACGCTGACACGGCTGCCTACTGCCATCTGACGTCATAGGAGCGAATAACTGGCCTTTGAGTATGTATCTATGATATAGAAAGAATGAAAGTTTAAGATACTAGTGCTGTCTAAACTGTTGGGGGCAGACATCCCTGTCTGCGGCCTCCTCCTTTTAGGCCACAATAATAATTATACAGAACAGTTATTATTGTCAAATCGATCTCCGGATGAAAAGGTGACTGCAGTAAGTAAGACACAGACATTTATTCGTAGAACTAAATGAAAATGGTTCTTTAACGATTACGTTTACGTGCCTAGAACGATGTAACATAAAAATATGATATGGATACCAACGCCCCTTCACTAAAATGTAGTCCGGTAAAACCTAGAATTCAAAACCGTCACGAGTGAAGTGAAATGGAGAAGTTTTAAGAAGAAATGTTTTCCGACAAATAAATAACTACAATTTGACATGAATACATACATGTCTTTATTCTGCAGTCTACATCTTATTCATACTCTCAGACAGACTACTAAATAATGTGCTTTGTCTCGGGGAGGCGCAGAAAGACCGCGAGTATGGAATTCATTGGGAATGTCGCAACGACTCCGGTAGGCGCTGTTATCGTGGCTGGACGTGTGTTCATTTGGCTAGATATCTCATTACTGGACTCCGCCCACTGAAAGAATTCTTGTCGTTGTTGAGTAATAAGAAATTCGTTGAGATTTCCTTACCTACTTATTGTGATCGTAAAGAAATTATAGCTTGATTATGTTTTCTTACCACTGAAACCTATCGATGACCTAGTCAGTGCAACAAGGATCCTCTAGAATCTAGATGCAAGAAGCAGAGAACTGGGTGGTCTGGTGACTCTTGGGTGACCAGTAGTGGACGTGTTTTGGTTGTTATGACGATGATGATTGCGATGACCACATATTTATTGGTTACTTAGCCAAACTACAAAAACAACTTTACTCATTTACTTCCATACCTACCATCAATACCATTTAACAAAAGTAACGAGTAACGTTCCTGGCCATTACTTCTAACCGCCGAGCACTAACCGCTTTATTAAAACTGCGGCATTTCCATAAAATTTAACGGCATAGCAAACATTAGGCCTCTGAACAGTCATGCATGGCTAAGTGTGGGTTCATTCCGATCCGAATGGGTTCATACACCATCGTTATATTTTTACCAGCGTTTGCCCGCGGTTTGACAATCAATTCGGGTTGTACGCTGCTTGTAATAATATAATTCACTCATGATTCGAAAGACAGGTGGCGCCATCTATTAACATAAGAACATTACTGTTGTTTTCTCCGGGAACACCTCTCTTCTTTGCCCTTTGTGTTCCAGTGCCGCGATATCTCTTTCGAACAGCCCCGCAGCACTGGCAGCCATCGGCCCTTTGCTGACATCTCTTTGAAGCGCGCGTGGAACACGAACTCGCCGTCGTCACAGCCTGTCGTCATAAGACGGCGCAACGGCGAGCTAGCCCATTTCTCGCCGACAACAGGTCCGCGCCTACGGTGGCCGGGAGCCACCACGTGACCCCCGAAGCCCGGGGCGTCTCCCGCGGCGGCTGGGACGTGAGGCTCTTTCCCTCTCACGTCCCGCCTCCTCCTCCACTAGCATGACTGCTTCGCAGAAGTAGGTGACGGCTTCCCATTCCCTCTCTCTCCGGACCATGGCTTGACCCAGGGCCGGACGCGACAGATCACCGCCGCTCAGCCTAACCCTTTAGGGTTATTACTGGTGTAATCTTATGTTTAGAACTTTAGAACTTATGAAAGCTATGGATAATCGTAAATCTGGCGAAAATAAGGCCCTCATATATGAAATATTATAACAGATGTCAACTCTTCCATCTAGCTAGGTGATCTAGTAGCCTAGTATCCTGTAGGTCAGCGGTAAAATGGTAAATTAAATATTGTAGGGGCATTTTTTCTATTTGTAGTAACCATATCACGCTTCAAAAAACTTATATACCTTGAAGCCCGTACCGACGACATAATATTTTCATAAGATATCCTACAAGAGAGATCGTCAATAGTTTTCTCATTTTCGCGCGGCTTCAGAGGATTCCGAAGACGAACGGCTTCAGAGTCGGAGGAAACTTGTTATGACATCCTAACGACTCTGCGCCCCTGGTAGCTCAGGATTTCAGGAAAAGCTAGGCTTCCAAGTTTTGCCACACCGCTATGGAAAGTAACCCAAGTTTGTGTCGAACCTGTTAAAAACAAAGTTCGGTACACTTTGCAGTTCATATTTTTTGCGAAGGCTTGATATCTGGGCTTAAATTATTTTTTTCAGTAGAACTACTTTAAATCTTTGGATTATAAAGATACCATGTATATCTTATGTAACCTAACCTAGATCATGCTCTATCCAAATCCGTTCAGCCGTTTAGACTTCAAAAAAACGGACAGACAAACAAAGTTATTTTTTGGATTTATAATATTAGTATGGATGAATTTAAGACATTTGTTTACCCAGACGTATCATTTCTAAACCGAATAAAATAAAGGTGCCGTAACCACCAAAATAACCCTTGACCCACTAGCCATACTTCAAAAAACAGATCCCACATTACAATAAATACATCTTTAAAGATTTCGTCAAACAAAACGGAGTCTTCAAGTTATGGTGAAAACAACAACGTTCAGTTGTTCACATTTATGTATGGAAAGTCCTGTGAGGCACCTGTCCCACCGCCAACGATTAGCAACAAGCAACAACAAACATTAGCAACAAGCAAACTATAAACGAGCAGGCGAGCAACGAGTGTGTACTTCGGATAGTTTTGTCACTGTGCTGTGAGCGAGTGCGCTAGTTTAACGGATGTTTCTTGCGCCCCGTCACCTGCTGGCACGCGTAGGTACCAGGTAAACGTCTCTCAGCGAATGTTTTTTCTCGCCAAAAGAGCGTCGCTCAGCGATTTTTTTCTTCGATAGTTTTCGTCCAGGCTATAATCATCTTTTGACACTTGCAGTCTGTGGGTTCATTTTACTCAAAAATTATACAGCGCTCTTCGCGTTCAATACAATAACGCATTCAGGGTGCTGATGAGGTTGCCCCGATACTGCAGCGCATCAGGGATGTTTGCTGAAGCTCACGTGGACTGTTTCTACACGGTGATGAGGTAGTCCGTAGGGTGCGGGACAGCGCCAACAGCATTCTATCTGCAAGCAGGCTTGATTGAATTGATAGCAAGCAGGCTTGATTATAAGATTGTGAACCACTACTGTAAAGTTTCGGCTAGGCCTGTCACCTTGCAGCAATGATGTCACAATCTGTTTTTATTGTTGTCTTTGTAAGTGTATTACTAACGTAGTTTGTAAGTACTTTGTTACTAAAATTATGAGTCTTGTTCTTGAAAAGAAAAAAAAAATATATAAACTAGTCGAGAGAGCACTCTCGCCGGCCGGCAGTGTAAACAGTCGATTGCGATTTGTGAGGATGGATGGATGTTTGTTTGTTGCCCTTTCACGAAAAAACTACTGCACGGATATTATAGCCTGGATTAACACAAAATATACTTTTTATTCCGGTAGTACGACCCCTGGGACAATTACCGTACTTCACGCGGGCGAAGCCGCGGGCGTAAGCTAGTTACTAATATATGTGTCTCTTTTACTGACATCGGACCAATATTTTATTGTACGTTTCTTGAACGTGAAAATAGTCAATGGCTAGTCGTTTTCTCGTCGACGGTGGGACACGTGCCTGAGGTCCAGGGATCGGACCGGGCCGGATGAAAGATGGCCGCACTTACACGGCCTGTATCAATAATGTAAAGAGTTCGCCTTTGTCTAACTCTTGGATATTGCCTACACAATCCATTTACGTCTATCGCTGTTATTTGTCAGATATAGAAACTAAATTGTGTTTGAGCTAGAGAACTTTATTGTTTTACTTATAAAGGTGTAGATTTGAGAGTAAATGTTTGTTTATACTTTACTTTTGGTACTGAACTGTTTGTTTTGAAGATGTGGTTCGTGCCTTTGTACCTTGAAAGAGTATGATGAGAGTGCTATTATATTTTATACGATTTTCTTTATTTTGTTTTATAGTGCTTAATACATGAAGGTAATAAGTTATAAAAGCGAAATCAAGGAAACCAGTGTCCAAGGACGTGCGAAATTTAGTATCCAAAATGTAGTTCCGGGAAGTTATGCATAAGCTCCTTTAACTCCCCAAAGAAATGTACACGCTTCAAAAGTTTCCACAAAGCTCCGGCGGAAGCTTTCCACTTTGTGCACCTCACTAACTTACCAGAAGTTTAATGCTACAGGAACATTCTGGACTCTGAGCTACCTAGGTATTTCGACCCAGAACGTAAGAGCGCTTTATTCCAGATTTCAATTTGGGCGATACTGTTCCATACACATTCCATTCGACCATCGATTTTTGCTCCGTACGTGTTCAGTTAATAAGTTTAGACGCCTTGGGCTTGTACGCGGGTTGAATCCCGAGTATAAACAAACTTGCGACCATCGTAACACATTCTAAAACTTCCCTTATTTCTTTACAGTTACAGTTGGTTTGAAGTGAAAAGTTATCGTGGTACAAGAGTTGCACATCGCGGACAGACGTGCCGGTCGCCGACGAGTGCCGATATATTAGCGTGTCAGGTCGGAGTCAGGATGTGTTATAAACTAGCAGATGGATGGAGAGTCCACGAATCACGCCCTGTCACGATCGTGCGCGGGGTATTTAAATACTTTTTGACTGCTTCCATTGCTTACGTCAGGTGATTTCTTGGGAAACGAAGACCAACCCGAACCCTTTTAAGCGGCTTATAGTATTTTATGTTTGTTGGTGGACGGGTTTTCCCTAAAATGCCCAAGAATTTCGTTTGTTGTTCGCTCAGAAACCAATACATGGAAATGTTTATTGCTAAGCTTCTTGTTTAGAAAAATATGGTTACAAAGGGAATTGGCAAGAGTCACATCCTATAAAAAAGTTAGTGGTCTATAAGCACGTATTCAAACCTCCATAGTATCATTCGATTCAATACTCTCTCCACTCTGATAATATAAAAATAAAGTGCAATGATAATAAAGCCGGCATTACAATGGCTGCCAGCTAATCGGGGAGTTTCCGAACACCGCAAATTTCCACCAGTTCTATCACATCCTGGCGTAGGATTTGTAACCTTATTCGAAAGGTGTGAAGGTTGATAGTAGGATGTACAAAGACTGGCTTGCTGCCAAATTTTGTCGATTGATGGCAGTGGGTAACTCGCGTGGTACCGACAGGACTGAACTCGCATGGAGGAATCAAGCAGTTTTAACCTAAATATGAAACTGATAAATTCGATACTATTTTACGTATTTATTTAGTATAGTAAAACCAAATACTGTTTGTGTAACATTATGGTCCGGAAATATTGGCCCCTAAGCTAAATATCATCTTATAGAATATTTTGTGAAATTAAAAAGTTTCAGTGAAATAACAGGCACATTAGACATAACAACTTTGAACTTAGCTAGTATACGAATCTGTAAAGGCTGAGACGTAAAACTTTACAAACAATTCATCAGGTGGAATGAAGCTCTCGCTATGGCTTGATTGCCAAACTAAAAAGAGCTCAGTTTGCCAAAGCAAAGCTACGCTTTATGTTCAAAGAATATCGTACACATGAAGTAGATTCCCGCGCACACAAGCTTTAGTGTTCTTGCTTGCATTTCAAATACTGCCAATTTTCCTTACCCATATCCACGGTAACTGCGATATTTCAGGTTTGATTTAAGTGGATAAATAGAAGGATAGCAGTGAATAGAATGCAGTCAGGGCGTTCAGAGAATATGGGAAGGAGAGCCAGTTGGATGTTCATGTCCTTGATGGTTGTGGGACAGTCTGAACTGTGTCTATGGATGAAGAGTATACCCAGAACAAATATTCATCACCTAATTTTAAGCCGATTCAATTTAAGATTGCCATCGACACGCTATAAAAGAGATACAAGTTACAAACCATGTCATTCTTAACATTATTTAACAATCGATAGTGAAGTTCCCCATATCCCATGCGATGAATGGTTTTTTTCCAAACATTTCCGGTCACTTGATCTATATCCATAGGTTCTGCTAAACGACGCTCTGGTAGAAACGAGGGATGGTGGGACGGCTGACAGCAACCCAGCGGGGACAGCTACAATGTGATTATTGTTCTATTTGAGAAGGCGTGAGGGAAAAGGGTTTGGCGAGTGTGTGTCACAACGCGTCGGGTAAGATGGGGTTCAATATTTCACGACTTTTGTTTTGTTGCTCCAACTTTTTCAACTTAACTACCTATTTATTGCCGGTGTCTGAGTTGAGTAGCGGCAGTTTGGGACTTACTTATTTTTCAAATTTTGAATATCGAGCGCTCCATTAAATTGGAGGAAATACCTTACTTATAGTTTAAGAAGTTCTTCAATACACAAGCTCTTTCGGAACCAAAGATGAGACACCAGAAACCTCTGAAATTCAAATAGACAGAAAGCAGACAGGCATTAAAATGTATAGCAACGTAAAATACTGTAAGACATACACCATAGACTGAGAAACATGAAGGTATTACACACCGCTGCATCTTCCAACTTAGCCCATAAAAACGAATTTCGCGACAAAAACACGTAAAATGTGGGGCACCAGGTGTCGCCTCCGACAAGTTTAATGTGCGGACGTAACGTCCTGCTGTCCTCATACCTTGAATGACCCGAAGTCTTCAGCACATCATCTGTTACACAGTTTAGAGGAACATAAGGAAGAATGTAGTTTTGTAGGAAGAATGCAAGTTAAAGTATCGATAAGAATACATTTTGCTGATTTGTGGTTGATGGCAATAAGCTCGCCCCAAAAGATCATCGACGTATAAACGAATACCAGATAATCTGTACATCATTCTGAATAATAATTAAAAAAAAAAACACTTTACATATATACCTCTGCCCAACCCATCTGGCGTTATGGCGTATGTTACGTTTAGTCGATAATCTGGCGACTGTTTGGTGATGGCAGAGTGATTTTTATGATAATTGTTAGGAAATCAAGGCCAGTGTTTAAAAGATCACGGAAATTAATCCTCAAAATTGCAAGTAATAATCTTCGCAGCTCGTTCTTTAGCACAAAGGTCCGAAGTATTTGTAGATAATATCTTATTCATAATACGCTGCATGTAAAAAGGTCCGCTCTAGGGGTCCGAACAAAAAGCCTGTCCCGTCCTACCCGGCTTCCCCTGCAGATGACGCCTCTAAGCGAGCGTGCCATTTCCTCCTCGTCATTACACTCCAAACTGATGATACTTTATGACATCGGAAACGCAGCAATCACACGAAAACGAAATCCTGAAAATTCAATCTATTGTGAAAAAGTTAAACTTACATTCTCATATTTTTCTATGAAAGACGAGGCCATTATGTCCACACCCCCATAAGAAGTTCCAACGTAACAAAAGACTTTTTTGACAATAACCATATACGTGGAAGAAATAGGCGGAAGTTGAGCGTCGCGACGGTAAACAGAAAATATTGTATCTGTACTCCGAGGAGGAAGCGCGGACGCGGCCGGAGGGCTAGCGCAGCGCAGCGCACTCCGCCTCATTAAATACGCCTCTATGACCTACCAGCAATGTGTGAAACGTGTCGCTACACCCACGGCTCCATCCATCGCTGCATGTAGGCGACAACAGCACATGTTGCCCCCAAAAATCTGGCAATGGTGCGTAAAGTGAACCTACAGACATTTGTCGGCCGCAATGTCGCTTAGATCCGCTGCAAGCGACACGACGCCGAAGCGACGCGTCCCAACCGCCAGCCATGCGGAAAACTGAACGCAGTAAATATTTCCCGGGACTCAACTACCGCGGTAAATAAAAATTCTCTGTTATTATCACAAGAATTTAGCCCCGATACTCTGTAGGGTTCGTATCGATTGAAAAAGGGATTATTTCGTTTGAGTCTGAACCTTTCTGGCTGCTTTTCATAAAATAAGTCTAGGATTTAGAAAGAAAATGTGGATTGAGGTCAAGAAAAAGCGGAGATAATGTAATATGAAATCAGTCATGATAAAACATGTTAGTGCCGAGATATATCATGATACTTATCTAATAAACCAGAGGGTTGAGTGTTGTGTGTTGTGGTACTAGACACACATTGCTCATGGCGGGATCCATTCATTGAGATGTGTGAGAGAGATATCTTACAAATATATTTTGTTATTGGTTCAATTACAAGCGTTGTTATGAGTACAATGAAACGCGTATTTCAAATAAATGGCTGTCATTTACCAATTTTGGCTAAAGATACTAGTAATTATAGTTGAGTGCTGTTAACATTAGTGTTCTCTGCAAATCTGAAATCTCTACAATAAAAAGGCACTGAACCGATCCATTAGCGACCCAGACAATATTGAAGTGGTTTCAATGGAAACTGAAGTAACCTAAATAAAGTATGACAGCTATACAGCTCATACACATACTCTCGCATTTTTCCATACTATACCTACTCCATTTAAAATAATAGGGATACGTTATCAGATGTCAGTGGTGGCTAATGCCGGGAACCTATTGTAATCCCGGTGCGCCGGGATCTGTGTCGCATGTCATATTTTATACGTAGGCACTAGGTATAATATGTTTACCTACAAGATTTGTTTAGTTTAGCGAAAATTCGATTTCATTAGGTACCTCTAAAACTTAAGGTCTAAGTTCAAGGTTTGTTCTCACAGATTAAGATTCTGTTACTGCCTCTAACATGCTAAACAAGATTAATTTAAATCATGATGAAAGATAATATCTTTTAAATTAGTTTTGAGTAGTTGTTGCATTTATTTTATTTTCCATTTTAATAGCAAAGCGAAATCCGCTTAATAATTAACGTGAAAAGAATACACGAAGCCATCTCAGTTCATTAAATGTTAATTACTGACAAAGCCATGTAATATTTCATCTCTCGTGTAGAGGCTGTTAAAAAACTAAGGAGCTCGTGTAATTTCGGCGGATCCCGTAATTAAGTGGAATCCCGCATAATCCCGGGTAATTCTAATATAACACCGGGAATTCCCGCCACTCGGTGTATAATGCGCGCGGAACTTTTTTATTAATGAATTCTATTTTTTGACGGGAATTTAATTAATTAGAGGATTCCGGGGAGAAGTGAATAGCTCCCGGGAAAAAACCGTGTGACGATTTTTTTAGATATTATTGAAAAAGCAATTTGTGCGGACGCGCTCTCGCCATGAGAATTTACAGGTGTGGTTTGGCCCCGTTTCTAGTTTGTGTCAAACTTGGAATAAAATTCTGTTTCAAAAGTTTTTCGAGTTTAGTTTCGAAAGAGATACGCTTTAAATGTAAATAGACGGATTACGATGTTAGACCATGACACAGTGTGCAAACTGTTTTAAAACGTTTTTTGCTTAAAAATGTGAACATAATGTCAAGATTAGCTGCGGTAGCTTTATAAGTATTTTATAAACTATTTTATGCCATCGCCAGCTTGCTACGGTATCAGCCAGTCCTTGCTCTTGTTCTTTCTTCGCAAGTTGAAATTTTTGCATCGTCTCACTTTAGTTTAAAACACAACTGATCAATACCACTTTTGCCCAGCCGCCTCTAATTTTTAAAGATTAGACTTCATTAAAACGTGTCTCGCGTTACTTATAATTCGTGAATTTAGTTGGTTATTAATTTTGGGATTATTAATCTTGTAAGAATTTTACTTTTAAGTGTCCAAAGTTATTCGTCTCGGAATTTTAACCGAGGTGTTTTTTTTTTAAAACACTTTGAAAATATGACCATAAAATAACGAAAATATGAGCACATGAGCGTTGGAATATTTAAAACACCATTCAAATTCTTATCACAAAATAATTGGCCACGGCAGCCGAGTCTTATTGCTTTCTACTTCCTGATTAACTTGTTTCACTCAGTTATTCCTTGTAACGAACTCAGTTATAAAGCCATCGACACGCTCTACGCCGCCATGTAAATATTATTCATACTTCCGCCATTTTATTCGGCGTGTCGCGTGACAAACTACGTTCGTGGCTGGCGCGGGCGCGCGGCCGTGCTCAAAGTCTTGTCACGCCGAAGTCCGCCGAACCAACATCGTTTGTGGGCGGCTTTATTAAAATGTTGGCAAAAGCTAACGCTGACGCCGCAGTGTTCCGTTCCAGACGGGTTTAGGAAATTGACACATTTTCCCAAATATTACGTCAAAATTGGTCGAGCTGCGGTCTTGTACCCTTTGTGTTAAGCTGGACGGGCTGGCATGTTTGTTAAGAGATTATGTTTCTATGCGGAAATAAAATAATTGTAAACATGTTAATGTAAAAAAAATATATTGTTTTAGAATTATTTATTATCGAATTATTATCTGGCTTTAATGTTCCCACTGCTGGAACACGGGTGTCCTCCCTGTGAGATGAAATGGACTGTAATCGACCACGCGGGCCCAGTGCGGGTTGGTGGATGTCACATGTCTTCGGCTTTTTTGGCTTTATGACATACCGGTTCCCTCATAATGTTTTTTTAAACGTTAACTTATTTAGTTTTGCAGTACTTTAATAGGTTTTAATGCTACTAATTCTATTGACACAAAAATGCCGACAAATGTTCAATGGATTCGGCAAACAATACTTTCACATAAACAATATAACGAACAAATTTTACTTCAGAATTGGCGTCAATTCAAGAATTTAACAAAAGTCGCGTCACAATTCAATTTGAATAAGTATTATCCACTTCATATTTATTCGAAATGGCTCGGAGAGTTGTAGACGTCGGGTATTCGACTTCGACCCGGTTTAATATTGTAGATATGAAATAATCGAGACAACTGCAGGTGTAGGCTCCACTCATGCACAAAGATCACTAATTGAACTTGAGTTCAAATTGTCCCTACACATGAGTTGATCAGAAAAGATCATAAACTGCAATTTTTTGTTAATAATATTATACTTAAACCACACCCACCACAACATGTAATTATAAGTTTAGTTTAAATTAAAAATATCAACGTTTGTTGTAAAGTATGTTACAAATATACCACGGCTTCTCGCACTAACTTGTAGTGCTAATTAAATACACAGTCACATATGGCCCAAATCGTGGACAAACGTAGTCTTTACTAACTTTTTATTTACTTAACAAAATAGCCAAACATGGGACGGACTTACTAAAATGCCATAAGATATTATCTTTTTGCTAATGTAGCTAACAATGCCCTAGCTAGGGTAAAATAAAATGTATGAAAAGTTTTTCTAAATATTTGCTAAGACTGGCATAAAATCATTTTACTACGATGCAAAAACCATTATTTATTTACTGTCTATACATATATCTCTATTTATCTGACATTCATAGTAAACTCACAAGTCAGCACTTTCGACATCATATAAACGTATATAACGCTGCGCAATAAACAGCGTCAGTTATTTATTATAGTCTCTTATTTACGAATACGATACGTTATTTACTTTTTTCGTGTCGACAGTTTTTGTTGCTGATATCTCTAACATGGAAGCAACTGTTCCTGGTACGTATATTATAGGTATGGATATTCTTTGAGAAAAGATGTTCTGTGTTTTGTATGGTCAGACAAAAGACAAATATTTGGGAGGATAAGTCCTAAGCTTGAAAATGTGGTCAACAATAAAAAAATCGCTATAATTACAGTTTAACTTTATTTACATTATTTACAAACTACAATTTACAGATCTATAATAATAATAATATGTTGATTAATAATAATTGATATGGATGATGAATGAATAAAGGAAATAATAAGATTTTGATTTTGATATAATGTACCAGTATCAAAAGGGGAAAAGAATTAACCGGTTGTCCACTTCGCTGTCAATAGGAAAAGTGCCCAGAAGGCTGGCAGCGTTGCCACGTTGGATGGCAATGCTGGTTCTTTGGTCAAAAAATAGGCCAGCCTTCTGTTCACGTGAAGAGTCGACCAACCGCTTGGCGATGTCCCGAAATACGTTTATGGCCCTAGTGTTTCGACTCCAAATGGCTCAAACACATAACTATCAATTAAGTTATTGTATATGCGTCATTTGAGGTTTTTAGCACCTGCAGCAGCCGCCCCAATGCAGCCCACCGTGCTAGGAAGGTGGGATGGCGTGAGGGTGTTGACGCAAATTGCATCCCATACCAAAGGCCTACCCAACTTCCATGGCATTATGGTCATACCATCTGTTTAACTCTACAGAATCCTGTAGATACGAGTAGGTCTACAGTAAATATAGTCCTAAGAGTTTATTCTCACACTGGCATGACCTAGTTTAATAATGCTTATGGAAGGGGCTTCCAATTCAAAACATTTAATGAAATACTGAGTAGCAAAACGATCCTCAACTATTGCTCCTATTTTACTTGAACACAGAAACCAGCAAAAAATAAACAAAGCCATTATTGCCGGCCTCTAAATGTAAATATACTTACAGTTTTCATTTAAAAATTCTCATTGTGGCTCTAGCAAAAAGTGGTCCATTTGGCGCTAACACTGAATAACTGAATAACCGTATAACCAGTGGAAAAACCGCAAACTGCTTCAATTGGACGTAACGCGGGCGAAAACTTGCAAAGGCGAGTATTAAAACAATCGATGCGGTATGAATTGAGTGGAATTAATTAAACGGTGGCCACAGAACAGGCATGCACAGAAGATATGTTTTTAAAAACGCACACTTAAGGAGAGGCGTATTAAATCAACTTTTGCACTGGCAAAACTATAATAAATCCTCACGCGGTCTTGTTGAGGGGTTCTGCTTTGCGCCCAAAATTCAAACACACACTAAGATGTTGGTAAATCAACAAAAGTAAAGTTTTTCCACTCTACATCACCTCTTCATGATAATCACAAGCATACTTTGTCATCGTGATCATCCTCCTATCCTTATCCAAAATGTGGGTTTGGTGCAGCTTCTGTTAGCCACCCCATTTCTAACAATATATGTCCCTACTCTTATAAAGATCCACATTCATACACAAAATCCTCTGCAATCTTAACAACCGATAAATTACACATTTTGGCAAGCATACGCATGATCGTTGTTGCAAGTAAACCTTTTGTTTCTCCATAGCTAGTGGCAGAGGCACGACAGGGCTCGGTAGGGTTGGTGCGACCGTTGGCCCCGGGCCAGACTGTCACCTTGCGGGTGTGGGTTTAGCACCCGGGCAACCAACTGAACGGTTTTGAGATTCTCGGTTATTGATGTTTGAAAAAGATGCGGTTTTTTAAGAGAAATCTTCTACAGATATACAGGATGTTAAAAACTACTTTCTCAAAGAAACTCATATTCGAATCGAATAATAAAAAATCCTATACAACTAGTAGATAGGCTGTTTCGATACATGTATGAAAATATTTTTTTTTTCTCGAATCTGGTACTAGTTTCTATGGGAAAGTTGTTTAATGTGACGTTTAGACTCACCTCCATGAAGGATGCAGGTGATTAAATCGCCACCCTGACGCCATAGTGACGAAAAGAAGCGACGGTTTTGAATCCAAATACAATAATCCTCATCGTATGATCTTGACCAATTTACCACAGGTACAAGAAATGTCAAATATTGATAATCGATAGATAAGTTGTTTGAAATTAGTTGGGTTCGTGGAATACAATAGAATAGAATATTTATTTGCGTAAAACATGGACACAAAAACAACATGGACAAACAAACATGGACTAGTTTTAATTTTGTGTTCCAATGATTTTGATTTTCAGTTAAATATTAATTTTAAATTATATTATTAAAAGTTACGTGTATGATAACAATAAGCAAATATTTATATTGTTGCTATTTATAAAATGGTCTGGTTTATTTTGTTCAACTATCAAAGATTTATTTTAACAGAAGCCGTAGAATGACCTCTTTAGTCTTCACTTAGCAGGATCGTGATTTAAACTAGAGAGAGATTTCCAGAGTCTCGGCTATTAATACTAACCTAGATTTCAGCTCTAACATAAAAGAAAACCCTATCATAAAAATAAAAATCTTTTGGTATCTAATAAGCACATGAGTCTTTTAAGCTCTGGCATTTTCCCAAAGTCTTAAGACAAAAATCTTCAGTGACAATTGGCAGAAGCCGAGGGTTGTTGCAGCATCACGTTACAGTATCGGTTGCAGCAACAAACACGCCACTGATGTTAAATTCATGTTGCGATCTGTTTGGACACGTTCACTTCGTTGCACACTGAAATAAAAGCGAAGCAATTGTAGATGACAGAGAATAAAACTTCAAGAATTTCAAGTTAAGTAAATACGGCTCATGGGATGTAAAAAAACATCTTTATAGGGCGTCAGCTCCGTCACTTAAGCCTGTGCGAGTCTCTTTCGAAACCTAGTTGTGTCACATCAATTTTATTCTGTTGAAAACTTCTAGGAATACGAAAGGGTTTCAAACCAATGGTCACTTGTCTATGCCCCGGGTAGCTACTCATAGCAACGATCTGACACGTGTCGTCTGTTACACGTGGCTCCTTAGTTCGTTTTTTAATTTTAGCTTTTTGTAAATCCTGCCGATGATGTTTATCTTTTGATTTTATTAGTTACATAGACTGCTAATAATTTTTTTAATTAATTACCTTTTAATTTTTTGTTTTTTTTTTCTTAGAAACAAAAATATTCAAGGATTCAAAGTTTTTAAACTTTCAGGATGTGGACGTTGAAATGGCACAACGAGATTAAGTTATGCGTGATCGTTCTGTGCCCAAACTTTCGGTTACTACTGGCGTGTTGTTAAAGCAAAGCTCGGCTTTGTATTGTTTTTTCTCTGCCACTCATACCTGGGTGATTGTTGCTATCAAAATAATGTGCCACATGTCGCGCACTAAGAGAATAAGAACCCAATGAAATATCAATCAAGTAGTTATCTCCTAAACTATTTCTCGAAGTGGGTCAACCATGACACGGGTTACCTCGTGACCACAGGGTTGTGTTGCTCTCAAGTTGCTGATAGATAATCCCGGTTGTTCCCCGGTTGCTTGGTCGTGTCCACAACCGGACGTAATATGCCCCAGATGCAGTGTGATGCCTGACATCTGTCACCCACAACGTGTTAATTATTACCGTATGTTATGGTCCATCCTGTTAAGAATGAATCTATAAAACTATTATTAAAGCATCATCTACTAATGCGATGTAGTATTTTTGGAGATCTTGTGATAAAGAAGATTCATTCCTAACAAAGTGATATGCTACTTTGAAGCTGTAAATTTTTAATTTATATTGAAATCCTTTAAATGTAGTAAACTTCCACAAAAAATTAAGAAACAAGAACAATCGTCAGTGACTTAAACCCACATATACGAGGTGTGAACAGACCCTACACGAAGCCGTCATAAAAGCATTCTGTACATCAAACTAAGTAACTCTATGCAAACAATATTGCTGGGGAACGACTTTTTTTAGGGTGAAAAATCGTGGTTTACAGAGGACTCAATGTAATGCACTCAAAACACGGTGCTGATGGATGCATTGAATAGTACAGGGGTCATTGAGGTAATTAAAGTAAAGTTATAACATTAAAAACTTTTATTTTTGTTAGACTTGTGAAAATGTCGGAATTTTTACATCCAATGTCTCCGTAACTAAAAGGTTCCCAGGTGTGGTCCAGAATTTGATGATTTCCCATCGTAAAAAAAAAAAAAATAAGGTGTGGTCCAGAACAAAAAAAAATATCACAATGACCGGGAGATCAAGTGCCTTATAATAACAATACGACAAACAATTTTAGTGTAAAGTTAAAAGGACGTCGATGTAACACCATGGTATTTTTGCCTGATTACTATGGAAAAAAAAATACCCAAATATATATTTTTTTATTAGCCCGTATTGTCCCACTCCTGAACAACGGCTTCCTTGGGTATTTAACCGTACTTATGTAATGGCCAACATAAACAAAAACTTTTAAAAGTTGGAGTTAATCCCCTGCAGCAGTCTGTTCTAAATTACTTTAGATATAAAATAAATAAAGTTACACAACTCGCTTTTCTGCTTCAAAAGATTTAAAAGGGCCCCCTTTTAAATCTTAAAGTTAAAAGAAAGATTTTCTTTACACTTTTGCAAGGAATTTACGGAACAATTGAACAATTTCAAATTAAAAATATGTCAAATGTTAACTTTCAGAATTAAAATCCTAACGGTAAATTTTACCAATGAACAAATTATCACCACGATGAGCACATTTAAACGGCGTTCAAGAGCTATCAGTGTCATGTCACTGTAGTGTCTAATTCAAATATATTTATTTGTAGAAGATTTAATCACTATAATAGACATTGACGGCACCTGAACACCGTCTGTGGTTTTGACTGCACCAAATATTGCAGCTTAAATAGCATCTCCTTTCCATCTCTTTTCTCCTTACAATGTTTTCGTGAAATACAGAGGATTAGGGGAGCTTCATTTGCGTTTTAATTGTAATTGTGGAAGGAGTGGCTTTAATTTACGTGTAGTGGTACAGAATAAAGAATATACTACGTTGTGGCTCGGGTAGTCTTGAAAATACAAGTGTTTGGAGGACGTGGTAGTGCACACAAATTGCAGAAAATGGCTTGAGATGATTTGGCTACACCGTGCGAGTGCGACGTTGGAAGGAAGACACAATATTTCATTGATAATAATGGTGACAATCATCCGTTTTCAGTCATAAATTCATAACACAACAACACACAAAGTATAGTTATAATTTCACATAATTCATAGCTGCGGTTTTTTAAAAATACAAGGTGTAACAGAACTTTCTATTCAATGAATAGATTTATTTGATAACCGAAGACAACAATGCTAAATCTAGGGACATCACTTCTCTCTTTCTTTCTTCTTTCTATAATTATGTCATGATGTCCCTGACCGTGTCAAGTCATGGTGCAAATAGTACACTATATTTTTGCAGTATTAGATATCAGCAGTAGTTTTCATTGGCGTATATTTATGGCATAGAAGCACAAGTTTCTAATAAATTTATAATGAGACGAGCATTTCGGAGCAATATTTAGCTTAACTTAAAGCAACATAAGGTGTTAGAGAAGCCATTGTTGAGCTATTGTTGCGCTGGTGTTGAGCTCGACTTGAGCTCTGAGGTGTCAAACTAGGACAGTATTGTTATACAAAGGTGAATTATTTGTAGTATCTTGAGTTTCTAAGTAGTATTCGGCTAGACTGATCTTTTGTTCAAAGACGAGTTAAATAAACAAAGTTTTTTTTATTTTAGTTTGAAGCCCGTTTGTGCCAGCTTATTTTAATTCCCAATTTCCCGAGAACAAAGCTCAACAAAACTTTATCTCAGTATTTTAGCCTAAATAAACCTCAACTGTAATAGGATTATCGGTTTTGTGAAAACCTTTAACAATTCTAGCTTCGGAATACTTTAATGTTTTATGATCAATAGATGATATTACAATAAGTACTGGCAGCCGATTAATATTAAATGTTTCAATTTTGACAGGACACGACATAAGTACCAACACGCTTGTTAATGTTGCCAACATTAATCTATAATCAACAATTTATCTACATTTAATTATAAACTTGTGTTAACTACAACCCTAATTTCGTTGCCAGCCATTTGTAATTATGTTGAGAGCAGTCAATTTATGTTGAATACTGTGATAATGCGTCGCAGATAACGCTATCACTGCGCAACGAATATGATAACGACTATAATTTTTAAAAAATTATATAACTTCACGCGAAATTATCAAGTTTTGAAAATAATATTCATTTGACAAATAATCTCGACAGGAGCAGACATGGTGAAAGTGGCAGTAGTTACCGGCTCCAACAAGGGGATAGGCTTTGGGATAGTTAAAGGACTGCTGAAGAGGTTCGATGGAGTCGTCTACCTGACATCAAGAGACGAAAGCAGAGGGCAAGCAGCCGTCGCCAAACTGAACGAGCTCGGCCTGAAGCCGGAGTACCACCAGCTCGACGTGACGGACAGGGACAGTGTGCTTCGGTTCAGAGACCACATCAAGAAGAAGCACGGAGGTATCGATATTCTCATCAACAACGCCGGGCGTGGTAGCAGTGATGATTTCTTCTGCCCTTACGAAGTGTGCAAAACTATTATTGACATCAACTATTTCAGCATATTGACAATCCAAGAACTATTATTCCCATTGGTGAGGGACAATGGACGTATACTTAACATGTCAAGTGCCTGCGGACATTTGTCGAACTTACGAAATATGTACTGGATACAGCGGCTGTCGGAGCAAGATTTAACGTTAGAAGATATTAATGACTTCGTGAACTGGTATTTGGACGGCATAAAAAACGGAACGTTCAACTTCGATGATATTGCTGATAATGGAACAGCAGCTGCGTACAGAGTATCGAAGGTAGCTCTCAGTGCCATCACCATGCTGCAGCAAAAGGAACTTAAAGCCAAGAACATCTCAGTGAACTCTATGCATCCAGGATTAGTCCGGACGGATATGATGCTTGGTTCAGGTTTCTTTGACATAGACCAGGCAGCTGAAACTCCTATATATCTAGTACTCGATGCTCCTGACAGCCTCAAAGGAGCCTTCGTGTGGTACGACAGACGAGTACTCGACTGGTTCGACTACAAAGCTGACTATTATTTCAAGGTCGACTATTTTAAAACGGGTAAGGAGTAATGTGAACACAATTAAATGAGACCCATAATAAATTTTGATGTTTTTGTTTATATTGTAACTAGCTTTTGTCCATGTGATTTCTTCTTCTATTTAATTTTAATAATTTGCTGTGTGTAATGCATTTTAATTTTAATTTATTTATTAATTTTATCTATCAATCTGTGTTGTTAATTTTTTCTGTTGTATATTGTAATGTGATTTTATTTATTGATGAACTTAGATTTGTTTTTTTTTAAGCATTAGCAATGCATTATTGTTTTAATAATATATACAACCACATATAATGCATGTGGTGTTAACCTATAATTAATTGTTGCACTTATAAATGTAGCAGTAAATATTTTTTTATGAATGTATTATGCAAACAATTGTTGGTTAACCAAATAAATAAATAAATGGCTTCATTCGCGTTGTAGTCGGAAATTATACCACGGGAAAGTTTTAAATATAGCCTCTAGACTCGGAATCGGATTAGAGGTTTCGAAGATTTAAGAATTATTTTCAAAGCAATCAATTTTGACTGACCTATAGATCGTAAACCTAACCCACTTCCAGATACCCCAGAAAGTTGAAATTTGGCATTCAGCTGGTTAGTTGTGTGTATACCAAAGAAAAAATCTAAAAACAGTGACTTTTTATGATTTGAATTAATTAAGCAATTTTTTCATGGGATAACAGAACTATTACATCCAAACATACAAATTGAATCTTCATATTGTTGTCTATACACTGACGGATAGAATTATTATCTTATATCAACACTTCGCAGAAGTGCTTTTGTCACGGTTTACTAGATAATTTGTGTACTGAAGAACGCGTAACATTGTAATAGTCGAAAATGTCAGCACCAAAATGGTTTTGTAAGTAAGCTAAGTTTGATTTTAAACTATCATGGTCACTAACATTATTACTTAGACTGGAAACGAGATATTTACCATGTTTACTGTTTCTTTTGAGTTCCCGATATTTCGGCGCTGTTGCAAGCACCATGATCACGGTGGGTGTTTATGAGCAGACAAATCGGTCTACCCTCTTTCTTGTTAACACCAAAAAATACCCAAAAATCGGCCATAGCTCAACATCTCCTGGAATCAGGATCCGTGATCATGGTGCTTGCAACAGCGCCGAAATATCGGGAACTCAAAAGAAACAGTAAACATGGTAAATATCCCGTTTCCAGTCTAAGTAATAAGCTAAGTTTGCTTTACACAAATTTTGGTCCTGAGAGAGTATCTAAGTAGTTTCGACTTAGAAACATTTATGTACTTAACATAAATGTGTTTAAGTTAGTGATAGTAGCACCGAACTGTGATCGTCATTTGTAAGGCAAAACTATAATGCAAGTAAATTGTTTGAGTAAACAGAATCATAAAATCATCTTCACGAAATCTAACCGATATCAAGGAAGTTGACCACAAGCTTTACATAATTATCAGGTTCATACCGTAAATTTGTTTTGCAGTAAATAGTACCTCGAGTAAGTAGGTTGCTGCTGATTCAACCAGACAAATTGGGATATCATCAGAATGGTACAAATCAAGTAAGTGCGGTGTTATTAATCAGATTATCATGCATCTTCTCAAGGTTCCCCCGTGCGTGTACTCCTGCAACAGATATTGAAAACTTAAATCAAGCCAGTATTAACACAATGATGTAGGTGTGGCAACTAAACTAAATTAATTTATCAACGAAATGTACCATTACCTCGACATTCATTATCGACACGATAAGATTAATAAGGTTTTTGATAAGTCCAATACGAGATTTAAAACACTCGCGCTTAAGTAGAATGTATTTATTTTTTTGTTCTGTTCTTTTTTAATATTGAAAGTTGAAGTTTTAGTTTGTTTCCTTTTTTTTGACATAAAACAAATGTGTAATTTTATTAGGGGAAGACGGCTCCTGCAACACAGTTACAACTATTGCAGGAGTCGGAGAATTCCACATACATAATTCAATGCTTTATGTCAATAAATATTTTTGTTTAAACGCCACATAATGACTATTGATACTACTGTCCCAAATGACAAAAATATCGCGAAAGGCAAAAATGAAAATGTATTTAGAGTAATAAAACTGTCGGTACAGTCAGTACATGTTGTTAAGGTCAGTGGTACAATAGCAAAATAGGAAACAGCTGACAGGAATCTCGTGAAGAAACTCATTTGATATACCCTTGAACAAGAATCTTTCTTATTTGTTTAATATAAAACTACCGCTACCTAATTAGAAGCGGGTGCTTTATCTTAACAAAAATTGAAAACATTAAAATCCCACCCGAGCAAACCGGAGCTGGTTGCTAGTTTTATAATATTAAGAGATACCACAATAATGTGTCGCCGATAAACGTTATCTCGGTTCACTGGATATAAGGCGGTGATGGTTATTTTTATATTAACTGTCTCACAAACAAATACGATATCTAATGTGATACTGATACCACGTATCTTGCCGTCATTCCACAAACAGTATCGATACAGTGCAGTCATGGTAAAAGTTGCAGTAGTTACCGGCTCCAACAAGGGGATAGGCTTCGGGATAGTTAAAGGACTGCTGAAGAGGTTCGATGGAGTCGTCTACCTGACTTCAAGAGACGAAGGCAGAGGGCAAGCAGCCGTCGCCAAACTAAACGAGCTCGGTCTGAAGCCGGAGTACCACCAGCTCGACGTGACGGACAGGGACAGTGTGCTCCGGTTCAGAGACCACATCAAGGAGAAGCACGGAGGTATCGACATACTTGTCAACAACGCAGCGGTCGCCAACAGTGTGGAACTTTACAACCCCTATGATGAGTGCAAAACTGTCGTCGACATAAACTACTTCAGCATTCTGACAATCCAAGAACTGTTATTCCCATTAGTGAGAGACAATGGACGAATTCTCAATATATCTAGCGACTGTGGACATTTGTCGAACGTACGAAATATATACTGGGTGAAGAGACTGTCCAAAAAGGATTTAAAGGTGGACGACATCAATGATTTCGTGAACTGGTTTTTGGAAGGCGTTAAGGAAGAAAACTTTAATTATGATGATATTGCTGATGAAGGAACAGTAGCTGCGTACAGAGTAGCGAAGGTAGCTGTCAGTGCCATCACGATGCTGCAGCAGAAGGAACTTGCATCGAGGAACATCTCAGTGAACTCTATGCATCCAGGACTCGTTCAGACTGATATGACGCTTGGTGTTGGCTTTTATGACATAGACCAGGCAGCCGAAACTCCTGTATATCTAGTACTTGATGCTCCTGACAGCCTGAAAGGAGCCTACGTGTGGTACGATAGGAAAGTTCTAGACTGGTTCGACTACAAAGCTGATTACTTCTTCAAGACCAAAACCTTAATTAAAGAATAAAATATAAATGTGGCCAAAATAACGACATGGAATTTTAATTATGTGACTCAGATAGAAATTTGATTTATTGGTTCATGAAAACTAATTTTAAGGCAACTTATTTTGAGAATATTTCTGTGTTTAATAATATAAAATTATGTTGGTAATCTGATTTATCTCTTTGTTTATGAAATAAATTACTGCTCGTAAATTATGTCCGCAGCTGGACATCGACTTTTAACAACTGTTATATTTATTTATTGTAAGGAGTGCCAAATTATTACGTAAGAAGCAAAATAAAAGTAAGTGTCGATTCAAGGTGCAAATATAACATTGTGGCGGTCGACAAGTCTACCAAAATGGTTACTTCACGAAGTTCATCAGCAGTTGGCATACTTTGATAACCAACCGGTTTGCCAAACGTGTTGATTATAGTTATCTTCGAGAACTGCTGTTTATTTTATGACACTAAGGAGGTCCATTATCATGGTTGGCTTTATCAGTACGAAGTTACTGTTTGCATATTAGTGATAGTTTTTACCTAACGTTCTGTGTCTTTGATTGTATCATCAATGTCATGTCATGTGTCGTGTTATTTTCCACTAAACCACATATCACCCGATATGTTTAAACATATTGCTTCGTGAATTCGGCCACGTTCTGATGTTTGTCTCGCAAAGTTTTGATTAAATTGAAACGAAATATAAGTTGACGTGAAACGTGTAATCAAATAAAATGTTTTATTGTATTTGTCTTTTGACTTTGAGCTCAGGTAACTGATGTAACTTTGTGATATATTGGCTGATTCTAGACTTGAATAAGTATACTTTTGTTAAGTTTTATACCTTGCGGAGTAATTATAACTTGGGAGTTTACACTCAGAAAAACTTGAATTCACGACTGGAATATAATTTATTTAGTCTTGGGTGAAAATATAATATTAGGAAACTCGTACAACGAATGTTTTTTTTAAAGAAAAGACAGGAGATGTTTAAATTATTTTACAGACTGTAAAATTTTGGATTTAGCAATCGAAAACGTTTTAATTAAAAGACCTACCAACCAGTGCATAATTATGTCACCTTATCAGCGGGTCAAGGGTTATTTAAATCATTGTATTTTTTTTAAATATAAACATTACTTAACATAATTTCAGGTATAATTTTTTTTGTGTTAGTAACAGAAACACAAGATAACGACAGATAAACACTAATGAATGTATTATCTTTAGATATAACAAACTGCATTAATAATACAATATATAAAACTAATAATACAATATATAATATATATTACGTTTAAAAAAAAAAAAAACTTTTAATTATTACTTAGACAGGAAACGGGATATTTACCATGTTTACTGTTTTTGTCGAGTTCCCGATATTTCTCCACTGCATGCACACCTATAAAACTGTGGAAAAGGTATGTTGATGACGTCTTTGGGATCATTGAAGGAGACCAACAAGAGGTAGAACTATGCTTGGCACATCTTAACAGCATACATGGTAAAATAAAATTTACCAACGACATGGAAAACGAGAGGACAATTCCATTCTTGGACGTGAAAATAGGGGTCCGTACTGACGGTTCTCTAAGCCACTCAGTCTATAGGAAATTGACTCACACGGATCGATATCTACACGCTGATTCTCACCACCATCCCAGACAGCTGAACTCTGTAGTGACTTCACTCACCAACCGCGCATATGATCTATGCGACGAGGAACATTTACGTGCTGAGCTAACACATGTGCAGAGAGTCCTACAGAGAAACGGATATACAGTGAAACCCGCGCAGCCTAAACCAGAACCTGGTTGTAAGCACCGGAAGTGCGAGGTTGAGAGGCAGCCAGCATTTTTGCCGTACGTGAGGGGAGTGACAGATAAGGTTGCCAACATTCTTAGGAAATACGCCGTAAAGACTATCTTCACTCCTTTCAAAAAAGTGTCTCAGATGCTGCGTTCGCCGAAAGACAAATTTCCGCTGGAAAAGCCCGGTGTTTATAAAGTAGACTGCTGTTGCGGCAAGTCTTATATCGGTCAGACGAAACGTACGGTAGCTTGTCGAATATCGGAACATATCAGGGCGGTGAAGAACAACGACACCCAAAAATCGGCCATTGCTCAACATCTCCTGGAATCAGGATCGAACCACTGGATTGAGTTACATAACCCTCAGGTCATCTCGACAGAACGCCACTATATTCCTAGACTGGTTAGAGAAGCCATTGAGATTACCAAATATAGGAACTTCAACCGGGAAGATGGGTTTCAACTGTCGAGAGCTTGGAATCAAGTGGTCCAGCTATGTAAAAAGCGAAAAAGTGCGGAAAAAAGTTCGCGAGCGGACACAGTGAGTTTCGTGTGTCGGGAACAGAATCGAGTTGCGAGTGACAGTGGTAGCGGTACTGAGTGCAAAAAACGAACAAGAAAGAGGGTAGACCGATTTGTCTGCTCATAAACACCCACCCGCAATAACTTCAGTTTATCCGTGATCATGGTGCTTGCAACAGCGCCGAAATATCGGGAACTCGACAAAAACAGTAAACATGGTAAATATCCCGTTTCCTGTCTAAGTAATAATGTTAGTGACCATGATAGTTTAAAATCTTAAATCTTTTAATATTTATGTTTTAATATTTGTACGCCGTTGTCGGCAAAACATAGCGATCTTTTATATTTACTTACATCTTTTACACCTATGTTTAACAAATAAAACCTTTGACTTTGACTTTGAAAAAAAAAACATTCTTATCTTCAGTCCGTCCATACGTCATTCAACAGCTAACTTTAAAATAAACAATCAAAGTTCGCCTTGTGGTCACCGATTGATTTAAGTTATAACGGTGTTGATTGAGTTATTGATCTCCCGGCAGACAAAGCTTTCAAGTTTACGAATAAGTCCTTTGCTCACGTGTTCAGACTTCAATATAGTTAGTACTTAGAACTATATACCCTACAACCTACATACACAAGCTAGTTCATACAAACAAATTACATAATTTACGTTTATAATACCCACTAGTCTGGCTCTATTCAGAATGTAAGCGTGTTCTCGTTGGAGCCGCGTTCGCTGTTTATCTGGCAAAGTTTTGATTAAATCCGACCGAAACAATAGTGATGTACTCCAATAACATAAATTGGAGCTTGTTAGTTTGTTTTTTGACTTTGTGAAAACAATGTGAGGACTATAATTAGACGTAGGTGTAGTTGTTGCCGTTTTAGCAGGTGTGTGTGTGTGTGTGTGTGTGCTGAATAAACTATCATGTTCGGTATATTATTATGCAAGACGTTTTATTGAGTCAGTCAAACTATCGACGCAAATTTATTACTATTAACTATCATTGCTAGTCTGATGATATGGTGTTGTTTAGCTAGATTGGGGTAGACATTGGCAGTAGCGCGTTAAAACCCATGTAACTTAAAAAGCATATAATTTAACATGTCGCCTGTTCTCTTCCAAGGCTTTACAAAGTGATCACACACACACCCACATTTCGCAAGTTATGTAACAGGGGACGACCCTATTGCCATCAATCGGACTCAAATACCTATTCTGAGAGTTTAAGAGTTTGTCAAGAATAAGAATATCTTAGTTGTGTTTTAGTTCTAAATGCTGCAGAGTCTAGTTCAGCAGTAATACAGCCCCATCAGGCCCTAAAATCGTGTGTTTACAGGTCGGAACCCATAAGTGGTGTTAAGCGCCTGGTGGCTTGTTAGACTTGCGAAGTATTATATTATCTGTGGACTTGCTAATGTATGTCAATCAACAACTTCAAATTACACTAAAGGGAAGCCCGTGAAACTAAAAAGAATATTGGACCTAATCGCTCAATCACTGCAAAAATTAAATCACTTATGTTAATCACTACCCAATATTATACAGGAGTGTACACAACCTAAACAGAAGCACTACCTGCTTGCGTTTATTATCAACATATCAAATCTCTGTTACAATTCCCAATGATAATGCATTCTATCACAATCAATATTCGAGTGCAGCCATTATGAGATACTCGCGTAAAATACCGCTCTTAGATAACGCACGGAGCGATCAAATTCATCCCATAACGATCCATTGCTCGTTCTCTATGAATAATGCATGAACGCCGCGCAGCATCCCATTAACGCATCCACATGTAAGTGCTGTATGTTTTGTGCGTCGTTTTTACAAACATTGTTTCTGTCCGGATATGTAAACATTGAATATCAAAGACCTTCGTGTTCACTGCATTATTTATCTATTAAGGTTTACATTGCCGCTTTGCAGTCACTTTCTTGGTGGGGAAATGAAAGAGAATTTGAGTTAGGAGTGTTCTGTAAAAAGAAAGGCTCGCATTGAGTCAGTCGACTCTTTTTAGACTACGGAGGGCGTTAAAGCTATTTATGTTGATTTGATGACAATGATAAACCAGACCAGTACAGACATCCTCTGCCTAGCCTTTTCAAAACTATTTTGGGATTAGCTTCCAGTCTAAGCGGATGCAACTGAATACCAGTATTTTATATGGATGCGACTGCCTATCTGACTTCCACAATTCGCCAATTCAGATCAAACAATCAGTTAATACTGGGCCATACAAAACCCCGTGGTAAGACTGGTTGTCTGACTTTCGGACCACTGACTACCGAACGACTGTCAAAGATCTACAAACAACAGCTAGGACAAACGGTTTAACGTGCTTTCGAACATATGGAGGAAACTTAGTATGTAATGTATGGTTACCCATCCGGGGACTGAATCTGGCAAGCGAAACCTTGAAGATCGACTTGTGGGGCCTGTTGTTATTTAGCCACGACCTTCTCCAACCAAGTTCAAACATTAGTTATTAACAGGAATGACAATAGCAGTATTATTAGTTGTCATAAGAATTAGTTCAGAAATGAAAAAGGTTTGTGTTGTAGGTTTGTAGGTATTTCGAACACAATCGAAATACATTGATCACATTTAAAACGTAGAGACCCGAATCTAGCCGCGCGGGTGGTGTACGGCCTGCAGCCATAAATCGAATCACTGCGGGCAATTTGGCGCCAAGCCTATTTCCTACGTTTTATTAGATTTTATAAATAACTGCATGAGTATTGCAATGAAGATATTTCAGATTTGTTGAATAAAATAACATAATAATGTCAGGTTGTTTGTAGACGAGACATATGGCAAAAACACAGCGGAATGTTTTACTAGAAAATACTTCAAGAAAATAAATCGTAATTGATCTGTTTATGCAAATATTATTCAAGCACACTGTTTACAGTGAACTATGCAACCGGTAGTTATCTTATCGCGAATTAACTGCAGTTTATCAAGGAAAACAAATAAGTGCTCATTATCTTACTCCAACAGACCGAATCAAGTCATCTAGTTATCGCATTAGAGTTGTTAGTACACTCAGCAATCATGGTGAAAGTAGCTGTGGTCACCGGCTCCAACAAGGGTATCGGCTTCTCGACTGTTAAAGGACTTTTGAAGAGATTCGATGGAGTAGTGTTCCTCACCTCCCGAAACGATGGCAGAGGCAAGGCTGCTGTTGCGAAACTGAACGAGCTCGGTCTCTATCCGGAATACCACCAGCTTGACGTGACAGACCGCAACAGTGTCGCGAGATTCGGGGATTACGTTAAAGAGAAGTACGGAGGCATCGATATCTTAATCAACAACGCTGCGGTCTGCAACTGCTCTGAACTTTACTTGGGCTACAAAGAAAGTAAGGATATCATCGATATCAACTACTTCAGTTTCTTCATCATCCAGGATTATTTATATCCGTTGGTTAGAAACAACGGTCGAATTCTCAATATTTCCAGTGACTGCGGACATTTATCTAACGTAAGGAATGAATACTGGATTAAAAGGCTCTCCAACAAAGATCTGACTGTGAAGGACATCAATGATTTTGTCAACTGGCATCTGGAAGCTGTGAAGAACGGGACCTTCAACAGATCTGATATAGCTGATGATGGAACAATTGCTGCATACAGAGTCGCCAAGGTGGCTGTCAGTGCACTGACCATAATCCAGCAAAGAGAACTGAAAGGCAGAAACATTTCAGTCAATTCCATGCATCCTGGCTTGGTCCGTACAGATATGACGAAAGGTGTGGGATTCTACGACGCAGACCAAGCCGCAGAAACTCCTCTGTATATGGTCCTGGAGGCTCCAGCAAGTATTAAAGGCGCGTACATTTGGTATGATAAGAAAATCCTAGATTGGTATGATCCTAAAGCTGATTGGTATTTCAAATCTGTTAATTTTACGTGTAGTCAATAGTTTATTCATGCACCTCCGTTTGGAAACATGTGATAAAAAAATATTGTTTATTCATTTTTATCTCCATGGTAGAAAGTTCAAGCTTATATATGCATATTATTTTAGCCAACTATGCTATGTTCATTAAATGGTTTGCTTGTAATTTGTATTATTGAACGTGTAAGAATAACTACGAAAATAAAATTAATCCAACTTAGAAAAAATAATTACTTCAAGCAACTACTCCCTGTCAGAAAAGTATTCATCCAACCAATAAAGAGAAATAGGTTTCCATATAAACGTAGTTGACCTAAACGAGTTCATTTAGCGAGCCAATCACCATTAGCCTGTGACGTCACCAACATGGCCACCGGACAATAACGTGATGTCAAGTTCACGTCCGATATCTTGCGAGATAATAACAGACGGTACGTTATGTCACGCTGTATTTATGTTCATGTTTATGAGTGAGGGAATAAGGTCTGTAATACTGCGTTTATTTATAAGGTCTTCTATTTGGTAGTGACTGATTTTTTTGTCTTATTTGTCAGAAATATTTCCTACATGTAAACAGATCTTCGACTATCTGTCTTCTACCTCTTTATCATAATAATCGATTCAAGAACTTAACTATTTCAAACACAAACAAAAGTTCCAACATTACATAACCATACACCTGTGTTCCTAACTAAATAAGTTACATTATTGATATGCTCGCAGACCTCTTCAATCAGCCTGATACACCACAGATAAGTAATACTTACAACGATTAAACTAACATTACAGCACAAAACTTGTACAATAACAATAATTCAAACTTTGCCTTCTTCATAAGCAATTTCCCGAATTCACGTGTCTTCAAAACATGCATGGTGAGGGATAACCAACCCTATGGTAGCGGGTGAAGGTTTCATGTTGTGTACATGTGTTGTGTAAAATGATAATACCCAAGTGAATATTAACGCGACTGCTAATGGAGTAATGGCACTCGTACATATGAATAATTCACGTATCGAATTAAAGCGAGCCAACTTTTGTTCTGTTTACATTGGAATTAAAAAGTTTCCCAGCGCGGGTGTCGGAGGGGGCACGGAGCGACGCAGCGGGGGCGAGGGGGGGGGAGTGAGGCTAGCATTGAATTCGCAAAAGCGGCAATTTCCGTAGAAAGGGTGATGACATACGGGAAGTGCGGTGAGGACGAGCCAGCTGCTTCATAGTGGGAGAAGGAATTGGAAAAATACTCGAGCTCCTACTGTCGCTCGTAATTCTAGCTAAATTTTAATATCGGGTCCAAAATACGAGAAAGAAAGGTAACCATGGTAGGGCGAATTGTTTTACCAACTTTGTTAAAAAGTTAAAAAAAAAAAATCAGTAAAATATCTATCGCCATAAACTCTGCCTTGATTTTTCATGGATTTGTACTTCTCTACTTGTTTTGTTTTGACACATGTAATTGTATGTCAATAGTTAATTATTAACCTATTTACGTAAATGTATACGTAGGTCATAACAAATTGCATCAACAGCCAACTGTATATTTCCGAGATTATAATATATTATCGTCATAGTGTAAACACGTACGGAATTAAATTAGATTAACGATAATTTATGCATTAGCTTATCATTTTCAGCTAGTGGCAACACTATAAATCAGCCTTACTCTAATAGTAATTAATGACTAATTTGTAACCAAATAATATTTATGTAGCGTGAGCAACCTAAATATAATACATACAACTACATACATAATGGTACGCAATAAAGAATTGAGAATTAAGCATGACCAGCCTGCAATTTTCCCACTGCTGGGACACAAACCTCTATGACAAGTAATTGGCTGTAATCCACCAAGCGGGTCCAGTGCGGGTTCGTAGATGTCACATGTCTTCGAATTTCTAGGGACAAGCCGGTTTCCTCACGTTGTTTTCCTTCACAGTTTTGAGAGCAGTGGTGATGAAATAAACTACATAAAGTAATGCGCCTGCCTGGGTTTCTACCAATCGTAGGTCCAGACCATTTGCACTGCTCTTTTACATAATGGGTGTAAACATTAACGACACCGAAAGGCACTTGTTCTCCCCGCTATTGCGATATTTTGTACCGAGCCATACCTGGGAACCTTCAGGTTACGGAGATATTGGAGGTAAATGATGCAACATTTTCAGGAGTTAAAAAAAATACTAGTTTTTAATGTTATAAGTATAACTTTACTGTAAATACCTCAATGACCCCCATACTATTCAATGCATCCATCAGGACAATGTTTTGAGTGCGTTACATTGAGTCTTACCGTAAAGCGTAAATTTTCAGCCATAAAAAGCTGGTGTATAGGGTTCCTACATAATCATTTTATTTAGTACATGAATTCATTATATTATTTTCCGTACATCAAAGGATTCAATTCACAAGTCTAGTTAAACGAAAAAGTTTGTAAATTGAATAACTTTCAGTATTGCACGCAATCCGTTCTAAGCTATAAGTAAACAAGCATAGGGTTAGTAGTTTAGGTACCTAGACCTAAACATGAAAGCGAGGGAACCGCGTTGCATATTGGCAGAGATTTAAATAGGTATAGCAGTGGGTTACGATATACCGAATTGATCGATCGGCAACACATTGTTAATGAGAAGTATGGTCAATGGTAATCTTGGCATAAGACCAATATAATTGAAAAGTTACTCAAACAGTAGTTTATAATTAGAACTTTACTTCATACTTTTACCTAAGTCGCGGGAGAATAGAAATGAAGCCAACTGAAATATGTTTCCTTTTTATGCATTTCGGCAAAAAAAAAGAAAATACCTTTATTGTAACAAAGATTTCAAATAACATTCAAACTACTAATGAACTTAGTTGGCCAAGGGGGTTTCGTTACACAGCCTTAAGAGTCCTAAGTCAATTCTAGGACTTCGCAAGTCTAGCTCGGGTTAATTACAGTGAGTTTAGCTTTAGCACAATGTTTTTGGCATGTTCTGCTTTAAAAACAAGCCTGTTCTAGTCAAATCCTCGACAAAATACAGGAAATTCCAACATTTTCAATTGGCTCTATCTCTGGTCTCCGGCGACTTTGGTACTTGTTGCAATACAATTGCAACTGATGCATTGAAGAAATGATGATCTTACGCCCATTTCGACCATGACTCTTTCACATACTACTAGACAAAAACCTTTCCTAGTCGCGGCAGTCCCGTTCAAACTAAATCCCCGTATATTCCATAGGCGTACGAAACGTAATGTGATGTGGTTATGTCAGAGAGTTCGCGACGAAATTAGATGTGAGTCGAGAGGTCTGGCGTGTTTTGTGAACGTACGGGCGCCGCCCGGGTGCATTGTGCCAGCCTGCTTAACCTTGCTCCGGTTATATCGACGGATAACCGGATGAATCCCTTCCACGAGGCGCGGGAGGGGGGAGTCATGAATACAGGCTCAGAAACTAGTGGGAAGAGGGTAGATCGTGGAGAAAAATACCGTACGACAGGTAAGTAATATCAAATTGGGTATTCGTAGCAACTGAATGCTGTTGTCGTACTATTTTGATATTAAAAGGTGGTTTCGGTCCTTTTAGATTAAAATCTGACCTTACATAACTAGATTATGGATAATCATGTATCTTTAATACACTAGATTTCATCTTTTCACCACGAAATGTCGACCACTTTATTTATTCGTTTCTGTTTATTTAAGTTGCCGGAGTTAGTTAATATTATGTTTATTTCTCTCGACATAGGCACAAAGATGCAGTGAAAGGAACGCGGTTTGAGGAATTGACACACCAAATGGCAATTATTCTATTCAATTTGTGCTAATATTGTAAATGCAAAAGTAGGTTGTCTGACTTTGATCGCTTAAACGAATCTCGATGAAATCGTATCCCAATAGAACGTTAATGTGCGAAAATTACTGCTGTCTACGCGGGCAAAGTCACGAGCAAAAACTACTTTATTACAGATTAACGTTTGACAAAGTTTGCACTACATTACATTCCTATAAGGACGCCGGTGTACAATCAATGAGACGCAGCGATGTTTGTGGAAGCCGCCGCGTATGATTGATCACCGACTATGTAGGTACCCACCGACGCGATCACTGCCAACCATCGACAAACTGTGAGTTTTGTTGTTGTTCTACTTTAGCGCTTATTGCTTCCATTGATGGCAAGAGTTGATTATAAGAGGAAAATTTTCTGGTAGCAGTAATGACCTCCATACTTAATATATTAGATGCGAAAATAACTGTGCCTGTCTGTCTGTCAGTATAAGTATTTCTTCATAATATATTTACACAACTTATTTGCTGAACAGAATAACTGGATTAGAATATAAGATACTTTTAAGACATTGCGTTGGAAGGCCTTCCACTAGGTGGACCGATGACCTGGTGAAGGTTGCGGGGATCCGCTGGATGCGAATCGCACGGGACCGGTCAATGTGGCGACACTTGGGGGCGGCCTATGTCCAGCAGTGGACGTCTTTCGGCTGAAATGATGATGGTGATAAACCCGGTAGTATATTCACGCAGGGTAGACCGAAGGGGGGGAAGCCGCGTGCAATGCTCATCATAATGTTATTCGAATACAAAAAAGAGACATTTAAATTCTTCGAAATCACGACGTCTCGATGAGTTCAAATTGAAATTCTGTTTCTTATTTTCATTTATTTGGCAGATAGTACGTTTCTGCCATAAAAGGGGCAGTTATGGGCCTTGATATAATTACCAGTAGGTATTTACTTATTTCACTGTAGCACTTTCTCCTTTAAAGAACGCATTGAACACCACGCTTGCATACTGTGTTTACCATTTGAGATCACTGAGACCTCGGTTTGATGTTTCCGCTCCCTACAACTACATGCTCGGATTTATACACCTTTAACCTGGTTTAGGCCTAGAAGCTTCTCGCCTACTTTTCTCAGAAAATCTTGCTTAATTCTACGACCTAGTAACAAATGTTTCTAGACGAAAGTTAATTAACTCATTAGCATTTCATTAACAGAAAAGAAGTCCTAATTAGTCATATCTTCATAATCAAGTAACACAAAACTTTGTTCATTTTCAGTATCAATGAAAAAAATGTTACAGAAAAGTGATGTCTATCTTCAAGAAAGGACAATTTTCTTTGTATTCTTAGAATCCTAACTTTGACTTATGACTCTAACTAGCAATAGAATAAAGCCTCGATTACACTAGGAGAGTTACTCGACCGTCGAGTGGCGATACTAGTCAACTCAAGGCAGACAAGAAACTCTCCCCTTATTTTACGAGGCCTAAATATAGCCGATATTTCGAACTAAGTAAGTCACAGACCAAAATGGATTAAAACTATTTTTGTTTTATTTATTAAGCTAAATGTTTAGTTAAAATCGGAAAATTAACTCTCAGAAGTATGAGTACTTAGTATTAGAAATGTTAGAATATATGCTGAAGTTCAGATGATGTTTAAAACCACTGCAAGCGTTTGAAGGAGTTTTATAACTGGCCGTAAAAGAAAGGTAATAAGCGTCCATATGAAAAAAATACAGTTTTACGTTTGCGTACCAACAACCAACAACAACAACAACATGCACTCAACTTGTCTACTGTGAAACTGTCAACAATAAAACAGCCACATTTAATTTATTTTATAAAGAAACCTTATCGCTGACATGAAACACCGCGGCACAGGATACGTGCTCGTAAATTGAGTAAAACAACCGAATGTGGTCCCCACTGCACTTCTACTTACGGCGAAACAAAAATGTAGATTTAAACACAAAAATGTGCATAATTATGCAGATATTTGCATAAGCAGCCGACGCTTTTTACGCGACTCGTGAATATACTGACCAGATTTAATGCTGCAAGAGAGAAGAGGACGCAGTTTTAAATATTTATAATGCAAATAACATAACCCTACGTCAAAGAGCGGGCCTTGGTTTACCAGTCGTGTATACCAAATGAGAGATAGTGCCAAATAGTGACGTAACGTAAAAGATCAGTCAAATCATTACGGACATGGACTGCTCCGTACATTATACTTCCTAAAGTATCTGTCAGTAGCAGTAGCGTAGGGTCAATTTTTGTAAGAGGTAAGCCGGAGTATATATCTTTAATCATCATCATCATCATCATTTCAGCCGAAAAGTCCACTGCTGGACATAGGCCTCCCCCAAGAAGGGGGGTTTTGCCATAATCGCCACGCTTGGCAGGCGGGTTGGCGATCGCAGTATGGTTGTTGTAGAATCAGAGAACGCTGCTGCCCATTCTCTGGTAAGTCCCTTAGTCGCCTCTTACGACACCCACGGGAAGATTTGGGATGGTGCTATTCTTTACGTCCGGACACCATACAGAACATATGAATATATAATCATATCTTTAATGTGATTATATTATTTGTCTATAGAATACTAACTGTAAAATTTTTCAAAGGGAAGCCGGTAGGAATCGAGTTCTATGGAACATTCGCCAGTGGTCAGTAGGTTTGTGCCCGCACCCCACTAAGGGAGTTTTTGTATTTCAAGTAAAAGTAACGTGCGGTTCAAGCGATACTAGAGTAAAACCTACCCTCTCCCCGCTTGCAGCTCAGCACCTATTTACCGAAACCAGGCGGAAATGTACGACTGACGGGTTTATGCACGCGTGACGACTGAGTATCGGGGTACCGGAGAGGCCTTTCCTTCCTCCCCGGTAAATTTGTAGATTAAATCTTTTTAATATCGAATATGGTTTTATTTAAAAAGGTGATTTATTTTTTCTTTTATTTTGTTTGGTTCACCAACAATTGAATTCCAATACCAATATCCTGTGCAAACACTAGTGTAACAATTTCTTACAGGTAAGATCATACATAACTTATTTGTTGACATATAGTTGACTACTTTATATAAGATGAGGCCTGAACATAATATTATGTTTTTTTATGGTCTCCTACCAAATCAAATTAATAGATGTTCTTGGTCGTGCAACATTCAAAACCTACATTATTAACAAAACATCATTCCTGTGACTACGAAGGGTTATCAGTTAAAAAATATTTTTAAATTTCGAATAAACCTGGACAAAGGAATGCTTTGTCATTTGACCATTGAAATAATGTACATGTATTCAGCACAGACGAACCGGAAGACGCTGCGTTGGAAGGCCTCCCACTAGGTGGACCGATGACCTGGTGAAGGTTGCAGGGATCCGCTGGATGCGAGTCGCACGGGACCGGTCAATGTGGCGACACTTGGGGGAGGCCTATGTCCAGCAGTGGACGTCTTTCGGCTGAAATGATGATGATGATGATTCAGCACAGACTAAAACCTCATAAAAGGACTCAATTCATCACAAAACTGGCCCAGCAAACCTAGTAAAAAACCATAATACATTACTGGGTAAAATCCACAAAAGTAATTATTCTATATCCTATTCTCTTTGCGTCCGCAGCGCGGGACCCGGGAGCGAGTCGTTCGTACATTTGAAAGTATTCGCAAGACAAACAGCCGCAATGTTAATGATGTTTTGCTGCTTTTATATAAAGAACAGTACATATGCTATGTATAGAGCGGTACTGGCAATGCGTCTGTGTTTTTAACTGAAAGGTTTTTCAAAGTTCTAGGTGTTTTAATAGTATTTAAAAGTTAATTTATGGTCTGAAAACTGCATTAAGTTTTTCGACTCCTGTAACCACTTGTCATAAGCACTGCTGTAGATTGTGTTATTGGATACTCTCTGTTGATAAAAATGGTCCCGTACCCTCAACCTAAAGTTTAGGGCTGTGTTCCCTATTCGAAAACGTGTAACGGGAAGAGACCTCTTTGGTTCCGTGTCAAACGAACAATAACCGATAAACCCGTTTCGGCTACCTGAAGTGCTCTCACAAGGAGTGTTTAAAGGGTCGTTCACACCGGGTGCTCCGGGACCCCGGACTCTAACAGATATTTCAGCACAATATCTGTCAAAGCCTGTTGTCCGGCTCGGAATCCAGTCCACTCAGTTTGACTGCACCATAATAGACACCATTTTTCAAAAAAAAAAATAAAAAAAATAAAAAAAAAAATAAAAAAAATTTATTCAAAAATATAAGGTACAACATTTACATTTTTTCTTAAATCTATGTCGAGTTCACCCATGATTTGTGCCTGAACTAGGTAATCCTGTGTTTCAGGCGATTGGAGGTAACATTAATTGATTAAATAATCATATTATCATATTAATCTTATTGGTACCTATGTAAAAAAGGTATATAAAATTATATTATATTAACATAGCTTACAAAATAACAATAATATTAACAATATTTACTTTAGCTTAACATAAAAAATAACAATAATAGGAACAATATTTACTTTAGCACTAGTAATAACTTCTCTGTATCTTCATAGGACATAGTTTGAAGGGCTTCCTTAAGGGTTTTCTTGCAGTTACTGTGATTTAAAGAGTAGATGTTTATTTTTTCATTTATCCTGTTGTATAGTAGCGGTCCGAGGTACATATAAAACTTCGCTGTGAAAGCATGTTTTGTACTTTTTTGAGGGCAAACTATATCTTTCCGTCTTTTTTTAGTAAATTCAGTGCTGTATGGAAGTGCTGCGTGTTGTTTTAGTACACTGCTCATAATAAATAACTGTCGAACTGTTAGTACTTCACAAGATTTATACAGGAGGTTAGTGGGGAAAAGGAAAGGGCGGCAAGTAGCAAAATGACAAAACACGGGTCGTCCACCGACCTTCTGAACACCCCTGAAAAAAAAGTATTTTCTGTTTTCCATAGTGATTCTTCCTAGATACGAAGTATAACATAATCTACTAGGCATAGACCCCCTTACCCCTGGACATGACGTGCCCTTAACCATCTGTCTTACCCCCCTACCCACCCCTCCGGTGGGAAGGGGCGGAGTATCATGTTATCAGAGCAAAAGTCAGTTGCCAGTAATAATAACTGTGGCTGGTCGGCTGTCGGCATTCTGTGTGATTGGCGTTCGATTTACAATCACATACTTCACCAGAAACTGTTTATTGCTTTCCTTGAACTATTTGCGGTATAATATTACGGTTCAGTATCAATATTGTGCTTTTCCGGAATATCGTATATTCGAACTGTATGTTGATACAGTTTTTATATTAAAGTTAGTTTAAACTATGTTATGAATTGCACGAAATCCGTTATGAATTAAAGGGAACCAGAATTGATTTAATGAGTATCAGTAAGTTCACTGGCTTGGCTATTTATAACTCGCTTGCTACGTGTGGCGAGTTAAGGTGCTGTACCTACTTTATCAGGGGGCCTGGACAAGCAACTAGCGCTCTCATAGCGTCTCATGAATCTGCAATGACTTTTAACAGATATACATGAGCTTTTCCAAAGATAAGGTCATTCTCAATACCTTTCTTTACTTTTCCATAATCGTAATTTCTGATAGAACGTCACTTTACCTAGGCCTTCACGAACATAAGTCAAATAAGAAAGATTCTTCCATTCAAATCCTTTACTAAAGTCTAAGTGTAATTCCAGTCCACAAACAACCAACAACACAATAAAACCACTACAAAATTCAACCACGAGCTAGATTGCCATTACGTTTGGCTTTTTCCCTCCATTATGGAAAAAGGCGGGAAATGTGACGCGCCGCCATTTTTGCATAATTTGCAATCCCGCGCCACTCGCCAGTATTGACGGCAATCTAATCGCCGAATTATTACGAAGTCCAGGAATGAAGTTATCAAAGTTAATATCGGAATGAACTGCTCGTCTTTATTTTGATTAGATTTTGGAGAATATTGAGCGTTTTATGATTTCAAAATATCATTGTGGAGGGCTATTTTCTTGAGCGTTCTTATTGATTTATACAAACATTTAGTCAGATATTATTGTAAAGTGTAGATGAATTAATATCAATTATTGCAATTAACGTGGCCATCTACTGGACCCAAGAAATGAGCTAAATCCTACTGTACTACCGATACAAAAGAAGAAGAATTAAAGCAGATAAATTTTCATTCGGACCTCCTGTCCAGAGTTAAGCAGTTTCACACCAGGCTAACGTGATGTAGTGCTATGGACCCATGATGCAGGATTGGCCAATCACACGAGATTGTTCAGATCATCGTATCACATCGAGTTTTGACTGGATAACCATCGTCTCTAACCATCTGACTGAATCATGATTACCAACAATTACAAAAATACGTCAGCTTGTTGACCAATTTGTGAGGTGTTAGTTGAACTTAACACATAAACTGATGATACAGTGCTACAAATATATTTGGGCGGTAGTATATATTGTAAAAACAAGACGACGGCATTCATTCAGATTTTAGCTACGCGCCAAAAGATTCTTAACCTTAAACAACCTAACACATGACAACTGGAAAAAAATCGCTGTCTTACCCCTTATATTCGGTAACCAAAACTGCTGACACCAACAAAGGCACATCGGCGAGCATCCATGAGTCGTTCCACTCCCGAACCGACACCTCCGAACCTCCCTGTGTTATTACCCCAATCCCGCAACTAGCACGTTATACAACCACATATTATTCCATGGGAACGCCATTTTGTGGTCGTCGATACTAATGCCTGCCATTTGCCGGAGCGGCACAATGTGACACTTTCGGTAATAAACACGATAATGGGGTTAACTGCTGTGATGTTACTGTCTAAATGTGTTTTGTTATTATAAATGATCTGATTTAAAGAAGATTTTAATGTTTTTTGACTCACATTAAGTCAAATAACACAGATGAAAATTGTATGAAATAACTTATCGTCAGTGTTCAAGGACAACCTGCACCAACCCGCACTGGACCCGCGTGGTGGATGATGGCTCACACCTTCTCACGTAGAAAAGGCTGTTATCCCAGAGCTACGCAATAACCTTATATTATAATTCAAAAATATTTCTAGAGCATCCATATTTAACACGATTCTAATCACATTTGTATCCAATCGGTGTTTCCCCAGTCATCGGACACCACCTTCTCCCTCTTAAGATATCATGTTTTGTAAAGAGTAGTAGTTAAGTAATTCAGATATTTCGTTATTCATCAGTTAACAGCCCTTTCGGTGTCCGACAATATGTAACGCGTTTTGTCAGTTTATTGACCACTACCTTTGTAAACTACACCTCAATAGAATAGTTCAATCTAAAAAGAAGACAGCTCAGTAATGACTCCCGGGCACTAGGTACACTCCCCGCCCCCCGCTGGCGCCAGTAATTACTAGCCGGCTACCCCTTTGCCCTAACTTTGTCGAGCGTAATAAACAGCAATATTACTTTGTTGCAAGTGCTGGGCAAAAAGAATGTGATGTTTGGGATAAATCACTTTTAGTTACTACACGTACCATCGTGTTCGTTCGTGTATTTTTTTTTTGGAGTGTTTTTAATATCAGAAATGGTTTCAAAAGGAATTACAAGACTGCATTATTGTATTAATAAATAGATATCACACAAAGCAACAACAGTGTGTTCTAGCTTAAATAGTCTAATGGCCGTTTTTACTAACATCTGGCAACAGGCAGATCTTAAACGAATGTCTAAATAAAAGCGTTCTGTAGGATTTTCAAAGCTCGGCTAAGCGTTTAGAGCTGAAATTCAAACAGTTAAAGTCATATTCAGGCAATTATTTAAGTTCTGGTGAAACTACAGGCACGGGAGACTTTTAAACTTTCAAACTTAGTTCGGCAATGTGTCAGCAACCCCCTGGGTGTTGCCTATGTCGATAAGCGGTGGGAACTACTTTTAACACAACTGTTACACTTGCCGAAACGTCAACCGATTTCTGCCTATGACATAAAATAAATCAACATGTCTCCCTATACAAAGCTGAAAATATTCTAGCAATTTTAAAATTCGTAGAACACACTAATTGCTATGACGACAGTTTCACCAAAACATTTTATTCGCCTCAAAAAAAAAACACAAACGCCTCTCGCATATAGACGTCAGTCCCCAACGACGGCGCATCTGAATAAATAAATACATTTAATTTAAAATATTCCCTTTGAACCTCTACATTAATGATTAACAAACCTCTAATTAACGTCGCGAGTGGCTAACAAAATGGCCTCTTCGTTATTTGTTGTTATGCCGCGGCCATTGAAGCAGCCTCTTTTAATTGGGCCCGTTGGACTGGCCTACTGATAGCCAAGTATGCTTAATTAATACCCAGCATTAAATACCCTTTTAAAAATTCGCTGACCGGGAATGCTCTTTTAAAGTTTGCAGAATTATTTTAGGTTTATGAATGAGCTGGAGATATTGTTAAGTTGTGCTGAATAACGGCATCTGGCGGATTTAGTTGATCTCATTTCGCAGCACTACAGATTACGCCTAGGTAAGAACTACTTACATCCTCATTTTGCAGATTGAAGTACCTACCGTCGTCACATTGCAGGTTAATATTTAACCCTAAGTTTTAAACTGAAAGCAATTACTGTATTTTTATTTGTAATTTACTAACATGTTAAAAATATGTACAAGTATCAAAATGTGAAAAGTACCGTCACAAAGCGTCAAAAAATGTAATTACTTAAAATAAAATTCAAAGGCAAGCACTTTTAAATTGTAAAGAAACCATTCAGAATGCTAGAGCTAATTCTGAACTCGTTTCAAAGCATGCAAGAATTACAGTAGAACAGGCAAGAAACTCTATTGACATTATTTTAAGATAAAGTTAACATTTCGATCTAATTAATAATTATTTAATTTAGTGATGAGATCAGCCTATCTACCCCCGACCATTACGTTAAGCCCACAGAATAAATCCCAATGCCACAACCAACAATTTATCTATGAAAAATTAGTGCTCTTGTTTCCAAAAAGGTAATTATGTCACTCATTTGTTTCCTTTGTATTTGTAAAGCCAAGTTTTCTTTGGATGTTACAAAAGTTTTGACGTTTGCATTCTAAAAGACATTAATAAATTCCAGAAAGTAATTAGGATTCAGAAGTTTTCTTTTTCTTCGTATTTTAATGGCGGTTCTGATTAAAGTATTGTAATTTGTGTGACAAATCTGTTGTCATAGAAATAAGACATGTTAGTTGTGTAGAAGTTTAGCTTTGTCTAGGTTTCTTGGGACTGAATTGCCTAACATGTGTCTTAGTGTAATTATGAGTAATGCTCCTAATTTGTCTGTATTTTGAAATTGTTTTATTGGTCTTGTGTATTCGACCTTTACTCTTAGTTAAGAAGTTGAATAATTATAGGTACCCGACTACTCGTTGATTAAAGTGTTGTAAGGTTGGTATTACAAGTGAACCTACCTACGGTACTCACTTCAAGCGGGGTGATTGTATATCGCACTTACAATCTGAACGTCAAAAAATCGTCGTGAAAATCTCAATATTTTACAGTGTCAATAAATTAATTTTGATAATTAATCAAACAATAGATTATGAATTTGTGTTCGAAATCATTAGTCTTTAGTCTTTTTTTTATTGACTTATTTATTTAATAACTACCTTGACATTTAATTTTATCTGACAATATGCTTGCTGTTTAATAATGATGTTAGATTATGTACCTACATAATTTATATAATGTTAATTTTGATGAATGTTATCACGGTTTATGCACCATCTCTTCCTACCAATTTGTACGCCTAGATATGCGGCTGAACATGTTAGAACTTTCTGTTTCTTATTGTTATCTTGCATGCAATGTATGTACACCATGTTTAAACAAATAAAATTTTACTTACTTACTTACTTTACGCAATTGGGATAAAGTATCACCAATCCGTATCCGTTAAAGACGAAGGTACCAACCCGACATAAACCGCTCTATTATCGATTCTATAACCATCGCTGACCACCGACATCTCAAAGCCCACATAGTTCAGCAAATCAATCACTACAAGTGCATATTACAGCAGTCGGCATCAATCTGCAGCGGTCGTCAACAGCACGTATTTGTCGCACGTGGCGGTCACATAAGAGTCAAGCCACACGGCCCTCGGGCGATGCCGCACGAGTGTAGTCACGCGTTACTACGTCGACGTGTTAAAAATCCTTTGATATGGTAAACAATACTGCACTGTGCTGCGTTTTCGCTCCAGCGTCCCCTTTCCGCTTCATCTTTCTGGCCGTCGTGCACACGTTGAGTTGCCGCAAGTCGTTTCAACGCACCGCGTAAACGACGCAGCGTCACCGCTCCGACATCGCAGCGTACCGACAACTCATCGTGTGGCACATCCGTTAGGTGCACGCATCACACGCACCGGTCCCGTCGCTCGCGCTGAGTGGATGTAATCAAGCGTGCAGATTGCTTGAGACATGCTAATTCCTATGCATTACTGGGACATACCTACACGTTGTGGTGTTCGTGGAACTGAGTTGAGAGATACTTGGGATTGATGAATGAGATATTATGCACAATTGGTAAAGCAAGGGTAGGGTGATAGTTTCCACGACTAAAGCAGGACATTCTGAATGTTCATACGGAATGGGGACCAGCAAAAAAAAACGTTGTCGGTCCATTGAATTTACCATTTATTCAATTTGTGCGGTTGGAATGAAATAATGGAATTGTGTGATCATACCAAAATATGACCTAAAACCCAACTCAATATTATTTTATAATCGTAGTGGGATAGAATTGTGTTTAAAATGTAACGTTTGCAGTAAGATTTCAATACAAGCTCAAAACTGTTTGATTTTACTCTTTCACATTGACATGATACATCACATACTAAAAATGACACTTAAAATTATACATTTTCTAATAGCATATAATTATAACATCAGACAGAGAAACTATGGGTATAGTACAACCACATTTCGACAGTTATATTTAAGTTCCACGTTACTTCGTTCTCGTTGGTCTAGTGGTCGAAACCGCGACAACTGAGCAAGAGAATTTAACCCAGGATGGGTTAAATTCTCAGGTCGGGCAAAGTGTTACTGAGTTCTTCCATCAGGAATTTCTTAGTAGCAGCCACGGAATCTGGATTCATACCCAGATGATGGCAATAGCCTCGCCCCATGCCCCAATTACATAGGACTTAAACTTAACTGTCGAAATATGAGTGTACTATAGGTACACCTCTGCCTAACCCTTCGGAGATTACAGGCGTGATGTTATGTGTTATGTAATTTTCAAAAAGAAAGGCGTTGTCACTGCTAGTGGGTTAGCAAATATTGCACAAGTAAAAGTCAGGCACGACCCCATTTGGCAGTAAGCAGTATTAACAGCCAGTTTCATGCACGTTATCGTTTACCCGGACGTGTGCTACTCATAAGTAAACAGGGTTGAGGCGCGGATTACCGTGCGCTCTTTACTGCGCTAATACAGAGGCGGCGCCGCGGCTCCCAGCTAGCGCGCTTATTAAATTAATAGTAGCGAGATATTAAGCACTGAGAGCTTCCCTCGGGCTGCTGGCAGTAGGCAGGCAGGAGGCGTAGGTTCATGGTGGGGAGACAAATGGAATGAATAAGGGTTTATTCATTCCATTTGTCTCCCCACCATGAACCTACGCCAAGGATACTCAAAGATAGAGGTCGGCATTCGTCAGCTGGCTGATAAAACCTTTATAATAATGAAATAAGGGTAGTAGTAGCAGCGATTGAAAGAAGCGATAGCAGGACTTAAACGAAACACTAAGAATATAATATGCCACTTTAGCCACTAATATGTTACTAGATTCTCCTCTAGAAATCTTTGCCAATTCGGTTTTTCTTTTCTTATTTTATAATTTCTTATCATCTCAATGAATGTCCACTTCTCATTTCTAGATCATAGCAACATGTAAGTGTTTAACTTGCCAAATACCGATGAGATCAGTTACAAGAACGATGCAAATTAGTGCTTTGTGGTTACAAGTGCGGCAACAGCGTGAAAGACAAGGAAGGCGCAGTGAAGGCTTGATGCTGTAAGTGCAGCATGCTTCTTGCTTTTTGCAAGAAGCAAGAGTTATTAAGTTATTAAGCAAGAGTTTTTACTGAAATTACATTGTGAACTTTGTTAGAAGTGGGTACGTGTGAATCGCTTACATAATACAAGGTGGAAGGGACACCCGACGCTGAAACAGTTACCACGTATTCAGTACATCATCATGAAACTTTTCATCGGTAATTAAAAAAAAAATTATGACAGCGATGCGAGGAAGTGCCCTAGGGTCGTCGTAGACTACAAATAGATCAAAAATAATATTAAAAATTGGCAGAGGTGTTATGTATCTATATACAGATATAATGTACAGAATAACCTTATAAAAGATTTAGCTCATAGTAAAAAAAAACAGCTGTTTCATAATATTGGCCGTGCAGGTGTTGCAGTTTTGTATGAAACAGCTGTTTTTTTTTAATAGCTGACGACAAACTTCTATATGGGGGGTTCAGAATGATGTACTGAATACGTGGTAACCGTTTTAGCGTCGGAGTCCCGTCCACATTGTATATCCTCATAAATCAAGATCATAGTAGTGGAACACTGCATCTTAGAACCGTTAACTTGCAATGAAAAATTGTGTATCATCCGTGTATATGACCTCTTACTGACTATACATAAACATTATCTACTTCTAAATATGTACATTTTGTTCTTAACTCGAACGTAGCTGGACAAATAAGGGTACAACCAAAGGCATTTAAATATTTTTGCGATAGACGGGTACAGCGAACATCTGTTTAGTCTGCTTGCAATCACCAACAATCAAACCTGAATTATGTCATTGTGCTATATGAGTCACAGGAACTCAGGATCACAGTTTTTCTATGATATTCCTTCTAAATCCTCTCATTATTGTCTAACGGTACGAAGAGGGTTGTATGTTATGAAGGGATTGGTTAATCGGGAAGTACAGGCGTGCTGTTATCATGATGTTTTTTTTTCATAGGTTGAATGAAATGGTCCTTCTGAGTTTCCTTCAAATCTTCTTTAAATCGCAGAGGATCGGGTAAGGTTGTTCTAACCAAATGTTCAGTAATGAGGAAGTTGCGAGCTGTGTAGTGCTTTCGGCGAGCTTCGAATATCTTCGGAGAACTTCGGGATTATTACGAGCTAACAAGACGTTCAAATTGCTTCGAGTTCATAGTTTTGAGATTTGTTTAGCCTGTGTCACTTTCGAGTACCTAGCATTTGTATTTACTAAGTTTGAGATTTTTTTTAGAGTAGATTTTGAGGACCGATACCGTTAACTAGAATCAACATAGAAGAAGCTATGTGTGTGTGTAATTTGAAAGAGTGTCCATGGAGTTTCTTGTCCGTTCTTCTCCATAGAGATCTACGTTAGGGAATGGAAACTACAGTACTTTCACAGTTTGTATGCCAATTGCCAATGCAATTAAATGCCAATGCCATTAAATGTAGCTACAATCCCAGTGTGACTGGGACTGTAGCTACATTTAATGTATTTTTATTTTGTGTACATACACAAACTACGTCGCGTCGCGATGGCACGCGAAGCGACGGTATGTATAACACACATGTGTCTCAGGCTCAGTAGTCCCATGTGTGACTACTGGAGCAACGAGACAGCCATGAGAGGAAACTGTCAGACTATCCTATTCAATTCCACAAATAATTGATCCTCTTCAAAACAAAGCGCCATGTAAAATGTACAAGGCAGGTACATCCCTTAAGCACAAGAACCCAAATCAGGTGTTACCGCGACGCTGGTAAATAATGTACAGATGACGTCACGGGCACAGCGCGGTGACACGCCGCGCGGCGCGGGTCGGTACGGGACGGGATATATTATTCAAGATACGGCTCCATATAACATTAAATACTGATACTTTACTTCGTACATACATTCTTGATGCACAAATGGTTGGCAATGCGTGTGTTTAAATCTGAGGTACACATAACATAACATCACGCCTGTTATCCCCGAAGCGTTAGGCACCCTACCTAATCTTAAACCCGCATTACCCCAGTTACGTTTAAGTCCTATGTAATAGGGGACGAGCCTATTGATATCAACCGGGCACAAATCCAGACTCCGTGGCTGCTACTGAGAAATTTCTGATGGAAAAACTAAAGAACACTTTGCCCGATCCGGGAATTGAACCCAGAACCTCATGTTTAGTAGTCGCGCTTGCGACCACTCGACTAACGTCAACATGCTTGTATTCCGGAGGCTTGGACAGAACGGTTATAGTTCCTTACCCAATATCTACTGCCCAAAAACTACCCTCAAGCCAGGCCAGGCCAGGCCTCAATATTAAAGGCTATCCTCTGGCGTTAGAGGGTACTACTACAGGTATACTTAATACAGATTTTTTAAAGCTGCCGTGAGCCTTTTAAAGTGTACACACACACAGTGTACTAACTGGGTTGTGGAGGTCAGATAGGTAGTCACTCCATGTAAAATACGGCATCGGGTTAGACTGGAAGCCGACACTAACATAGTTGGGAAAAGGCCGTTTAGTCCACTCTCGGCCCCTCGACCCTAAAAAAAGATTTGATTATTTGTTTCCTCTCAACCCTTAAACATAGTTCACATTCGACCCCCAGGGAGTGAGTTTGAATTTTCATACAAAGGACAGGCATACCTCGTCCACTTTCAACCCCTAGTTTGTAAGTACCTAAAAAGGCTAAGAAAATGATGATGACACACCAAAACGTGACTGTAACACAATGTTCACATGGCCTATATATAGCAAGTCGGTGTAATCGGCCGATGCAGTTTATAGGGGATCTTTAAGCAAGTCCCCTCAGATCGCCCCGTGTGACCGCCTAAGCGGGTGATTTGTATGTGTGAGTGAGGCGAAGGTCAGGGAAAGGGTCTCCATGTATTATTTATATAACTGGCAGTGTTTAAGTATGTGGTGGAAAATGCTATCATTTTGCTTTTTTTAGTGAATTTAAAGTTGTTTGCGTGTTTTAGAAGATATTTTTGGGACATAAATGAAACCTGCTAAGGATAAACCACAAATGAGACATCAAAAAACGCAGTGGTACAGAATGTTGGTCAATAAGTTATCTCTTCTCAGTATGAGATCAGAAGACTTTTTTTTGCGCCAGCTTTTGCCGATCTCTTCTGATGGAAAGCGGTGTATGCGGACTACAATGGTCTGATCTCAAAAGATGATATATTGGTTTAAGGAAAATAAACTCAATTAAAAACCCTATTCCTCATCATCACCCGATCCGCGGCAGACCTCAGCAAGCGCTGCTTAACCGTGCAACTGCATTAGTTATTATTCAGCCCCGATCCCCCAGGAAACATTTCCCTAACTCGCCAAAACTTCCGTAGTATGTAACAAGTAATATCAATACGGTTCTACCGTCGCGAGTTAACTGTTAACATTCACTTAGATATTGTTAATGCAAACATTACCCGCTTTACTAGTTAGCGTGTGCTTAGCGATGGTTCGAGCGAGATTATTCAGTTATCGTTTATACGGAAATGGGAAATTAGACTTGTGTTATTGAAACTATACGACTAGGGATCAATTTCGATTGGTCAGTGTTTTTATACAAAAGCTGTGTAATCGTCATATTTGTTCCTCAAATAAAAGTTATCTTACGATTGAAAATTCAGTCCTTAATAGTTTAATCATTTAAATATAGAAGTAAGTACTGTTAGCCATGAGACCTTTTCACCAATTTACTTATTTCAGTATTTCAATCTGTATAATATTATTTAACTCAAGCACCTAAACAATATAAATTCATCTTGTAATTACGTTCCGTATTAATTAAGCTCATCGCAGAAGCCTTTCATAACAAGTCGGTATTTCACCCGTGGCATATTATTCGTAGCCTCGTAGCTCGTAGCTCGTAGCTCGTAGCGGCGTAGCGGCGTAGACCGGCCGTAGACGCTCACGTAGCACACAAATCAGAGCAAAACAAATCTGTTTGGAATACACTGGCTTTAAGGCTTAGGACCCACGGTGAAGTAAAAAAAAACGTTTTATTTACGACTGTTACATTGATACAACAGTTATTAAAAATTCGTGACAAGGGTTTATGTAATCAAATACGATTTTGTCAGTATATTTTACATTTAATTATTAGTAAGAGCGTGGTAACCTGAGAAGTAGGGCTGTAAAACCTTCATAATATTGAGCTTCATAATAAAAAATATGCCTCCGAGATCATTGACGGGAATTTGCGAGTCAGTAACGCGTAATCAAAGATCCCCTTTCCACCTGTAACCCGTGTGTGCCGCCCTTAACCCGTCACGAGCCTGCTCGAGTTTTATTTGATATGTAATTTACTTTTGAAATATTTGAAAAGATTATTACTTTTTTGTTGTTCAACGTTGGTACAGTTTCAATATTTACTGCTGAACCCTCGGGGCTCTTGTTATGGGGAATTATGCTAGCGTAGATTTGTGAAGGGCTTGATTTATGGATTTAATATTGTATTTTTTATATGTGAGTGGCTGAAATATTGGCTGAGTGGCTCTGGGAAGGATGTGGTGTTCATCATACCGGTTGCTAGAATTTCGTTTGTGTTATTTTGTATGTCAAGTGTTGTATTATTTGACACGTAAGTAAATGTTGTCTTGTAACGAAGATTTTGGAGTTTAAACCGCAATAGTTAGTTTAAAAGGTCCGTCTTAGCAATTTAATTGAAACGTGGCTATCGCTACTTAAAATGGATATGTCAGTGTATGAGTAAACTAAATGCTATAATCTGTGAAGGTGTTGTCACACTAGCAACGTAAGTTTTAAATACATAGTAGGATAAGAGCGGTAGAATGAACTTTAATATCTAGAGATAAGAAAATACCTTTTTGGTTAATAATCCCACAATAAAAACAGACAGTACTAAACCCAGCCCCTGCTCACCTGCCCGACTACCTTCTGCCGTCTATTTCGCTAAACGTCCACAATTCCACGCAATACACCAACACGCTTCCCTATTTACGGCTACCCTCACGAAAACACTAAAACTCCCCTCTTTTATATCCACTAACCTCTTTACAGTTCTAAATCGGATCACTAAAACTAAATCCCACTTAGATTTGGAAAATTTGGAAAAACAATCGGAGATGGCAGATCCGCTTTCAATGACAGGACTATAGCGGTAAGCGCCAGATGAACGTATCTAAAGTAACTATTTTTAATACCTCCTAAAAATTATTGATAATCACTTCTTTTTAGCGTATTGAAAGCCAATCGATAACCAATCGGCGTAGAACTTAGTTACAAGTTTGGCGCTATTAATAGCACTTATAGTGGGAAAATAGCAGAATCTTAACGAACACTGTATCGTAAATGTTAATAGACTACACCGGCACTTAATTTAATGGCGATAACACAGACCAGTAGGTGTTTCTTATTCGTTTAGATTTCCAGTCACTGTGAAAAGTCTAAGACTAAGCTATAAGAGATTACCATCTAGTTAAAGTGGTGATAAATTCTATGCGTCAGCACACCCACCCACTGACAGCAGTCCATTAAAGCATTCACTAATTTATCATTAAACGCTATATTTAGTGTGCGCGGACCAACAGACGTTTAGCTCTGGACTCGTGGCAGCAATCTCATTAAAGTCTTTTCAAAAATATTCACCAAAAAGAGATTCACGTGAATCCGTTAAAGTGAGTCAGAACCAAATAAAACCTGTTTAGGAAAAATATTCTACTTCACATTTTAAACGTAATGAAAAGACCGCTTAAAAATATTTATTTTTCAAACAAAATTTTCTTTTAGCTGTGTTCGTGCTCGAATAAATTGTGTGCTTACACTCAGCCAATAACCGCTCAGTACTATTTACGTAATGGAGCCCAGGCTTTTTGGTCCAAACCTATTTATGGAACTAAGCTTCCGACAGACGAAATAGTGCCGTCATTAGCAAGGCAAACTCATAAATCGGACGGACGTAATTACTAGTCGGATACTGGGTGTTCGCCGAATATCCACCATCCACCTATCAAATATTCAACTATTCACAAACGGTAAACACTTACTGCTTCCTTATTGTTGACGCCGACGCCACATGAATTATTCATCAATATCACTCACGAAGGTTTTTCTACTCAAACAGATGCCTAGTAGCTGTTATAATGCGTGTTTAGTAGTGACGTGCCTCGCTCGTGAGTAATGACTATCCGGCTGCGGAGGCGAGGAATCTGTCGGCGCTTGTTATGAATATAATAAGTGAGCGCGTGCATACGGAGAGATAGATTATGAACGGGTATTAAAGAGTTGGGGCTGGAGTTGGGAACTGCATTTAAGTTTGTCTCACGCTTTTGTTCTAAGTGGAGTTTTCAACGGCGTTCGTTGTTTATTGTATTTAGTTTGGATGGCATGACTTTGTTCTTGTAGTAGTTCCTATAACCATTGTGTAATCTGAGAGTTATTCTTGGCAAGAAAAACAAATCTAAGTATCTCATGTACAGCTTCACGCATCTTTAATAATATCCCGGGGCCAATTATAATAATTCTAAAGAAGAAATAACAAAATTTCCAAAGAAGTCCATGATCTGTTAGTAAACAAACGCTACTAGTCTATAAAAGACTTCCTATTAGACAAATCACTGCTCCAATACAACCTCCCTCAATCATGATGCGTTCAGTAGCCCACGATGTGTACCTACCTAAATTCCTACTATTTATTTTTCTCTTTATTATATTATATGTGAAATTTTATTTTTTTTGTAATAATAATGTATTTTTAATCTATTTAATTTAACTTCCATATAAGTAACTATTGTACGCCCTGTGGGTGGTACATAGCTGATCAAAATTTAATTATTTAAGACCTGTAATTATGTACCTATCTATGATCCTCCATTTTTTACTTTTGAGGTGCGCAACCCTAAAAATGATCGCACTGGTGGGGAGGATAAGTGCCTTTCGGCTTCGTTATGGGTATTTTTACTCCTAAAAAAGCAGGCCCCGATTAACATCGTGCAGTGATCATCAGACGCATTTGTTCTCACTCGTTCACTGAAATAGTATCGAATCACTAGCTTATTTTATTTATTTATATCAATAGCATGTATCACAAAACCAAAAGATTCAGCTTAACATTGACAGATTTTATTCCTATCCATCCATTCGATTCTGGTAAACGAAACACAACAAATCCGCGCTCTAATACGATCACAGCGAATTGTTCGCTCTTTTTATCCAATAAACCAGATTACCGAACAACACATACTACGAATATCCGATTAACTTAAGCCGGATAGTTTTCGGCGTGTATTCGGCGGTTGCGCATCACTATTCGTACATATTTAAAGTGAGGAGTAACGTGAAGCTGGCGTGACGTTTTGTTGAACAAATCCAGATGTACCGACACTTTTTTTCTTAGCATTCATGAGCGAGAGTTAGGGTACCTAAACACAAAGACTAGCTCCCATCCATCCATATGCTTCTGTCACTTAATAGGGCCAGATAAGAAACATAGTGCCATCGTCCCCTTTACAATCAGCATCGGCGTTTATGGGAGAGGATAGGATACTTCTAGTTTCATTCGCATCATCATCATCATCATCATCCACAGCCCGAATTCACCCACTGCTGGGTATAGGCCTCTCTTTTCTCGTGGGGGACAAATTCCCATCTGACCCAATGAAGAGGCGACGGAGAAACGGATGAAAACAAGTCAACCCGAGTGTTTCTTATGTTAGATGTTATGGATGGTACTGAGCGATGTGGATGTATGGATGTTAGCAATCAATCAGCCGTCGCGCCGGTGTAACTCGATATACTATGAATAAGCAATGGCGGTGGTACCGAGTGAGGAAAATAAGAGCGAATATAACGTATGTTTGTAAATATTTTTGTGTGGATCACGGTCTGTTGTTAATTTTGGTAAGTCAACAACATCATAAGTTACATTACGAAAGGATTACTAATTTAATCAATACTTATCTGTACTAATATATTATAAAGACGTAAAGTTTGGTTGCAGGGGGTAGTCTTCGAAATTACTGATCTGATTCCGAAAATTCTCTCACTAATGGGAAGCTGCATTGTCCCCGAGTGTCACAGGATATATTTATGAGGTTCCCATGGGATCATTTCCGACAATAACGCAAGCAAAAGCTAGTAAGATATATTATGAAAGTCCACTCTCTTAGGATAATTATCAAATCGACTCACAATATCTCTTGAGACCATACATCAGATTTTATTTAGTAAAATTTAAATTATGAAACTCAGAAGACATGTGAATAGCTCTTTATTAGAATGGGAATATGTATATCGCCTAACCATCTAGGATGAACATTTCCTAGTAGTATGGTCAAAGCCGTCTCAATACTACCATGTTACACAGACACGCCTTGGATACATTACAAACGACTGCTGACCAGACCTACCATCATAGATAAATCCTTTGAGTCGGGTTACAAGCATATGACGTCATGTACCTAGCTTAGATCTGGGTGTCTAACTAGGATATATACGGAGCTTATGCCTATTTTCACCACCACTAGTTGACACCTTTTTTTTTTTTTTTTTTTTTTTAGGATGGGAAATCATCAAATGACCCCCCCCGCTCGGGGCGGAGCGGAAGGGAGTGTCAGACTTGTACTGACTAAAACCCATCCATGTTCCTTCTTTGCCCTTTATGTTCCAGGGCCGCGGTATCTCTTTCGAACAGTCCCGCAGCCCTGGCAGGCATCGGCCCGTGCGGACCCCTACGTGGTTGCTGACATCTCTTTGAGGCGCGCGTGGAACACGAACGCGCCGTCGACACGGCCTGTCGTCATAAGACGGCCGGACGGTGAGCTAGCCCATAACTCGCCGTCCACAGGCCCGCGCCTACGGTGGCCGGGGGCCACCACGTGACCCCCGACGCCCAGGGCGTCTCCCGCGGCGGCTGGGACGTGAGGCTCTTTCCCTCTCACGTTCCGCCACCTCCTTCACTAGCATGACTGCTTCGCAGAAGGAGGTGACGGCTTCCCATTCCCTCTCGCTCCGGACCATGGCTTGAACCAGGGCCAGGCGCGAGAGATCGCCGCCGCCAATCGCCTCTACGAGGACACGGCGCTGCTCCGCCCAAGCGGGGCAGACCTCCACAGTGTGCTGTACCGTGTCCTCCGGACGATCCTCACAATGGAAACACCCGGGCGTTTCCGCCCGCCCGATTCGGTGCAGGAACCTCCCGAAACAACCGTGTCCGGTGAGGACCTGCGTCAGGCGGAAGGTGAGGGCGCCGTGGCGCCTCCCTAGCCACTCCTCAAAGAGGGGACTTATCGCCACTATGGTGGCGTGCCCTGCACGGGGTTGCGACAGTCGCTCTCTCCATGTCACCATGAGATCGAGCCGGAGGTCTGTCCGCTGAGCGGCGATTTGCCGCGGCAGCGGAGTTTCCCCCCGACGTAGTGCCTCCGCGCGCCATTCGTGAAGGCGCGCGAGGACTATAGCCTCCAGATCCCATGGCGGCAATCCGGCAAGGAGGCTCGCCGCCTCACCGGAGATCGTGCGGTACCCCCGGACTAGCCTTAGGGCTATCCCCTTTTGGGGCGCGTTCAGGTAGCGGGCGGCTTGCCGCCTCAGAGAACGCGCCCACACCGGGGCCCCGTAAAGGGCCATGGACCGCACGACCCCCGCGTAGAGCCTCCGGCAGGAGGCGTTTGGACCCCCCAGGTTGGGCAGGAGCCGCTTGAAGGCAGCCCCGGTCCGTTCCAGTTTGGGGGCCAAACGTCGGAAATGCTCCACGAAGTTCCACCGGCTGTCGAGGACGAGTCCCAGGTACTTCAGCGTCGACCCGACGCCGATGGAAACCCCTCCCGCCGTCAGTAGGGATCCCGACGGTGGCGCATTCCGAGGCCCATGAAAACACATGGCCTCGGACTTGTGCAATGCCACCTCGAGACCCAATTGCCGGATCCTCTCCACGACTATCGCAACCCCGCGTGTCATGTTTTCGGCCGCCGCCTCGTGCGACCTCCCTTGTGCCAGTACCAGCGTGTCGTCAGCGTAGCAGACTACGCTGACACCGCTAGGGAAGTCGGCGCGCAGCACCCAGTCGTAACCGATATTCCACAAGGCCGGCCCCAGAACCGATCCCTGTGGAACACCGCACGACATCTCTCGCCGGTTCCATTCTCCGTCCCGACCGGGGTAGATGACGGCCCTATCCGTCAGGTAGTCCCCGACCACACGACGAAGGTAGGTCGGCACCCGGTGATACCGGAGTGCCTCCCCAATGCAGCTCCAGGGCATGGAGTTGAAGGCGTTGGCGATGTCAAGAGACACCGCCAATACGACCCCGCCCCGGGAAACCGCGTCCCCCGTCGTGAGGGCTCTCACGCGCATGATGGCGTCCACCGTCGAGCGCCCCTTGCGGAAACCAAACTGGTGCTCCGCAAGATCCGGCCCCATCCCCGCGAGGTGCCCGGCGAGGCGGTTAGCAATAACTCTTTCAAAGAGCTTGCCCACCTCGTCGAGCAACACGATGGGCCGGTATGCGGACGGAGAGTCCGCAGGGCGCCCTGGCTTCCGGATGAGGACCAACTTCCCCGTCTTCCAACGAAGCGGGAACTGGCCTCTCTCCAAGCATGCGCTTAGGAGCCCTTCCAGTCGGGGCCCAAGAGCCTCAGAGGCCAGGACCCAGGCTTTGCCAGGCAAGCCATCGGGTCCCGGGGACTAGTTGACACCTAAATCAATGCCTAAATAAAAGCGTGGATTCAGATTTTCAACTTTCGACCAGTTCGTAAAACGATCAATCTACGTCCAAATACCCAGACCATATTAAAATTTAAAATATATCACAACAAAAAAGCAACCTAAAAACACATTAATCATTTCCCTTTCACATGTTAAACCTATCGCCTGAAAGTGGCCAAAAAACAAGCGAAATGATAAAAACATTCGTTTAAAAAGCAGCACATACAATTTGGTCTGTTGGTCTAACAAACAAGGGGTGTAAATATGGACGGGCTGCAGGGTACAGCCAATGAATTTCGATAACAGAACAAATTACCGCTTACATTAGAGGTGGTAGGTTGTGTTATCTGTGGACTCTGGGTGGTACATAAAAGTTTGTTTAGTTACAATATTGCCGCACAAGTGTTTGCAAGACTGCTCAGCCTTGTAATCAGGTGGTTGATATAAGGTGGTTGGTTGGTCAGGTGCTTGTATCAGGTGGTTGGTGGGTGGTTGGTATGTTTAAATGCGGGAAAAGGTAACAGAATAGGAATTATTCCGTATTGTTCATTATACTCCTTTTTAAATAAAATATAACGAGAAACATCATATCATATTAAAAAATAAAATTATAAGAATAACGTTTTAATACGTTAATTCGGTATCCAAAAGCTAGCCATGTTTTAATATTTACCTTTAAAATATCAAGTTTAACGAATATATTTTATTCAATACTAATCTCGTGTTTCGTGTAATCCCTGTGATAATAATTACAGTATAGCGAGGTCGATGTTTTTTATTCGATTACGGTTTTAATTGAATGTTATATAAACCTGCCCAAAGCGGATTACGCAGGCATCATCAAACTAAGGCAAAATATATTAAAATTTCAAATCCTGGCATTACGTAATGTATTCAGGTTGTAAGGGGTTACGTACCTAACTGTATAAATTATAAATGGGATGTTACTTCAAATATCACGTTGGGTAGATGAATTGGTAATCGTTGTGGTAGAAAAATTTTAGGTATCAGCAGAGAAGACGCAAAAACTTGTCGCCTTTAACCTGTTAAACATCACGGAAATCCGTTGGACACAGGATGTACAGGACCTGGAGTGGAGACGTTGTTGCACATAAAAAGGGGCTCCTCTTTTCATTTGGCTAAATGTTGGTGTTGATGAAAGAAGACACCACTGCCTATCTTCTTGTCATATTTTTGGAGCGTTTTGCGACGCATAATACAGTTCTTCCTCACTGTGAGAGTGTTGTAGATGTATTGTCACATGTTTTTGAATTTTCGATTTTAGTTACATGCCTGTTTCTTCATGATGTTTTCCTTCATCGCCGTTTTGAGTTAACAGTGGCGATGAAATGATTCACACAAAGTAGAATGCCTGTTTGGGTTCCAACTAATTTACAACTGATAAGTCGAAGCCGTTAATACTGAGTGGCTCTAACACCCGCATCTATAAACAAGTCAAAGTGATTACTTCAGTAAAAGTATACTTAAAACAAGATTTTTATTCTGTAGTTTAGTAATTGCTTGAAGTTAGAACTGTCAAAAGTTAGAATTCTTGGCTTTGCTTTCTTTGACGGTTTTTACTTCGTTCAAATTCTTGTCTATTGCATAAAAATGGTTGCATAAGTATTTTTTTAACCTCGACTATAGATCTGGTTTCTATAGTCAAGTTAAAATAATTAGGTAAGTAACCCTTGGTTACAAAATGATGATCATAATTTTCTGATATAAACCTGTAAATATTCTCTCCCAATTAAGTAAAAATACAATTTCGGGATACAATCTTAACGACAGAGTAGTATCTAATAAGAAAATAATTACCCAAACCAAAGTTGACTCTTAGTTAGGTAGTTGAAAATTACGTGAAAATAAGACTTGGAGGAAACTTAGGCCGTCGGATTAGTTTCCGAGTGAGGATCTCGCGACCTTCGGGAGTTACTAAGTGAAACTAATTACTATACACGTGGACTGTTATGTATTAGACATTATATAAAACTTAAACTACCTGATTGGCGTTAATTAAAGCTTTGTTTTTGCTATTATTATTGATTTTAATTTACACGACTGCTGAGCATGAGGTCCTGGGTTCGATTCAGAGATCAAGCATAATGTTAAAAAACGGGTTTCCATTTGAAATTTCTCAGTAGCAACTACGGAGTCTGGATGCATGCCCAGTTGATGGCAATAGACTCGCCCCCTATTACATGGGACTTAAAACATAACTGGCGAAACGTGGGTGTACTAATACTACCATTATGTGCACCTCTGTATATCCCTCCGGGATTACAGGCGTCATTGTTATGTATGTTGCTATTAATAATGAATGGCAAGGTCCAGTCTTCAAATAAACTAACCGACTTAGTACACTTTATGACCTTAGTCTAGAATCTCTATTTAGAATTGGCAGATATTACACTTTTTTTAAGATTTTAATTCAAATCTAGGTTTAGTTTTGAATGAATTCATCCTAGGATACACGCCCAATAATTTTATTTTATGTTACTTATATGTAACAACCAGTTTTGTTTTACTGGTAAGAAAAAAATATTTCTGATAATTTCCGACACAAGCTTAGACATTTTTACATCAATATTTCATACACAATCCAACGGACGCGAGTTCCCCTCAACTCCCCAGCACAGTTCGCTATACCTACCACAACGGGCGACTGTCTCCCAAACTCGAACCCGTAATGACGGCGCTTTAAATGCAAACGGAGCTTCCCGCTAATGAGCTTAGGGGACTAAAAATACCTAATTCTGGAGCAGAATGTGTCAATTTGTTGTCATTATGGTCATTAGACGGGGTCAGAGGTTTCATGACTTTATTTGAGGTGAGGGGACTCTGATTTTTTAATATTTTGATGTTTTGTTTACATAATTGTATTAATTAGAAGTTAATTTGGGTTGTAAGTGAATTATATTCTAAGCGCAATATGTCAGGAGCCACCGTCTTTACAACCTTTCTAAGCTTTTTCAAACGTGAATTTGTACTTTTGCAGAATATTTTTTAGGTAAAACCCTTGTTACGGTTAACGTTACGTGAAACCTAAAAGTTGAAGAATGTTACCCGCAAGGTCCACCTAAAAACCTTGCGGGTAACATTCTTTTACTTTTATTATAGCTCTCTGGATTCGGGGAATATGTATATATCGTACCCAAACCCAAAGCTTGTTGAATCATGACATTCCAAATACAGTACTTTATTTACCAGCAGACAGCCAGGAAGAAGGCGTACTCTACCCGTCACAAGAACCAGAGGAAGAAATATCTTGAGAGCAGTGCGGCGACCGTACAGCACAATAATATCTGGCAATAAAATGCAAGCTTTATTTCAACGCTATTTCTATAAATAATATTGTGCACTTGCCACACGGGCGCACGGCGCGCATCGTGCGATTTATAACCGTAGAATAAACGCAGCAGCCGTCTGTCGCGAATTTTCGCAGATTTTTATCGCTTGTTTATTCAATGGAGCGACGAACCTGCGCCAGCTTTATGGATGAAATTGAAGTTTTAGTTCCTATCCCGTGTTTATTCAATATTTCATTTGCTTTCGTGTAGCTAGTTTACGTCCTTGGGATATATGAGAATGCAAGGGGTATAGTGTTACCGTAGGTTGCGGAGGTCATGTCAGTCCATTGAAAATACTGGTACTCAGCTGCGTCTGGTTAGACCGAAAGCCAACTCCAAAGTAGTTGATAAAAGGCTGGGTGGATAACGATGTTGTTGGGTGGTATAATAGACAAGTAGGCGGTGTGCTTATTGCTTAGTTTTCATGACACCTATATATCAACACAGCCAGAGGCAAACAGCGTACAATTTCGAAACTATAATGACCAGAGGAATTCACATAAAAGTTAAAATAGTATCGTCGAGATCTCATCAATTATATCGCGCCATCGATTAAGTCTCGCGATCGACAAGTATCGAGTTAGTTGCACTCGCAAATCGAACGCTCGTAATCTCGTATGCAAACTTGTGCCGGATTACGACAACTTGAGTCTTGTTCGACAACTTTAATGTATGTACTTTAGTTTAACGCTTAAATATTCTGAATATTGTACTAGTTGGTGAAGTTGTCGGGTTCGAGGGTAAGTACTTAGGTGACAACGTATTGTGATGTGTTCTGAACAAGCCTGGGAAGTTTAAGATTGTTTGATGGCTCGAGTTTAGAGTATTTTAGTTCTGTTGTGACCTTGTGCCTACAGGGTTACAACTTGCGTGAGACGGGTGAGCAACTCATGAATCTGTATTCGTGCTCCGGCTAAATTATTGAACAACTTGCATTAATTTCAGGTGATTCTAAGTCTGTGCTGTACCACAGCGATAACTTACGGTCAACTGAGAGTTGGCCTTGATGTGTAAATAAAACGTTATATTAACACATAGGGGTAAACGAGAACAGTTACATCCAGACTTGTCAGCGACGTCAACTATCTGAGCCAGCCTTGAGCGTCGTCTCGGTCGGCTTTGAGTGATTTCTTGTGTAATTCCACCTGCACTCGTAAGGACCTGTACAACGAGACCGTAAACGTCGTCGAGGTGTTAGGGTTCTGATCGAAGCTAATTTGACTCCAATAAAGGGAATCATCAACACGTATAAGAAGAAGAAGAATTTATACATATTCTATGAACTTTTCAACTGCATACTTTTTACGGTTAAAAAGATACAGCCCTGTGACAGACAGGCAGATGGCAGTTGGTAGATTTAATAATGGAGGTCCGTTAGTAGTTAGAAAAGGTGCGGAACCCTAAAAAAGTGGGTAAAACTCTTTAAACAATAAACCCAACGACGACTAACAAAATAACAATCAATATGGAGCCAAAGAAGTTAAATCAACAAAGTTCGCGACACAGAAGTATGTAACAAGTAACCAACGGGCGACTTTTATCCGCAGATCGCAATAGTTCAAAACTAAAGGATAGGCGGTATCAATCCTTTGATCCCTTTCACTGGCGGCGGAGGATTCCGTTACCTTCACCTGGAACTGTTACAACTTGTATCTCTACGGTCAAATAGAGTGGATGGATTTATATATGGATACTGGATGTAAACTTAAATGTACAAGCAGCTATGAGGTAAACAGATTATAAATATTTAAAATGCAACAGTTTTTCTGAGAGATATTTGCGTTTCATGCAAAAAAGGACAAGCATTTGTTATGTTAATGTCTGTCTTTAAAATTTTGTTAGAATATAAGATATTATAGAAATAAAATGAAAATAAGAACAATGATAGAAAAAGAAAACGAAGCTGTACACAATTTACCTACTGTTCCATTATTTAAAATTATTCAATTAATTTTGAATCTAAAGGCAAATTTAGTTTACTTTAGAAGTCTATCATAAATCTACAAAACTAGCTTAGGTATATAAAGTCAGGAAAACGAATGCTTAGAAAATAGACTTTCAAATTCAATTACCCGTAAATTTCAATCAAAACTTTCATTATTTCATTCTTTGGCAGCGTTGAGTCTAAAATAGCGAGGTAAATTGAGATATGGTGTCAATCTGCTGAGCACTTTATTTCCCTGAAATTGTGTAAATAAATCGGGATTACGGTAACAGATGGTAATAATTTAAAATTCATACATGAATAAGCAAAAAATAATCACTTGAAAAGCAAACTGTTCACACTAGGTAAGCCTGAAACCGATGAATGGCCTAGCCGCCTAGGCTGGGAGATGCGTGGCTTTGACGGGAGTTTAAATGGACTGCCGTAATTAAGAGCGGCCTCCGGACCTGCTCGGATCAAATTACGACAGCAGAGTATTTAACGAGCTTTTAAAATACAACCCGAGGATTGCCGGGCGGCTTGCAAATGATGGTGGGTTGTCCACCACTTTGAGAGCTTAAATGGTGTCTCAGATTATAATTCTCAGATTTAATGGTGTCTTTAGTCAATCTGTCTTACTGACGTCGCTCAAAATTACACTAACCTAAATCGGGACCGAGCTGATCATGTCTGTCGAATACCCAATGAGCTGTGGGCCAAAATGGCCACTATGTGGAGCCCTGACAAAGCCAGAAGGCGTCGCAGAAGATAGCGGAATAAGCTAGCCAGACCCAGCGATAAGTTGCTAATGGAACTGGATTGAATGAATTGAAAGTCATGAGCCTTGCCTGCCCGATGCCCAGCAGTGGGTCGATGCAGGCTAAGAATAACAATATCATAAGTCAATAAGATAGTGCCTATCCTGCTGCGTGGCAAGATCGTAATTGGGTGCATTTTCACAAAAAAAGTACTTCAATTCGTGAAAATATACAATGGAACACAACTGAAACGCAGTTGTATTTTGTTGTTATGATTAAAAGTGACTCGTTTAGTTCATTGTGTAGCTAACTCATTACTTATTAAAAACGATAGCAAATGCGGTATGAAACGTTAATTTTAAAGCGCCATTTTGAAATTGTCATCATTTATTCGGATGCCGCTATTTTGCAACTTTCACACCATTACACCGACAACAAATAAGTTTTGTTTTATACTCCTAAACTATGATAGGACGTTAACACAAAACTAGATTCATTCTTTTCAGTAAGTTTTTAACGTGAAAGAACTAAAAGTAAGCGACTACATTCATGGCGCTGCCAAATTTCCGTTCACGATGATTTTTCCGAATCACCCATATGCAGCGAATGACAAACGACATCAGAAAACCCCATTCATTTCCCGCTCCGCACTCAAGTTATCCGTTATTTATCACAAACCACTTTATCAACAGTCAGTTTAAAACATAATAACAGGCAGAACGTGTGACAGTTAAATTAAAAAAAAGCTCCCAACTTCGTCCGCTACACGACGCGCCGCGATTAAGCTGCCAGCCGCACTATGCAAATTATGTATTTCCAACGCGCAACCCACTGTTTATTTATTAAAAATTGCCTGCGTTTATTTGCATAAAGAATTTTGTTTGCATTTGTACTTATCATTTTGTGGTTATGAAAATAATGTTTTGGGGACTATTTTTGATTTGGCATCGTGGGATCCCACATAGTCAGCGAGGTCATAGACAATAACTTTTTTTTGGTTAGTTGGTTGCGGTAAATATATATATATTCTCTGTTTTTTACAAAAATTGAATCACATATTGCAACATTAATCGGAAAAAGTATAGATTTAACTGTAATCTTTTAGATCTTTGACAAAATAAATTTCTTAGCACTTACTCTTTATATTAATCAGCTTTCCCAGTACATTTTCAAAGGTTTAAAGAACGCCGCACTTTAATGAGAGAGCTGCCTATATCACGACGGATCCTCTCCCTCCGTGCAGCACGCACACAGTTCTCACGTAAAGCTAGCGACGAGCACGTTGCACATTGTTATTATACCTGCTCCATATTTTTCTTCCATTGAAATTCAATTTGTACGAGAACTTTTCTGTTTTACGTTTAGGAATGTTTTCACTTTTACTCTACATCGACATTTATGGATAAGACTATTTTGTAGTGAGGGAAAATGATTGCAAATGGCTATCAACTTATAAAGTCCGTGACTTTCAAATCAAATCAATCAATTCAATCAATTCTTTGACAGCGTATGAAATGGGAGTCGTTAACACGACAAATTTGTGGAATGTGTCTGCTAAATAATTAATTTCATGTTTATACGTAAGCGTAAGTCATACATTTAGTTTGTCCGAGTGTACTGCAACCATGCATCGAACATTACACACAATCAAAACTTTATCTTTCCTTTCCAGAGCACAAGTTATTAAAACGCAATAATTTACCGAAACAGTAAGCGCGTGCGATGCTCGCTATAAATCAATCATGGCGGCGATAAGCGAGCGTTGCAACGACTGCCATATTCCTCCGCTATTTATTATATGAATTATATGAGTAATGCGGTCGCAATTGTACGGACACTTCGTTTGCCTTCTCTTCCAACTGATTATTTTATGTGGCGCTTGTTTTTTTGGCTTCCGTCGAAGTTTAATGAGTTCCTGAGGGGAGAGAATAAATGAATTCCCTTTTTGATTCTTTCGGATAGATTTGTTTCTGCTTTGGTTGGCATTGTTATAATTAAAGTATTTGGTCGTTTACACCAAGTAAATTACGTCAGCATATATGAGCGTGGTATATTTTGTATAAGTTTATGAAATACTCAGCACATATCCAATTTACTTATTCAATGACCTGAATATTATGTAATAAACTTTAACAAGCTTCCAGATTAAATTGATGAAAAATTCCGACATGAACGTTGGTTCCATAAATAAATGATATTTTCATAATTTTTAATGAGGTAGCCTACATAATTTTACTTTTAAATATTTATACGCAGTAAGCAGTACAGGCAAAAGAAAATCAGCTTTAATTTATATCCTTATTAAAATAACATGCAACGATAGCAGCACGCAATATCCACTGCAGTACAAATAGCAGAAAATGTAGGAATAAACAAAAGTTGGACCATGTTTCAACGGAGCTAACACTTTGAACACAGAACGTTCAGAGTACATGTGGTAAGCCAAGCACGGCATGCAAACACGTGTGTTTAGACTAGAAAATTATATCCGACTAGTTCCGGTCTAATATTTATTAAATAGAATCCACGTTTGGTCAAACCTGGGGTTCATGCTCTAATAGGACCCCACCAAATTGCCGACCATTTTTCAAGCTCCTCAAATTCTCTCGCACAAAGCTAAAAGAGTAATATCGAGTAAAGCTAAACATGTTATTTTGGTTATTACCTGCCAAAGCGATAATCTGGCGCAGTGCCAGCAGAAGTGAGCCTCGCACCACAGCGAAAACAAGGCTTAGATTAGATATATCGGAGCTCGAATATTTCGGAAAGAAAGGGAATGAAAATATTCCTACCCAAAATGAATGAAACAGACGTATGGAACCAAATTATTCTATGATTCATTTGTGAATGACCTATAGTCCAATATTTGGTGGCCATTATTCAACATAAACCCAATATAGCAATTTAAATTAATCCTTTAGACCACTAACATTTCAAAATGTCACCAAAACACTAAATCTCTTGAACACCCACTGCTTAACACGTATTATCCAATGGCCGGTAATTCCCATTTATCACCACTCGGCAGGCGAGCCAAGCCATTAACGCTGTGAAAATCTCCCAGTACAAGGCAGCGGTTAGCGAGTCCTATCCAATCAGTGCATCGAATCGTTCAGCATATGAAGACTGCGGTATGTAGGTCAGGGCAGCGGGTTCGAGGCCGGCTAATGCAACGCGATCCCCCAGGCTTTGCACTGCGCCACAATTGTGCGAGATGACGGCGTGAGAGAGGGAGGCATGACATTAAATTGATGTGAAAAAAAACAAGTAATAGTCAAGTTACGACGAGTGATTGAGAACTCTTTCTACGTCACGCGTTGTGACGAATTATGGTTTCTCATCGAGATTTCTCGAAGCGGGAATTCTTGAGAAATTTAGACTTATCGAGACAAGAAAAAAAAGATCGAGAACTCGAGAAAAAAAAATATTGAAAAATGAAAAACCCTCTGACTAATTGTCACCCTGTTTGCCGTCAACGTGTTCATGAAACAAAAAACTAGATATTAAAAATAGACAAAATATAAACCAAAACAGCTCCCAATAATCCTGTTCAACATGCCACACTTTCAAAATGCAAGCAAACAATGAGCCAAAAATGGCGAGGTTCTCAAAGCGGGAGTACCCTATTGTTACCGTTAGAATATAATAAACCGTTATAAACAGTAAAACTACTGAAATTCAACTAACTGCTTGTTACACTATTATTGTAACAAACAGGTCTAGATTTCCAAATTAAAACACAAACTTAAAGGTGGATTCCACCATCGGAATGAAGTCAAATGCGAGGGAGGATTTAATTAGAGCTTAAAACTACGGCGAACTCATAACAGTGGGGTTCTCTCGGACCGAAGTATTTAACTCCGCCATTAATTCCGCTGGTAATCCCTTATGATATCAGATATTTGTGGCTGCACGTTACAGCGGGGAATCTTTCGTGTTTATTTAATGGGGAGAGATTGATGTGTGGTGTTTACTTGATTCTGCGGTGTGTTTTTGTTTGTAGTTTCGTGTGTGAGATTGTTGATAAAATATGTGTTAGAAGAAACACAAGATTAAGGTCACGGTTGGAGTTAACTATTTTGAATGGAATTTAAGACAGTTTTAATTGCACTTTTGAATACTGTGCGCAGCCTGCGGGCAGGAATTTAATAGTAGCCTAGTAACACGTTCTCTGATTCAATGATAACCGCAAATTGAGTTAAAATCAAGCAGCTAATTGTATACAAAACGGCATTTTATTTTAATATTCAATTGAAACTTCTAGAACAAACATTGACAAACAATGCATGAATTGTCAACATAACAAAGTCATAAACATGTTATCACATAAAGTAGCAATTCACTTAAATCCACGAAATAATTCAAAAAGCGCGTTCATTTGCTAAACACATTAAAATGAATTGTGCTCGACCGCATAGCACCGTCCAGCCTAATGCGTTATGATCCGTGTTATACATTGCGGGATAGGCAGGCTTAGTGCTCAACACAACGACGTTAGCTCCAAGATGAGCCACCTTGTATGCTCAACACAGCGAGTCTTGTAAGCTCAACATTGCGATTCACGCGACACAAACACGTGTACTGTATACCAAATTCTTTTCTATTGTGTGCGTTATCCTTCTTTTACCCTTTACTCGCGACTTCGCTCGCGTTACGGTCGGAAATATTTAGCGGAATTAACAATATCTTATGTCATAAAAACCTCAACTATACCATGGTCAACCGTGTGCCATTCGATTAATTTCTTTCAGCCATTAAGGCGTAAGAATGTAACAACAGCAACAGATAGCGGTCTTTCACAGACAGACGGAGCTACATTCGCATTTATGGTATAAGTATGTTAGTCAACTAAAAGATTCCTCAGCACAACAATATTTGAAAGATGTTACACATTCATAGCCAGCACACAAAACAGATTGTTCGACTGTACATACTACAGCAATGTTGATGTTTTCATAGAACTTGTTCATGCAACTCGCTTGTGCTGCAGAGCCAGACAGACATACTTGTATTTGTCGTCATTTGTCCGGACAGCCACGTGAAAAGTCAGACGGTAAGATAAGGCGTATTGAACTTAATTAAATTAAGCTTAGTCATCATTAGCCTAGCTTAGTTTTTAAGACTGTCAGTCAGTAACTATAGCTGTTTAGATTTCTGTTTGATACCGATTGTTTAGAAAAATACCAGTAGATATTATAAAAGGACCAACTACAATGTAGCCGCTGCAACCCATTTCTCGTGAAATTCCGATATCCAATTTCCATCAAATCAAGATATTCGTTTTAAAATCCTTTCGAGCAACTTCGCAGAACGATGTTTCCATCTAAAATTCTAGGAAACTTCAAACCATCACTGGTATTGTTCCCACAATCCACTTGGGTTTATGTTACCGGAGGGTTAGCAAGATGAAATGAAAACCAATAAATACTAAGTAAATTGCACACACAAATAAGGCACTCACGCCGGTATAGTCGTATTGTGCTAGTAGCTGCACTAAACCGTGTCCAATGCTCTAAGGCAGTAACCGCGCTAGTCAAGTGCACTGACCCGACTACTGGCTGATACTTGCACGATGTTGCTGTTATTTACATCTTGAGGGCTCCCGAGCGACTCGCCAACTATTTGTTGTGTTAGACAAGTTGTAGATAGCATCATGGATATTCTCTTGTGTGTGTTGAGCTTTAACTTGCACTAGGTACATAAGTCATATCCTCTCATTTAAGGTTGCCTTGGAGCTATTTATTGTGGAAATATCAAAATCAAAAGCCATGTATTTGAATTCGGCTATTATGTACTTTTTGAACTTCAAAAATTAAATGACAGTCCCCCAAAACTCCACCAGTTCTTAGTGTTTTTGCTGGGGAGAAGAAGCGTTGGAGTAAACTCACCAATAATAAATCTGTCTGATCAGTTAGAACCGACATCTTGTAATCCTTGTGGTACAGAGAGTGATGTCGGATTACTATCGACTAAAACCACACAATTGTACCCTAAAAATAGTATTTACATAATTGAACCGAAATAATTTAGAAACGTTCTAAGATTTCAGTTGTTATTTTCTTTTTAAATATCATGTTACCTCGAAAAGATATCGTTTGCTTTGCCGAGAAATCGTTTCTAAAGATTCTAATATCGCTGTGTGGTTTCTAAGTATCAGTCTCATAAAAGGCATGATGGTTTATATTTTTCATACCAATTTCAAGGTGGTAGGTATTTTTACATAACATTACGCCTGTAATCCCCGAAGGATTAGGCAGAGATGTACCTAATAGTACACCCACATTTCGCCAGTTTATTGTTGTTTAAGTCCTATGTAATAAGGGGCGAGCCTATTTCCTTCAACCGGGCACAAACTATTTCTACTTCATGAGATTTATGAGAAGAATACTCTGTCACAAGAATATGCAATATTCTGCCTGTATATGTTACTAAAAGCATCCTAAGCATTTATATTACAGTCAGCCAAGTAAAGTCCCTACTTAGCCAGGTATTCTACCAAGAAAAAGAAACACGAAAAACAAATTACCAAACTCCAATCATTTTATCAATCTATCGCACAGTACTAGCAATAAAAGTCTTCGGACTGCTTAATAATGTTCTCTACAGCACTTCTGGAAATAGCTCCCAAACAACTGGTAAAGTCAATCGAAGTAATGGCCTGTTTTATTGGTAATAGGATCTCCTAGCGACCTGGACTGATACCTGTACATGTCTAGACTACTGGTGAATTTTTTAAACTGGATAGTTACGTTATTGCCTTCGAGGGCTTTATATCGAGCCGTGCGGGAGATATTACAGATTGCAAATATTGAACGATGTTACTTTGCTGATAGTTTATTCTACCTTTTACCTTATTGTTTGTTTATTCTTTAAAAAGCATACTTTTGTGGCTTGAACAGTTCTATTATTGGCTTCATTTAAATTCTGGAAAGTGCAGGTGGTTGTGCAAGATCGGCAGGAAAGGAGATGGGTATATCCTGCAAAGAGGCTTTACACTGGCACTATGAAATTTTTTAGACGATTTTGAGAAGTAAGCGCAGTTAGGCGAGGAAAACTATAAACTAACTAACACTAGACTGTTCAATTATTAACCAACAAGTAAAATCTACGAAACAGTATCGAAAGAAGTACAAAAATAACTCAGAAGTAGTGATCGATTTGGTTAATTACTACTCTGTTGAAGCAATCAATCAATCGACGCTAACTCGGCCTGATCCGTTGATTGCGTCTCTAAATCTCTGTAGCCTACGCCACGCCAAGCGACGTGGCGTAGCGTCGCACGTCGTCACTCGGACGACGCTGTAATTGCATCGCACACGTCGCAGTAAACCGCTGGCTCAAGACGTTTCGTTGCGGCGGACTATTGAATGTTGGCATGGAGTAGGGAACAACATGGAATTCTAAGTTACCTTAAAATCTAAGCCGAATGCTTGAGAAAGACAAGTATCATCAAGGTTTTGAGACCTAAGTTTATGAATACTTATGCCTGACTAAATATTTTCCAACATTGCGTTTTAAAACTTATATAGGAAAATAAATTTTAAAGAATATTTAAACAATTTTCTACTATATGATAACCATTAGCGAAATAGGATTAGACGATGAACAGCAAGTTGACTTATCTGAACTAGAAAATTTGTGACATCATGCAATTTGAAACTCACACACTCGCTCACATTTTATTACTCCAATGGCTTACTACTCTATGTTTTGTAAAGCTCATGTTATTGACCGGTCTTGTGTGAGACAGGCTCAATCAACACGTTTGGCACAGCTTGGCACGTCACTGAAGGCGCACATTATATTGTTATTTATTTACTTCTTGCTGCCAAAACCAGGAACACTGAAATGTTGACTCAGTTGTTTTTAAATGACAGTTTTCTGCAAAATAATGACTAGGATTATTATTCGTGAATCCGTCATAGAAATTTGTTCAGCATAGGAATGCAACGTCCCAGAAGAAAATAACCGTCGGAACAGCGCGGATTTTAATTTATTCTTTAGAATTCCTCGTCCCATATTAAACTCGCTATAATAACGTGCAGTCCAGGCGCCTCCCGTTCCGAGCATCCAACAAAAAATACAATATTAGCAAAACTAAAAACATTCACATTTCGCTACAAAGCCTGCGCCATATTCGTTTTAAACCGGCTCGCACAAAGCTTTCATATTTCCTAACTATTTACATTTATTCGCTTGTTTTCGCGCATTTTGCCTATTTTTAAATGTCCATTTGTTATTAAACAGGCTAGCGTTTCAGTGTTTCAGGCACGATATATTCGCCATTGCACGCACCCGGCGTTCAGCGCGTAAAAATCTGTGTATCCACGTTCTAGTTAAAGTTTTATGCGGTTGAATAAACTCAGGTTGTCGGGAGTACTCGGGTGCAGTCGGGGGAGTTCGGGAACGTTCGGGATGAGTCGCTTTTGTGCCGATCGCTGCGACAATGGCCGTTTTGTTCGGGAGTTGTTTTTGATTAATAGAGGCATCCTGAAAAGGATTGTTTGGCGAAACAAAATATTTTGTTGTTATTTTATTGTTGTGGTGTTCGGTACAAAGGATTGTGTTGCTATGAATACGACATTTTAATCCAGTTCGATTTATTCTATTGTGACACTTCGACGCAGTGATCGAAATTATCAGCGACACCCTCCCGATACTCACTCACTTCTCATTATAATAATAATTCCTTATCCGAATGTAAACAGAAACAGTAAATAGGTGCACCCTGCACACCTACAAGCACACCAGCCTCTCGCAGTAGTTCTCCGATGCAGCGTGTTAATGTTAATCCTTTTTCCTTCCTTACCTTCCTTTTATAGTGGTGCATAAAGCGGATAATTTCTAGATACATATTTTTTATTGGACTAATGAATAGAATAATGTATCTTTTACTAACCTATAAAGCTTTGTGCAAAGGTTTAGAAAAACGGGCCTAACTAGTGCATTAATTTGTTTAGTATCAGCTAGCAATAATTAACAAAACGTCATGAGCTTTTTTAATTTATAGAGAACAATCATCTTCGTCATCATTGTTTGTTCTACTCTCTTAAAGCCCCTTCTCTTTGCACCATGCCTCCTTCGCCTATGTGAGTCTCATCCAGATCCTCTGTAGGTCGTGAAACTAATAACAGATGCAATTTGATGAAATCATTTAAAATAGCTCTAAAATCAAGTACAGAATACTCAACTACTCTAAATACTCAGAGAGCGAACCCATTTAACCAATTGGAATGTAATTAACACCGTCTCCCAAACATTGAAGTTAAGAAACAAACACATCAGTGTAAGAGAACTGCTACAAACTTAATTGTGTCGCCATCGCTCAGGAGACACCTTGCGCAGCGGTAATGTCGTCTGCAGACGGGGAACGGTAGGCGATGGGTTGGAGCGGCACAAGTTTTCGGGGGATTAGATCATGAAGCAGATTGGGTTATGCGTAAGGTAATTGTGGACCTTGAGGTAACTTATACAAGAACACACATGCAGGTTAAGTTAGGGGAATTAATTGTTTATTGTGTAATAGTCATTTCATACTAGATGTATCGGGGAATGTCTGTTAAGATTTGAATACAAAAAGGATTTGTCAATTCAAGACGTGTTTTTTTTAACTATACCTCCAATTCACATTTTGTTACATTAATTACCTATGTAATTAGCTGGTAGGTACCTACACAACCAAAGTCACACTTCCAAATTAAGACTACTATAGGAAGCCTTAGCATCATGTAGGTACCGCCACACACACTATAGCGTTATGTTTTGAAAAATTGGTACAACACTGTAGAAATTTTTCAAACCATAACTCTGTAACAATGAGTTCTCTCGGACACTCATCATCATCATTCTTCTACCCCTCGGCGCAGAAAATTTTCATCTTCCATACTTCTCCTTACCCGTAATCTTAAAAGGAGTCGACTCACCTCCTTTCTAGCCATATTATCCTTTACACAGTCCCTCCATTGTTTCTTTGGTCTTCCTCTACTCTTACACCCATTCACAGGAGTATTTTCGGATATTGAGGGACACAAAACATTTTCAGAACGAAGTAAACGCGCAATCGACAGATTTGAATATAGCCAAACTCTAAAAGCCATAACACAATTTCGCGCCGTGTACCGAGCGCTGAGTGCCACAGCTGTCGGTAAAAGTGTTGCATCTGCACCGAGCATTAAGTGCACCTCTAGCGCCGGCTGCTGGGGCGCTGTTTACTCCACAAATATTGCCAGCGTGAACTTTGAATGGCGCACGCCGCTTCGCATGTATCTTAGTGGGTATATCTGCTTCTGGGGCAAACTATCCGGGGCCAGAACACGAGCGATGACTGTAGGAATCATGACTCAGCAGAATTGAGGGAAATCGGTCAATTTTTCTAGCCTAAAACTTTGGCATTTCCACGGCGGCAGCATTGTCGGCGGCAGTGCAGAGGTCACTTCGACTGGACAGGATAGGAGGTTGAACATCGCTCCACAACCACACATTCCACACCTCACTGCCGTTCCGTCGAGACAGCCGAGCAGAGAATGGTACTTCACGATCATGTTAGTTATCTGATCTTTTCCTTTTATTTTCTTCTGATACACAACACAGATCTGTCTTATACGTTAAGGTAAACACAATCATAAATAACCATCAGTCAATGAACTTACTTCAAATAAGTTATAGGTACCTGAGTTTGTTCGAGGATAAATCATATTAAGTCACGACAAGTTATCAGGATACTAAGCTGGTTGTTACAGGAGACATCAACTTTAGGTAAAAATTGTTAGACGAATAATTTAATATAGTATGTTATGGTCTCAACTAAGGACAGCTCGGGCACAGTTGGCTTTAAGTGCTTTTCCAGATATAGTCAAACTTGTATGGACAATTTACGGACTTTCCTACGGACACCTCCAACTCCATGCAAATTCTTACGGCAGTATCTGTCTGAGTCCAGTATTCGCAGCCGGTCCGCAGCTTTCCTGTACCGTTTGGACCGAACTTCGACTGACCTTTACTCCGAGATGGTAGGGACAAATACCTTACGAAAAGATAAAGAACAGTTTGCCTGACCAAAGAACGCGACGCTCAGCAGACGCACTTGCAACTACTTTAACAACGAGGCCCCAATGGTTAGTATAACTGTGCGCTTCCACTGGTGAAACATTCACATAGAACATGTAAATGTCTCTATTGCTAGGGAGAGCAGCTCTTCTCTTAATCAAAATATTTTATAAGAATAGGTTCCTCTATATTCCCGCTGCTCTCATGGCCCGTCTAAACGCAGCGTCTGTATGCAAATGCTCGGCGGCGTTATCTGCCGCCACCGCCGCGCGCCCCAGACGTCTTGATTTCACGCGCACAAGATAACACCAGCGTTTTGTTCTCACTTACAATACGAGCTTTGTTGTTTAGGTCTTGGTGTTTAATTTATTGTTCGAAAAGTTATTGGATTAATCAACGTCTAACAAGATTGACTTGTGGACCGTTGTATATGGCTACGCCGTAGCATAATATGAGCTACGCCGTAGCACAGTTTGAACTACGCCGTAGCACAGTTCGAGCTACACCGTAGCACAGGGCGAATTACGGTTTATTAGTAGTACACTACGCCGCGTCGTAGCAAAGCGCGCAGTGTAGCAAAACGTGTTCCAGTACCGTATATCTCCTTTTGTGAGCATGATTGAAATTGTTGGCCCACCCTGTCTTTAGAAAAGGCTTGAGAAAGGGAGACCATTGCCCTGCAGTGGACCGACATAGGCTGGACATAATAATTAAATACTATTCAAAATCCATTGTACCTTCCTTTTCACGTATATTTACACTCCAGTCCACATATCAAACCAACAAGTGAATCCCGAACTGAACCGCTCCAATCCACTACCCATAAATATGTCCAATCAATTCCATTCAATCATGGGGTGCATCCGGGGTGTTTTACGACCCCTCCCGGCTTCACCCCATCGGCTCGGCTCCAATGGCCCGCATTTTATGAGCTCTTTACCTAATTATGAGATTGTACAGTCGTTATGGTGCAATGGCTAAAAGAAAACGTTATGGGGATTATTTTTAGGCCTTTTTGGCTATAATGGGGAAGGATATTTTGGTCGTATAAAACAGAGTATAAAAATAACTGGAAGTTTGCGTGTGTTGGTTCTGTTATGACACAGACCTGGAGGTACTGTTTGACAAAATATTACTATACAAAAGCTTAATATTAATGAAACACACGCATTAACCTTATGGAATGGATTCCCTAGATGATTAACTCGCATCAGAATCGTTTGCAAAGTTCACAAAAAACACGCGCTCACACAAACAGACCCGAGAAACGACTTTAATTTATAAGACGTGTGTGATGTCTATACAGAAAGGGAGGACTAACATCTCGAATACATAACATGTTATTTTATCGATGGTATGAACGTCTTATTTCTAGAACCGATACAATAGTAATATAAATAAAACCACTGTTATTTTTTTTTTTTTTTTTATTCTTTATGGGCTTACTCTTGACCTCAATCTAGTCCTGAGGACAGAGATGAGGTTATGCTACAAACAAGCATAATGATACAATTCAAATCACCTTTCAGAACGTCTCAGTACTTTATTGTGTGACCGTTAAATGCGGGTCGTATCGGCGACGGTGGCGCGGTCGTCGCGACGAAAGCCACCATCGTCAAACTGGTTTATGAATGACGCCTGACTACTGAGCAGAACTGGCAGTGAATCAAGTTTGAATGGATTGTCATTGGTTTCATTTACTTCACGTTTGGATAACAATCACTTCACAATACAATTTTCGTTTCTTCAAAATCCTTAGTCATGTCTTTACAACATTCGTTTTAATGAAGAATTTACGAAACTCGAACTCAAAGCACTTTTTAATTGCCAAGGAGTCAGTCAATTAATCAAAATGCTAAATCTAGTTGCCTGGTCCAAAACGTAGATCTCTATGGAGAAAAACGGGCAAGCCATTCCATATACACTTCTTTAAATCAAGTTAAGTAAAAATCCTCGGCTGTATTTGATATTCAAACCAAAACCGATTAGCAGCACGTCGCACTACGCAATTAATTTCCTTCAAACATTGTATAAAACAATTTCACCAAAAGTCGGGAAGTTGACTTTTCCATTCACACCGCGCCCATTATAAATGACCCCAATCTTTTTATACAACCTGCACTTAAGATAACATCAAAAGATTCAATCTTTTGTCTCATAAACGTCCATTCATAAGAACTTATCGCTGCGATCTTTTTCATGAGCCAAGCAAAGCGAGTGCAGTTAAAGAGAACAGATGACCTCCAGCGTGAGTAGTACGTATAACTAAGCGTTTTATTCTGCAAGCTGGTTTAGATGGAAATTGACCCCATTTTTACTCTGAGTTTTTCAGCAATGAACGCTGTTTAATTAACAGTTAAATAGTGTTGTGAATCTGCTTTTCATTGGAGTTGGAATACCTAAGTTATACAACCGTGCAATTTTTACATAAATAATAATTATAGTGTGTTATTTCTCAGTTGATCAAATAGGCGAATATTGGACGTAAAATTAATATTGCACAAACTGTTGTTTTAAAACTTTAATAGCTCGCTTTCTCAACATCTGTCTGCATTTGCCTCGTGTACAGGGGTCGGTGCTACACACGTTTTTCTTCCTTCCCCTTTGTTCGCCTCACTATCATATACTACTTTTACTTTCATATTATCATTCCTCATACCATCTATCCATCTGTTTTTTTTAATATTCCTCTCCCTCTCCATTCATCAACATTTACGATTTCACTTTATGAATGTTTATTTAGTTGCAGTTACTTTTTCAGGCACTGACCGACTATTGACTGAATTCCTCAGTTACAAGTCGGTCAGTCCTGATAAAAACAAAATTCTAATCTTTATCAATGTACGTGAACCCCAATACGCCATCTAGTTATGAAGTAGCGGCTTGTTCTACTGTCCCATATTTACTGCCACGGCTCCCTTCAGCGGGGCTTCAGTTAACGACCCGTCGAATTAACGAGCGAGATAATACCACCATTAATCGTATACCTCACGGTTATGACGTCATCACACTGTATGGTCACACCTTCCGGGGTATTTGACACCCCACGCTATTGCTGAGCGGTTAGGGCTTAAAATGAAGAACAGATTTTGTATTTGCTATTTATGGTTATAAGGCACATGATTCGAACTTTCAAAATTGAGAATCACAGTGGGCTCACATGAAATTTATAATAAGCAACACATTGAAAAAATCACACATTTATACGCACCTCTTACCGAGGTCAGTCCGTGTATAGGTGACCATTATTCATACCAAAACCCCTCAGAAAGTAGAAGTTTTCCTTTGACAGTCGTTACGAGTAGTGAGACACCCAAAAGTCTGACAAGCAGTCTTTCCAAGGTCGTGTCGTGTTACCTAGGTAGGGTAGTTACCCTACCTAGGGTTGTAAACGTCAGATAGACAGGCTTTTATTTGACAGGATTTTATCTGTTACTCTGGTCTCAACATAGTTGAGAAAACGTTAGGCAGATAAGAATGATGTGTTTATAAATATTAAGATGTTGTCAATTACATTGTTGGGAGCCACGATTTAGAGCTTTATCATCAAGTATTTAACTATGGGCACTTAAGTTTATCAAATTTTATTACGGAACACAAACACTACAATTTCATTCAGCCATAAACATGCCTGTTTGTTAACACTGTAAAAACGAAGATAAGAGCAGTTTTTCACATAGTTATCAGAGCACATTAAACTGGCATGCCATTTTATCTGGCGTCGCACATATACTTGGTTATAGTATGGACATCTTGTTCTGGGGGGCTGGCGAACGGCCAGAGAGATATTAAACAGAGGCTAACGACTTGAAAGGGTTACATACGGTTTGACTATGTACCTTATTGTATGTATGAGGTTGGGTTCGGCTTGTTGTTCTCTGTACCATCAGCTCTGACCTCTCTTAAATCGAGTAGGAGCGGCCGTAACCATATTATGGCGATAATTTATTTATCATAATTTAGAACATCTCATGCTCGTGGTTGTGGGTACAACTCCGGGCAAGTACCAAAGTGAGAAAGAAGAAAAATAATTTAATTAGAGAAATTCTGGACTTATAGGTAAATAATATAAGTCTAAAATTGACAATAAGCCTTGAGTATACGTGGTGATTCATATCTTCCCTTCTCCGTAATTATGAAGACAGGCCTTTCCCCTCTAGTTGGATAATAGTAGGATTCTATTAATATCTATTCTAAACACAGTTAAGTTCTTAATTACAATGAAAACCCTCTCTATAGAAATAGCTTTAAAATACTTTCAAGATTAGGAACCATATTGGAAAACGTTTGTTTACATATTTTTTGTCATTATTGGTTTCAATAGTTTCAGTAGGTAGATTTTTCTTTTTTTTTAAACAATATTATAATATTGCCCCACAGATCGTCTACTAATTTCAGTGGTATATTATTATAACTTTTCTTAACGTAACCTAACACAATGCTTTAAGTTTAATCGGGACGTTTTATCGTTACAAATTAAAATGGCGTCCATCTCCCATAAAGTCAACAAAATGGCGGCACATCACAGGGAGTACTTAACACATAGTAAACTAACAAAGAAGTAATACAGCGATAAAATTTGTGGCTCGTTTGCTTAAGGGTGGCTCATAAAGTTTTTGTCCGAGGGGCTGCTCGTAAATCCTACCCGACCATTAGTAGTAGTACTAGGCGCTCATAAACAGTGTGGACACGCCTTTATAAATTGATTTCATAAGTTTTATGGTGTGTGATATCATGTTTATTGGAGCTGGACAATGTGCGTGTAATAGCACTTTGTTTATATTTATAAGGATGAAATTGTTTTAGGAGTAATATTGCTTAGACTGAGTTAATACAGAAGCGGATCGCATTATTTTTGTCTGTTTATTATTCTTGACTGCTGGCTGTAGTCAAAAACTAATCCTTATTTGTGATATTAAGTTATCGAGTTTAATAATATGTATAAAGGTGAGACATACAATCAATGCACTATTTTCACATTTTAGGATCTTTTCCAAAGTAAAAAATGTCTCACTGACTGAAAAAATCTCAGTTCATTGATGACAAAGATCATATTTCTCGGTAGCCGAACAAATTCATAGTTTAGTCCTGTCTAAGAAAGCCCGATTTCCCAAGAGCGTCGTGTAAGCAGCTAAATGTTTATATAAACTAAATATATGAAAAGAATATCTTAGTTATAAATCTCTTCTATTCAGATTTATGCATCCTTCGTGGCTGAATTTTTAGCAGTCTCATGGTTTTTTAAAACTTGTGCGCCCAACCAACAATGTTGGAGACGTCGGCTTTGTTTTATATAGTCTATAATAATAATAAAGTTTATGTATGTTCTTTGTGGTTTAAGAATCAGTTTTTATCAAATACTAAAGATATATATACCATTTTACTGAACTTATCAATGAGATATTTTCAATTTTTAAAGCTTTAATTTTTATTATATTAACATTCATCACATTAAGTAAGTAGTAATAAATTGTAGGCGGCCCTGCTTATAGTCTACCAATGCAAAGTAAAAAAAATGCTTTATCTAAAAAGTACCAATGCATTTCCTCATGGTACACAGACGCTCTGCAACCCTCCAGACCATTAAATAGGTTGTTCTCATCAAAAGAGGACCAAATTCCCCGTCAGTCTTGCAACGAGTCTTGCTAAGGTTATCTTGTTACCCAATTACTGGCTTGTGAAGATCGGAAAGGTCTCTGCAAAATATTGGCAAATATTGGTCATGCAAAATAGTTAGGGAAAGGCAGATGATAAAAAAGGGACACAACTAAGGCATTCACAAAATAAAACTACCAAATTTTACACACAATATCCGTCACAATTGCAGCAGAAAAGATACACAATTCCATAGCACAAACTCGACATAGCGTTAGTTTGAGAGGAACAAACAGAAACAGTTGAAATTGCGCTGAAAACAAGTGACAACCTGTGAAACTAGCCTTTGTGGCGCTAACTGAACCCGACGTGACCTGCAGGGTACTGCTAAAAGGGGCACAGGAACCTGGGATATAAAAAAAACCTTCGAAAACTTTGCTACAGTAACTGTTGGGCTTGAATTGGAACTATAAATCTGTATTACTTTGTAGATTGTGTTGCAGGTTTGGTCATACTTCCAACCTAGAGGCAAAGTGCAAGGAAAAAGGTGTTTCACTGGACTGAATAGTAATTTGGGATTTTTTTGCTAACAGTGATTTAGTTGTCTGAGTCTGTTCCGCGTTTTTTCTCAAGGATGAATAAGCTAGACATTGCCGGGGTAATCTAGTTTTGAAATACGGGCCAAAAAAAAACACGTGAAAGTGTATTAAAGACTTACTTATAGGTACAGATCTAAACATAATTTTATCACAGCGACTAGAGTTTATTTCTGTGTAGTCTACGACCCGGTTTGAATAATAATTATGTTTCCTAATATTCTACGTTTGTTTAAGCCGACCCTTACTCTAATGCCTCAGTAAGTAAGCCTTGCTGAACAGTAAGGCTGGGCTCGTGATTGGGATTTTCATTTGGAATGGGGTTAAGATTGGGTTTGATTTTAAAATTATGTATGGCGTACGAACACACTGTCAGTTGGCTTGCTTAGTGCCTAGAGCCTAGCGAGTAGCGTTCCTGAAACTATGCAACCGGCCGCACTGCGTGCTTGGCGCCTTCGCTAGTCGCCTAGCGGGCATCGAAGTAACGCGCAGTGTGTACGCAGTCTAAATGTCCGATGAACATAGCAACTAGGTTATTGACTCTAGCTACACTTTGAAAAAATCACGGTATTGCTCATTAAGTTAGGTCAGTCGTGCACGACTAATTAGCTCTTTGTCCGTCGCGCGGTTCACGCCTCCGCCCTGAATGCGCATAGTTCACAGTCGGCATGCGATTGACGCTGCGCCGGCCGCGAGGTACTGTGTAATTACTGGGTATAATAGGATTACATACATTGTAGTAAGTTATGGCATATATACGTTACATATTGTTAAAGGATATTTTATTTTTACAGAGGCTGAAGAAAAGCTTGATCCTATTTTTATAAGCATATTAGTATCAGACACAAGGTAGTCTATGTTCTACTATAACCTATTAAGAACTAAATTCGAATAACAAGTAAGTTACAGCTCAAACACCACAATAACATTTGATAGATAGTTTACTTGGAAACAGCGACATCATTATCTTTGATGTAAGAAAAACACTGCAAAGGTTCTTATGTGCCAAGATTAAAAAAACCTTACAGATAAAGATAAAAACGAAGAAGATCTTTCTCTTCGTTCAGTACCTAAACGTTTTATATTAAATCGTTCACGGTTTTCAAGCCCCATCTAACCATTATTATAAAACCACTATTAAGTTAAAATTCAAGCTCAAACCATCCATAACTCAAGCCGTCACGTCAGGGATGGTGTGAGGAGCGTTTTTCCGAAAGCGCTCACTTAGTGCTGGTGAGAATCAAGTAATTTTACTTAAAACTGTTGGCGGGATGCCCGGAGTGTGAGATATCGTGGCAACACAGCTGGACGCGTAATCGAGGACTTTTGATAGTGGAAGAATATTATGTCAACAAAAACAAAGAAGTATCTAATAGACTTCTTATACTTCTCGATCAAATAACGATAACTAGTATCATCAGCCTATATCTGAGACACAGGTCTCTCTGCAAAAGGGATAGGGCCATCATCCGCAACGCGGTCCCATCGCTGGTTCTTAGGTATGATATCTATCTAAGTCTAAGTCTTTAGTACAAGCCGGTTTCTTCACGATGTTTTTCCTTTGTTTTGAGAGCAGTGTTGCTTAAAGTGCCTGCCTCGGTTCAAACGACTGCCTTTGAACCGACGCCTTCACTGTTTTACCATATTTGCAGCACAACTCCAACGGTAGTTATTAACGGCCCGCCGCGTTGGTCTAGTGATCGCAAGCGCGACTGATGAGTATGAGGTCCGGGTTCGATTTCCAGGTCGGGCAGTGTTATTGGGTTCTTCCATCAGGAATTTCTTAGTAGGAGCCACAAAAAATTTGATGGGAATAGGCTCGCTCCCTGTTACATGGAGCTTAAACATGGGTGAAATGTGGGTGTACTATTAGGTACACCTCTACCTAACCCATGGGGGGTTATAGACGTGATGTTATGTTATGTATATTTATTAAACAATCAATAAACTCAGCCTATCACAGTCCGCTGCACCACAACAGCCTGTCATCCGCATCCAGCATCGTTCCGCATCCAGTAGTGTGCCGGACACTTTGTTAAGGTCGTCGACTACATCTTATACCACTACATTATAATAAAGTATCTTCCTTCACAAACGATTCCTAGCGAGGCACAAATTAATTCCGCATAATTAAACCCGAAGCGAAGTTGAAATACGGCGCCATTCCTCACGCCAACCATAAGCTGTCGTAAGCAGAGCTCTAACAATAGCACAAACGGATCGGATCCGATTCTATAGCAAAAACCTATCGAATGTCCTAGAACCTTTGTTGAACATAATGGCGGGTCCTTTTCTGAGAATCCTTGGATTAGCATAGATTATAATGATAAAGGTATTAATATTGGAAACTGTCAGAACATTATATACGCTTGTTTCTGTGAAAGGAAACTCACATTTAGAATGTAACCTTTACGAGTAGAATTGTAAGTAAAAACGGTATACATTTGTAAGAAAACTATTTCTTAGAAAGATTTTAAGTTTTAGTAGTATTAGGTGAGGTAAAATGGTTAAATATACCATTCTATCTCACTTAATAGGTTTCCACTCTGCACTCCTGTCTGACCACCCACGCGTCCTTTACAATTTCCAACACAAAACGGTTAATACCTGTTCCACGTCTTACAGCCGCCATAATCTCTTCTTTCCAAATAAACTCACTTTCTCCATTGAGCCCTAACTCACGTGTATGATAGCTTTATTAAATCTGCACAGCGCGGTAACATCAGTGTTACCAGCAGTAAATTCACACACAGTGGTAATATCGGTGTTGCCAGCGGTGAATTTATCCCACCTCGAGCGAATAAATCCAAGTTATTCTACGGTGTAAAGGAATGAGGTGTCATGGCGCAGATTGCAGAGGTACAGAAGCACCACCCCGTAAGTTGGTAACAGGCAATACGTAAAGCAAGGTAGAACAGAAACGTGCAATGATTAAGCCACTATTTCCATGCTTTATCGTAGTCAGTGTTATTTGTGCGTGACGAGCGATTTATGATCATGCATAACAATATCGCTTAGCATCCTGAAAGGGTTAGGAAGAGGCGTACCCAAATTTCACGATTACCTACTGTTTGTTTATGTCCCATGCAATACAAGGCGATCTGCGAAGCAAACCCACGGCTCAGCAATAGCTCCTGCGACCACTAGACCAACGAGGCCGTCAAATACGACGAAAAGTTTAGTACGCCTTCTGAGTTCACCTATTCTGTGTCTTAAGCCAGCAAAGCTGTGTTATAGAGTGTAATGCAGGCGTACAGCTGTAATTATTGTAGGAGCCGCTGCATTCTTTGGCGAACAGACTCGCTTCAGGACATACTCGTATAATTATTGAGAAGAAATTCCGCATTCTAGTGAGGAAGTCTTGCTTGAAGATGTTTTATGAGGATATACGTTGTTATTTTTGTTTTGAATTTTTTTGGACTACCCGTAAAAGTATTGTCTATGTTTTAAAAATGGCTGTAAAATAGATGAATGCAGTATTTGAGGTCATTTGCATATAAGCCGTGTTCAGAGCCACAGACAGTGCCACGGGGGCAAGCGACATGTCTTCTTGTTTTTCTTCGTCGTTCTGTCTCTGCTGAGGAACTAGACCACATAATTATGACACGTTTCCAAACCATGCCAGCAACACGCGCATGTTTTACTTGTTTCCTTCGCGTGAGCATTTGGCTTGCTCTTAACCACTTCATTAATTTTAAATCGTGGCAAACGCAGCCCTATAGCTCATTTTTGACCCATGAGTTAGTTTCGGCTGTTTCCTCTCGGAGTAGTCAGGTACGAAACAACGGCCACATCTAGTTTTAAACATAACTATCATGTGTATCACGTGTAAAAGTGTTTTTTACAAACCAATGTACAGAAATAAATATGAATCGCTTGGGTTATTTTTAATCAAGTAAATAATCCAAGCGATTCTTGTAATCACAATACAAACCTTTAATATTCAAATAACCAATCCTTAAAAAAATATCGCAAACATCGTAATTGAAAAAAAATATCCTTGAAAATATGTGTTTCCTTTAATCTCCTCGATAACAATAAGCGATTGCTATTTGATCCGTTTGCCAAGCTCACAATATATCTCAGGTTTCCCAGAGCCGCCCGTAATCAGTCCCTTCTCGGAAGGCACGGCAGTCGGGAAGCTGTACAAAGTCGGTGCTTAGCTATGTGAGTTCACAGGGAAACAGATTTAATAATATTTGCCGTACATGTTACGTACGAGTGATTTTGGTTAACAATTTAGGTAATTAATCTTGTTTTGTTGTGATTGCGTTGAGAGAGCAGCAATTCTATTGAATAGTCATCATGGCAGTGCCACGATTGACTTCAAAGTAGGTGACTAATAATATTATTTCTATGCTAAACAGTAGGTAGTTTAAGAAAGGTAAAGTTACCTAAGTTACATGACTTATTGAATGCTGGGAAGTATTCTGAACACCACGTTAACGAGACTCCAACAAAACACTTCAACAGAAATCAAATTACCCCAAACACCAATTAACTAATTACAAAAAGCTTCAACACTAAGCAAATTAATTATTCCCTTAACTAAATAACTAACAAAAAATAACCCCGCAATATTTGACGCAATTTAATCGGGGTGAGGTTGGTTCGGAAACCTTTGAAATTCGCCCCTGAAAGGGTTGTAAGCAGTTGTTTCATCTATAGGGTTGAGTTCGAGTACAGTTACGGGAGTGAAACTCATTATGTTGCCCCAGAGAGGCGGTCCACGACAAATCCTTTACAATTAGGCTACATGAAAAGTGATTTAATAAGTTTTGGGATTTTTTTAAGTACCTGTGGGCTGGTTGTGTTATTGTTTGAGCTGAGAGTTTCAGTTATTTTTTTGTGAATTTAAGAAATAAAGTTTGTCGTTCTGTCCCATGTCTGCACTCTGTTATTTAAATATTGAATTAATAAAAACGTTTTCGACCTAGCCTGCTAGTTTTATTAGACTCCGTAATGCATTTGAATTAGATATTATATGAGGTTATAGCTATACTAATATAATAAACAGGTACAGTTTTGATGTAGATGGTTAACTTCGAAACTGTACTTTTTTCAGCAAAATTTCCGATCATAACGCGGGCATAAGCTACTAGACTCATAAAATTAGCCTGTGTCTGCCTGTAACCTTTTCGAGCCTACTTGAACAGATTTAGATGAAACTCAGCTCGCCGGGACACCGCGACCGGGTTAGGACATAACATACTTTTTATCCCAGAAGTAAGTTCCCGTGAGAGAGGAGCTCGTGGCTAAATAATAACAGCCGCTCGGGCCGATCTTTAGGTTAAGCCGTGCTTGCCTAGGTTGGTCTGTGGATGGGTGACCGCCCATTACATACCGAGTTTCCTCCCCGCCTCGGAAAGCACGTTAACCCGTTGGTACCGGCTGTCATTTGTAGATCTTTGACAGTCGTTAGGTAGTCAGAGGCCCAAAAAGTCTGACAACCAGTCTTACCAAGGGGTATCGTATTACCCAGTACTAACTGGGTTGTGGAGGTCAGATAGGCAGTCGCTCCATGTTAAATACTAATATTGCTGCATCTGGTTAGACTGGAAGCCGACCCCAATAAAAGGCTGGGCCGATGATGAAGTAAGTTCCCGTGAAATAATTTTCAACTCCACACGGGTGAAACCGGCGGCTTATTTAGGCACGTTGTTGACTGAATGAATACATGTTGTATTTGCCAAAAAAAAAACCATTCGTTATTTCGGACAAACTCTATGAAGATTTTCGTACTGATTTCATACTAGCTCTCCTCCTCTGACTAAGAAGAGATTTCATACTATAACTGCTTAATTACACTAAGCAAACGTACTCCATCCATTACGCTCTCTCAAAGCGAAACCATTTCTACAGCCGAAATAAGCACTCTCTCGAAAGCCTAACTCGACCCACTTCACTATGTAAGTCTGGATTACAGAGGGGTAGATAGGGGGTAGTCAGTCGGCTGGATATTACACCTATCAACTTTTTATTAGTCTGCACCAAAGCCCGGCTTAAAAGCTCCGAACCAATAATAATTTTCTCGTGACGTCAGACTCAAAAAACGTTGTTAGGACTCTTACACATCGGTGTGTAACGAACGATTTTGGTGGGCTAACAGGGCCACCAAAGAACAATGACGCCATAAGCAATTTTCGAAACACTTCTAGGCATAGACCAACCTCATTATAATTCAAATAACGTGCTGAAAACTGGAATAGTACTTTAAAACGGAGTAAGTACTTCAGTTTAATAAAACTGCAAATAGGCAAAAAACTGAAAAAAAAAAATTACATAAAAATATTTGAAATAGTAAAATTAATGTTTATACACCAACGATACACAACTATTAGCTAGGTACTACAGTTTTTGATCAAATATTGTAATACATCAGTGTTCGAGCTATCAAATATCAATAAATTCAAATAATGATCACGCTGTGGTCACTGGTTCGGGATGTGGTGGCTCGGTTCATACCGAGAATAGAAAGAATAGAATTATGCGTAACTCATGTTACGCATTATTTTTTACTCACTTGTATTTATGAGAACTTTAAGCATGTAGGCGTTGGTCCCGGCTGACATTTGTAGATCTCTTACAGACGGTACAGGTAGTCAGTGGCCCGAAAGTCAGACAATCAGTCTTATCAAGGTGTATCGTATTACCCAGTACCAACTGGGTTGTGGAGGTCAGATAAGCAATCGCTCCATGTACAATACTGGTTCAACTGCATCCGGTTAGACCGAAAGCCGACCCTAACGTAGTTGGGAAAAGACTATGTTACTAACCCATTATTGATGAATGATGATGATGAAATAAACTTTTCATTATGATTTGATTTTAATCTCAGTTTAATGTCTATTTCAGTTCAAATAAAAACAATTTTGCTCTACATAGCAGAAGAGAAGACCTTATAATAAATATTATAACGAGACAATTTTGATTAAGATTCGGATAATGAAGTTACTTTCTTCCAAACTTACGTAATTATAATTCTTAGAACTAAACAAGTTATGTACCTAGACCAAATAATCTTGACATAAACTTCTTTATTTATCTTAGCTTTATAAATTATTATTTTTAAATACCTACATTCCACAATTAAAATCTGAACAATTTCAAAACAAAGGAGTTAACCCAAAACCGGCGCATCTCAAAAATGTCGCCAAAATTCTTGACAAACATGAATATTCACACACACTGTCATAATAGCGCACCGCAGCGCACGAGGGGCTTAAACTCGCCCAAATTAAAATGGAAATGCCTTAAACGACCGCCAGCATATTAAAGAGATACGGGAAAAAACCATTTAGCGGCTATTTGCATAGTATTAGTGGTGACTAGACGCAACTTTGAAGCTGCAACGCAGTTCCACTTGTGTTTCATTAGAGACCTATGTCGCAGTCGGGGGTTAAACATACGTTTTAATGTTGATGATGTTAGGTAAGGGTGTAGACAGATTTGAGGAGCAGAGTATGCGTCCCTCTCGACTATAAGTGGTTTGCGGTATAAGTCATGTATTTGAAATTATTTTCTCTATTAAATACTACTTACTAAATCCGATCTGTGCAATGTCATTGCATTAGCAAGCATCTTCCTGGTCTTAATTGGCCCAATTTTACTATTCAATGGCAATTAGACACTATTGTATACTTCGAGCATCAGCCACTAAAACGTAGTAAACTCTAATCAAGCTTGCAAGCTAAAAGTAAACTTAGAATGAGCCGCCTCTGCGGTCACCTACTTTTTCGATTAAACGGACTTTTCGGAAAAATCGGTGTTTCAGTAAGAGATGTGATTTTAAAAAAGCGAAACCAAGATTGGTAAATAAATAAATTTCTCTTATTTGAGAGTAATCTCTTACTGTCAACAACCCTCGAGAAGTTGATTAGATTAACAAACATTTTAACAATTCTAAATATAATGAAATTAAAATAAAGTTAAATCGTCTCGGCGTTCACGCTTGCTGACTGTCTGACAGTTTTAAAGTTAACTGTCAGTTTGACAGCTGTCATTTAGGTTATCTGTCCACCGCCTAACTAAATTATACAGTTCTTGCTGTATTTAATGCGAGTTTGTTTTGTACTGAGATTTAAATTAAACTTATAATATGACGAGAAATGTTTGTGTTTCTCTGAGTATAATCTCATTGAATACTGAACAGCATTCAGTATAAGTAGAGAAAGCTGTTTGGTTTGCAAGCTTATTATTCTGTATCATTCTAAGATATTATTATTTCGTTTATGTGATAGTTTTTTCTTATAAATACATACATACTTAACACAATATAATATAACATCAGGCCTGTATTCCTCGAATAGCTAGATAGAGATATACTCTATAGTACACCCAGATTTTGCCAACTATACACGTCCAATAACACGTTGCCCGACCTGGGAATCGGACCCATGACTTTAGCAGAAGCGCTTGCGACAACTAGACTACCGAGGTCGATAAATCAGTTAACCTACATACATACTGTTCCTAATTAAACGGGCAGGATATAGCGTCAGTTAAAAACACGCAAAAAATTGCTATATTATGTTTTGCGGGCACTGAACAAACAAAACATCACCTTTAATAGGTAAAAGAACAAAGTTGTACCCTGCACGACTTTGTTCAAAGCATAACCCCTCACCATTTACCTCACAACACACCTTCAACCCTTCCCTTCCCCAACAATCAGACGATTCCTCTGTTAGCTACGTACTACTTAAACCGGCAGTTGTTTAAGCAGCGCCATCTTTAATTAAGGCGCGACGTGAGTGGCGTGCCAACCGCCAGGGGGCGCCACTAAATCTGGCGAGATTGCGCGATAGTGTGCAGACAGCTTTATGTGGCTATTGCTGGTGATGTGGTTTATGGTGATTGGGAGAGGAACTGGTTTTCCTGTTTCAATTTTTTCTTTGGAATCGGAAGGAGCCATTTGTATAGGCTTTTTTTTTTCGTTAAAGATCACCGTCTCCATCACCCCTAGCGAGCGTGCCTCTTGAATCAAACAAATGAAATAGTTAACCTGACCAAATGCTTGATATCTGTCGTCTTTAAGCGGTTACAGAAACAATTACCGCCTCAAGGTTCGGTTAAAGTGGTACAGACAAACTGCGGATACATTTCCGGACACCCAGGCTTTGATACATAATGCACTGAACTGCATTGTCTGAGTGTCCGGTTTTCACAGCCGATCTGCAATCCGATTTAACCGAACCTTAAATCATATACGTGGTGTATTCAGCAAGTGGTTATTACCAGAATGAAGTAAAAACTAGACCTATTTTTTATCTCTTAATCGGCTTTGCCACGCGGATCGGCGGAAATAGTCGAAAAACGCTGATCCTTATTGCTTTTCTAATTGAATAAGCATAGGTACTGAGAATATTGTCACACATAATATAAGCTATCTTCTTGGAACATATTGAATAATGACGCCCCCAATATACATCAAGTAACATAATTACATAAGCCATGTGCTAAGTTCGTGCAACGTGCGATTGGCAGCGCTTGAGACAGGATTACGTACGATATAGTGCGATATTGCGCGATATTGGACGATATTATGCAATGTTGGACGTCTTCCAAGTGCCTGATGATGGTGATAATATGGTGGTTTGGTGCTTTAGGGCGTGTAATTAGTAGGTAACTACTTGTTAGGCAAATATATTGAGACGGCTAAATTGACTGGGAATCGGTCTATCTTCATTGTCAGTGACTAATAGCCAATAGATATTTGCGATTGGTTAAAAAAAATAATGGTTATTTAGGTCCACCAACCAGTGGTAACCAATTAATAGATGAATAGATGAATGATGAGATGAATTATTAAGTTTGGAGGAAGATTGGATACTAGAGAATGCTTTAGAGCAAAGATTGTAGCACAGTTACATTTAGCTACAGACTGTCGTTTGGTATCATAATATATCATAATCCGTCAAAAGGATAAGCAGAGTTACATAATAGTATATCTCATTTCCAGCAGTTATGTTTAAATCCCATGCAAGGATGGAATGGTTAATTTACCGATTAGAAGATTCTCTGTATTTTATGGTTAGTCGGTAAATTAATCATTTTAACTACTATTTACATTTTAGCTCATCCCAGTCATTCCACAGACCCCTCAGCCCGACAAACCACAGCATCAAATTCGGCATCCGGTTAACATCGCCTGTTTATACAGAAGTCATAGCATTTGCGTCGTAATTAGATCACGTCCCGCTAGATTGGACGCCGCAACGCTACGCAACTCTACGCAATTCTACTCAATGTCACGACAGGAGGTAACTGTTATTTGCGCTTCTAGTCTTTCGGGTGTATAGAAGGAGTGTTTTGAATCCTTTAGTATAGTTGTGTGTGGCCGAAAGTCTCGATTTGTGCCCGCTTTCTGATAATTTTGGGAATATCAAAAAGTTAATTATTTCGCCAAAAAGTGCATTAGATAATTGGCGTTTAAAAGCTTGCATCATCATCATCTGCCTGCCTTTTCCCAAATATATTGGGGTCGGCTTCCAGTCTAACCGGATGCAGCTGAATACCAGTATTTTACATGGAGCGACTGCCTATCTGACCTCCACAAATACGATACCCCTTGGTAAGACTGGTTGTCAGACTTTTTGGGCCACTGACTTCATGTTAAAAACTTGCATTTTCCTAAAATTACGTTAGCCTCCTCATTTCATTTCTCATGTAGCTACTCCAATTCAATAGGGAATCCATCAAAATAACTTCGTAAAGCTTCCATATATAGGAAATTACAGACGAGGGAGCATTACCAGCCTAAATAAAGCACACATGCGTTTTACGGGACGCGGAAATTTTAATTTGATCTTATTACAACACCCTTGGCCATCTCATTTGCAAACCTACCACACAACCTGACATACAAAACACAGGATTTTAAACCTTATTGAATGATGGATAAAAGATATACATAGCGAAGGCTTAAGATTGTGTACCCAGCACGATGATTGTGCCTTTAAATGAAAACCATCCAGATTATTGTAAAAACTGTGTTCTTAATTTGGGAGTTCCCACTCGAAAAGGGTTGTTATCCTAAAAAGGGTTTATTTGCTTATTTTGTAGAACATTTGTGTCTAAAAGATGATCAAAATTGTCTTTGATTTTAGAATCATGGACTTTTTGTACATTTGAAGGGTTGAATGGGGTTAAGTGGTCATTAAAGTTAGCGATTATGGGGTGTAATTTTAATGTTAATATTGTCAGTTTAGCAGGCGGCGCACGTAGATAAAGTTAGCTCTGTAAAATCTACATGATAAGTCGAGATAATTATTTTATGTGGGATGTACTGCAATTAACATGAGAAACGTGAGGCAGTGAGCACAGTTTGCAGGCACTCGACTAGTTAGGTATTGAAGTCTCGCATGCTCGTCGCTATGATTATCAGAAAGCTGTCACTATCCATTAACCGAAAGGACGTCATATATGTGAAAAACACCGTTGACTAATTTGACCCTAGAACAGATCACCAAGAAGGCTGTACGAAGTACTTGAAAACTTAAATTGAGCACAAATTAATTACAGCTTCAAATACAAACATAATTTGAAAATCTAGCATAGCTAATAGGCCAGTTTATCTTCCTTACGAATTTACCACAGTAACTAGGTACACAGTCTTTAGATATTCCATCGAAGGTCTGTAAGTGGCTTCATTAAACTCCCCCGGTCCAGTTTGAGTTCCCTCATTATAAAAAATAACCAATCTATCAAGTATTACATAATTTCCTTTTCACTTCCTGAGTTTATTTTATAAAAAAGCATCGTTAAAAGTTTTAACAATCCTTCTTTCGTTTAAAATGGTGAAGTCTTATTCTGATTAACGATGTCTCGGATGGCGGACTAGGAGGTACTCGCGTTACGCGGCGTCAACCTGGACAGGGTAGCCAGGTATCCGCAAATGTTGGGATTCAAATGTGCCTTCATATTTTGAAGACGGTTATGAAAACTGATCTATGGTACATTGTTAGAGTTGAGGGTTGAAGCCAAACTATCCCCTATTTCATTACTGGGTCTATTAAATGATTTTTTATGTGGTTTCCCAAGAGCAGCCACGATTCCGTAGAATATTTTTATAAGTATTCTACTAATATCCAAACTTTCTTATGTTTTACCTTCTCCGGGGAGTCTTCACGCTAGCGTCTCTTGCAATTGCAATGCTTTCGGAACGGTTGGTAATCGCATTTTTTTTTTACCATAACCAGACAGGAACACTATCTTATGAGCAAAATTTATCTCCAAAACATCAATTCTCTTCATCCAAAGTTAGTCTTATCTTTAAACCCAGAACGGATGGCAACCCTACTTAAATATGAAACTGGACTTACGAGAAACCAATTTGGTTGCGCGTAAATAACTGTAAGTCGCTGTGGAGTGAAATGAAAGCTTTTTGTGCCTACCTGGGCACTTCCCCGGGTTTGTGTTGCCACTGGAAAAAATGACGGCGAAGTTTCCGAGACGTTGTAGCTAGTTTAGTGGCAAGAAAGATTTGAAAGGACTAATTTTAAGGTTTTTGAGATGAAAAATTGTTTAGCACAGGTACAGCAATTTTCTGGAAATAAAATAGGTTTTCAAATAAAATTGCACATTGCCGAAAACATTGAAAACTGAAAAAAGCAAAACGAAACTTTTCCGCAGGTGGAAAACGCAATAGGTAGCTGAAAACTATGTTGTGAAAAAATTCAGACAGTAACTACCGACAATCTAACTTTTTGTGAATATCCGCCTACACTACACTACAGAGGTGCAATTTCCATGGAATTACTGTTTCTAAATGTGAATCAGTGAGCACTTAAAACTAAACGTATTATGTTGAAACACATCACGTCTGCACGAATGAGGTTTAAGCTTTCATTAGAAGATGCGTTATGATGAGTAAAATATATCTTATACATTTAGGTACATATTTGCGACCCGCCACGACTAACGTCCTTTACTTGACAAAATATCGCGTAAACCTTTCATAAAAAATTAATTGTAAGTAAAGATATGATATCTGTATGTTAAGGCAGAGAAAGCGGTAGGAGGAACACTATCCCCAAATATCGACGCCATCCGCCATATTGTCTTGGAGTCTATAACCGTGCGACACAATTCTTAATTGTTGGTAGATAGGTAGGCGGGTAGTTGTTACTTAATACTTCAATTGTTTACTAATCGCGAGCTATCGAGACTTCTCGCTGCACATACACAAGTTCTCTGTTTGGCCTGAAGTGACACACACACCCAGTACAGTAATTCATTACATAGTAGGTTCATTAAAACTTACAAACAATACTAGAATACTTCACAATTAATTACTCTAAAAATTAAACAATACCAATATTCACAAATGCAAAGGCGTTATTAACTTAAACTGAATTGGTGGCTTAATTACTGTTTACAATTGTTTAAAACCAGTTCCGGCAGATCAAAGGACAGATCTAATTTAATACAAAGAACAGGTCTTCCACTAATGAATTGCTCTGCAAAATAATCTTGTTACTTTTAAGTTTGTAATTAGTTAGAGAAACTGATTTAGTTGTAGTTTCAAATTATAAATTGAGTTATTGATAATTAAAATCGTATTCGGCGCCATCTTCCACAACATTATGGAATGTTGCCTCAAACCAAATCTTAGTGTCAAATGAGCAATTGTTAAAATGCCAATTGTCACAAAATAGTTGCTTCTCTTAATTTTAACTTAGTTCTAGCTAAAGACTTTTTTTTAATAAATTAATCTTCAGAAGATCTAGTCACGAACCACCTCAGTAGTAGTTACCACACAAGCCAATGGATAGCACTAGTCTCTCCTGTCATTCGATCCGATCGTTGTCATAATAGTACTGCCACCCCACAGATGGCAGGCTCGCTTCAATATTATGATGAAAGAGAATTATAAGTTATTAGAGTAACTAATAATCTTGGCAGATAGACACTCTTGCGGCGACATATACTATAGGTACACATTGTTTGTTTGGGGTAGAAGCAAAACTCAACCCCTTTTTTGTGCACATAAAAATAAACTTGACGCTTGTGATTTCCGAAGGATAAGACAGATGTATACCATACTAGTATTGTAATGCACTGCAATAAGCTGCCATGATATTTATTCGTCTCCAATATCGTTTGATTAGAATGGTAAAATGCTGTAATCACCCCTTTACAAACACTAACCTAGGTAGATAGATTGTGAAAACGTTATTACAAGACGGATATTTCAGTGCAGAATGAATCTCGCCCTATGTTCGTTCATGGATCGCAAGCCGCGGCAATACATCGGCAAAGAGGTGCAAAGCCAATCGCTGGCTGAAGCCGACGGGCGCGATTAATTGCTGCCTTTACTATTCATTGGGTTTTCTTTTGCACCCGTGTGCCTTTGCCTAGTCAGCTATTTGACTTGCTACATGGGTTTATTGTGCCGTTCGATTAGGGTAAGTGAATGAAATAAGAATTTGTTAACGTTAGAATGTCTTGCTTTGAGTTAAAAGATTCCATTACTTTGATATTCGAAAAAAAGCTCTTTCAGATCGGGGTCGATGTAAACTACTAGTTTCCTACATATAAAGCAATTGCGAGTTCGTCAACAAAGCAAAAAACACTTTTACACGTTATATTTTCTACAAATTAGATGGGTAGTGTAAGAAACAGCCGAAACAAACTCCGAGATTCTTTTAAACTCCTGACATTGTCTTGGTCAGAGGATGTGAGGACCATGCAGGTTCTCGATGAGATAGTCTTTTGAAAAAAGAACCACACAGAATTGAGCGAATATGTCCAGACAGTGTTAGTATTTGTCAGTAAATGTGTAGCTCAATTCAGCACTTAACCCGACGAAACCAAAGAAATGACCTGGTAGTAAAGTTTTTTAACTATGACCAGAAATTATTTAACCAGGTGTTTAACTGTGATAACAGTACCAGTACTAACTTGGTTGTGGGGGTCACGTAGGCAGTCGCTCCATGTAAAATACTGGTATTCAGCTGCATCCGGTAATATTGGAAGCCGACCCCAATAAAGTTGGGAGAAAGGCTAGGATGTTTAACCATGATAACACCGCTACTTCATGCTATCGAGGAACAACACACTGCTGCTTATTATTAGGCATAAAACCAAAACATTGTAAGGGTAAAATTACCCCAGATTTAAGTTCAGAGCTAGCGTCAAGGTCTTAGGATCTAAGACTTAGGTCTTAGCTCTGTGGTATATTTATGTTAAACCACAATATGAGCCGACCATGAAACTTTATCTCCATATTATACCGAAACATTTCAGCATTGTCAAGAAAAAAGAAAAAACTTGAGCATCAATCTAGATTTAAGATTTAGGACGAAAAATACTTTAGCCTTAAGAGCTTATCTTGGTATTATACTTAAGTCTTATTAAAAAACGATGGAGACATTTCAGTCATCAGTGAATACTTGAATAGGTAAAAAAAATTGATCGATTCAAGTCAATGTGACTTTTTCAATGTTTTTTAAGATATCTTTATTAGTGAATTCTAGACTTATCTCATTGAAAAATACTGAAAATAAAGACGTTAATGATTGCGTAGGAACACTCATACTCGTGTAGCGCCTAAACAAAAGCATACTGTTGATTGTTCAACTTCCAACTTTGCCGCGAGGTTTAGATATAAAAATTACATTTAATCTCAACATCAAGGTCTCGCTTAGTATTGGCGAAAACCGACATAACAACGAGTTCTTGTCAAGAATTTTTGACCTTTCCCTAACTTATGAATCTCTGAAAATAATAAATGTTAACGATCTGAAGAGAGAACGTCTCGAGATAATTTTTCAGTTTCAGTAGGAGCTTGAGTATCTCGCTCTTGTTTGACTTGGCTCCGGTTTCCGCCGCGCGACCGTCGAGTCGGTAACTGTGGAGATCGGCGTGATTTTTCAACGGATATTCTATAAAATGATTGATACAGTGCATTGTGGACTTTTTGCTGGCTTTAGTTTGCAGTCTTTGAATTATGATACCTGTGGTATTGTTAAGGAATGAAAGGACTGGAAATGGCAGTTGCATTCACATACCATTTCTTGTATCGATCTTGCATTTTTACCGTGAATTTCATAAAAATACATGGAGTTTTTGGATGATATTTCTGTTTTAAAATACTAAATACTAATAGCCTATTTTACCGACCTTGCGGTGCAAACACGTAATATCTTGCTTCACTAGACCTAACGTAAAAATGCGAAACCAATAAAAATCATCACTTAAACATAACTATGCGTGTTTTTTTAATGTGAGTGTACTATTGATGACTAACCCTTCTAGCAGTACAGGCGTGTTAGGTATCTTACGTCAAAGTCTATGAAAATCGTTAGATCGGTCGATAGAGGGGGAAAAGTACCATCGTTGTAACACTGCCTTGAGATACAGTCTACAACAACGACGATCTACACATTCTGCTAATACAACAATACACAAGCACAACACGTCCTGTCTGTAACACGTAAAAGAACTCGTGCCCTACAATTAATGAGTTAATTATTCCGCCAGAGATATAATGAAAACGAGTGCACACGAGTTCCGAGCCCCGGGTGAGCTCTAGCGCCTGAATAATACATGTCTAGATAACTACTGATCTTTTACTGCACGGACCTACTTGTGAATATGTAGCCGTGATTGTACAAGACAGAGATTTTTAGTAAGTACTAAATTTATTTCATTAATTTGTTTAAAAGTTAAAATTAATATGCCCAACTGCAACGCATAGCTTACTAAAAAACTTCTCAGTTCAATTAGCTATCCGTTACCGATTCCCGAGGTCCCGTCACACAGTGTTTACGACTTTGCAAAACGTCAAGATTCCTTTGTTATATGAAATTTCGGAATAAATTCTCTAAATAATTATGAAAATTCATTGCGAAGAAAAGAAGAACAATACGGTCACACAGACATACACGAAAAGTGACTAGGTATGTATTACCGACCCCAAATCAAGGACATATTCAATGCTGTTGGTATTTCATATTGGTTCGCCTTTGAGTGATGCAGAGACAATCAAAATATGGCAACTGCATTTCCAGGAAAATATACCCGTTTTTAGAGCAGTGGTGCCCCAGCGACATCGGCTCCTTCCTACGAGTTGTCGGCCGTAGGTTTGAACCCAGTCAGGTGCATTACTTTGTGCAATTTATTTCCCAAAGTAACGAAACGTGTTCTGGCTAGAACCAAAAATCCGAAGACATATGACATCTACCAACCCGTACTGGGTCTGCGAGCTAGTGAGCAGCCCTCTTACTCTCATAGAGAGGAGGCCTGTGTCCCAGCTATAGGGACATTATATTATGCTGTTTATGCTATGCCTATTTACCGGATACCAAACCCTATTCATCATCGTATAATCAAACGTTCGGTTCCTCCCCAAGGACGCCTGTCGCCGTAACGCGGCAACCGCACCCAAGTGCTGATTAATAATACATTTGTTTGTAAATTAATCATTGCCGCCTCACACCTCATGCGTTGAGCGGTATTAGGGGAATCGGTGGTGATAGCTGTGCTTACCTCTACCGTGGAGGAAGGGTTGATGGCGGAAATAATTAGGGATTTCATTAATTCGTTTCAGAGTAATAATGGTAAATAAGGAATTTTCTGCTCCTGTGATTACCGTTTTAATAATGTAATGTAAATTAATTCTAATGTTACATATTTCTAGGGGAACGTTATCTCAAATTATTGTTATTAGGTGAGGATAGCAATCTAGTGAAATACCACATCACATCACGACTAACTAACCCGAATGTTGTAGCAGAAGTTTCCCTCCAGGCGAACCCAAGACGGGGTGCGTTGTCAGAATTCCTCCTCGTGTGCCCGATGGCTGCCGGTCCCTTTCGATACGTCGGGAGGGAATAGCAGCTGCCGGGCCGGTGCACCCTGGGCGTGGGCAGTATCCTTCCCCGAGGAATGGGAAGAGATTCTTATTCCTTGGGGAATGTTACTGTCTATGGCTAATATTCTGACATGGGAGGGGTCCTTTTGTGGACCAAGGGGGCGTTGCTCCGCGTGACCCTCTGAAAAGCAGAGGGCACAGCGGAGGAGCAAGGGCGGGCTCGGTGTGCACTTACCATGCCGCCGAGCAGACAGTGAAGGACGCAGTCATTCACTGTCCCCGTCGATATCGTAATCCCACCGTCGAAGTGTCGTGGATCACGTCTCGCGGCTTCGATTGGGACCGAGGGTCTTGGCTTAACCGCCCGGACCGCGAGGTAGAAAACCTCTATAAAAAGTTACCCCGAATCTCAAGCGGCGGCGCACCGCGAGGAGATGTATGGCTGACGGTTTCCTATGGAAAATCAGTCACTAGTGCGAACCACTGCCGGGCCTGGCTATGGCTTATCTGGGTACAGGGGGCACTGCCCAGATGGACTTTTTATTTCCCCCATACTCGTGGGAACAGTATGGAAAAACCAACAACCCAATCTACGGCCGGTAACGGCGAAGGGAGGAAGGAGAAGGATGCGGGGTCGGAGTCCGGCGCCGCATCCAGCGATGTGAGCGCGGGAGGCTCAGAGAGCTCCCGTCGCGGCAGGCCCGGGACTGCTGCTGTGGTGAACGGGAAGTTCTTCCGCAAGCGGTCCTGGCCGGAGGGCGACCGAGGGTCGTCATCGGAGGGAGAGCTGGCCTCGGCTCGCAAGATCCCCACCAGTAAGCGAGGAGGGATCCGCGGCAAGGGGAGAGGCCTCTCTGCCACCGAGAGGTCGGCGCGGCTTGCCGAGGAGGGGCGTCACCCGGGGGTGGCCGGTCGCGGGGTGGCCCGTACGGGCTCCTCTGGCGACGAGGCGGGTGCAGACGGCGGCTCCGAGGCGGAGCGTAAGGCCGGTTTCGCGAAGGAGGTTGAGGCGGCGCTGAGGGCTGTCTCATATAAACAGAAGCCCTCCACCAGGCATAAGGCCAAGCCTGCAGCGATCGCCTCCATCATGGCGTCAGCGGAGGCCAGATATGGGGGCCCGTCAGACGAAGTGGCCAAACTGCGGGCGGAGGTCGCTCGCCTGACGGCTGCCACGGAGCTTCTCCAAGAGGAGAACAGGAAGCTCCGAGCAGACTTGGCCGGTCTGCGCGAGGCCGGCTCCCGCAAGGCGCCCCAAAATGGGGGCCAGCAGCGACCAAGCCAGCCCGTGCCCGTGCCGGTTGAGAACCAGGTCCTGAACCTGGTTCGGCAGGAGCTGGCTGCCTTCCAGGCGCGGTTCTCCGTACTGGAGGGCATTGTCCTGCGCCGCCCCCTGGCGGCAAACAGGGCGTCCGCGGGCCCTAGGGTGGCCACATATGCGGCTGCTGCGGCCTCCACACCGGGGCTGTCTAGCCGGTTCTCCGGCAGGGTTGCGTCGTCCCCTGAAGGGCCGGCTCCGGCGATACCGGCTCCGGCCAAGAAAGCGGCGGCCCTGAGGCAGGGCAAGGCGGCGGCCCAAAAGAAGGGCAAGGCGGCGACTGTGCCAGCGCCAGCCGCGAGGCAGCCGCCACCGCCGCCCCCCCCGCCCCCTAAGCCTTCCGCGGCCGAGACCGGGTGGCAGGTGGCTGGACAAAGGCAAAGGGAGCGGAAGGCAGCCAAAAAGGCCAGAAAGCGGGAGCGGAAGCGCCAACAAAAGGAGCGGAGCGTCGCGGCTAGGCTCAGCGCCCCGAAGACCGCAGCTGTAGTGATTACACTACAGCCGGACGCGGAAAAGAGGGGCGTGAGGTACCGCGACGTGCTCGCTAAGGCGAGGGCGACGGTGGATCTCGGGGAGCTCGGGATCACCGGGGGCCTCTGCCTCAGGGTCACCACGACAGGGGCTCGAGTGCTGGAGATCCCTGGCGAAACCCGTGGCTCGTCCGCTGACGCTCTGGCTGAAAAGCTTAGAGCGTCCCTAAATGCGGACGAGGCCCGAGTGTCCAGGCCCGTCAAATGCGCAGACCTGCGCATCCTGGGTCTGGACGACTCGGTGACCGAGGAGGAGGTGGTGGCCGCCGTCACCAGGACCGGTGAGCAGGTCAAGACAGGCACCTTACGTCCGGACCTGTCGGGCATGCGAACCGTTACGGTAAGCTGCCCTGTGACGGCGGCGAAAGCCATTATGGAGGGCCGAAGGCTCTTGGTTGGCTGGGTTTCGGCGCGGGTTAAGCTGCTGGAACCCAGACCTCTGAGGTGCTTCCGCTGCCATGTGGGGCACCACGTGTCGGTCCGGTGCACCTCGGAGGTGGACCGCAGTGGCCTATGCTTCCGTTGCGGCCAGCCCGGTCACATGGCCGCGGCTTGCTCCGCCGCGCCGCACTGCGCTGCATGTGCGGCAACCGGCAAGCCGGCCGATCACCGGGCAGGGAGCAAGGCCTGCGGTACACCTGCCAAGGCCAAGGCCAGGGCCAAGGCCGGCGCCGCATCCGGCGATATGAGCGCGGGAGGCTCAGAGAGCTCCCGGCGCGGGAGGCCCGGGGCTGCTGCGGTGAACGGAAAGTTCTTCCGCAAGCGGTCCTGGCCAGAGGGCGACCGAGGGTCGTCTTCAGAGGAAGAGCTGGCCTTGGCTCGCAAGATCCCCACTAGCAAGCGTGGAGGGATCCGTGGCAAGGGGCGAGGCCTCTCTGCCACCGAGAGGTCGGCGCGGCTTGCCGAGGAGGGGCGCCACCCGGGGGTGGCCGGTCGCGGGGTGGCCCGTTCGGGCTCCTCTGGCGACGAGGCTGGCGCAGACGGCGGCTCCGATGCGGAGCGTAAGGCCGGTTTCGCGAAGGAGGTGGAGGCGGCGCTGAGGGCTGTCTCATACAAACAGAAGCCCTCCACCAGGCATAAAGCCATGCCCGCAGCAATCGCCTCCATCGTGGCGTCAGCGGAGGCCAGATATCCCCAGAGGCCCCCGTCAGACAAAGTGGCCAAACTGCGGGCGGAGGTCGCTCGCCTGACGGCCGCCACAGAGCTTCTCCAACAGGAGAACCGCAAGCTCCGAGCAGACTTGGCCGGTCTGCGCGAGTCCGCGCCCCAAAATGGGGGCCAGCAGCAACTAAGCCAGCCCGTGCCGGTTGAGAACCAGGTCTTGAACCTGGTTCGGCAGGAGCTGGCTGCCTTCCAGGCGCGGTTCTCCGTCCTGGAGGGCATTGTACTGCGCCCCCCCCTGGCGGCAAACAGGGCGCCCCCGGGACCGAGGGCGGCCACATATGCGGCTGCTGCGGCCTCCGCACCGGGGCCGGCTGGCCGGCCCTCCGGCAGGGTTGCGTCGGCCCCCGAAGGGCCGGCTCCGGCGAAACCGGCTCCGGCCAAGAAAGCGGCGGCCCTGAGGCAGGGCAAGGCGGCGGCGCAAAAGAAGGGCAAGGTGGCGACTGTGCCAGCGCCACCCGCGAGACAGCCGCCACCACCGCCCCCCCCCGCCCCCTAAGCCTTCCGCGGCCGAGAGCGGATGGCAGGTGGCTGGAGAAAGGACAAGGGAGCGGAAGGCGGCCAAAAAAGCCCGGAAGCTGGAGCGGAAGCGCCGACAAAAGGAGCGAAGCGTCGCGGCTAGGCTCAGCGCCCCGAAGACCGCAGCTGTAGTGATTACACTACAGCCGGACGCGGAAAAAAGGGGCGTGAGATACCGCGACGTGCTCGCTAAGGCGAGGGCGACGGTGGATCTGGGGGAGCTCGGGATCACCGGGGGCCTCCGCCTCAGAGTCACCGCGACAGGGGCTCGAGTGCTGGAGATCCCCGGCGAAACCCGTGGCTCGTCCGCGGACGCTCTAGCTGAAAAGCTTAGAGCGTCCCTAAATGCGGACGAGGCCCGAGTGTCCAGGCCCGTCAAATGCGCAGACCTGCGCATCCTGGGTCTGGACGACTCGGTGACCGAGGAGGAGGTGGTGGCCGCCGTCACCAGGACCGGTGGGTGCCCTGCTGAGCAGGTCAAGGCAGGCACCTTACGTCCGGACCTGTCGGGCATGCGAACCGTAACGGTAAGCTGCCCTGTGACGGCGGCGAAAGCCATTTTGGAGGGCCGAAGGCTCTTGGTGGGCTGGGTTTCGGCGCAGGTTAAGCTGCTCGAACCCAGACCTCTGAGGTGCTTCCGCTGCCATGTGGGGAACCACGTGTCGGTTCGGTGCACCTCGGAGGTGGACCGCAGTGGCCTATGCTTCCGCTGCGGCCAGCCCGGTCACATGGCCGCGGCTTGCTCCGCCGCGCCGCACTGCGCCGCATGTGCGGCATCTGGCAAGCCGGCCGATCACCGGGCAGGGAGCAAGGCCTGCGGTACATGGGTGTACCTGGCCTTGGTGGGCCAAGGCCAGGGGCAACGGAAGGCCCTCCGTAACCACCTCCAAAACCCCCACCGTCGTCGCCACCGCCGCAGCCGCCGCCACTGTCGCCGCCGCTGCCGCCACTGCTGCAACTACTGCAGCGGGGCCCTCGCAGGAGGCCCGGGAGGGGGCTGAAATGGAGTGCCAGTAACGGCCCCATTACGCCTTCTCCAGGCGAACATCAACCACTGCGCCTGCGCTCAGGATCTGTTGATCCAGAGCATGGCGCAGTGGTCGATTAACATCGCCGTGGTCGCTGAGCCGTACTTTGTCCCGCCCAGGGATGACTGGGTGGAGGACCTTAGCGGCTCAGTGACCATAATTGCGTCGGCCGCCGCCGGTACCCCGACCCTTGAGAGTGTCAGGAAGGGTCAGGGGTGCGTAGCAGCACGTTTCGGGGAGATAGTTGTAGTGGGAGTCTACTTCTCCCCGAACCGAACTCTCGCCGAGTTCCTCAACTCCCTCAGGGAGTTGAGTGCCGTCATCGGGAGCCATTCACTCCCCGTACTTGTGCTCGGGGACTTCAATGCCAAGAACTTGGCTTGGGGTTCTCGTTACACGGATGTGCGGGGTAGAATGGTGGAGGACTGGGCTCTAGAGACAGGCCTGGTCGTCCTAAATCGTGGTTCTGTCCCCACGTGCGTGCGGATGCGGGGCGAGTCGGTGGTGGACATATCGTTCGCTAGCCCCGCTCTGTCGCCGCGTGTCGTTGACTGGCGCGTCATGGAGGGGGTGGAGACCTATTCCGACCACCGGTACATCCGGTTCGACGTCTCCACCCAGACCTCAAGCGCGCCGGTCCTACAGGCCCCGAGTGGTCCGCGATGGGCGCTGAAGCAGCTGGACCGGGAGCTCCTCCTGGAAGCCTCGATCGTGCAGGCCTGGGTGTCATCACCAGCCAGGCCTGCCGACATCAACAACGAGGCGGGTTGGTTCCAGGAGGCCATGTCCGAGATTTGCGACGTGGCAATGCCCCGAGTTCGGCCAGGAAGCGCCCGACGTCAGGTGTACTGGTGGTCGCGAGAGCTGACGTCTCTGCGTGAGGCGTGCGTTGCCGCGCGGCACCGGTACACCAGGCATCGCAGGCTCCGCATCCGCCCTCCGGATGCGGCAGCCATTGAGGCGGAGCTTTACGAGGGGTACAGAGCGGCGAAGACCGCCCTCCGAGAGGCTGTCCGGCGGGCCAAGAACCTGGCCCGCGAGGAGATGCTGGAGTCTCTGAACGGAGATCCGTGGGGGCGCCCTTACAAGATGGTGCGGGACAAACTCCGCACCCGGGCCCCCCCGCTGACGCAGAGTCTCCGGCCTGAGCTCGTGGAGGACGTGGTGAGCGCTCTGTTCCCTTCGCGAGGGAGGCATCCTCCCCCGCCTATGGCTCCGCCACCGCTTGCGGTGCCGGAAGCGGACCACACCGATGACGACGTTCCGGAGGTGACTGGGGTAGACCTGAGAGTGGCGGTACGCAGGCTGAAGGCCAGAAATACCGCCCCGGGACCCGATGGCTTGCCTGGCAAAGCCTGGGTCCTGGCCTGTGAGGCTCTCGGGCCCCGACTGGAAGGGCTCCTAAGCGCATGCTTGGAGAGAGGCCAGTTCCCGCTTCGTTGGAAGACGGGGAAGCTGGTCCTCATCCGGAAGCCAGGGCGCCCTGCGGACTCTCCGTCCGCATACCGGCCCATAGTGTTGCTCGACGAGGTGGGCAAGCTCTTTGAAAGAGTTATTGCTAACCGCCTCGCCGGGCACCTCGCGGGGATGGGGCCGGATCTTGCGGAACACCAGTTTGGTTTCCGCAAGGGGCGCTCGACGGTGGACGCCATCATGCGCGTGAGAGCCCTCACGACGGGGGATGCGGTTTCCCGGGGCGGGGTCGTATTGGCGGTGTCTCTTGACATCGCCAACGCCTTCAACTCCATGCCCTGGAGCTGCATTGGGGAGGCACTCCGGTATCACCGGGTGCCGACCTACCTTCGTCGTGTGGTCGGGGACTACCTGACGGATAGGGCCGTCATCTACCCCGGTCAGAGCGGAGAATGGAACCGGCGAGAGATGTCGTGCGGTGTTCCACAGGGATCGGTTCTGGGGCCGGCCTTGTGGAACATCGGTTACGACTGGGTGCTGCGCGCCGACCTCCCTAGCGGCGTCAGCGTAGTCTGCTACGCTGACGACACGCTGGTACTGGCACAAGGGGGGTCGCACGAGGCGGCGGCCGAAAACATGACACGCGGGGTTGCGATAGTCGTGGAGAGGATCCGGCAATTGGGTCTCGAGGTGGCATTGCACAAGTCCGAGGCCATGTGTTTTCATGGGCCTCGGAATGCGCCACCGTCGGGATCCCTACTGACGGCGGGAGGGGTTTCCATCGGCGTCGGGTCGACGCTGAAGTACCTGGGACTCGTCCTCGACAGCCGGTGGAACTTCGTGGAGCATTTCCGACGTTTGGCCCCCAAACTGGAACGGACCGGGGCTGCCTTCAAGCGGCTCCTGCCCAACCTGGGGGGTCCAAACGCCTCCTGCCGGAGGCTCTACGCGGGGGTCGTGCGGTCCATGGCCCTTTACGGGGCCCCGGTGTGGGCGCGTTCTCTGAGGCGGCAAGCCGCCCGCTACCTGAACGCGCCCCAAAAGGGGATAGCCCTAAGGCTAGTCCGGGGGTACCGCACGATCTCCGGTGAGGCGGCTAGCCTCCTTGCCGGATTGCCGCCATGGGATCTGGAGGCGATAGTCCTCGCGCGCCTTCACGAATGGCGCGCGGAGGCACTACGTCGGGGGGAAACTCCGCTGCCGCGGCAAATCGCCGCTCAGCGGACAGACCTCCGGCGCGATCTCATGGTGACATGGAGAGAGCGACTGTCGCAACCCCGTGCAGGGCACGCCACCATCGTGGCGATAAGTCCCCTCTTTGAGGAGTGGCTAGAGAGGCGCCACGGCGCCCTCACCTTCCGCCTGACGCAGGTCCTCACCGGACACGGTTGTTTCGGGAGGTTCCTGCACCGAATCGGGCGGGAGGAAACGCCCGGGTGTTTCCATTGTGAGGATCGTCCGGAGGACACGGTGCAGCACACTGTGGAGGCCTGCCCTGCTTGGGCGGAGCAGCGCCGTGTCCTCGTAGAGGCGATTGGCGGCGGCGACCTCTCGCGCCCGGCCCTGGTTCAAGCCATGGTCCGGAGCGAGAGGGAATGGGAAGCCGTCACCTCCTTCTGCGAAGCAGTCATGCTAGTGAAGGAGGTGGCGGAACGTGAGAGGGATAGAGCCTCACGTCCCAGCCGCCGCGGGAGACGCCCTGGGCGTCGGGGGTCACGTGGTGGCCCCCGGCCACCGTAGGCGCGGGCCTGTGGACGGCGAGTTATGGGCTAGCTCGCCGTCCGGCCGTCTTATGACGACAGGCCGTGTCGACGGCGCGTTCGTGTTCCACGCGCGCCTCAAAGAGAAGTCAGCAACCACGCAGGGGTCCGCACGGGCCGATGCCTGCCAGGGCTGCGGGACTGTTCGAAAGAGATACCGCGGCCCTGGAACACAAAGGGCAAAGAAGGAACATGGATGGGTTTTAGTCAGTACAAGTCTGACACTCCCTTCCGCTCCGCCCAGAGCGGGGGGGGTCATTTGATGATTTCCCATCCTAAAAAAAAAAAAAAAAAAAAAAAAGGGCAACGGAAGGCCCTCCACCACCACCACCAAAACCCCCACCGTCGCCACCACCGCAGCCGTCGCCGCCGCGGCCGCCACTGCTGCAACTTCTGCAGCGGGGCCCTCGCAGGGGGCCCGGGAGGGGGCTGAAATGGAGTGCCAATAACGGCCCCATTACGCCTTCTCCAGGCGAACATCAACCACTGCGCCTGCGCTCAAGATCTGCTGATCCAGAGCATGGCGCAGTGGTCGATTAACATCGCCGTGGTCTCTGAGCCGTACTTTGTCCCGCCCAGGGATGACTGGGTGGAGGACCTTAGCGGCTCAGTGACCATAATTACGTCGGCCGCCGCCGGTACCCCGACCCTTGAGAGTGTCAGGAAGGGTCAGGGGTGCGTAGCAGCACGGTTCGGGGAGATCGTTGTGGTGGGAGTCTACTTCTCCCCGAACCGAACTCTCGCCGAGTTCCACAACTCCCTCAGGGAGTTGAGTGTCGTCATCGGGAGCCATTCTCTCCCCGTGCTGGTGCTCGGGGACTTCAATGCCAAGAACTTGGCTTGGGGTTCTCGTTACACGGATGTGCGGGATAGGATGGTGGAGGACTGGGCTCTGGAGACAGGCCTGGTCGTCCTAAATCGGGGTTCTGTCCCCACGTGCGTGCGGATGCGGGGCGAGTCGGTGGTGGACATATCGTTCGCTAGCCCCGCTCTGTCGCCGCGTGTCGTTGACTGGCGCGTCATGGAGGGGGTGGAGACCTATTCCGACCACCGGTACATCCGGTTCGACGTCTCCACTCAGACCTCAAGCGCGCCGGTCCTACAGGCCCCGAGTGGTCCGCGATGGGCGCTGAAGCAGCTGGACCGGGAGCTCCTCCTGGAAGCCTCGATCGTGCAGGCCTGGGTGTCATCACCGGCCAGGCCTGCCGACATCAACAACGAGGCGGGTTGGTTCCAGGAGGCCATGTCCGAGATTTGCGACGTGGCAATGCCTCGAGTTCGGCCAGGAAGCGCCCGACGTCAGGTGTACTGGTGGTCGCGGGAGCTGACGTCTCTACGTGAGGCGTGCGTTGCCGCGCGGCACCGGTACGCCAGGCATCGCAGGCTCCGCATCCGCCCTCCAGATGCGGCAGCCATTGAGGCGGAGCTTTACGAGGGGTACAGAGCGGCGAAGACCGCCCTCCAAGAGGCTGTCCGGCGGGCCAAGAACCTGGCCCGCGAGGAGATGCTGGAGTCTCTGAACGGAGATCCGTGGGGGCGCCCTTACAAGATGGTGCGGGACAAACTCCGCACCCGGGCCCCCCCGCTGACGCAGAGTCTCCGGCCTGAGCTCGTGGAGGACGTGGTGAGCGCTCTGTTCCCTTCGCGAGGGAGGCATCCTCCCCCGCCTATGGCTCCGCCACCGCTTGCGGTGCCGGAAGCGGACCACACCGATGACGACGTTCCGGAGGTGACTGGGGTAGACCTGAGAGTGGCGGTACTCAGGCTGAAGGCCAGAAATACCGCCCCGGGACCCGATGGCTTGCCTGGCAAAGCCTGGGTCCTGGCCTGTGAGGCTCTCGGGCCCCGACTGGAAGGGCTCCTAAGCGCATGCTTGGAGAGAGGCCAGTTCCCGCTTCGTTGGAAGACGGGGAAGCTGGTCCTCATCCGGAAGCCAGGGCGCCCTGCGGACTCTCCGTCCGCATACCGGCCTATCGTGTTGCTCGACGAGGTGGGCAAGCTCTTTGAAAGAGTTATTGCTAACCGCCTCGCCGGGCACCTCGCGGGAATGGGGCCGGATCTTGCGGAACACCAGTTTGGTTTCCGCAAGGGGCGCTCGACGGTGGACGCCATCATGCGCGTGAGAGCCCTCACGACGGGGGACGCGGTTTCCCGGGGCGGGGTCGTATTGGCGGTGTCTCTTGACATCGCCAACGCCTTCAACTCCATGCCCTGGAGCTGCATTGGGGAAGCACTCCGGTATCACCGGGTGCCAACCTACCTTCGTCGTGTGGTCGGGGATTATCTGACGGATAGGGCCGTCACGTACCCCGGTCGGAGCGGAGAATGGAACCGGCGAGAGATGTCGTGCGGTGTTCCACAGGGATCGGTTCTGGGGCCGGCCTTGTGGAACATCGGTTACGACTGGGTGCTGCGCGCCGACCTCCCTAGCGGCGTCAGCGTAGTCTGCTACGCTGACGACACGCTGGTACTGGCACAAGGGAGGTCACACGAGGCGGCGGCCGAAAACATGACACGCGGGGTTGCGATAGTCGTGGAGAGGATCCGGCAATTGGGTCTCGAGGTGGCATTGCACAAGTCCGAGGCCATGTGTTTTCATGGGCCTCGGAATGCGCCACCGTCGGGATCCCAACTGACGGCAGGAGGGGTTTCCATCGGCGTCGGGTCGACGCTGAAGGACCTGGGACTCGTCCTTGACAGCCGGTGGAACTTCGTGGAGCATTTCCGACGTTTGGCCCCCAAACTGGAACGGACCGGGGCTGCCTTCAAGCGGCTCCTGCCCAACCTGGGGGGTCCAAACGCCTCCTGCCGGAGGCTCTACGCGGGGGTCGTGCGGTCCATGGCCCTTTACGGGGCCCCAGTGTGGGCGCGTTCTCTGAGGCGGCAAGCCGCCCGCTACTTAAACGCGCCAAAAGGGGATAGCCCTAAGGCTAGTCCGGGGGTACCGCACGATCTCTGGTGAGGCGGCGAGCCTCCTTGCCGGATTGCCGCCATGGGATCTGGAGGCGATAGTCCTCGCGCGCCTTCACGAATGGCGCGCGGAGGCACTACGTCGGGGGGAAACTCCGCTGCCGCGGCAAATCGCCGCTCAGCGGACAGACCTCCGGAGCGATCTCATGGTGACATGGAGAGAGCGACTGTCGCAACCCCGTGCAGGGCACGCCACCATAGTGGCGATAAGTCCCCTCTTTGAGGAGTGGCTAGAGAGGCGCCACGGCGCCCTCACCTTCCGCCTGACGCAGGTCCTCACCGGACACGGTTGTTTCGGGAGGTTCCTGCACCGAATCGGGCGGGTGGAAACGCCCGGGTGTTTCCATTGTGAGGATCGTCCGGAGGACACGGTGCAGCACACTGTGGAGGTCTGCCCCGCTTGGGCGGAGCAGCGCCGTGTCCTCGAAGTGGCGATCGGCGGCGGCGACCTCTCGCGCCCGGCCCTGGTTCAAGCCATGGTCCGGAGCGAGAGGGAATGGGAAGCCGTCACCTCCTTCTGCGAAGCAGTCATGCTGGTGAAGGAGGTGGCGGAACGTGAGAGGGAAAGAGCCTCACGTCCCAGCCGCCGCGGGAGACGCCCTGGGCGTCGGGGGTCACGTGGTGGCCCCCGGCCACCGTAGGCGCGGGCCTGTGGATGGCGAGTTATGGGCTAGCTCGCCGTCCAGCCGTCTTATGACGACAGGCCGTGTCGACGGCGCGTTCGTGTTCCACGCGCGCCTCAAAGAGATGTCAGCAACCACGTAGGGGTCCGCACGGGCCGATGCCTGCCAGGGCTGCGGGACTGTTCGAAAGAGATACCGCGGCCCTGGAACACAAAGGGCAAAGAAGGAACATGGATGGGTTTTAGTCAGTAGAAGTCTGACACTCCCTCCCGCTCTGCCCAGAGCGGGGGGGGTCATTTGATGATTTCCCATCCCAAAAAAAAAAAAAAAAAAAAAAGGCGAACCCAAGACCTCATGCTCAGCAGTCACGCTTACTAAATATAAACATTTCCTTATATTATTACTTGTAAGTTAGTTTGTAATTAGGAATCTAACATTTTGATTAGCTTTTAATGTTTTGTGATTTTCTACGGATCTGCTCGCCTGATGTGAATTGATTATTGCAATAATCCTAAATCGCCTGCTAATTGCTTTACACATAGTTGACGTAATTCATAATTATCTAGTCAGGCATAGAATACTTTTTGAAATTCACAGAGTCACAACCAGCATTTCCGAATTATTAACTGCACTAATTATAAAGTATACTTGCTAATTAATGTGCTGTCATTATCACATTGGCTGTTGTTATTTCATTAAAATACAACAATATAACAACGAGTGCGTGTCGGTTAGTTCCGATGCGAATTTAAGGTCAACGCGCACTTAGAAGCACTGCTCGGGGTCAGCATCGCACTGCAACTGTATCAGTTGAGCGCGGCATAGCGTCATCTTACTAACGGTAGGCTGACCACCCGCATACAGCTGGCTGAAGGTCTCGACGACCCTACGGAAGGCGCTACGAGGCGACGAGTTGCCGTTAGCGGAGTGACGCGCTCCGTGACTGCTGTTTGCCAGCTGATCTCGAGCCTAGGGGATGCTGCTACCACGCTAAAAGTGTGTACTCATCACTATGAATAACCTTTACTGTTGGAACAACCCAGAAATAACTAAAAAACAATAATCTGCTGTTTCCTACATTTTGCCGAGCACAATTGTAAGTGCTGCACCAGTTTGACATCTCCTCGCCTCATTTTGACTAGCTGACCTCGACCTGAGGCGATATGCTTAAAAGTGTGCATTACAGTATGGAGTTTTATAGAACGAAGAAAGTTTTGTGTTGAAGCGGTGCTGATCCCCAGCAGTGTTATAACTGTGCGTTGTCCTTTAATTCAAATGAGGCGTGTGGGCCGGCCGAGCGGATCATATGAAATACTCTTTATACAGAATTCACGCAAAGCCGCGGCTTTTACTAGCTTATTAAAACAAATAAATATTATACTTAACCGAACAATCGAAAAAATACCATATGGCATTAAAATTAAGGTTCAATTTTAAGTGCAGGTGTAGTTAAAGTCAGTAAATAAAAATAATTGTTGAATGCAAACAGTGAACAATAAAAATGGGTAAGTTTAATAGTGGCTACGTCACGCTAACCCCTTAGTTAGTCGCGGTTAATTTAAACCAGTCAGTGTTAATGGTTGAAAATCGTGAAAAAGTGTACGGTACTTCCACTACTTCCTGCAGTTAAACTTTGTTTCTTGGATTAAAAACGTAGTTTATTATTTGAAGTTTTTTTTATAGTAATAGTGGTAAAGCTTAAGCTTAATTTTGACACTTATGTTTCATGGGACTTAAACATAGCTGGCTAAGTATGGGTGTACTACAGGCACACTTCTGCCTCACCCTTGGTGGAAATACAAGCGTTATGTTTTGGTATGTGTATTTTGTTGACAAGGTCATGGGTCATGCATCAGGTACGTCACGTAGTACAGCTACAAGCAAAGAACTTTGGCTAAGGAAATCTTATGAAGTGGTTATAAGTGTAAGTTAGTAATAGCTCGGCGTTTGGATTACATACATGGGACTTAAAAGTAACTTAGTCTTCCATTTCTGTGTAGCTTACTGCATACATATCATGTAGTAGTTTTTTTACAGAAAGCCAAAATTGTACCTACCTCTGGCTCCCTCTTCGTGGACAACTGGCTTGATGTTGTGTGTATGATAAACTAAGTGACGATATGATGTAGTGCGCTGTGACCGGAAACCTTAATTATTATCATGTGGTTATTCTGAAAGACGCTTTGACAGTAACCGTGGCAAATATTCCGTGAAATGCAGTACAGTGCGCATTGTTTACTGTGCAAGTTATAAGCTGAAGCGGATGAGAGGTGATCTACGGTTTTTGAATAAAAATACATGACTTCGTTGTAAAATAAAAACCAGTTTAGTGGTCAAAAGTGCTACTACTGCTGAGCATCAGGTACTTAGTTCGATTCCCAGGTCGGCCAAAGTGTTCTTAGGTTTTTCCAACAGGAATTTCTCAACCCCAGCCCGAGGTCTACATTTTGCCCGGTTAATAACTAGCCCACTATTACATGGAACTAAACACAACTGGTGAAATGAATGTGTCCTAGGTACCTCGGCCTAACTCTTCGAGGAATAAAGGTTAAACTACTACTTTATCGATCCATTTAAGAGATTTTCAATGCTCCGGAGAGTCGGAGAGGTCACGTGAAGGAAGTCAGACGGCTGATTTTACATGCACAATAATTTCTGCATGCGGTAGACAGGAAGCCTACCAACTTATAGAGACTCTTCAAAAACTGACGACCACTCCTCATAAGGCTTTCCGGTAAAAAGGTACCCCAACACACAAATATTTTGCTGACCACTCTCAAAAATAACGAGATAAGGTAACGCAGCTCCATCAGTCTGCACCTGGCCATCAATTATTATAGCGTAAAAACACATTAATTAATCGCTACCTCTCATCGCTCACACCACCGCTACAATGACAGCAAACACACATCGATCTTGGCCGCATCGGGGACTGTCACGACTCGGCATCGAACCCATTACCCACGCCGGACGCGACAGATAAATTGTAATAGATAAGCTTTTCATATCACTGTCACACCGACATACGTATCCATCAACATATTGTGTGTCCTCCATTTTGTTTTTCATAAGCCATATTTTAGATAAAAGGTTTTGATGCTACATAAATATGGATGGATGTGATCTAACATCAACGGTTTCAAACGATGAATTTGAATATGAGGCGAGTGGTCATTTATTTTCGAATTCGAATTTCATTTCATTTTGAATGCTTCACTGTATCATCGAGAATTCGAGTGGTTATACACCTGGTATTATCAACATTGCGTTTATTGTAGCTTATAAGAAACAAGAATAAACCAGAAAGAAAGGCCACCATAAACTATGGTGTTTTTCCAACAGCCATTAATTTACTCGTTTTCAGTGATCTCAAATTCGGATGTAGGCGAGTCGAGGTCACCATTGGCAAGGACCGAAAAGCCCAATATTGCAAATTTATTGCGAGCCTGTGGCTTAAGTGCGTTAGCAAAGTGGGGTCGGCGGGTCCACATAGAGATTGCGAAGCCTCCTCCGTGTCATATGCACTGGTTTCAAGGAGATTTCCATGCAACCAGAAGAAGGGTCAATGGCTGGTTCTATGTTTGTATTTTAAGTTTTGTGTCTGTGGAGTTTGTTTTTCCGTATCTTGCTTCAATTTACCGGCCGGCTTAAGTAATCTTTAGGTACTTTTTCGACGATAAGAGCTGTGTTTAACAAATTGTTAATTCATCTTAAACGAACTTCCTTCAAGACAAACAAATCTTTCACAAGCCTTTCTTCTCGGTAACAAATTGAAAGTCAGTTTGTTTAATATTTTAATTCTTATAAAACCAAAGCAAAAGACCAATCCATCAAAAGATCAATCTTCAACAGAAACATGGCTTACTGCCTATCTTCACTTTAATAGAAGTCAACACGGAGTGTACCTAGCTAGAACCCCTCGCCTTCGCATCACGCCGAGGTATAAATATTCATGAGCGGCTCCGCTATCCATTAGGGACTCCTCACGATTGACGAAAATGCCATTATTAATATCATTCCCAAAGTCCACGTTTTTATTTGTGTATGGCTGTGGAATTACAATGTGGCTGTACAGAAATGTTAGTCGTAATTCGCTTCAATTTTAATCCTATTAGAGTATGGTTATTTCAATAAGCAACTAAGAAACAAATGTGAGAAATGGATTCTCTATTACAAATTCCAAATTAAACTTTTTAAAGTGCATTGATCCATATTTATCATCAACATCACTCTCCTGCCTTTTTCTCAATTCATCTGCAACATTATCTGCATGACGGCATTAAAATTAAATTAGAAAAATTAAATCAACTCCCACGTCATCACACGCGGGATCAAGAGGATTATAATTACGAAACCACAGGCTTGTTGAGCAATTTAGAAAATTATTTTTAGCAGGCACAAGGTATTTTGATCAGCCCGGTGATTCACTGATGTTATTATTCAATAACATCATAAAATATACCGCGTAATTAACATAGTAGCGCCATCGCAACTATGTGGCAACTCCAGCTGTCAGAGGCTCAATAAACAACTAATAACAAATTAATATGCAAAGTTGCAGCGCCAGCAAGCCGCGGCTTCTCAAACTTTATGCACACCCGCCGAAAGGGACTACTTCACATGCCTCGAAATTGAGGATTAAATTAATACAACTGTGCTACAGCATCACTCTTCAACTTGCTACTAAGTGTAGTGCGACTCCAATCATCGCATACCAGGTGAGACTCATAGAAATATTGGTAATAGTAGGAAATACGGGGTTTTAGTCTCCGCAAATAAGGTAAGACTATTCTAATGCGAGACTGCTACTATCTTGAATTCCACACACATGAAATCCCCGAACATATACGGCACTTGACCATCCGCGGGCAAACAGTTCAAACTTTCCGAACCACTGGCACTTGCTTCAGCCGGGAGTCGAACCCGGCAAGTTGTGTTATAATTAATTGAGAACTGCCCTCGTGTGGTGCCCGACTAACAGCCCGGCTTTGTTCGCACGACACACGTCTCCGCCACCCTCCTGCCTTACCCCCTCGGTGTCGCCAATTAAATCCATAGACACTAATTTACAGACATAGTTGGGTAGTTGAAAACCGCTGTTTATTCAATAGATACGCTTTGAACTAGACAAGTTCCAACGCCTGCTGCTCTCGACTTTCGACAGTTGCTGAAAGCAGTTTTCCAATTTAATTTTGAGGGTATTTTGTTATACTTATCTAATTACGGCCTGGGACCCAGTGAAGCATAAAGCCGAAATTTCGTGAAAAGGTCGTGCAGTCAATGGCCAAAGTTCGTGAATGTCGTCTGAAAGGTCAGACAAGTAGGTTCCAGTTCATAATTTGTGTCGTTCTAAATCTATAGGTTGGAGATTTCCAATATTGTTGATAGTGTTCCTAAATAAATACACGCAGTTTTAAAACACAACGAGTATTTAAAAAAACGCGTTGTTAAAAACACCGATCACCAACGGGAATTCCAATTGGATAGTTCTACACAAAAAACATTCACACATTTTATAAAAAAAGAACATTAAAACGCTGAAAACGTCAGTGAACATTTCAGTATAACTGTAGAGCAAGTATTTCCGCACAATATTTCTTCGACCGCCCCAATTTATAATGGTAAAGTCGTCTTGGACCAAAACATCAAATCAGCCCCCGGAAAATGTCCCTAAACGCTTACAGATGAATACGATTAACGAGACACTGTCTCTAGGACGTCTTGACCCAATTGAGACCCCGGGATCCCGGCGGAGTCCCGGGGCAGTCCCGGGGGAGCGCGGGACTGGGAACTCGCTCAGCCGACGATTACAATGTCAGTATCGCGAATACATGTCGGCAAATTGTGATGTGCAAGGAGTTTCGTTTCTGTGTTTATCGTGATGTTTTTGTTATCAAGTAATCGACAATGCAGATTTAAATTTTTACATAAAATTTACTTTTCTGATACATTATGCTATTGGAGATTACAGCTAACGGAAAGCTTTCTTCGATCAAATTCTACATCCACAGGTAGGAAAAAGTGCTGGATAAAATTAGGCTATTTACAAAGATTAAAAAAAAATATTCCTTCTAACAGAGTAGGTACTAGAAAAATTAGAAGTCACAAAAAGTTTTATAACTTACTAAAACTTTTCCTCAGAAAATCCATTTACCTTGAAACCTCCCACGTACAGAGTTATTAATCTCCCATAAAAACGAAAACCCATAAAAAGTTACTTTAAGGAAACTCCATACCTCAGGTCTAGTTACCATTATGCCAGCAAAGTTCAGAAGTCGCGCAGTTCAAGAGGCCATATAATTTATAAAAAAGTAAATTAATATAATATTGTGAAGAAAATGAGATATTGGTTTGAAAGCGATCGCTTCACTCGGAGGGCACTTGTTATGACGCATGAGTGGCTCCGGAGATATTTCACATCCCTGAGCACAAGTACCAAATATGATTAAATGTTTTTCCATATTGGTTTACGGGAAGCAAAAATTTAATTTTTATTTGATACGTCCTCGTTTTATTGATATTTTATTTCTTATATTGGTTTGTAGATATGCTATTTTTATATCAATCGAATAAATGTACTTTACTTACAGTAATGAACTGGCTCGTTTGCCGCAAATCGATTGCTGTTTATAGTAGTATGGGCTCTTACCTACAACAGTCAGTGTAGGTGCTATGGCAAAGTTCGGATCGGTACATTCGATTCGGCAAGATTTGTTGAACAACAAAACCGACTCGACTCGAAACAATTACAACACTTCACCCACTGCTGGGTATAGGCCTCTCTTTGTTTGTTACAATATCCACGTTCCTGTCAGACTTGGCTCGGCTAAACTCGAGCTAGCCGAGAGGCTTTTTCCCGAACAAATATCTACATTTATTCGATTTTCCGAATCAAGTCGAATCCGAGCATGTGTGTACACGACAAAAGTAATACAAGGTTATTATTACACCAAATGAGCATAGAACGTCTTCGTCGGAAACATTACAAAATCAACCGAACTTGACTGTGTAAACTCTTGTTCAATATTCTAAATACACAAACGTACAAGGAACAACAAGCCTAACAATTCTATCTTAAGTCAATACAAATCGCAGAGAGGAACTTTCCAGTTCATCGGAGTGCGCAGCAAACAGTCGCTAGTCTGCACAGCCGCGTTTATTTGCGAAGAAGTCGCATGCGACTGTCGCGCGACTGCTGCTGTTTGCGAGGAAAATGATGCAAGATGTAACTGACTGGAGTCGTGGTGACTGTATGTTGTGTCAGTGTGAAGTACAAAATAATCTGGTAGGTATCTTTTTATCTGCGTGTGCACGTTGAATAACTACATAATATCATGTCTGTGTTTTCCGAAGGGTTTAAAACATAGGTGTATAGTACAAACCACTTCGCTTAATATGGTTACCTAATTCTTATTTAATAATGCGACGTTACCCTAGTAGCAAGCGTATTGCAAAAAACCAGGGTTCGGGCTGGTACTAAGAAATTCGTAAACGAAAAACCCCAACACATGAATTTAACAACAGAAATAATGTTATTGGAATAAGTTCTAATAGAGATAGAGATTTTAGGATTACGTGCGTATAAAATATCTGCCAGACCATACACTAGTCTGCTAAAGACATTTGTCCTAAATTTAACATTTAATTTAAAAGAATTTAGGCATTACTGTCACTGACAGCTCTATTACCATGTTTCTGCTTTGGAATGCCATTTTGACTTTGATTTAAGTGTAAAGATCTAAGATTAACGATGAACAATCTGTCTTAACTGACCTTCCACACTTAAGTACTTCCTCTAAACAGCAGTTTATGCGAGTTCTTGGGAAGTAACGCTAAAAGCTTCGGTCATTTATATTGTGGGACTACCTGTAAACTTCGTGAGGCGGTGAGGTTTGTACATCAAAAGAGGTAGCCGTAGGAAATTAGTAGGAGAGCTAAAAGCCGCGGTTTTTGTGAAACCACTATTCGTAAATGTGTTTATGGGATTTATTCATAAACACTGCTTAAAGCTTGGTTAAAGTAATAATCAGCGACTACTTAACAATACATTTTATGACGTTTAATCGTCTCGTAAAAATCTAGTGTGTATGTATAAACTCCTTATTTAGATTGAAAATATCATTTTCTGAAACATATTTACATAAATTATAGAAACCAAAAAACTAACTAACACCTCTAGCTCTCTTTCCTACTGCTTCGTAAGTATACAAAATATTGCCAACGATCTTTGTTCTTGTTTTTTACAATGAAAGGTACGATGAAACATTCAGATATTGCACTGACCATGTATCGTATCAAACTCAAACTCATTCTGTCACCACCAAACAATACGTATTCGTTACAAAGAAAATACAACAACAAATAGGTCATAAAAACAAGATTTATCAAACGCTGAACATCGCATGTCGTCCAATTTATCGGAATTTCGGAAGCTAAACAAAAAGCGCGGTTCACTACCCGCCACCCTGCGACCAAACACGACGACAAAACATCGTCCCTGCGAAAAACTAATTTCCTAACAAAACATAGGATTGAATTAAAATACAACGACGGAATATATATCGTGTTTTTGTTAAAGCAATAGATACGGCGATGTTTTTGTTCGTTTGTCCCGGAACAAATAATGTCCAGCGTGATCTGTTTAAAGGTGGGGACAGACAGGCTACTTTTCGCAGTGATTATTATTATACATAGTTGGTAATATGTCGTTTCTCCTTTTTTACGTCAGCTTCCACTTACAGTGCAGCAATTTATCACGTTATCATGTTTTTATCAATTCCTAATTATTCTATCGATAATCCGTGTATCAATCAACATCAACTTAAGGTGTAAGGTCATTCATTTTGGTGGTCCTTCGAGCCGGATCAACTTAAACTGTATGGTCTAAACTATACAGTCAATACCAATTTACTGATTTGATATTTTAATCTCACTGCAGCTTAACTCTAATACCAACTCGCTCAGTCTCCGTTGTGGAATCCTTCTCCAATACAGCACCGGATGAAAGAAGTATTAGATTATTTTATAATTGAATTGTCGGCATGTTGTTCTCCGTTCGTTTGTCAGACGACGCACTTATCGAATTACGCTCCGTGAGGAATTTGTTTTTTACAGTTGCTTTGTTATTGCCCCGTAGCCCCGCAGCCCCGCAGCCGGCAGCCCCGTAGCCCCGCAGCCCCGCAGCCAGGCAGCCGCGGTACTCCGGCAGAACACGTCGTTTGTTAAGATATAAAGTTGCTGGAATTCAATTTGAAACAGTTAGTGTTATTAATTTTGTTGTTTTGCGTTTATTCGAGGATCGTAATCAACTGCCTATCTGACCTGCACAATCCAGCTACTGCGTAATATTTGTAGAACACCTTGGTAAGGCTGATGGTTACACTTTCGGGCCACTGACTACCTGCAACGACTGTTAAAGAGTTTATTCGAGCATATAGTTAGTGAATTTCTTTTGAACAGTCGTTGTCGGAACTTCGGGAGTCAGTAGGCAGAATTATTTGGCCATAGCTAAGTATAAACGGTTATCAATGCTTCATAAGTGAGTTTTGTTTGCAGAAAAAAGATGTAGACACGTCGCTCCGTGCACTGATTAGTAAACCAAATTCGACATAGTGAATAACTTTCCTACAGATTATGGTTACCCGAATAATATTTTTTATTCTCTGTAGAAAAACTATGTAAATCAAAACTGTCGCAGCAAGGAAATTCTTCGCCAACGTGACTGATGCTTGTTAGAGACAAGACTTTGGATTGATGCTTGAGTGATGGTCAGGTGTCACCACGGCAGTCAAAGACCAGCCGTACACGAAATCAATCAAGGTGCTCACACAAAAAACGTAGTCTCTTTCCTCTTCCATTTCCATCCAAACATGACAAGGTACTTAAAAGTATATAAAAATCTAAGATTTTAATATCCTATGTTTAAGACAATATTTTCAATGACGAGATTTTCTATTTCGGTATAAACTGAAATAGCTAATAACAGGTATTTCCACGCACTGCTGACCTTTACCTCCGGACGGTCTTCGAAGTTATTAATTTACTTTCTGCCGCCTTCGGGTGAAATATCGACGTCTCCAACATCATATATCGTTACAGGACATTGAGTGATGACCTTTAGTTTGAGGTACATACATACATAGAACTACACGCCTACGCCAACGTGGCTACGTCGTAATAAGACATTCTATGATTATTTCTAATTAGGTCGCGTAGGTAGGCGTAGCAGTTCGGTGGTCTGCTACGAGATTTTACTACGCCGTAGCAGCAGTCCAATTTATTGCTTCACTGCGGTAGTGTTACTCAGTTTTTGTCGATCCTCGGAAACAATTACGTATTATTTTTATAGCTTAACTTCATTACTCTCATACCATCGAAGATAAACAATACCAATGGTTAGTTAAATCACGTCATCTCCTCATCACTTGATCTAAATCCAGTGTGTTTACCTGACTGATTGGACTGACTTGATCACTTTGTAATGTTGTCTGTTTGTCCATGCCAAGTTACACGGCTCCTGTCTGTCCCACTGGCACTGTTGGGCAACTATCATGTTATTTACACTACACCAACATAGTGATGGCTACTATCGTTTGTAAACAGCTGTTCACGAAGTAAATTTGTTACCATTTCTAAATAATTGATTAACGGGCTGGTGTCCGCAACTCTACGTCAAAGCGCGTATTTTGCGTGCGGTCAATAATTGATAAGATTTTCTATTGTCAGTACTTACTATATAATAACAGCCAGGTCGATCTTCTGACTAAGCAACGCTTGCTGGAGTCGGTTCTTGGATGGGTGACAGTCAATTAGCGACATACCAAGACCCGGAAAGCATGTTGAGACGTCCGCAGATCTTTGACTGTGTTACGGGTAGTCAGAAGCCCGCAAGTCTAACACAGTCTTACCAAGGGTATCGTGTAAAATTCTAGTATTGAGCTACATTCGGTAGGTAAGACTTGAAACCGACACCAACGGAGTTGGAAAAGTCTAGACAAAAGATGATTGGTGCGATGTAGCTCCGTGTTGTTATGAAATTACCGTAAATAATATCAATTAATTGTTTAACCGGCGAAATGTGTGTGTGCTACCTTCGGCTAACCCTTCGGAATTATACGCATGATGTCATATAATTGTCTAATCACTTCGTCAAATCCCCAAAGAAGGTAATCTTAGACCAGGACAAGACCACCAATATCCCTTACCACTGTTATGATTCTACTGTTATTCTAAACCGCACACAAACACGTAATATACCCCGATGGTTGGCGGTCTACCGATCGTTTGCGGAAACTACCGAAGCATTTCACTCCCGTATCGACAAATATAATATACCAGCGGTAATTTATATAGGGGGTAAGCAGGGGGGCTATTTGATCGGATAACCACACCGACAGGCCTACACAGAAATATCATGTGTTTTCCTTAAACCGTCAAACTTTACCTCCCGATAAGATGAAATATTCATTTTCAACGATAACTGGGGTCGGTAGGTATTGCTTTACGTTGCAAATTGAAAAAAGTTTCCTATACGATAAAATACTTTAATGTTTTTTCGGGTGGAATAAATATCGGACTTAAAATGTTATATATCAAATAAATCCTCATTATCGTGTTACACATTTCTGCCGGTTCGGATGCTATTCTGTATTTAGTGACACTTTTTCAATTTATATGTAAGTAGGTTTCAGGAATCCTAAAAAACCTATCTACATATAAATCCTTCACCTTTATCCCTGAAACACAAACTCAGCGACATGTGCAATCTGCCCATCCTAACCTACGGTGCTCAAACTTGGTCCCTGACCGAGTCGCAAAAGTCCAAACTCAAGGGCGATGGAACGTAGCGTATTGTGTATTAAGCTCAGTGACGAAATTCGCAATACCACAATACGCTCCAAAACTGGAATCGCTGATGTGGGCAATAAGACTATACAGACTAGACAATATGTAGAATAAAAACCGGAAGACGCTGCGTTGAAAGGCGTCCCACTTGGTGGACCGATGTCCTGGTGAAGGGTACAGGGATCCACTGGATGCGAGTCGCACGGGACCGGTCAATGTGGCGACACTTGGGGGAAGCCTATGTCCAGCAGTGGACGTCTTTCGGCTGAAATGATGATGATGATATGTAGAATGCATCAGGACCGATGGGTCAGTCGTCACGCAGTGGGTGCCAGAAGACGGGCGTCGTCGCCGAGGGAAACCTAGAAAACGTTGGCGTGACGACTTAGAAGCGTTTGTGACAGATTGGCTGGAGAAAACCGCACAAATAGAGGAAGGCTATGGGGGAGGCCTTTGCGCAGCAGTGAGAAAATATAGGCTAAGGAAAAAAAACAGGTAGGTACCTAATACCTACAGAACAATTCTAAAATCGCCAATCCGCCTTGAACAAGCTGGTGATGAAACCCTTCTTTGTATGAGAAAAGGTATTTGCCCTACAATGGTACAATAACTATTCGAGAGAGCAAGAAGTGCTGTTTAAATGTTGTTATACTGAGTTAGTTCTTAGGTTATACTACTATTTTTTAAATTTTAGTTCCTATTTCCAGAATAAAAACCACACGTGGGTAAACAAACGAGATTTCCGTGATTTCACAAGTTTTCTGTTTAATAAAACGAGTGTGAAAATAACAAAGGTATACAGAACTCTGAATAATTTTCATTTTTCGCTCCACAGCGACAGATATGTAAATGTGGGTAGAAAAGAATTCGTTTTAAAAGAATCGAGGGTAGGTACAGGAATGTTGGTAAGCTCGTGGTATTCCACCTGAATTAAGTTAATATGGACCGTGACTTCAAAAACAGTGGGAGACACATGTTCTAGAGGAAACTATGCAGTAAAGGCTATGCTTAGAGTTTAGGAGAACCAAGGTAGCCCGAAGAATTGTCAAAGTTGCAGTGGACTGGTCACTTTCTTGCAGAATTAATGGTCGATGGTGCTGAAAGGTTTTGCAGTGGCGACCGCACTCCGGATGGCGGAGCGATGCTCAGGTGAATCATTAGTAAAACAGGCAATCGCCCTTGAATTTTGTTAGGTAATAAAAGTATATGCAATTTGGATCACGTCGCTCCATCAGTAAACACGCCTAAGCTGACCACAGAAACGTGCCTCAATTTTTCATCCCATCAATCACGGGCACTGTCCCATCCCTATTCAGTAGTGCAGGGCGCGGGACCGCGGGACAGGTAATCCCGCGGTCATGCCATCCCCGACAGGATATAAAGCGGTCGCCTATCCACTGGACTGACCATGCTGTTGATGTTAGTTTATACTTTGAAGCAAAGATTAAAAATCTATGATGTATCCTCGCCAAACTTATGCCACGCAAAAAAATTGTTTAAGCTGAGAACAGTGAATACAACTTTCTGTATGAGTGAGCGAGACAATACTATTGATATGTCACTGTCAACGAAACAAAAAGGTGATTTTTTGACGCTGCAGGGCGTTAATCAAGCGAATTAAATCTTTGCTTAAAAGTTATTATAGTAACAATGCAAGGTTCGATTTTGAGCGTCACGTTACAATTTAGACGCTCTCGGTGATCCCAGCATTCGCCTGTAATGAAAAGAATTTATGTAGTACCTAACAAGTCGGTGTAACAAATTGTACCTATCATTACAGGTTACGCACTGTAATGCTCGGTTCTCCCCACACACTTATGTACTGCTCGAATCTGAACTGTTACATTATAGGCAAATGCTCCCGGTGATCCCCGCCTTAATATTCTCAGTGGCTCACTTTTCTCCGTTTTTGCACCGAGTTTATGATTTAAGTCAGTACAAAAACGGGGAAGAAAAGTGGTTAACAACTGGAATTACCTAAGCAAAGGTAACATTCAACGAAAACAATTTGCCCTACCCTCGATTCAACAAGACAATAACACGAACTCTAACTAAAATTAAAAAGGTTAAAACTTGGTCGGTTCCGTTCAATTCCGCCGAGATTAAATGAGAGCTTATGATACAATATCCGCCGACAATACCGGTTAACTGCAAACCGTAACTACGTAGGAAGTTTCATCTTGGAAATAAGAAAATATTAAATAGGTATTGAAGTTTGTAGCTTGACATGAGCAAACCTGTCATCATATCATAGCATATCTTATAACAAGTTCAAATTGCAGTAGACTCAATATAATGATAACTGAAAACGAATAAAATCTGAGTTATTTTGTACCCCTTTCCCATCCTTAGCTTTCATTAAAATCCGTTTTAGGCAATCGGCAGCAGGAAATGTAGGTACCTATTTCTGGTAAGTGGGTGGAAACATACTCGTAGAAACTGAGTATAAAGTCAAAGTTGCATAAACCAGAGGACTAGGAGCGGGCCATGTTAGGCCTATGATCATTGAAAGACAAGTGCGTAACTCAGGGACCCCACGAAGGGGTAAGGTTTGAGATATCAGAATACGGGTAGCGGCGGAGTCGGGCAGTTCACTTTAGCTAGCCATGGTGAATTGGTGATGGCAGGTAAAGGAATGGCTCTAGATAAATGTTTGAGACTTCCATAAATCTAAACACATTTATTTAAATTAGGCTGACAATCAGGGTTTTAGAATGCCTAACTTCCCAACAACACGAATCAGAGATGCGTGACACAAAAGGAAAAGGCCTGTATTGAGCAATGAGTGAGACTTTGCTGCCAATGATAACCACGATACGTTCAAATTCATTTTCTGCATCTGCTTCTAACCTAACCTACCACTGACCTGTTAATTGCAAAAAAGGTAAGAAAAAAAATATTTCGCGGTCTACTCTGGCGTCCTCCATAAGAATTAAGCTTTTACTTAAGTTTACTTGTACTCTATGGTTGCAAGACTTGCAATTTTTCTAAAACAACTTCGCAAGTAATTTAATTGAAGTAAAACTACATGCACTGCAGGAACTATTTCAATCAAGGGATATTAGTGAACTAATAGCGATCGGCGCCGGCGGTAGTTCAGCATTTATCGACGATAAGTTTTAAGAGTTCGTGTGCTCGCGGTGAGACCTTAGAGCTAGGAAGTATTTTAACTTAGTCTGTGTAAGTAGGGAAAGTTAAAGTGCGAATACTTACTTCATTAATATGAGATCGTGATTCACTTAAGTACCTACTATACAGTCGGTTTGGCATTTTTTTTTATTTTACCGATGGAAAATGTCGATATAGACGAGGAGGGGTCTCCACATCGAAATTTTCAGAATAATGTACTGAATACGTGGTGACCGTTAGTGCGCCGGTGTCCCATTCACCATGAATAACTAAAAGAAAAACACGTAGGTATATGGGTATATCTACCTAGGTACAACAGAAAAACTACCTACCTTCTTTAGCATATTTTTTTTTAATGCTCTGGTCGAGGTACCTACCTACTTTTAATTAGTTAAGTACCTTAATGCCTTATATTTTAATCGGGCCTAACAAATGGTTTGACTTTGACTGAACAAGATAATTATCACTTCGAACCCTGATTAAAATTGCCTGGGCCTATGGAATTAAACTTGAAGGTTCTAATAATAGAAGGTATAAGTCCCTAAAATAACTAACGACCCACTCCCTCACCTTCCATGATCGTACCCCTACGTCCGACACACCTAGTTACCACCTACTTAGTTAGTTCACAAATTAAATCCGAAGTCAGTCGCTACATGCTCCCCGAGTAGGCACCTACCGGCCCTCAGTCTCAGTAGGTAGGTAAGGTTTGTTACTCCTAACTTTACCTCTCGTAAGAAAACTACGGACTTCGGAAAAATAACAATGTTGTACCAATAATTACTCAAACAACTTTGCCGTCAGCCGTACCTACGAGACCGAGTATTTTTCTTCAAAATACAAAGCTGAAAGTTTTTGTTATTGAAACTGAAATGTTGAAAGTAAAGTTGCCGATAAATAATAAATAAATACGGTTTCGATTGGTAAATTTTTTTTAAAGACCTATTTCTAACTTGTTTAAGTGGGACGTAGGCAGGGTAGGTGGTAGGTTAGGTTAGAAATGAGTAAATTACGACGGACGCCTCACAACAACTGATGTGATTAGAATACCTACCTAGACACGAATATTTATTTATTCCATGACACAAACAACTTTGAAAGAACTTCTAGTTAATCATAATAATGAACAGGTACCTATTAGATCGTTAAGTCTTGTCTGAAACTAGACATTCAGTATGATCTAAACTTTAGACAAACTAAGATTTATGCAGTGGTTATAATATTGTTGTTTCAAACACTTAAAAACAGTTTTTGGACCACCCCCTTCTAACGGGTAAACTTGGTGGTCCTCACAATTTTGTTTTAGGCACATAGTGTGGTTTTTCTCCTACGATGTAGGTATGAAGAGATGACTTGAATTATGCTATGGCACACGAGTCTTTTAAGAATAGGTGCCGTGAAATATGCCAACAAGGGTATTTTTGCCCTATGAGCAATTTACAAGCAAATCTTTAACGTACAAAAATATCTTAATATTAAGGCAACATTGATTGACTTTTGTGGAAAATAAGTTATATGACTGGCAACACTAACTATTGTGTGCATTGCTAACTCCACTCAGTAACTTGTTGGAACTCGTCAAGTACGGTGCGTGTTTTTGCGGGCAAATTTTGGTGCAGAATTTTGTTAAAAATTGAGCGTGATGGTGAAAACACAGGTTAGTTTACTTATAACATGTATTAAAAAACTATTTGTAGAGTATTTTATTATTAGTGTCATTGATGAGCATAATTTAAAACTAAAGTTATAATGATGGGCAAAGTTATCCAGTAATGTTTCGATCTACGATTGACAACATTGCCCGCCATCTAAAAATGCTGGCACATACGACACTCTGTGATTTATTTTATTTTATTAAGACTATTTTAGTACTAATTCAAAGAGGACATTAGTTGTTATTGTGAAGGTACACAGTAATTACTAATAACGTCTTCTTCATACTATTTATTATTATTTAAACTTTTTTATGACCACTTCTAACACTGATCTGACTTCATAATATGTCTGATGGACTCACCCGGACGGTGGCATGCCCGACACACGTCAACCGTCCCGTCCTTCATAATATATTTCCGGTAGTTGTTCGTCAACATAACTTCGTCCATAATCGCACAGACAAAACCTTCAGTTTCTCCAAAGAGATCGCCGAAACGTAACCAGGACACGGACGCTAGAAAATCTACATCGGGCCCATGAAGAGCTCGGTAGAAGCGCCCGTGAAGCTCCTTGCCTTGCCATACTTCCTTGCGGTCATCGGTAGTAAGTACTTCAGGTTTGCGCCAGTTCTCTTTAGCCATGGACAGCGGGGTGAGTCCTTTGTCCACTGCCACCACATCTCGGTGCATACCCACCTCGACTTTTAAAAAATATTCTCTGAGACTGCACATCTCGCGGTTGTGAAGGGACTTCGCGTTTAAAAACCCTCGACCCCCGCACTTCCGCGGTATGTACAGCCTCATCACCGATGATCGTGGGTGATGCATCCGGTTTGCGGTAAGCAGTGTACGAACTCTCCTATCCAGGGCATCGAGTTCGGTCTGAGTCCATTTGAGTACGCCGAAAGAGTACATTAAAACCGGCATGACCCAACCGTTGAAGGCGCGCATCTTGTTTCCGCCTGAAAGAAGGCTATGTAATACCTTGTTCAGGCGTCCAAAGAAGCGCTCCTTCAACGATTGCTTCATGTCAGTTACGTTAATGCCTAACGCTTCCGACATACCCAAATACTTATAGCTTTCGGTTGAGGAAAGGGTTCTCAGGTATATGGAATCCGAGAGCTGAATTCCCTCGGATTCCATAATCTCCCCTTGCTTTACATACATGACTGCACATTTGTCCACACCAAATTCCATCCTGATGGCGCTACTGAAAGTTTCAGTTACTTTCAGTAGCTCCATCAGTTGCAATTTGTTGGGGGCAAAGAGTTTCAGATCATCCATGTAAAGAAGGTGAGATATGACCTGACCACCTCTCCTCAACCGGTAGCCTAGACCTGAATCCTCCAACAAACATTATTATTACAGTAGCTATATAAATTTTCTTTATGTTTAGGATAATTGTAGTAGACATTATTGTGATATCGGAAAATATATGACTTTTATGTTGTTATTGTGCGATGGATGCACATTTATCAGTAGTGGACATTCCAATAACTTTGATCTCTGATTATTAACTTTTAGAATATAAATAAGACTAAGAAACTTGTTACTTATTTTGACTATTTTTTCTATAAATCATTTTCTATAAATAATTTAAAAGCATTATTTGATCTCAATTGGTATTTCATTCAAATTAATAAAAATTGTTGTTGAAATTATTTTATTTTTCTTTTACCTTAACACATTATTCTTTCTAGAAATGAAAAAAAAAATCATTTTATTGATTTGTGCCAACCCTAGCACTTTCAAACGACGAAATGTTAATTGTATGAAAAAGAGAATTTTTTTTAGGGTAACATTGCCTAGTCATTTTAGTAGAAAACTTTTCACGGTTTCGCTTTAATTTCTAAAGTAAACGCCATCTTTGCCAAAATTCTTGAACTGGATTTTGATGCCATTTGCTTAAAGGCCATATTTGCGTCAAAAATCAAGGTAGGCAATGTTGGCTAAAAGTCCAGGTAACTTTGCCCGCCAACAAAACGAATCTACTTTTGAATTAAATGTTTAAAAAATATAAATTTTGCTACACCAACACATGCACATAATCTTAGAGTAGCAAATGATAAAAGAAAATACTTACGTCCCCATACAAAAATCTTACACAAATTAAAATTCGAAAAAAGTGGGCAAAGTTGGCATGTTTCACGGTGGTCTTTCAAGTTTTTAAGATACATGGGAGGTCAGAACAAAAGCAACAGGTTTGAATTATCTCTCTTACCCGCTATCACAAAGCAACATATAATAATACTGTAAATAGAATTATTTACTTTACCATTCTTTTTAAACGATTGAAATGCGTTGGTTGTTGCATATTTTAAAACAAGCTAAAAATACTTCCCGCCCCCAAACTCCCAAATCAGTAAACACACTTAACATTACAAAAATAGCGACAAAAACCCTCTACTGTTGAAGCTGGACATTAGTGCGCTAACCCGCCGCCATTATGCCGCGGGACGCCGGGTGTTGCCGCCGCGGCTTTGCTTCACTTATTGCGGGATAATCTGGCTAAGGCTGGATCAGGACGGACTGTTGACTCAGCGGACACAGCCCTCGTTGTTGAAAGAAAGGTTATTTACGTCACTTTAAAGGTAGCTTTTTTTTCATGGGTACCTACTAACAACGTATTTGGGGATTGTATCATTTGTATCGTCATTTTTTGTTCCGATAAAATTTTCTTTTTCATATAGGTTACATTCTCTGCTTGAATTCTCAACATACTTACCTAATTTACAGTCGGTACATTACGGACTTTATGTAAACCGTGGAACCTAAATACAAACTAGACAGGTATAAGCCAAAAATAAGTCTGGCGACTTTTGGAGAAATCCCGCGGCTAATAATCACTCGTTACTAGCCGAGTACTGACTGAGCGAGCAGACTCGCCTCAGTAAATTTGCCGCGCGCACTCAAGACGATTATGTTTAGCCTTGCTTGTTCGACGAAGATGAAGGCCTACGGAATCGTTTGCGTCATGGATAAAGAAGTGTCTTAATTTAATACAGTTATATGGCAAATGTAGAATGTAGACTACTCTCAGAGTATACTAATAGAGGACTAAGAGAAGATACCTGGAGAACATAAAACCCGGTTTTTTATTTTGAACGTGTGGCCTCATGGCGGTCTTGAGCAAAACTGTATAAGCCGACCGGTCTCTGTTCGATTTCACGTTAATCTGAGCGCTTGATTTGGCTCAGTCTCATCCTGGTTCGGTCTTGCCGCGCGCGGCAGTGTCATGCAATAAATCTACATGCCGAGGCTGCCTCGCGAGGCAAACGTTGCGCGGCAAATGTCCGAGGCCGCCTCGCGAGGCTGCTCGCTGTCAGTGCGCGGCTACTTACAAATTGACGCTTGCTTTCCATTCCGTTCCGCGGCAATAAAAGTTGAGCCTTACACTTATTCAGGACAAACTTTGACAATATAATCAATTCAAACAAACATGAATAATCATAAATCGTTTATTATAACCAGTGTTATAATACATTTCACTTACAACTATAAACTTTTATAGTTCTCGCAAATCACGAGTGCGCCACATGAGACTTTTAAGTCATAGACATAAGGTTTCAATTACAATAACTGAATGGCGTGCGTAATATGCAACAACTATATTATAAATGTACACAGCGACTAGGCCGAACCACAGGCTAAGATAGTCTTTTATCATAAAAAACTGTACTGTAAAGTACCCGTATTGTCATCTTCTATGGAAGTGTGCATGGTGGGGTTAGGTAATGCACGAAAAAAAGTGTGTTAATCTAAAGATTTATATTCATTTGACAACAATATTTTTTGCGAAAAATGATTAACAGTAACTTACTCTGTATAAGCAAGACTCGTCATTTTGCGAGCTATCTGGCAATACTGTGCTACTGTGTAATGTTGCCAAACATCCGACCATTCCCGTTACTTAGTGAATACACAGCATCGTCAAGATTGATCTTTCACGGATTTACTTGAGCTATTCTTCTTCGGCCTGCGACTGTCGTTTTTTCTTCTTCTTCTTCTCACTCTTGGGTTCTTCTACAGTTTCTTCTGCTTCCTCTGCGGGCTGGACGTCAGACTTCTTTTTTTTCTTCTTCTTCTTCTCTGAGACTGGCTCCTCGGCCTCTTGTTGCTCGTTAGCGGGCTCCTCTTTCACTTCTGACTTCTTTGATTTCTTTTCTTTTTTTGGTGTGACCTAAGAGGAGGAGGAGATTTAATGTTAATTTGATGTTAAACAGTATAATTGGTCCCTATATAATAATAGGGACTATGGATAAACAGCTACATCAACCTTATGTACCTCACCACAGTCACCAACATTGCACGAATGACATACTCGTTAACATATTCTTAGTACAAGCATATTCATTCTAATTGCAGGATGTAATAGGAACACTGTCTGCAACACAATCCACACTGCTAAAAATCAATCTACTTAAGAACATACAAAACTGAGACTGTTCTGGCCGAGCAGTGTTGCTGTAACTAGCACTCGAGACATTGTAGCTTTTGTTTTGCAGGTGTCCATCTATGCAGCAACCACCATGTGGTTATCAATGCTGTTTGTTTTATAACAAAAATAGTTTTACTTACATTTTCAGCCCCTTCTTCTAGTTTGATCTTCTTGGCGGAGGACTGGCCACCATCTTCATCAGGCGAGTGCTCGCGCTTCACTGGCTTCTGCCCCAGCGTGCTGTCACCAGCCGTCTGGTATTGGAACACCTCGCTGCGAGAAATATGGTAGTTTTAGTGCTGGCTATTATCTGCATAATATTATTTGAATGGTTGGGACAAGGATAAGACACTTTTCTCTCTTGCTTTAGGTTTGATAAAAGGTGACCTAGAGATCATCAACAGAATTTGAAGCATTATCCTTCTATACTATATAGAAACATCTTATTTTCCAAGTAATGGTACCTAATATTAACATATTTAAAATGCCCTTTGCAGCAATTTTAGTGTTCCCAAGCATATACACAATAGGCAGATATCACAATAAATAAAAGTTATAACAATGAAAGGACTCACCTCTTGCTCTGGTACTTTTCAAACTTCGCCTTAGCCTTGCCTGTCCCACTGATTCTCCTCAAGTTTCCTTCCTCTAGCAGCCTCAATCTGTTCTCCAGCTTGACCTTGTGTTCCGCTCCTAACTCGAAAGTCACGTCTTCTCCAAAGGCATCCACCCTCGTGGCTAGCGCCGCTTTAGCCGCCAACATACGCGACATTTTACCCTTATTCTTTGTACTACATTGGCCAACCAACTGAGCATGGTAGATCAGACCATACTTCGGCGTATCTTTCTTTGTCTTTAAGGCTCTGAATAAAGCTTTCTCTGCGCCAAAGATCTGCACAGTTGATGCAGGGTGTTTAGCTAAGTTCATCAAGGAACCGGCGTGAGCAATCAACCTAGCTCCTATATGCTCGCCGATCAACACAGTGAGATTCGGAGCCATGGCCATCATTCTAGCTTTTAAGTAGTCTGTTAAATGTGTTCTGTAGTCTGTTATTGAAATGATTTCATCACACAGGTTCTGTATGTTCAAGATGTCGTCGTCAGAGATCTCTGTGCCCATGGAGATCTCAGCTGCTTCCTTCACTTTCTCTTCTAAGTCTTCAGGTAGAATATCAGACAGATCTGTCTGTGAAGCGTTGTCTCGGGTGCCAATCAATTTGACTATTTTGACAAACAGTGTGTTGTCTGTGATGATCTTTCCCAGTTCAGGGAAATGCCAACCGTACCACTCCCGACATCTCATGACATAGTTGTTCAATTCTTTGTCTAAGTCATCCAGCAGACATTGAGCTTGAACAATCATTGTGTCGATTTTATCCGGGGAGAATTTCAGCTTGTATCTGGAAAGGGAATGAGCCAAACCGAGGGCCATCGCTGTCATTTCCTTCTTCGGCAGGCCTGCGAGGAGGCTGTCCATCTGTGAGCGGATGCATCTGAGCAGTTCCTGAACATTATTGTTGGACACACATTGTAAGTCAAACTTCTCTCTGATGGCACTGCCGAGTTTGGCATCTCCTACAAGGAGCTGGTCCTGCACTTCCTTGCTGATGTACTTCTTGAGGGCTTTTTTCAGTGGCTTGGACACTTTGCCCTCAATAGCTGCCGTGGTAGCTGCGAGGGCTTCAGCTGTATCCTCAAACTTTATGAAGTTCTTGAGCTTAACACTGGAAAAATGAAGTTTTATAAACAAAAACAAAACCAAAAATATACAAAAAATAAAGTTTGGACGTCCCCGAACAGGTAATTAACAACATTAAAAATAAACAAATGGATATAATATCAGGTTTTAGAAAACATTAATAATTAGATAAAAAAATGCTTAAAGGTTTTATAAATAAAGATTGACATTACAAATTAATGATTTCGGTGGTGTAATTATTACCAATTTAATCCACAACTATCTTGAAATAATATATTTATAAACTTACACAGCAGAAGCCCCCTCAGGAGTGTTGAACTCCTGGTACAAGTCATCAATCTGTGACAACTTGGACTCGTCCAATAACTAGAACAAAACACAACAATTAGATAACACAAATAACTATTTATTGTTCTTAATTATTCATTATGGTATATTTTGAAGGAAAGATCATGTCTCTCTTAATAATAACAAACAATAAATAGGCCAGAATAAAGCAAAACCTGAGTGATTGGAAAATTGCAATGCTATTATTTTGATGTAGTCCGTTGAATGAGTGAGCATGACTGACCTGATACATATAACATATCAAAAATTAGAACCTTCACTTACACTTTACCAGAATTAAGATTTAATTATATAATTTATTTGACAACTACACGCAGCGGAGCAGCTGTGCCGCTATAAGAAGGTTAATCCATCGTTGTAACAACCTAATGAAACTATTTATTAATTCATTGCTAATCAAAAAACAGGTTGTACTTTTGTCTTTACTGGAAATAAAGACTAGGTTCTACTTAATATGACAGACAGTATAATATTGTTTTTAATCAAGTCTATTGTCAGTAGCAGCCACGGAGTCTGGATTTATTGAGTAACTAACATGAAGGTACAAAAACATTTTATTGTTTTCAAACAATGTGGTTACTAGATGGAACGAGCAATTATTTTTAAAACAGAGAAACAATCGTGAAATTACTGAGAAGCTGAAAGAAATGGGTCAGTGTATATTTGAATTCAGTACCAGATGTTTGAGTAATGTATGTTTGAATAACGTAAAAACCTATGAAAAGAATGCAGGAAAGAAAAAGGCGCACTAACGAAGTTAAAGGCTTGATATTGTGAAATACAAATTTACCTACTCCCAAACAAAAATAACACAACGCGTTTACACTCCAATGAAACACATTGTTTACATGGCACACATGGCACTTTCTTCAAAAATATAAATGAAATCCTATACTTTAATTTAATATGAACGTGTTTATCACTGTAATTAGTGACATGAAAGCGTAAATACAGTATTATTCTTTAAAAGAGATTCGCTTTCGGACTTAGAGGTTAGGAATCACACGTGTTGAATTTACCTTGAATATGGCGTATCCCGCCGATGTTTCAAATAACACCAACATCTTGAAAACTCACAAGAACACTAATGTTAGTCTTTTACACTTATTCAATAAAGTAATTTAACAAGACAATTAATTTTAAAATAAACAGGGACGCTACACCACCATCGCGGGAGTTTCACAATGACAATGACTGCCAACTACCAGTGTTGCCAGTAACTAAGAACAATTACAATTTTCGGTTGATTATATTTTTGTGGCAACACTTTTATCAGTGTTTTCTTTTCTCAACGCAGGTTTTGAACAAAGTGGGAAATAATTTGACTTTATACAGTATTGGCAAATCCTAATAATTATTTTTTGGAACACAAGTTCAGTTTGCGCTACTTTTATAAATTAATTCTGAAAAACACCTTATACTTACGCATAGAGTTGATATTTGTTTGATTGAAAATAATACCTACCATTTGTTACGTAATGTTTGTATAAGTACACATCGAGATATCAAGCTATACATCTCTAGTATAACATGGTCTCGGTTTGTATAGATTTTACGAGCAATGAGAGATCCGCCTAGTTTTTATGGGTTGATTGGTCGTCGTGAGTATAGTCTGCGTCAGGATAACTGGACCAAGAGAGATTTTGGGGGTTTGAGCAATACCAAGCATTTATACCTATTTAATACTATTTGGTACCAGACATCAAATTAGTTGTACCTCGCTAAAGAGGGAAAACTATTACGAGGAAAGTGGCCAGCCATTCTGACTAGAAAATGGCAAAAAAAAAAATTGTTTTCAAACAAATTTTTCAATACATATTTTGCATTTCTTGGTTTTAACAATATTAGTCTACTCAAGCAAGCAACATTGTTTTTTTATTTTATTTTATTGTTGCTTGAATACCTACAGGTACATTCAAACGCATAAATATCTCTCGTATGACACGCCACGCGCCTAAATAACCTTGCAGTATTATATTAAATAACTAAGTTTACTTACTTGTCACTTTGTTTAATAATAATTAATGATAGTTCTATAGCAAATGTGCACTTAGCTCACTGAGTTAGTTTTAGTTCTAAGAGCTACTCTTACAATAAGTCTGTCTGGTCAACTGGCGTAAAATGCACATGGATTCATCCTGCCCTTGTCCCATTTTATTTGGGGTCGGCGCAACATGTTTTTTCTTCCGTTCTCTCCTGTCAGACGTCACGGCATCATTTACTCCTTTCTCTTTCATATCATTCCTCACACAATCCATCCATCCTCATTACATGTCCATACCAAGACAAACGACGTCCTTTAAATTTTTTGTAACAGGCGCCACTTAAGTATGATTCTCATACAGTATAATAACTTCTATACTTCATGAATTACGAGGCTGATTTTTCGAAAACGTAATGGGTTTACTATAGTGAAACCCATTTTTATACATTTCGTTGCTGACGATTCTGGGTTTTTTGTCAGTGAACTTTTAGCTATGTCCTTTCCTCTAATATACTCATTCCTTACTTCATCCATTCTTGTCACTCCACACATCCAAATGCACATCATGTAAAAGTTACTTACCGTAAAGTTGGTAATCAACATATTTACCTTAGCCAAGTCTAGCAAGTTTAGGTTGACTAGATTTTTGTAAACGTTTCAGTGCTTTTTAAATCCAGGCTGGAGAGTGAGCCACACGGTAATGTTAGCTGCGATAATAATAAAGTCACAGGTTTGTTTTCCAAACAACTTCTTTCAAGTAATGTCTTGTAATAGATATTAGATAAAGCAAGAATCGACACGTCAGATGCTCACAATAAAGTATACAAATATTATATGACTTGGGCCTGAAATAAAATAGCCTAACTTACCTACTACCCACATAATTTCACCTCACCAGGCTGGCTGATGATATGAAATCAGAATGAAGAGCACGCTCCAAAACTTATTATGAGCATTAAGTGCCTTACCCGTCGTTACGCGTATAAATATTTGCCAAATGGATTTTTGTCTGCGCGCCTCGTTTCGAATCAGGCGCTATGTGAATTCGGAAATTCAATAATTCTGCATAAAGGCATGCATCCACTCGCAAGTGGGGTGAATGATTGAGCGAATGAACGAGTGAATGGATTCCATCGAGCGGAGCGGTGAGTGAACGAGCGTCTGCGTCAATCCGAGTAAGGAACGTGATTATTTTGTGTATTGGATGTTCCGATTGAAACGTAGGTATTCCGTTTATTTTCAAAACATTTTAGGCTTATACAAGAAATTGGATTGCGCTGAACGCTTTTAGATTTTTCTATACAATATTGCCTTAGCGTTCTCTGAGAAATGAGCGGAAATATAAAGTAGATCGACTCAATAAAGTTGTAAATTGGATTGTATGTTTACGATAAGTGTAAATGTGGTCTCGGTTCCGATTCGAAGCACTCAACTGCTCTCGCGGGACTCGTTACAATCAGCTTGGAAAGCGACATTAGCAATGTCCTCTTATTGTGTCGTTGAACCTGAAATTAAATCTTTTTGGATGTTTTGATGATCCTGGGTGATTCATATTTTTAATAACGACACAAGTATGATACAGACAACGATAGTACATTTTGATATGAGTGGGGAAACTTTTTTATTGCATTCGAGGCGGAATTAACACCCGAGCTGCAAGCGAGGGAGTTATGGACCCGAGAACTGCAGCAACAAATTCACACGCGTATCAAACGACATTTTTCAATACACTTTCGAAGAAATAAAATATTAGAACGGAAAGTATTTTTGTCAGGAATTAATATGATTCTATGAGTTTCATTTTATTTTTTACCTCGCTTTGCTTTCGCCAGGTTGAAGAAAAAGAGAAGGTATGAGGCCGCTAAACAGCCTAATATGTAAAATAGAAAATTCAAATATTTTTGAATTTAGAACACAAATAAATGTTAATTTCATAAAAGTAAATATTTGTTTTAAATAATCATGTTTATCTAAAATATTCTATTTATAAACACATATTTTTATCGCTTTCCATCATTCCACCATTTTTAGGCGTGATCGAGGTCAAGAGCAGGCCCATTTTGTAATAAAAAAAAAACAAAAACTATAAAAATATTTACGCCGTAAAGACGCATATCACCGCCGAGGCGTTGACTGTAGTCATTGAACCCATTTGGTCTAAGTAGTTTGGTTATCTGTGGAATTTTTTTTCCGCACGTGTGCGATAAAATATTAAAAATCACACATGTGAAATACATTGCATGTTGAACGTAATCGTAGTGCAATAAGAACCATTTTTTCAAGAAAGTGTATTGAAAAATATATTCAATCAGTTCGGCAAACAATCAATTACGCGCTAACCGACGCCAGCTCACTCCATTATCCCGCACGTACGTCAGGAACCGATGCTTTTGTGCGGGAACTGGGTCAATAATGTTTGGAGCCTTTTCACATCCTCCGCAAGCAAAGTGCATATAAAAATGAAAATTCCTCAAAGAAACTTACATCGAGGGATTTCGGGTATAAAATCTTAACGATTTTATGTTTACAGCGCGTCGTTAAAGCGGGCCGGGCTAATGTGCGCCGACGAGGGTCGCCCAGGGGAGCGATTAGCCAGCAGTATCGACAAGCGATCCGGCCGAGGGTTCGCCTATTTGATGGCTCACCGCAACACACCTGACGACTGCCAGACCCGCGTTTATGAGCCCCAGCCTTGAGTGGTGAGCGGTGAGCGGTGACAGCCGCGCCAGAGATAAATGTGGCCCATCGTTACCGCTCCACACGTTACCTACCTTTAGATTTGTAGACGACCATTTTCGCTTGATCTTTATAAATAGCTGCTTTCGCATACAAAATCTTTGCAGAAAACAGGGTTCGGGTAACTTATTGAAAGAATTTGGAACTGAAAAAAGGGTGGTAAAAGTTTAACGTAGAAAATGTTAGAGTGAACTGATAAGGTAGGGTACTTTTTCAGAGCGTTTTTCTTTTGTGGGTTTGTGAATTTGACTCTCGGGAACCTTTTGCAGTCAGTGCCTACGGGGGCAGGTCAACATTTATATTGGGTCACTGCTTGGAAGACAAAATCTGCAAATATTTAAAGTTCACATTTAAAATAACAGCGAAAACCACCTTTAATGGAATTTTATGTAGGGTCACTGCTTTCTGGGAAGACAAAAATCTGGAAATATTTAAAGTTCACCTTTAACATAACAGCGAAAACCTCCTTCAAAGTAATTAACCCCGTTTAAAATGCCTTCGAACCATCAACAAGGCGTCGAACTCACTCCTGAACACAATTTTCTCGCTCCGGAGTCTATCTCAGCGATATTGAAGGGAATTGCCGCCATTATGAAGCATACGCCTAGCCGGCCGACCTAACGGCGTGCCTATAAAGCTGCCTCGTCCGGAACAGGGGCTGCCGTAAGCCCGGCCTTGTAAATAACTTACTATATCCATTGCTTATGTCACCTACGACGTCTTCACTTTGTTAATATTGCTCGAATGTGATGGAGTTGGGGAATCAGGCTTTTTGATACAATACATAGTTTGCGAAGAACTTGCTTTCTTTGAATTAAAATAAGAGGAGATTGTTCAATGATGCTCACTCGTAATCACTATACCTACTATTGAGTCGTTTTCATAACTTTTTCTAATTAAGTAACCTAACATTTGAGACACTTCCTTTAACGTGTATCAATAAAGTTAGGAGTTAGTACCTAACTTAATTTATATTCACGTCCAAAACGGTTTTAATTTTAATTAAATCGTGGTATAGGACCATTTATCAAAATGCTATCAGATTCTAATAGGTTCTAGACTTCTAGCATCCATTAACGAACTCCAATATTGCCTAGACTAGACACAATTATGTCAAACCTTTGGTGATTACAGGCAAGCGTATAGTTGAACACATTTAATGCCAATTTCGAATGTGCACAACAGACAAGTGCCTCTCGACCAGCGATCAATATTAGGTACCTACCTATAACAAGTTGACTAATATTTGACTACGATTCCATCCATCTTGAGTTTAAACTATGTAAAGTTGTGATATCGAACCCGATTAACAATTGCTTGTAGCTTATCTAGATCTACCTACTTAGGTAAACGTATTTTTGTTTTTCAAGAAACCCACTAAAAACATATTATTTTAATGTATAACTGCTAGTAGATATTCGCCCTGCTTTTTCAGCTCAGTTTAGAGTACGAAACGAATGTAGAACAAAAACATTCTTAGCGTGTTATTCTTGCCATTTTAGCATAGAGAGACCAACGAAAGAACGCTCATCCCCCTGTCTACGCAAAAATAATTTGGTAGAGTGGGGACAGGATGTGCATTCGTTTGTTTGGTTTGACCCGACCTTTCTGCCAGCTTTTGGTGTTGAGACAAAATGAACATCACCTTTTCCTAAACCGCAACAACACTCGTAGCAACACAACGCTATCATTTGGAAATAATATAATCGTTCAATGATCATTATTGTGCATGACAGGACAGATATAACGTTAAATAATTACAACAATTTCGTTGTTTGCAGACGCTAACAAGCTCACTAATTAGCAGTCAATTTGGATCACGTGTCGGCAGCATGCGATTGATTTATTTGCTAATGCTGTAACGATTGGCATCTCATTAAAATGATGACCCGGCAAATTAGCGACGTTAATGAGCTTCGCATTCGTTAATAAGTTTTTTATTGACGAAATTTTTTAATGAGGTGGCAATTTTAATATTTCGCTCCCCCGTAGAAGTGGGTGGTAAAGATTGCCTATAAATAAGCGAAGGGAACTTCAAAATATTTATAAAACTTTAGACAAAGTCAAATCTTGGTAATGATGAAATTTTATCCACCTACAGCTACAATTTCCAAGTAAACCTAACTTCAATGGAAAATTCATGAATATTCAGATTGATATCTAAGTATCTACGTAGGTAATGTTGTATATTAACGAGAAAAGTGTCAGATACCTACCTGACATAATGGCACGTGTCGACGTGGGCTAAGCAGACATCTACGCCTACGCTTGTACTAAGTAAGTACGTACATTAAAGACACTAATGGCTCAGTTCTTTGAAACCTTGTATCATTTAGAAGAAGAGAAGAGAAAAGGCTCGAAGCATTGAATGAGTGACGTCACATAGAGGGACTCAATAAGTTCAATGGTACAATACCAACCAACCCGTTGATGCGGGAACTGCACGAGTTGTGGCAGTTACCGGAAGCAAGATATTTTTCTTTTTGGGTAGGCCATAGAATGCGGTAAAAGTGCACTTTTGGATTTTCAACTTTGGGTGTAAATACAACAGTTCGCTTTACATTGCTATTCTTTTGTGTAACACCGTGCGTGGTAACACTCTTTGTAAGTGAAAACAGGCGTTACTGTTCTACCTAAAGCTTGTTCTACTTTAGTTTGAAGTGGACCCTCTGATCTTCTCTGTGTTGTGCTCAAGTTTACTCGTGCAAGCTATCTGAATAAGTAATTAAAATTGTAGATATTCCTGTTGCTATCTATTTACCGTTCACTATTTAGGTCAGGCATTTTAAGTTTGTCCTAAAACTATTCGCTCAAGCACAATACTACAAGATTTCTAAAGTGTTTTAATGATTTTGACAGTGAACTTTCGTGATTTTTATATTGAAAAAACTAGATGGCGCTGTTAGTTTCAAGTTTAGCCACGCGCCAGAAGATCCTTGTACAACATACATACACACCTACATGTACTCACGCCTATTTCCCATAGACCCGCCTTAGGGATAAGCAGATACTACGGAATGCCACCTAACACACTTACTACGGCCAGATCTTATTGTTGATGTTCTTCACAAAGGTCGGTGCGTAGTACCAGGGGTGTAGGACCTACTAACTGAACAGCTTTCTCTATAGCAATATAGTAACAGCGAAAAAATAATCAGCTGTTCCATACATTTGGGTCCGGTAGGCATGGTATGGTGAAATTTTGTATGGGACTGCAAGATTATGTAAGGATTCCTGTACAACTTTACATAAAACCATACCTCGGTTGCGCACCTGTATTATGAGCGGCTGGCTCGCGGTATGTTTTACTTACAATTTATGAGCGACTAAGCGATCCGCGGGGACACCGACTTAACTGAACCGAACTTATGCCTCAACGTTCCTTGTAATTTGGATACGGAATTATACGTTGTTTCAGGCATTTGTTGTGTAAACACTGCTCCGGGGCCCGACGGAGTGCCTGGTCGCGCTCTAGTCCTCGCCCTGAAGGAGCTGGAGCCCCCACTGAGGGGACTCTTCTCGGCGTGCCTTGAGCGGGGCCAGTTCCCTAGCAGGTGGAAGACTGGTCGACTGGTCCTGCTCAGGAAGGCGGGGCGCCCAGCGGATTCGTCGTCGGCTTATCGGCCCATAGTGTTGCTGGACGAGGCGGGCAAGATGCTCGAGCGTGTAATCGCAGATCGCCTCGTCAGCCACTTGTGTACAGAGGGGCCGAACCTGGCCGACAGCCAGTTTGGCTTCCGGCGTGGGCGCTCCACCATCGACGCCATCATGAGGGTGAGAGTCCTGGCGGAGGAAGCGGTGTCCCAGGGTGGGGTGGTGCTGGCGGTGTCCTTGGACATCTCCAACGCGTTCAACACCCTGCCCTGGGGTTGCATTAGGGAGGCCCTGCGATACCATCGGGTGCCTTCCTACCTCCGCAACATTGTGGGGGCTTATCTTTCGGGAAGGTGTGTCACCTACATGGGACGCGACGGCACGGGCCGTCGCGAGATGTCGTGCGGTGTTCCGCAGGGGTCGGTTCTGGGCCCACCCCTGTGGAACATCGGGTACGACTGGGTTTTGCGGTGCGAGCTCCCGCCGGGAGTGGACCTGACGTGTTATGCGGACGACACGCTGGTCACGGCTCGGGGGAGCTCGTACAGGGAGGCAGCGTTGCTGGCTACGGCTGCGGTCTCACAGGTGGTGAGCCGCATACGACGCCTGGGCCTGGAAGTGGCCCTCAACAAGTCGGAGGCCATTGCTTTTCATGGCCCCCGACGGGCGCCGCCGTTGGGATCACACATTGTGGTCGGTGGGGTCCGGATCGCTGTCGAGTCAACCATGAAGTACCTAGGATTGGTGCTCGACAGCCGTTGGGACTTCGGCCCCCACTTTCAGCGGCTGGTGCCAAAGTTGATGGGCGCTGCGGGCGCGCTGTCAACGCTGCTTCCCAATCTGGGGGGCCCGAGCACCGCCTGTAGGCGGTTGTACGTGGGGATCGTGCGATCGATGGCCCTTTACGGGGCCCCGATTTGGGCGACAGACCTGACGGCCCGCACTATCGCGGTTCTGCGCAGACCGCAGAGAGCGATGGCCGTCAGGGTCATACGGGGATATCGCACGATCTCCTACGAGGCGGCTTGTGTACTGGCTGGATCCCCGCCGTGGGACCTGGAGGCGAAGACCCTCGCGACATTGCACCAGTGGCGCGAGGAGGCCAATGATCGGGGCGAGAGGCTGGTGCAGCGACAGATCACGCTGTACCGGTCTCAGCTCCGACAGGTCATGGTGGCGGAATGGCGGGGGAGGCTAGAGCTCCCTACCGCCGGCCTCGACACGGTCGAGGCGATCCGGCCAGTACTCAACGACTGGCTCGGGAGGAAGCACGGCTCCCTGACGTTTCGGGCGACGCAGGTGCTCTCGGGGCACGGCTGCTTCGGGAAGTACCTGTGTCGCATAAGCAGGGAGCCGGACGCCCGGTGCCATCACTGCGTCCACTGTCTGGAAGACACGGCGCGGCATACGCTGGCCGAGTGCGCCGCGTGGGATGAGCCGCGCCGTGCGCTCGTTACGGAGGTAGGAGGAGACCTGTCGCTGCCGACCGTCGTTCGCTCGATGGTCGGCAGCGCAGAGTCCTGGGACGCGGTGGTGTCCTTCTGCGAAACCGTCATGTCGCAGAAGGAGGCTGCGGAACGGGAGAGGGAGATGACGAGCTCCCGCCCATCCCGCAGCAGACGCACCGGGCGTCGGCAGAGGGCGGACAACGCCCTCTTCCGGCCCCCCTAAATAGGTCCAGGGGCGACGGATTCGGGGACATCCGTCGCCCCCGATCACACTGGACCCGAGACGGCGGCGCGTAGTGTTCCACGCGCGCCTCTCTCAGACGTAACGGGGGGAGTTTTACACCTCACTCCCCCCCGGGACGAGGCCCGCAGGTCAGGCGGGCCGGCACTAGTCCGGGGCAGCGGAAGTCGCATCAGATCCCGTTGCCCCCCGACGCAAGTGTGCGAGGGAACACCGCTGAGTTTTAGTGGGTATACTGTCATACACCGACAGGAGTCCCACATACCCCGTCTCGTCCCCCGACGAACGGGCATGCATAAAGCATTTCTCAGCGTAAAAAAAAAAAAAAAAAAAAAAAAAAAGGCATTTGTTGTGTGTAACGAGGTAATACTGCAGGTTTAAACATGGTTGATTGCCTCTCTCAATATAAGGTAACGTCAAAAATATGTTTGTTATAAATAGGTGACACTTACCTTAATGTAAGCGCAACTGCAAGTATTGAGCGTTAAGATTCTCCCTGCTTGTGATTGTTCTGTATGGTGTCCGGACGTAAAGAATAGCACCATCCCATATCTTCCCGTGGGTGTCGTAAGAGGCGACTAAGGGACTTACCAGAGAATGGGCAGCAGCGTTCTCTGATTCTACAACAACCATACTGCGATCGCCAACCCGCCTGCCAAGCGTGGCGATTATGGCAAAACCCCCCTTCTTGGAGGAGGCCTATGTCCAGCAGTGGACTTTTCGGCTGAAATGATGATGATGATGATGATTCTCCCTGCTTAGGCAAAGGTTTACTGGGTTGGAAGTCGGTGGTATGACTCCACCGTGTATAGGAAAGCACGTCAAGCAGGTCTTGAGTCTCTCTGCGGTCGCGTCGGATTACCGTCCCTTAGCTATAATATTTTGAAAGTATAGGAAGAGAGAGTGTACCTGTGTTTGTATCGTCAATATCTAGTATCCGCTGAGGTTGGCTACCATGAAAAACGGTCAGCAAGAAATACCACCTACCATTTCCATTAGAAGGTGTTTGAAATGAACCGCGAACTACGAGTAAAAATACTAATGAAACCGAAAAATAAATAATATAAAATAAACGCCGTTTATTGTTAAGTAAACTTTTCACTCCATATAATAAGTAATAGTTGGCCAAATAAAAACATCAAAGGCAGCGCCTGATCGTTTGACGCGGGAAACAATAAAAGTCGTCGTTAATCTCGTTCTCACTACAAACACTATTTCTACGAAAAGATTTATTTTACAAGAATTTTGTGTGAAGGGCACAATTTTTTTTAAGTTTTATAGCTTTTTGTCTTCTAACGAATATCCTTTGAGTGATATTATCTCAGTTGCTGTCAAAATATATCTACATATATGTATCTTCGAAAGTTCATATACAACGTAATATTATCACGTAGGTGTTCCCCGAAGGCTAGGCAGAGAACCTCTATATCTAGTACTGGGTAGTACTAGATATAGAGGTTTTATCTGGATGGGGTTGCCAACCGGCCTCCAACAATATTGAATATATTAATGGCATATTGACGAGATAAACACCGTCCTAATTATAAATGGTTGTAGCAAGCCACGATGGCTAATACATGTGGGATTAATAATAGAGCAAAAATTGATTCTAAACTACTAAAATAATTCTGGGTACATCCAGTTGGTTGGCCATAAACCTGCCTACCTGCCTGCTATTGTTATTATCCAGGCTCTAATTTTCAGACGACACAACCAAATAACAATTCGTCCGAACGGGCACGTCACACTAGAACAGTCATTTTGAAATCACTATACCAAAAGAGGCAGAATGTTCTTACACGTGTACGATGATACTTGAGTTCGTTTGATCAAATCAGCATCGTTGGAGTTTTCACAAGTTTGTTTGAGTTAAATCTTCACATGAGAGCGGTTATTGAATTGTCTGAATTTCTGTAGGAGACGCCATTATCTGTGAACACAGAAGGGTATTGTTGTAAGAGTTTGGAAACTGTTGAAGTATGTAGGAAGCAGGAAGCGAAGTGTGGAGGTACTGTTAGTAGTTCAGACGTAACTTGATCATTGTGCAAAGTTTCGACATTTTGTAAGCATAAATATAATACATGGTTACGCATAATCAGCCCATCAGTTATGTTCCCACTGTTGGGCAACTGGCATCCTCTTCGTGAGAGCTTGTGTGCCGGCCACCACGCGGGCCCAGTGCTAGTTGGTCTCTCTACTTAGTATTTCTTCGATTTTTTGTTTCTAATAGGACATTTCTTCACGATATTTTCCTTCCGTTTTTGAAAGTAGTGATGATGATGATGATGAAATAATTTACACCAAGTGCCGTGGGTTCGTCAAACCCACGGCCTATCACTGGTAAGTCGGGGCCGTCACCACTGGGTCATCACTTCTCACACTTGCCCATGCTACAAACGATGGAATACCTAATTTCGTGTCCTGCCATTTGTTATCTGCTCGTTACAGGAACTGATAGACGCTACTGAAGGTGATAAACTCATCGCCAAATGGGCCGATCTGATACACTAAGAAGAAGAATAACATACAATTTGTCATAACCGAAAAATCGCCCTGAACACAAGTTTGTTCCACGCACACAGCACACACTCGCGATCTCATTACCTTCACAAGTTAATTCGGAAATTCCGCAAGTTTCGGCGAGGGGCGTGTGATTAAACTTCTCCTTAATAAAACATCTGACAGGAGGAGCGAGGGGGACCGAGGTGCGGGGGGAATGAGCGAATGAAGACTGCTTGGGGTATGAATGGGACAAGTATGCGACTGTGCGTTTAGGGCATAGCAGAGGCGATCCTACGAACATGTATGTATGTGTACTAGTACTTAAAAGAGCCACAGTAAGCTATGATTTAGCCTGTTGTCCTAGCCTTGGCACACGACAATGAGACACGATTTATTATTACCCATCCATTTATCAGCGACTTCCGGGTTTACAGGCACAAGATACTAGATTTTTTTCTTGTTGTTACATGACTAGGAATTCATATTCTGACTATTTATTTGGAGTATCATTATGTTTGTCCTGAAGATATAAGTTAGCGGTCACACAGCAAGAGCAACAACAAGAGACAATGGTTAGAGGATACTGCACTTGGAGTCAAATACCAAAATCTTATAAACTTATCAACTTAGCAACTACAGACACAACAAATGAAAGAAGGGCTTGCCGAGATCGGGGTATTAGACTATCAGCATCACTGAAATCGTGTTCCCACAATCAAATCAGCGGTCCACAGCGTATTCATACTCAGAAGGACACAGCATTCTTCTCCAAGGTATGGAAGTACGTGACAACTTTGCCGTCGCTAACTAAATTATGGTCTGCGTCCTTTCTGTTACTTTGCAAAGTCTTAAGAGCGGAAGGGAGGTAAAAATGTTGCCTGTGTAGAACATGGCGAGGAGGAAACAACAAATAACGCTACCTACAGACTCCTAGCTGCATTCTACAAACAAAAATTGAAAGTAAAATAAAAGTTTGTAAAAATTAAACACACTTGAATATATTATCGGCCATATTGGCGATGGGATGATCTTTAGAAATGCCAGGAGTCTAGTCATCGCAACCTGCGCGCGTGTTTGACCAGATGTGTGGACGTGGACGAATCTAAACCAGTATGGTGATATGTAAAGATCGTAGTAGGTGGCCTTCTGTACTTTCTGCCTACCCTCATGGGATAATGGGGTCACTTTATGTATTAATGCCAATGCTTTGAGTTTAAGTTCGTATATTTATAACAAAAATGATACAGTTTTGGTCCGTTCAAAACGAACAACATAGTCTAAGTCTGCTGAACCATATGTAAAAAAATATTATAGCCACAGAACATAGCATATTCAACAACTCACCTAGAACAAAGGGGTCACAAAATAATAAATACATGAAGATCTTGTTTGGAAAAAAGACAGAACTACGTCGAAAGACAATTACTCATTGTTGGAGCAAGCCCGCTATTGAAAATGTTTGTACAAAGCTGTGCAGACATTTGAGAACATTCGCATACACGGTGTGCTTGTGAGCACAGAATACATTCGTACAGAAGGCCGGCTTCATACAACTTCTAATTCGGCCTTACCTTCGTACAACTAAGTATGTTAAGGTCGGCTGTGCCTGTCAGTCTAACCGGATGAAGCTGAATATTAGTATTCTAGGATGTGCTAGGTAGCACGATACTTCTACTTGGTAAGCCTAATTGGCTTCATTCATCATTGCGAAATTGGATATTAGGTATATATTCGTCAAAAAGCCACTCGATTTAGCACAAATTGTGGCGACCTGTGCCAAACATCATCATCATCCACAGCCTGAATTCACCCACTGCTGGGTATAGGCCTCTCTTTTCTCGTGCCAATCCCCACGGTCCTATGCCAGCCTCATCCAGGTTTTTCCCCCGATGGCAACTATGTCGTCTGCCCATCTTGCCGCCGGACGACCCACGTTTCTTTTGCCAGTTCTTGGACGCCATTCGGTGACAGCCTTAGTCCACCTGTTATCACTGCGCCTTGCTAGGTGTCCTGCCCAACTCCATTTGAGTTCCGTAACGCGATTTCCAATATCGAAAACCTTTGTGCGTTTTCGGATTTCGACGTTAGGAACTCGATCTATCAGCTTTATGCCGAGCATGGAACGCTCAATGGCTCTCTGTGCAACTCTCAGTCTGTACACAGCCTCCTGCGTGAGCGTCCATGTTTCAGCACCGTACGTCATTGTGGGCAGAACACACTGGTTTTAGAGGCGGGACTTCAGACATAACGCAATTTTGGCTGATTTCAAAATGTCGTCCAATTTGCTAAACGCGGCCCACCCGAGCTGTATTCTTCGGGATATCTCTTTTTGTTGATCTTCTTTGCCAAACATGAGTTGATAGCAATATTGAACAATGTTTTCCAATCGGTACCAGCCCAATGAAAACCGAATATGTGTGAGTGTAGGTAAAGCTTCGGATCGGCTTTGGCAATCAACAAATTCTGACGAATCGAATGAGCTGAGCCAAATATGTCTGTCTTACCTTCTGTTTCTATTTTGTGTTGTAAGTTCCTCCTTTGTTCCCGAAACTTGAAGCAATTCTCCGCGAGGCAATATTGACTGCATTCGATGGATGCTACCTTGCTCGTGTAAAACTAATTGTATTCAACTTCGATAGGATCCAAGTTTTGATGGGAGGTTGTGTGAGTTTGTCTGCACAAATCGTAGTTTCCTATTACCTACTGATTGAAATTTGTCTATTATTGTAATATTAAGAAAGTACAGATAATGAATGAGAATAACGGATTTTCTAATTTTAGGGCGATGGCAATAGGCTAGGCCCCTATTAAATGGAACCTCAACATATCTAGCTAAATGTGAATATCTATACTATAGGTACACTTCTAATCTAACCCTTCAGGGATTACAGGCGTGATGTTACATAAGGGAAACGGCAGCACCCTAAACAGCAACACTCCTATATGCTAGTTGGTTCAAACCTACACGAAAACCATGGCAACGGTTACAGCAGGGGGTATCGCATAATCAAGTATGTGCGGACTTATATTATAACATGTTAATTATTATACTAGCTCAATAAATAATAGAACAAGCGACTCTCGCCTTATGTCACGTTCCATGATAAAAGCATGTCAATTAGTGCTCCATATTTGTAATGGAAACAATTGAACGTTGCAATAATTAGCTCATCACGGCCATATTAACTCAAGGAGCACCAACCGATGCATGAACACATCTCAAACAGCAATTAATATATTTCGGCGCTGCCTCGCGACTGCGACGCGACAGCCGCGCGTCTGGGCTCTGAGCCCGCGCGTCTACGCGACATGGTGAGGCGGCCAATATCGGGGAGTGCCACTACACGAATTAGATGCTAAACTTGTCAGTCGAGGCACTTGACGTGAAGTACGAGTGTTTAGACTAGATCGATGTTGAATTTAGTTATTCCAAATGATCTAAGGTTTCATTTTCATTGCTGGGTCTGTTTTCAAAGGTCCAAAACATAAGTCAAAATCAAAAATCATTTATTTAAATTAGTTCGAGAATCAGCATTTTTTGAATGTCAAAATTACATAAGTGAACTAAAACACAATAAAATTACAAATTCAGAAAACACCGCAATAAATATAAACAATCTTGCGAACACAGAACAACAAAACAAAATTAATTCGAAAACATTAAAGTAATATAGAAAAAGCACAAAGTTTTTTAATAAGGCGTTGCGCACACTGTACCCCGGGCGGGACGAGCGGGCGACACTCAATTACAGCGCGAGTAATTGGTCCGGGGAGACGCGGCTGTGATGGATGGCCACACATGAGGACACACGGGGACCGAGGACCACCGAGCTCATACGAGCTATTGATCTTTAAGATTGTGAGCGTTGTTTTGTTAGTCTTACACACATACAATAAACGCACGCCTCTTTGCCCGAGGGGTAGGCTGTTAACTACAGAACACAGCCTGCTACGTCCGCGTTCAAACATCTGTTCATACATGTACGCTGCGTAGTACTCGACCCTGACCTGTCTGAAGAACATCACCATTAAGGAGAGTATATGTCGTTCTAAGATGCCTCCTCCCGGTGCTGGTTAGTTTTATCCAGAGATTTAAATAGATAGGATATCAAAATCGTAATCTTCTTGCAAGAACCAATTGGGCATTTTTTGCTTGTTTAGTTCTAGTGTAACGTCTCAAAATTGGCAATTAGGTATTTCATTTTACTTTCAGGCGCAACACGAACAGGATCTTTATCTACTTACTGTTACTAGTTACACTAAGCAATTATGTACTGCTGCTTCAAAGCGTCACTGAGGGTATCACATTTCTTCCCTGATAATACTTCTGTTAATCTGTCCATAGTATTTTAAATCTCTGTGGTGTTAACGTACACATCGTAAGTGAGACAGGTAATTAATTGATCATGTATCTGGGATGGAGATCACGTACGATCTCGGTTAATGTCACCGCACCTGTTTCCAGTAGGTTTTCTCTCTTTCAAAAACATTGAATCAGAGAGTTCTAAAACGGTGGCGATAAACTTAACATAAATTAAACAAATCGCCCTAATTCCTACCACAATTTCGTTTCCCTAAATGGCCTACTAATCAAAAACAACCCTCTCTTTACCCATTTAACCACAGAATAGGTTACTCATCCCTAATAGAACAAGAAACTCAATAACAAAGTACATAACAAGTCTGTTCGCGCCGATATCTCTTAGTTATGCGAAACGGTACGTCGAATAATGGAGTTTATTTCAATTTATTCGAATTATTCCAGTTACTGGATATAATTGGCCGGATGTGGAGTTGCAGAGCAGATCGGTTTTAATAAAGAGAGTTGCTAATGCGTGCTCACTCGCTGTAAATAATTTAAATTGAAATCAATGATAGAGATGATTAGATTGTTTGAAAGTTACACAATAAGCTTGCATGAGAGAGCTAGATGGGGGGGGGGTTATAATTGGAATGGTAGAAAATGCCTATGGCATTAAGTCCGCCTTTGTGCAGTTTTTTTACTTGTGCATAAAGTTTAATAATTAAATAAATATAAATAATTAATGTGTTTTTAACATAAATTATAGAATGGATGATATGGCTAGAAGGCTAGAAGTCATCAAGTCAACAGTTATCTCTTATAACTGTCGAGTTGATAACTATGGAAGAAAATACATGCTGCGCCGACCCTAAATAAATTGGGATAAGAGTATGATGACAATGATGATGATACAGACAAGATTAGTAACGATACTTGCAAGTGATGACAGTTAGAAGGGTATGTAATTAATGATACTATAGTAAAAGTTTTAAGGTCAATGTCTTACTTACGAGATAGTTTGGGAGTCGGCTGCTTATCACCTGACTACGGAAGCCATGCCGACTACGGCATGTTAACCAGCCGACTGTGGCAGGGTTACCAGCCGACTACGGCAGGGCAACCAGCCGATTACGGCAGGGTACAGTAAAACAGTTTTGGATTGACATTAAGCTACCGGAAAACTTATTATTATCTTGTTTATAACCGTTATAGAATAACACAACCTTATAAAAGTGATAGGCACTGACCTGAGCCTGGAAATTGTGCATATTATAACATTATCTTTAATTCATTGAAAAAATTCGAAATGCATACATTATTCCCCGTTCAGTGAATATGAAGCGATACTTACGAATGCATATTCCTGTTCATTCATTAACAGTAATTATTGAATGTGTTCATCAGTAACTCGCTCAATAGAACTGATCAGTAATCACTACCATTGAGTAACGGCCTGCATTCAGTTTCACATTTATCTAGATTCTGGAATATTCTAGATTATTCTCGCTTGTTTAACTTTTACAGAAAGGGCTGTAATTAACAGATACATTTGAAAGTTTTAAAAGAAAACATTTAAATGTTTTGAAACGTCGTTTTGCTGAATATTTTTAATTAGTTGGTAGAATAGGGAAAATTGGTGCTACTTATAAAGTGGAAATTTACAATTAGCTACTATTGCAGTTTTAAAGATAAGGTCTGTTTAACTGCTTTTTTTTGGGCCACAGAGGAGCAGTTCCGCATGCTGCCATTATGTCGAGATAACCCCACTTTACAAGGTTGAAGGCCACCGACGAGGCAGTGAAAGTGGTGACGTTGGGTCTACTAAATTCGAAGCACGCCGTACCAGATGCATGCAGAAGAAGAAGAAGGGAACATATGGATGGTATAATTTACGGCCAGGCTCATAATACACTTCGACTTTGTCTGTGAGTTGACAACACACCTGCGACGCCTCGGGGTCCCTCGAGTCGCAGGTATCTACAGTCCGCGATGATCACTTACCATCATGGCTATTTTTTCGCCCTACGCTATAAAAGAACATTAAAGATACTATCAAGTAAGAAGTTACCGTTCCTCTTTGAAACCAATAAAACAAGAAGAAAAATCGAACACATATAAAACTTAAATTGCATAATCAAATTCTCAACACGACTGAAAGCAACACATCGCTACGGCGTAGCGGCTGCGTAGCTAACAAGCACCATTTGTAGCACGTATTTGCAATATCCGTAGCGCTAGCGTCAGTTGGCGCTACGATGCAACTTTAATATTTGCTTCAATTGTGTTTCAATTTCACAATTTGTGTCGTGTTTTATATTACTTTTTGTACTAGTTGTCGTGTGCGGTTTCTTTATAATGAGCTGTTTTATATTCAAAGATAAAAAATATGACTAAATACTCGTACGAAAATATTTTCTGTAAAATGTGTAAATAAACTGATACGTACGTTATGAAAGGATTGGATATCGTGGTTCGCGAAAAATGATTCTAGTTTAATTTAAAACAATGAATCCCATTAAAATAAAAACCGCAAATAGAGTAAATATCAAAAAGTATCAATACGAAAAACGAAAACGAAATACGTGCTTTGACGTGGAGTTGCGGACACCAACCCGTTATACAATAACTATACCTATTGATATTTTCCGAATTCGTCAATTCTGTAATGGTTCAATACATCAGCGATCTCCTTTCCTCTTCCGTCTTATGATTAGTATTCCCGTCTGTTTTCGATAAGGGCAGAAAAGATCAACTAAATCGATTGCGATGATCTAATCATCTGGCTCCGGTGGAACCTATTTATTTAGGATGTCAAGGAAACTGGTATTTTATAGAGCTGCGTGTCTTAGTCAATTTATAATCAGATTTTACAAATTCTGATTCTACACACAAGCTATCTTTCAAATAATATTTTGAACATAGTTTCTCAGAAATTAAAATGAAGTCGGTTTTAGTCTTTATGTATTCCTATTTTTATTTATTTTTATCTTATCCTCAAACGTACAAAACCAATGAATTGCTTCAAAAACATTTTATTTATTTGTGTATTTTTCATTCATCATTCTACTCAATTTATATATCAGACTAGCAGTTGCCAGTAACTTTGTTTGAGTGGAAATTTTGATGAAAATTCATCAAAACTCACATTTATACCTACTCGTAATATTAGTATGGATTCAATGTGCTATATGAATTGAGAGAAAGTGGGAAGTTCCCTATTCTTTGCACAATTACCTTTAATAAAACGAACTTTATAAAAACTTGTAAGACATGCCATGCCAACATCATCTCGCAACACAAAACAATTTTCCGAACTCCGCGTAAAATATCAGCCAAAACATAGATAGGCAATAAATTCATAACATTACAACTTATTTTATAACCTGCGTCAACCAGCTTGCTGGCATGAATTAGGTAACTGTCTCACCGCTAACGAGGAAGCGAGGGGCTATCGATTATTTTCTCGCTCAAGAAACGTACAAGTGTCAGTAAAAGAGGTGCTTAGTAGTTAATCCCTGCTTTCTATAAGCTGGATTCAGAAAGTCACAAATGACGAAATCGTAAGACGAATAGGCGAAGACCGCAAGCTCGTGCAGACCGTCAAACAAAAGGAAAGGTTGTTTACCTCGGACACGTTTTCAGTACGAGAAGTATGACTTACTGCAACTGGTAATGATGGGCAAAGTAGCCGGGAAACGTGGTGTTGGCCGGAGAAAAAGTCTTGTCTGAGAAACATTCGCGAATTCACGAGTCCTGCTGAGCTGTCCCACCTCGCAAAAAACAAGGAGAAATATTTCAAGTTGATGGCTAACATGCAGTCATTTGAGAAGCACCAGACGAAGAAAAGGAATCCCTGACTGGTTACAGCACCGTGCACCGGCGAGAACTCTGTCAAACAAACAACTCGTTTCTAGTCGCTAGCTCAGCTCACTCTCGCTTATCGCTAGCCGTGGGACTGGTGCTTCAGAAACAAAAAGTAGAATATTGTTTTACATTACGAGTAAAAAGTAAGAATTTGAGAAATTTGCACTTCCCTGCGTATCGGCGCGGCGGCGGCGGCGCGAGCGAGTTTTAGTTACGCTCTGTGCGCGGGTTATGTTTCTTTCTAACGTAAGGCGGGCTGCACATGAGCGAACTTTCTTGAAGTTGATTCATATTTTATTGATCATTTGTTGTGCCTACCCAGTTATTCTTTATAGCAGTGATAGCCTAGTGGTGTGACCGTCGGACTGTCAAGTCATAGGTCTCGAGTTCGAACACAAGGCACCCATTATGATTTTTCGGATTCATGTGCTTATTGTATAATAGTAAAGTAATGAGGAAACCAGCATGCCTCAGAGATATTTCTTGACGGCATGTAAAGCCAAGTCAGAGGCCCATGGGCGGCATAAAAATTTTACACACACAATAAAGAAAGAAGAGCTATTCTTTAGTATCGCAGTCGAGGAGTCTCTTTGATTCTTTAATTTACAATAATTCTGGGGTTTATTAAAAAACGCAGCTTAAAGTTATGAACACTATCACATGTCTAACAAAAAAATGGTTAATCATTAGTTAACTGCAGACGTTGTTTATGGATAAACCCCAAGGAACCCAGTTGCAAGTACCTTGGTACGGTCACGACGCAAGATATTTGTAAAGCTTAGTAACAAGTGCTTAAGTTACATTTTGCCTTGTTCATTCAAGATCGTAAAAAAGTCCCACATAGCATCAAAAAACCATGCCACACTGCTGTAAACGAAATAAAAATGTCCATAGCTTGCAGCCTACCTTAATCCCGTCAGTCGGCGCCCCCACGAGGGGCACATAAAGGAAATTTACATGTTATGCGTAAATTTCTCGTGAAAAACTCGTCAACACTTAACGTACACCGCGGGGTCGCATGTAAATAGACCTGTATGTACACTCACGAACAACAATGTGTTTACACTTCGAAAAATTCAAACGCGATTTTCTCGTCAAAATGACGATTTTAACTTTGACACTTTTCGACCAGATCATAGCCTACTTGCTGGAGCGTCGTATCCTTGTCTCCTTCACATTATAGGGCTTAAAAACGTAATTCGATAAGATATAATATTGTTACGAAAGAGTTTGAAATGATACACGTTTCATGATAGTGGAAGTTCCAAAATATTTTGTTTTAAATTACAATAAAAACATAAACCAATAGTCAATACAATAGAAAAAAATCACCTTGAAAAGTTGCTACGTGTATATCAATGCTCGTGACTGTACTTATACACGCGACAGATTCTTTATATTATCCGCACGCATCGGCGACGTGGCTTATCCCAGGAAGTATATATAAACTGAATTTATTATCTTGTTGTGCACACGGGGTTAAATATGTTCATGCCCAGTCTCTATGGAAACAAGACTATGATAGAGACAATACCACTTTATGTCAACTTGTATACCACGAGGAGGAAATTATCTATGATCACAAGCTATATGTGCAGTAGCGACCCAATAAGTAATTTACTACCACATTCACGGAAGCCGAATTTACCTAGCTGGAACATGACTATTAGGGGAATTCTTCTTGTATAGTCTTTATCCATCCAATACTGAGTGTAGCCCATTACACGTCATTTTAACCTGTAACCAGGCATGTTTCTATTGATGGAGTTTTTAAGATAGAGTACACCTGTGTCAGCGAATATAACACAATTGTGCAGTACATACAATACTATCTCCATCTCCTGGGTCGATAGCTATTCTCCGCTGAAACTGTATTGTCCGCTATGACTGAAATTCTTTCAGGAATTTATTAAGGAGCCTACAAAAATACTACAAATAGTTAGAATGCAGATACAGAATCATTAAACAATCTGTCGTATTTACATGGAATTTAAATTATAACTGGCAAAACGAGGGGCTAACTGGCTAAACCACCTCCTTGGAGAATACAATAAACTGATGATGTTACATTACAAAGTTGCCGTACTCAAAAACCCTCAGTTATAAAGCACGGCAACACTAAACAAGATATAACCCCATGTCTGGCGCTGTCACAACTAGTTTGTAGTAAAAGTTGTGGGGTCCAGCGAGATGTGTCCCGGGAGACTGGCCGGTAGTTGTGACTGCAGTCCAGCGATGCCGACACGACGTGATTGATATCGGTTTCACAGAGTTTGGTAAGTTGTTTCTATTCATTTTGACTAAACATTTTATGGCTTCGGTTTTATGAGACAGAAACAGAATCAGAATCATTTATTCATAAACATAGGTAATAATACAAGATCTTAGAAAATTAGGTTGTGGGCTATGTTTTGCCAATTGACTCATACAAATTATTTAAAAAACAAAAAAAAAAAGATCGTACTAGTGGGTACCCACCTGCTCTTAAATTAAAATATTAATTTATTAATTTATCAATGTCATTTCATGTCAAAATTTAAAGTTAATTCAATTTGAAAGATTAAAAGACTAATTAATGACAAAAACCGAATGTTTGAAAATTTAATCGGAATGTGTTCATTCCCATATCTTCCCGTGGGTGTCGTAAGAGGCGACTAAGGGACTTACCAGTGAATGGGCAGCAGCGTTCTCTGTGATTTTTTTTATAACAAACATACTGCGATCGCCAACCCGCCTGCCAAGCGTGGCGATTATGGCAAAACCCCCCTTGGGGAGGCCTATGTCCAGCAGTGGACGTCTTTCGGCTGAAATGATGATGATGATGATGATGTGTTCATGTCCAATAAATGCAACTTAAAGTTTTTGATAAAGACATGTTTAAGATTACTAGGAGTTTCGTTACTTTTTTTTTTTTTTTGTAAAAAGATTTATAGCCACTAGCATGGGTTGGATATTTATGTTTTAACTCCTATCCTACTTAATCTCTAACTGAACGATCGAGAGTTAAACTGTTTCTATGCCGATCCACCAGTGGTATGAAGCAGTTGTTTAAGTACGTTAATTGCAATTTGCAAGTAGGTAAAACAGAGTCTATTGGGAGCAAAGTGCTGTAATTATTAACTTTATAATAATGTTAAAGCATCACAGGTGCCATACCCCAGGCGCCCCTACAGGGATCCTTCAAGAAGATACATCACAATCAAGGTAAACAGCTGAAACTTCGTTAACACCACAACGCTTTTGTTTCGTTAACATTTTTAACACAAAAAGTACATTTGGAGCATAAAAAGGCGTGTGTCACTAAAACGCAATCCTAGTTTAACTTCAGACATAAAATAAAATTAGTCAGAAGTTTAACTCCACTCCACATTGAAGGAAACCAACATTAAGTGATGTGCTCAAAGAGCGGGCAGCAAGCAGAAATAGAGAAAATTCGTTAAGAGACTCCAGAGTGAAGTGAAGTATCAGCAATGAAGTTTTCCCAAACAGTGGATACTTTAGTGGCGCAAGCCTCCCTTTGTCAAGTTACTGAGATAACCAATTCCGGATTAGTTATTGCAGCAATTCTCCGTTTCATTATGGCTTAGGTAACCAGTGAATATTCTCTGTCAAATACTCTTTCGTAGTTCTTCTGCTTATATATCTTTCATATAGACATAGGGACTTGCAAATGCGCACTTTAAAGGCCGGCGCACATTAGAGAGACTCATTACAATTTTATTAGTCGACTAACACCAGTACAGTGTGTCACGGGCATAAAACTCGGCGTAATGTAGTCGTTACTCGGGATTACTTATTATGAGAATTACTGCGACGTGACGAGTGGGATTTCTGTAATTTGGTTTTGAAATTGCATGTACATGAGACATTTGTACTTCGCAGGTTGGCAAGAAATCGGTAAAGTTTTGCAGGTGTTTATAGGTAGCCGTAACCGCTAAGTGTTGATGTTATTTCATGTAATCTTGATTTATTTAAACCTAGAAGAAGTTAATAAATAATAAAATAAATAATATGTTTATTTTCGCATCACAAACGTTACAGTGAACAGGAATTATGTAATCTAATACTCAGGGTAAACATTTGTGAGAGACTGGTGCCCGATATTGACATACAATACCTGTGTTACGGGTCACCAGACCCCTAACACTTTACAGGTAATAAAACTAATTTAGATTAATAACTTCACAACTAATGCGTGATGATTTTACTTAAATACAAGAATGTGGTAAATAAAAAAAATAAAAGTTGTCTGTAAAATGTCAGGAGTAGCAGAAACTACAATAAGTTCTAAAACTTTCCTTCAAACCTGAATACATTAATAGACACAACCCTCACGTACTCACAACGAGATCAACAATTTGAGGCAGAACTGTTCGCAAGCACTATTCTCAAAACCCTTTAAATAGTCGACCCTCTATTAAAGGACAACTCTCGTCGACCCCACTGGGAATACACAGCCGGAACGTAAACAAGCAATTGTATAAACAGCACACAAACTAATAATCAATTTCGCTAATACAACACATGGTAACAGTTAACTGTTGCCCAATTCCGGTGCACAATGGCGGGAATTCATTTATCAATACCCCCGATACCCGATAACTAAGTACCGAGGTATCGGGAATTTGTAACAGAAGGATCACTCCACACAATACTAACAACCACTGCTACTGTGGCTGCCAATGTCTACCTTAGCCTTTATCTAAAGAACCTACTCCATGAAAGTAGTGGTAAACAGCCAAAAGAACGTAGAGTTTAATTTTTGAATTCATGTCCGTATTGTATAATTATCACTTGCTTCGGTGAAGGAAAACATCGTGAGGAAATCAAACCAGCATGCCAGAGAGATATTTCTCGACGTCATGTAAAGCCAAGTCAGAGGCCCCTGGGCTGCATAAGAACTCTGTCACCAGGTTAGGCACTAACCACACGTTACGAAGAAGAAGAAAAACGTAGGGTGGCATCAGTTGTGTTGCTAGGGAGTTCCTTGCACAAAGACTACTCAGCTAAAATACTAGGACGAAGTAGTGAAGGGCGGATTTTGAGGGACTGTCTCATGTGATCTTGTGATTCTGAGATAAGAATCTAGCAGCAGAATGCCGCAGGTTTTGGCATTTCACAAGTACCTATTTTTGCACAAAACTTAATTCGTGAACAGTGGAAGTTCTTTTGCATAAATTGTGAGGTGGTCCACCGATGGGGTGGCTCCCGTATAAATCACAACAATTCTTGCGATAACTTTTAATTGATTCCCGAACTCGGCTTTTGGCTTTCGGCCGTCGGCCCGCTGTTTGTTTATAATCAGCGGGATTTGTAACAATTCGTACTGTGCTTTAATAAGATTTGGTTTTGTGATCGGGGTGAAAGAAAAACTGATTGGAGCTGGGGATGAAATAACAAATTGTGGGGGTTGAGTTTACAGAAAAGGTAACAATAATATTGTTGTTCAGTTTGGTTTATTACCTGTTATAATTATTGTGAAATGGATTTTTATTTATTGTTAGTGTTACCTTCCTGCTGTACCAGGGCCGCTCCAGGTAACTTCTAGTTCCTACCTTCTTTTATTTGTTAGCAAAACAAAATGAGTTGGTTTATTCTAACATAGTAAAAACTAATTTGTAAAACTAGAACGTGATAGTTCTATGTGAAGTATGCATGTTAGTGAGAATGTGAGTATATTGTACCGCAGTCTGTGAGGGCCTCAAAATAAGGTCACGTTACAACGTAAGAAAGTTTCCATTGCCTTTATTTTTTAACTGTCGCCCGAACTGGTGTTGTTTGGCGAAAAAGCAATAGATTTCCGCACGAACTCTTTCATTTAGGACCTCCACTTCTAAAATCTAGTACAAAACTAAATGTGAAAATAAAATCTAAGATACCGAACTTAACCCTTTAAAAACTACGCACGATTTTCGGGCACATTTCAATGTCACATGGGCACAAAGCAATACATTTGTGGAGATTGATTTCTGCGCCAACCCTCCAACACGTCGCCTCACGCACGGCTGCCGGTCGTGATAGGCAGTAGGCCCCCTTGGCTTTGATACCGTCCTGTAATCATCACGCTCAGGCCACAAAGGCTGGCAGAGGGTTTGACAAGTATTTGTTTGATGTGAGCACAGGATGTATGCAGGAGGAGGGTTACATAAGGGGAAAAAATGCACGGTGATGACGGTGTGCTAGGAGTGAGTGGAATCACGAATTTGGTCATCAAATTACGAATAAGTTACCTTTTATTTTATTGTTCTGTGGGTAAGAGGGTAACCGCACCGATTGAGCCGATCACGTATCACATTTGGTGAAATAAGTTAGTCGCGTTCGGCGCCGCCGCGCTGCCGAGTCGCGACTCGTCTGCACCGAAAAAAGATAAACGACGTTTTTGTTGCTTTCATTGAAGTTTTATATGCGGCTTATGCCGATTCCGCGTCGATATGCATAGTCACTCTCTGAGTGGTTGGCACATAGCGATAACACATAATAGTGAGGCCAGTAAATATGTGGCCAGCCTACCAGATAGTACATAACTACTTCACCAAACAATACATAATTATGATGGACAGCCCAACCGGGCGAACTAGGGGCATGACCCGAAAAGTAATAGTTTATGAAAAAAGTAACCGATATTTTTCATTTATTTTTCTTGATGGTGATTATATTATTACTTAAACAGGAAACGGGATATTTACCATGTTTACTATTTTTGTCGAGTTCCCGATATTTCGGCGCTGTTGCAAGCACCATGATCACGGATAAACTACACACTACACACTACACACACACACACACTACACTACACACGACACACACACACACACACACAACACACACACACACAACACACACACAACACACACACACACTACACAACACACTACACTACACTACTACTACTATCCCGTTTCCTGTTTAAGTAATATTGTTAGTGACCATGATAGTTTAAAATCTTATATGGTGATTATATTACTGGCAACTTAGGCTTTTGTAATATTATGGGGTCTGGGGTCGGGTCAGGCAAAGTGTAATAGCTACGTAGATAGTTGATTTATTTGCGGTATAGTGTGGTTGGTTCGTAGGTTTTACAAGGCGTTCTGAATGCTAGTTGTGAAATCATAACAAGATCACCTAATAGTCGGTTACCCACTAAGCGGAACCTAAATGAATGCCTAAACAACTGTCAATTTTAAACTCAAGGCGCCAAGAATTGAAATTCAAGCAGAGCAATAATATTTAGGCATTTATATAGGTATTGCGTAGTGTTAGTAAAAGCGGTTATAATTCTAATTTCTAGGGATAGTTCCTGCAAACCACAGGGTTTGCTTGGGTTGGCTTGGGAACAGTCCTAAGCGATGGGCGTATACTCTTATGAATGTTTTCCATTAGAGGTGCATTATACCCACCCACTCTTCTTATTAGCGTGGCGATGGCAATCTAAATTGTGTCGGCCCAGGACTGAGCTACTAGTTTGGCGCTTTCGGTAGCGTCCATCAGTTCCTGTAGTGAGCAAAGAACAAGACATGCAGGACACAATATTAAGTGTCCCATCGTCTGTGGAACAGCACCACATTTTCACTACAGGGCAGAATCATTAATGAATCTCTACCTGGGCAGGTTTTCCTTGCTGCAGAGAACCTGAGCCCGGAGTCTATTTAAAGGCAACGCATGTCCAGGTGGGATATTTTCAGCAGATGCGTAGGTGGAACGAATGGGTTAGGTAAGCACTGCATACACTACCTCACCAAAGCTTAAGTCTTTCCGCAGACCGCTCGCCAGTGAGTGGGGTGACACTTCAGAAAGCTGTTTCGGCTTTTCAGCCTTCCCCACACACTGTTATCTTATTTTTAGACAAACAACCTACCCAAGTGCTTAATAATATCTCTGTTACCACATGTCTGTTAATAAAAGTGACACCTCACCACCGCATATCGAACAACAATGAACAAAGAATCAAAACAAAATGTCAACTAACTCGAACTTGTCTCAATAAGTTCAGAAAGTTGAACTTGTAAGAAGATTAGCAAGATTCTGAACCCGTCTGAACTTCTGAAGTTCGATGGCTGCGTTCTGAATTATTTATCGCAGCTTTGAACCGTCTGACACACGTAGGACGACGGTTCTGAATAAAGTAATTCACAATTTTGGTGGCCTGTAATTTAAAGTTACATAACAGCACGCTTTTATTACCCAAATGGGTTTGAACAGTGGTGTATCTAAATAAGTACCACCTATAATATCTAACACTAACTTTACGAACGTTATGTTTAAGTCCCATGTAATAGGGAGCCACAAGACACAAGTCCGTAATCCGAGCTAAACCCAATAACACTTTGCCTTACCTGGGAATCAAACCCATGACACCATGGTCAGCAGTAGTGCTAGCGACCTCTAGATTAATGAGTCAATCCTAAATCCTTATAAAAAATAGAGCGTTTTATAAATACAAATCGTTGACCTCAGGCTTACAGGCCTAAAATATTTTGCATACGGGAATTGGATCGCGAAACTATTGTTTTGTTGATTTTTGTTCGGTTTTTATTATTTGAATTTATATAAACTTTTACAGATAGTTAACATGAGTATTTACTATAAAAAATGTTGGTGTATGTCACGTTTTACATGATGATCGCAATGTTTCACATCTGCTTGATAAGACTGCTGAACTTACAGCCACATGGAACATTGCGTTCATTCCAATGAGACATGAATTGGCACAAGTAGGTAGGTACAGTTAACCAACGTCCACGTTCTCGTAGATACGTATTGTTGACTGTAAGAATATTGTATTTTTTTTTACTGATCCTACGTGAACTAAACAGATTGATGAGGTGTCAAATGAGTTTTAATGTTGCCTCATTTGAGAAACTATTATTTATTCTTTTTCGTGTAATTGAGATGTTGCTCTCTAAAATGATATGTCGTTCCTAAAGCATCTACGTTATCATAATAAGTCTATAATGTTCCTTCTGCTGGGGTAATGGCCTGCTCTCTGCGAATGGAAGTCAGCCGGCCCGGCCGCGCGGACCCATTGCGGATTGGTGGCTACGTTTTTTTTTAAATTAATTCAAACCATACCTCTATTTGTGTAACCGCGACCTCTCATTACGGCGACCAACGTTATCATTTCTAATTATATAAAAGGATCGTTTTAGTAATAAACGAGGCTGGAAGCATCTCTCATAGTCGTTAGGTAACGTTCGGCGAATAATTGGAAGAGAATTAGCCTTTTATAATTATTTTTAGTGACGCTACGTGAACTAGATTTCAGAATGATGAGGTGACGAATATAATAATAATAAAACGTTTATTTATCTCCACAAATTACATAGTTATTTCAGATATAGTTGACAGGTAGTAGGCAAAAAGTTGTAATTTGTGGGAGATCTGGAGTCTAAACTAAGCCTAGGACTGTATTTTAGAACTCCTTATGATGAATATGATGAATATGTTTTAATGTTGTCTCATTTGAGAAACTATTCTTTTTCATTTGTTTAATGCCTAACCTAAAGCTCATGCTACGGGGGCTCCCGTAGCATGAGCACCGTAGACAAGGATTTCCTTGACGGAAGAATCGACAAAATGACAGATAGTGCAAAGAAATCTGTTATTGTGTCGACACAATCTGGGCTGGGGGCTGGTGTCAGAATTTTTATTTCACCCATATTCCTCTGAGCTCTCACACCACTAGGCTATCACTACTTGAAAAATTGAGAAACTATTGATATGATTTTATTTTAAACTTGCAATCGTAAATTGTAATCTAAATCTTATGTAAATTCTCTAATCCTATCTTCTTAATCTAAAACTTATTTAATTTCGGCCACTTGATCTAGAAAAAAATAAAAAAATTCCAAATTTACGTTTATGGTACTCAGCGTATTTTAATAATAAGGGTTATACAACATTATTTTTAGTATATGCGAAACCTGAATATAGTTTTTTCAAAATATGTAACTGAATCAATTCCAGTAATTTTTAAACCATGTTATATTTTGTTCCAAAAATATTAAAAAAAAGTTAATATTGTAAAAGACACTACTTAGACAATAATTTAGGTACCTACTGCCAAATCATTATTATCAATTAACTCAAGACGACGCAGGAGGAGCGCGCGCGGCCGCGCTGCGTGCTGACCACGTTTTTGATCGGACAACCAGGTAACAGAACAAGCTTATAACTTTGTGATTCTTCATGATACATTTTTGAAATTTTGTACATAGAATCTTTACATAAAAATACTAGACACGTGTTTCAGGTATCGCATATACTAAAACTAATGTTGTATATTAGGTACATTTATACATGCTTTCTAACATATCTCAGAGGATAGAAGCCACCACACAAGATAATAATATCTCAGTGAGCACCCCGGAATCCTATCGGAACTTGTCACGAACTCGCTCGGAAGTTATCCGTCAGATTTGTCACAACTTTCCCTTTTATGTAAGTTCTGTTAATTATTATAACAAGTAACTGTTGCGAGTTCATTCCAAGGGAGACGTTTTATTTACGAGTCGCTTTAGGGAACACGTTTACACTCTATTTCAATGTACTTCGTCATTATAAACTGCTGAAACTAAGTTAATTTCATCATCATCATCATCATCATTTCAGCCGAAAGACGTCCACTGCTGGACATAGGCCTAAGTTAATTTCCTCGTTATTAATTCAGAAGCTGTCAAGACATCACTCTTTATTTGTGAGTTTCTTTTTTAAAGAGCCTTTACGATTGTAGCAATTTAACGTCTGTCCGTCAAGCACCTTAGGGCAACAACCCCGCCACCAACCTTACTGATTTCCTTATCTTCAATACCACAGCATCTATCTTATTTCCTGATACAAAGAGGTGTCTAGATATGTATACCCATCCACAAACCTACCTTAGCAAGCGTATCTTAACGTTCGAACGACCCGTGGGCCGTGTGGCTATTATTAGCCAGCTATAAGCCCGCCTAAGTTACCCAGTCTCCTCCTTTAAATTCAATAATAGTGATACATACATTTAAATGCCGATCAGTTTCTAACCCTATCTACATAATATGTATGTACATATGTACATGTATGTTATCTGTTAACAAACAACATAAGGGATGTTACACACTGTTCGATTCGGAACTTACATTTCGGTATTATTAGTTGAACAATAAAGTCGACCCGGAGCCAATAAATACACATATTGGCTTCGTTTAAGCTTGTGCCGATCGGTGAACTCCGTTCGGCATCGTTGAAAAATGTGTTGGTTGGTTTGGCACAATTCGAGCGAAACCTAGCGGCAGTTTCCCGAATGTCTATTCGATTTTGCCGACCGGTTTTGCCGAATCATGCCGACCGGAAACTGTGTGTAGCTTCCCTTACCCGTCACAGCCTCACACAAACACAGAATGTGGTGTTGCTCTCAATCGTCCGACATGTAACTGAGTTACTGCTAACCCACTTACAGCCTGGCTGATTGCTTATTACGAAGCCACGGTAAACAAGACTGTCTAGCTAATCTATCGGCCGATATTAAGGTTTAGATTTGTGTGGCAACGTATTTGGAGTGCTCCTTTTGAAATCTGTTAAGAGGTTTGTAGAAATCATTGTGAAGGATGTCTAGTTATCCACCTTTTCACTTTGTTATTTAGTTTACAAAGGATTTTTCAGTATGCAATAATAATTTGTCTTTTTGTAAATCAAATACAGAGTGTTCGGCCCTGCAGATTGGGCGCAACGGCTTCTAATGTTTCCTCTCTACACGGGAGGATTTCGACCTCGTTGAGTGATTTGTGCAGGAAGATCATTCTGTTATTAATTATAATAATAAAATAGTGCGCGTTGATCACACGGTTATACCTCTATGAAACAGTAAGGGAAAACTTTAGAGTTGTTTACAACTTATACTTATGATAAAGTAGACAACGCGAGCCACATAATCTACTTGCTATATAATTAACTGGTTAGTGGCATAAAAACGCATAACGTGTTATTGGCAATGTATGTAATTTTGCTAGATAACCTCACTGAGACATGAGATCTTCAGTTTATATAGCATTTCGTCTGATGGCTCCTCTATAGTGTTTTAAATCATTCATTCTACTAGAATCTTCTTACGCTTGCACAAATCTTATTGATATCCCTTTGAAAGTATCTGAAATTCTGAACCACTGACACAAATTATTTATCTTACCAAAACAAATTAGCTATCAATCAGTTATAAAGTCACAACCTGTTGCCATACTCCCAATCAATATCAGCGACCACACAAATACACTCAACAGATGATAAAGAAAACATCGTTAAAACATGAGCAATGTTTGGTCGGCGCTATCTATCATAATTAGCGTCAGTAATCAGTTCGGAGTGGCTACCGGCGACAGTGGCTACAGTGGCTACAGTGGCTCGTGGCTGTAGATCGATCACCGTGCGACACTAATCACTGGGCGACTCGTGAGAGGACACACTTAAATTGTTTGTGTTTATTGTATCTCACTTTTCCTGGTGTAGTTATAGTACCGTTTTTGTATGTTTCAATTTCGTTGTGATGTTAATTCGTGGCTGGAATTGTGCCAAGTAAAGTGGCTGCCAAAAATATAGTGGAGCAAGTCCTATTTAAACTTTTTTCTAAGGGTGAATGCCACCAAAACAACAGAACGTGATCCGTACGTCTTAACTGCATTCAAAAGCTGCACGTGTCATTATTGATACGGAATATTGGTTCTGTCAGATCTTAAACGCGGTTACGTGCTTAACGCGTTCCTTTTCAATGGTAAAATTGACCCTAAATGAGGCACACATGCAGCAATCCGTAGAAGAATAACTTATTTACTTCATATAGTTAGGAAGTATACCTGCGTGAATGAATTATTTATTCAACAAATTATTTGTCAAAACAATTGTGAATAACTGAAACGATGCACGATGAAGTGAAATGATGTTGGGTATCGCACTACCTAGTAAAGGTTAACATATGGATTGACAGTCAATATTGAGGTGCATAAATCTCTTTGTTGTTATAACAAAACAAACAGGAAGTGACCCTTAAAAACCCTTTTATCAATTTCAAATCTATTGAGATCCTTATCCGAAAAATAAGGGTCTAAATATAACGTTATTTTTATTTATACCCTATACCCTGCATGATAAACTGTCTGAACAAAAAAGGGAGAAAAATAAAATTTACACTACTTTGTCCTAAGTAGGGGGTGTACTCTCTAAGTTCCCTAAGTCCGTCAACAAAGAAATGCGCCAGTCCGAAAGTAGCTCGCAAGTTCGAAATGAACCCTAATCCCTATTATTTTCGGATTCATGAGCTTTGAATACACATCGGGAGTTGGGACAACTGTCCAAGCGTGTTGTCATTCATTCTTAGTTCGGGCACCGAACTAATCTTATGTGCGTAGTTGATACGGAGTAGGAAACGACTGAGTTCGGCTGAAACTACGGGTTTCCTGCTTAGAAGATTTCAGATGTGAGTAAAATGGGTCAGTCTGTGGATCGGTGACTGTTTTTTTAAACATTGATTCTTCACAATGACCACCAGAGAGCAATTTATAGGTACGTGGGTCCCGGTAGAGGGACATTTTAGACAGTACATATTTTGTACTCTACTCTGGTGTTGAACAGTCGGTAAGTGATTCGTGCAGGTTTATTAAAATGTTAAGTTTTTGTTTCGGACAAGCACGCCTAGTGGCGTGCCAAACCACGGTAACTCCGGAAAATCAGAATCAACAGTGGCGACCACCAGAAAAGCGCAGAGACGATGAAGCTCGACGAACTCTCTGAGAAACAATTCAACTGTCTTGGAAGTTAAGTATTATTAGTCCCATCTAATTCATCTAAAATAAGTAGTTTCGAAAGGTTCAGGAATAAACCAAAATTCTGGAATCGACCATCCAGTGATTTTATCCAATTTTTCCTTAAACTTTAAGCCCGCAAATGGCGAGCGGATGTCTTTCCCGTAGACGTTTATACACCTTTATTACCCCGGAATCACACGTCCAAACCATCAATCTGTGAGGAAAACCGCCAAAAATCACCAGAGAGATGCGATTACCGCCTACTTAACGCCGATTATCATACGGGGCACAGCAGGGAGAGTTACGACGCCATCTCTCCTGCTGACACTTTAATTAAAAGCTCAAGCGATCAATCCGTAGTGTCAGGAGCCAGGGAGATAACATCCGTCTCTGATTGAGGAAAAGCGATCATGTCTTTTGGTCAAGTTTTTATTTGAGGAAAAGATTTTGTATATTTCAGGGTGTTTGGCTTGGTTGAATGTTACATGAGCTTTAATTTAGTTAGTGTGTGTGTATTTTGTGGTAATCCATTTAAGAGTTGCTCTTTGTCTTCCTTTTGTTGTAAATATTCAGAAATCATAATAATTTTATTACCAATCTGAACACCAGGGGTTACTCCATTTGGTTCAGTGTTCTCTCCATTGTGTGTTTTTGACAGATTTACTATACTAAATCTATATTGTACGTAAAACACACAATCGACGGTAAACTGACCCGTTTTGTAAATTAGTGGAATTCGGGCCCAGCCCAGCCCATTTAGAAAAAATACACTTTTTTTGGTAATGTTTACCAGGTATTTTATACAAAGTAATAAGTTCAACCATGCATTATGTGAACGGATTGACACGACGCTCCAAACAAAGCTTCTAAAGCCCCTTAATTAGCACCTAAATAGATTAACTGATAGCACTTATCCCGACTACGCACTCACACTTGAATGTGTGAATTTACCAACTTAACCCTATAAAACTCGACATAAAACCGTCGTTAACAGTCGCTCGCTACAAACGAATCTGTTTGAATCAGTTAGCCAAAGCATCGCTTCCTCGCGGCTATAACAGTTATAGCCGGGCTAGTTACTCGCCTGCTGGCCGGAGGGTTATGGCCAAACTTTCAATCCGCGTAGCCCATCGACTTATTGGTCCAACTAACTGATAGGATTTCCTGTTAAAAGTTTTGTATTGATACTAATAGATAGTTGAAATTGGCTTGGAAGGAGATTGGTAATGTTACATTTTTATATACTTTTAAACAGTTTTAACAAATTCAGGAGCTGTGAACGCCTCTTAGTGTCCACTGGGTGAATACAGTCAGTCATTTTAGATGTTATAATACTACTTGGGTTCTTACTTAGGTTTCTTCCACCAAAACATACAGTCAAAGTGACCTCTGCGTTTCCTCCGACGACACCATGGAAGTCGAAGCTTTGGGCCAATAAAGTATGTCGTAACATTGACACAAATAAGATTTTATCCAAGAAGGGATCCCCTCGCTTCAAAACTTTTAAATTATAATTAGATCTAGAATGCACAATGCACAACGACCTCGTTCAATTTTGTTTTCAAATAAACACTCAGTTTTCTGAGAAGAAACGTTCCAATCCCGTATTTTATACGAGTTTCCTAAGAAAATAGTTGGAACAAGGATCAAAAAGTTGTCCACTGCAATCCCGGGGTTATTAAGCGACAGAAATATTATACCTTGAGATAGAACCACAAACTCCGTATAACAATGGCGCCAGGATTGTGCTGCACTCCAGCTGGATCGCGTTTCATCATTTTATTTTACAGTTTTTAGTTTGACTTTTCGTTGCCGACAGCAGTTTCATTGTTTGAACAGAATTGTCGTTTACGCCGTGTTGTAAAAAGGAAAATATAAAAGATTTATTTATTTAACAATTTATGTACACACAAAAAAAAAGAAAGGAACAAAAAAATGGTTACAAAGTTGATGCTTATTTCTAAAGAAATCTCTTCCAGCATACCTGCGAAAGGAGATACTAAGAAAAGAGATTCCTGGTACTTGAGCAGCAGTGGTGGGCCGGTTGTAATGGCCCCGACTAACGGGTAGTAGGTCATAGGCTCTCAGTTCGAACTAAGTCAGGCAAGTTCATTTGCGTAATTTAATATACCACCAAATTTGAAGGAAAGCGGCATGTTGTACTAGAACGAAAAAAATCGAGTTCAAGTGGCATCTGTGACCAACCCACACTGAGCCAACGTGGTTGATTCCACTTCATCTCACAGTGAAGAGGCCTGTGTCCCGGCAGTGGGAACCGTTTAAGCGGATTATACATTCACTTCAACATTTCTTAACCCTTCAATAGAAACCTTTCAAACAGCACGTAAAACTGTGCATGAAACACAACCAGCACACAACACCAAACCGCACGATCCATCCATAGTCAGTGCCGTAGATTATTTTTACGCTCACACCTATTAATTCAGGGTTCATCGTCCGGCGCTAGTGGATCCCGATTGAATATTCAAGAGCTATCTAATCCTGCGGACGGGGACATAAATCCTATCAAAGTAAATTTGTATCGTGTCGATACATATGTATTTATGATAACTAGGAAAGGCGACGGGATTGGCTCCTAATGGCTGTCGTATAATATCCTCTTCCGCAATGAACTTGGGTTATCAAATTGTGGGATGTCATAGCTGTGGGTGTTTATTTGAAGCGTCGTATTTGAATGTTTATATTTGGAGTTGGGCTGCTAATAATATAATGAGTTGTACAGTCAAAAGATGTAAACACATATTAATTATTTATTTACCATGTTTTGAAGCTTAAGATTGTATACACAATTTTGGGACAATGGCTGTATACAATAAAATGGTTCCTTGTCGGTGTTTACATGTTTTTGGTGTTGACTGTACATAGAATCATTCCGTCATCAATAAGAATCGTTGAAATGTAAACTGTTGGTGCTATGGATCTTGACAAGTGGCATTTGCTTTCAAATCAGTTCGTTTTGCTACGCTGACTTTCAATAGGATTGACAAAGCTTTTCTGTATGCTTATAACAGTCGTTAACCTTGATAGAGTGCCACGTTGTCTAGGCCCTCTCGTGTTTATTTGTTGTCAAATAATAGTCCTATGAGTTAAACAACCACATCGCGCGACTGAATGCCATATCCCATCCCACCCATCCTCGTTTAAATTGGTCTTTTTATATTTTTGAAGAATAAAATAACAAAGCATTAGATTACAAAAGATTAATAACAAAGATTAATCCGGGGGCAGGCCCCCGGATTAATCTTCATGATAAAACCTAACTGTATCGTAAGTTGCATATTGTTACAATAATCGCATCAGCTGCCGTCCCGTCCTCCGGCCCTGGGACCCTGGGACCCTGGCGACTTGCCAATTAACGTAATGGCGCGTCTTCCGCCTCATAATGGCCGCAGCGTCTCCCGCAGTAAACAAACCACTAAATATCCTCATGCTGATTGGAACGAATACAATTTATAAGCTGAACCATTTTATAGCTTACTGAGCGAAGATGCTAAGAATTTAAGGGAATTTTCTTAAATGGCTGAGCAAGCGGGGTGGGGCAATGTTGGTATCGTTGTCATTATATGTTATTAATGTTTAGTACAAAAAGCAAGCTCGATCTACGAAATATTAAACTCGCAAAATAATACGGAAGCAAATTGCACAATATCAGTTCTTCATCATCATCATTTCAGCCGAAAGACGTCCACTGCTGGACATAGACCTCCCCCAAGAAGGGGGGTTTTGCCATAATCGCCACGCTTGGCAGGCGGGTTGGCGATCGCAGTATGGTTGTTATAAAGCACAGAGAACGCTGCTGCCCATTCTCTGGTAAGTCCCTTAGTCGCCTCTTACGACACCCACGGGAAGATATGGGATGGTGCTATTCTTTACGTCCGGACACCATACAGAACAAGTTCTTACTAAACTAAAAATCCATTGCATCGGTTCAATATTGAAATTCATAGCGAAAATATAACACTGTCGCGAATACTATCCGCGCACTGAATACAAAATGAATTCAATATTTAAACGTGGCATTATTGAGAAATATTATATTGTATTCGTAATATTTGGCCGTGACAGCAACTCAATCGTTGAATAAGCATTGGAATTAATAATAATTTATACTGAAACGAAGGCATTTAAAGAGCCTTCCGCCCCCATTATTATCGAGGCATTTGGTGTAATTTATGCGGTCATAAAAATTTTAATGCACGTCGTGCCGCGCCCCGTCACAGGCGGGACACTCTGCACTGAAATTATTCACACATTTGCAGAGGACTGTACGGGACTGTCCACAGTACGGGACAGGACGGACGACAGAGAGGAACAGGAGAGTTCACCGCACAATAGTGACATCTATTTACCAGTCACCTTAGTCATGAAGTATCTGATTTTGACTCACATATTGTATGAATATGATTGGATGATTGTATTTTTTGGAAACAAAGACAATTTGCAAATTGATATTTTGTTCGGCCAATGAACCATCACAAATACAGGGTGTAAGGGACAGCCCTCCACAAACTGATAGGGTGAATTCAGTAATCATACTAAGATGACCGGTACAAACAATTATATCAGGAATGTTATGGGTATCCAATAAATTTGATTTGTTTTATTTCCTCATACGCAATGTATCGTTACCGTGGCAAAAGGCACGTAGCGAACGGCAAGCGCGACGACGAGTTAGATAAACTCTGTGGCTAGGCAGGAAGTGAACAGCTAATTTCGCGCGTCGTTCGTTAGAGTATTTAAACATCCATTATTGGATTTTTTATTTTAGCCGTATTATTTACATAAATGGAGTGCTGCGTAAAGGGAATGTAATTTACATTACAAAAATCCAAAAATTTTTCAAAAAATTTTTCCCGGTTACTTTTTTTTTTTTTTCATTTAATATTACTTTATATACATAAGGAGCTGAATGCACCCTGTCATTTTGTGAAGGGCTGTCCCTTACACCCTGTATAATGAACGTTTAATACTAATTCGGTCAATTGTCTCAAACATATAAAAGTTTCCCGGTTTGTACTTACTGGAACTTCATCAGTGTTAACTTGTGTCAGCTTAAGTTAAACTAACAATCGTAAAGTAATTATCTTTAAGTGGTTTTTTAACTGTTGCAATTAAATAAGTGTCTAGATAGAACACGTTTTGTTTTACACCACAATATTTATTTACTGGATAAATTTTGAGGAGGGCAATTTCAAAATCAATCAATGTGAAATGATTTGGATTGATCTCAGTAACCTTTTGGGAATACAGTCATATTAATCGAACTTCGCTTTTAACCGTGAAAGCTAGCACTGCCATATAAAAGTTAAATTGAGCACTGCACTCACTAACACGTTTCACGAGCTATGTTTATAGTGCAGGAGTATCCTTTGAAAGCTCCCGGACTATTGCGCTCATTCGATGACCCCACACAGAATGAGCGCAGCGAGTTAAAGCTATCTTTTAAAGAAATCTCTACAATCTCCACTTTCTGTACTTTACTAGAATTACTTTACAAGCTCAGATTTTTAAGAATGTTGACATTTGAACAATAATGATGGATGCTGAACTTAGAATTATTATGACAAATTATTATGCTTTTACATTATTTAATCGGTTATATTTCCCATTTTGATGACGGTCAACGTTATCGCCGAAAATTATTAGTTAAATTATTGTCTTCAAATCACACGAATTTAATCTAAAGATATTTCAACCGCTCAAACACAAAGCAAGCAACCAAAATACTAAACACCAACTATTAAACTAAACGAGATTCTCGCTCAAACGTACAGACAATCATTAAAATAGTCCATGTTAAATCAAGCGAGGAATAGCACGCGTGTAATGGCGTGTTTTGCACGCGATTAGCGAGCAAAGCCGCGAGGCCAATGAAGCGTGCGCCCTATTACGGCCGGCTCTGTTTGACCAATGAGCGTGTGACCTGAGGGTCGGCGTGAACAGGCTTGAGGGCTTAGACAAGTCGCAAAGTGAGTCCTTACTCATGATTGAGTTACTTTGTACAACAATAGGAGGAAAGATAAACACTTGTAATTGTTAGTGATTAATAAAATGTAGCGACAAATAAGTAGTGCAAAAAGGCTAGTGAGTGTTTCATTGAGCAGTGTTGCAGCAGCAGTGGCCTTACGGTCATGGCCGCGACTTCCGTGACGTAAATCGTAGTTTGAACCAACACAGGCACTTCCTTTGTGTAATATATTTGTGCATCACTGGTCTTAACGCGTCCTGAGGACACTGGCATTCACTAGAAAACATGTAGCATTTACCCACCCGCACTGCACCAGCAAATATTTGGGACCAAAAAAAAAAAAACAACCGGCTTTTTTCTCATAAAAACACGAAGGTGATATTTCATTGTAGTTTGATCAAAGAAACAACTACAGTTAAAGTGCTTGGAACAAAGGTGAGTTCGCGGAGATACGTTAGTTTTTCCACGAAAATACCAAATCTACGAGCAGTAACAAAGTGTTTTTTCTTTGTTACTTTTTATTTATTACTTTAGGAGAACCTGCCGCAAAAAGTAGCACGATTGTAATGTTACGGCTTGGCCACGACCTGCACGCTCAAGCGACACGCATGTTGCGAAAGTCACGCGGAAACAAATGTAGAATGTGTTTTAAAATGTGCCACGACGAGTCGCCGCGACACAACTTGCGGAGCAACGGAACTTACGCAAAGGCAACAAACGACTCATACGTGTGTCGATTGATGAAAATCGCAGCGCAAGTAGCCTTGTCTGAGGTCGGGGACGGGTTGTTATAAGAATCGAATAAGGTAGTCTGTAGTTTAATAAGATAATCCGGGATAAAGAGATTATGGTCTAACAAAGTTAGCTTTCTGGCGATTAGAGGGCGCTCTGCCAAGCCTAGGAATTAGATACAAAGCTCTCAGGCCTATGACTCGGGACAGAAAAGCTTATTACAATTAACTTTGGTTATTATATATACCTAAACTCGATTAAAATCCTTATTTCCAAGTGAAGTTATTTCTACTAAAATGAATATCAACTTTACAGTGTAAATTTCAAAATGACCAGTGCTGATGAAAAAATCATAAGTAATCATAAAGAACTTCATTTGCGAGGCATTAAAGTTGGTTTTCCAAAAAGAAATATGTGTTTACATGTTGCGAAAATCTCACGAACGTCTTTGTATACCACAACCATACATAGAAGTACTAAGATACATATCATCACGCTCCGTACAAAGCCTAAAGAATTCGCAGCAGTTCACAAATTATATGATATTTCACGCGAGACGAGAATTTATGTTATTCGCCATTTGGGAGACGGAAAGGAAAAATTGTATTCTGTACACACGCCGAAGCGCGTAGATTGTCAGGCACGTTTTAGAAGATTCTGGTATAATCTAGAGAGTAGTGACGCACGAATAGTCTAGATTTCTCAGTTGCCTCCTTGTAGGTAATGACTCGTAAATAAAGGTAAGGCGTGGATCTGCTTTTCAAAATTGCTGTTCTTTACTGAGGTTTTTTGTTCTGTTCTGGCTTTGTGGTACACTACGTGGGTATTATTACACTTTTATTATTTTTAGAGGAAACGATCGTTTTTGTCTGAATTTGAGCTGTAGTCTGATACACAATCTGTTAGCACCCATGAAGAAACTAAGCTACTATCTATGCTTCTGAACTACGGAAGATATACTAGGTACTAAAGTTACTTCTTTCCCTACTGTTATATTTAGAAATTACTTAGATCTTCATCGGTCAACAATATTGGCTAATCTAAATAACCTTCCAGAATTCCCTCGAATTATAATAACAAGAATACCAAACATTATAGAAATATTTTCTACTAAAACATGAAAATCACAACCGACCCAAACTGTGATGTCTGTCTAAACACATATTATACCTAAATAGTCTTGTCACCAGATACCGGACACCACCGTTTAGCGCCAGCAAATACGGCCGTTCGCACCGTTTGCACAGTCCTGCGCTCCGCTGTGCAAATGTTTGCACACTTTTGTGTGGATCCACTAACGCGTCGTGACGACCTGTGTTTTGAATGGTATATCGTACCGTGTTTTCTGCCAAGAGGTGGCTTTTTAAAGGCCACTTGGAAACATTGCGGTTAACTCAAACGACGTGTCGACGTGGGTAACTTTTTAATCCTGTCAGCTGCTGGTTCTGTGGATTGACCAAGATACACAAAACTCAATTGAATATTTAAACTTCTTCTTTCGTATCGATGGTATGTCTCATGAAATTACTTGGGTTTAGAAGCTTCTACACGTTTCTCGCGGCGTCGTCGGTGGCGTTTTTACGGGAAAGCATTTAACAATTATTATACAACAGCCAGGATATATCGGGGCTAGTTAGCTACTCATAAAATAGAGCCAAACGTCTTAAACAGATGATGCTGACCAGCTACGCCTTGGTAGGTAATATATGACTGAAATTTTATTGTGTTTTCATAATATGCAGGTAGTTTCCTTTGACACGCACGATAGCAAATAGTGTAATTTAACTGAGACCAGATAAAGAATACTACACTTCATCCCATTTCATTCAGTGAGGTAAACAAAAACGCATCAGTAAGCTGAAACGAAACATTTCACCAGAGAACACTCCGAGCTGCGCTCAGCGCATTTCAAGTGGATAATGTACTGGCCGGGCATCCGGGCGTCGTCCGGGCGTCCGGACCATAAGTATTCCGTTTTCTCATATCCTGAAGCAACACTAAAACCGGCTGAAAAATAGAAAGTACTCCTTTTTGAACGAGGATCGTTGAGGACATTCGTTAAGTAAACCTTGTGTCCTACTAAAGAGAACTAAGCTATAAAATATTGGCTTAGAACAGTATGAGTGTCCATAGAGTTACATACCCATTCTTCTCCATGAGATCTACGCTTTGGGATGAGCAACTACAGTCCTTTCATATCTTGCTTTTGACTATTCAAAAGTGCCTGTAACGGATCTATTTGAAATAAATGCTTTGAGACTGATTTTGCTCCAAGGCAATAATAATAACCAACTATTGATACATATTTACATCCAATAAGAGTACCTACACTCGACTATCACTCAATATTTGAAACATCATCATTCTCCTGACGTGATCCTAATTCTATTTGGGCAATCGTAGCATTTCTTCAAATTAACCTACAATGTTCTATATAATAATCGAGGAGAGGATGAGCTCGTGGCCCAATAATAACAGCCGCTCCTGTCGATCTTCAGGTTAAGCCAAGCTTGCCTAGGTTGGTACGTGGACGGGTGACCACCCACTACAAACCGAGTTTCCTTCGTGCTTCGTTGGTTTCGGCTGTCATTTGTAAACATTTAGTCGTTACAGGTGGTCAGTGGCCTGAAAGTCTGACAACCAGTCTTACCAATGGGTATGGTATTACCCAGAACTAACTGGGTTATGGAGGTCAGATAGGCAGTCGCTCCATTTAAAATACAGGTATTCAGCTGCATCCGGTTAGACTGGAAGCCGATCCCAACATAGTTGGGAAAAGGCAGGCAGATTGATGATTCTTCTATGTAATAATCTTAATCAGCCTGTAATGTTCCCTCGGCTGGGACATAGGCATCTTAGTTAGTTTTAATTAATGCTGTAAACCACGACGCAGACCCGTTTAAATTATTTGGTAATCATTAAATTATTGTTCAAAATATCTAAATGAATTAATGCCTTTGTAGTATATATTAACGTACACTGTATATTCAATTGGGAATTTGTTTGAAATTCGTTGATAATATCATTTATTAGTATTTTCGTGATACCTGGTACAACATTACAGCTTTCCAATCGAATAAATTAGCACTAATTCTGTTATTATCAACAATTCAGCTTCATTTAGCACAAAACGTACAATATATTTGAAAATGTATGAAGTAATAAATTGATCGGTAGCCGATTTTGTGAAAGAGCAAAACTTATACATAGAAAATTGAATACTCACATCATTCACACATAAAATATATAAATTATACATATAATGAATGTTTAATCCTATTTCTACCGAAGTTCTATAGAGAAACCTCTTTACCAATAATTGAAAGGGACATCGACACACAATCATCGATAATTTTAAAAAAAATATCTGTTGACTACAAAATGTCTACAGGATCAAAATATACAGACTGCTGATTTCTTTTTTACCTATGAAAAATTTATTTGTGGAATCAGATTGCCGGATGTACTGAACACGTGGTAAGCGGTTGTACATCGAGGTCTCTTCCACCCAATATATTTATAAGATAAGTCGGGCAAAGCAATCCTCCTCGATTAGAAAAACTAATGTTTATCGTTGACTGAATTCATTTCATTTCACATTCTATCAGCGATGATAGAAAAGTGATTAAATTATCGGATTGACACAAATTACCGAAAAGTATTGAAATGATCTCCACTAGTCTAAGTCCTCTTGTCTACTTCTCATCCTGTTCCATCGCATCGCTTCGCCTAGCTCCCTCTACCATGAAGTCCACAGCGTCATTATGCAGGGCGTGTTAAAGTTTGTAACAAACGAGCGCCTCGACGACACCCCTCACACCCCCCTGAGCTGACTGCAACACCCCTTCCCCCCACGCAATAGTTCACCGCAAGAAAAACTGACGCAGACAGTAATGAAGACGTGTACTTATGTGAGAGCTAATGAGAAAGAAGTGTTACAGTCAGGCGTTAATTTGGCGCATCGAGTTTTAGAACGAGCTTTTCACTGAGATAAGGGTCAGTTACGGGGCAGAGATGACCCTCCGGAGCAGAATATTTTCGCAAATTCTAGAGATTGGTGAAGGACCCCCAAAAACTTCCAGTTCACTTTTTACAGTTCCGTACCCGAAGGGTTACCAACGGGACCCTATTACTAAGCCTACGCTGTCCGTCCGTCTGTCTGTCAGCAGGCTGTATCTCAGGATCCGTAATAGGTAAACAGTTGAAATTTTCACAGAATGTGTATTTCTATAAACTTAAATTAAAATTAATGGGGGCTCCCCTACTACGATGGTATAGAACACTTCACGCACGAGTCCAACTCGCACTTTTCCGGTTTTTCAGTCAACAAACCACTTTTCTGAGTGCCTACCATCAACAAGGTACGACCTGATTGATTACTGTATATGCCGCGACTCATAAAAGAGAATAAGCAGAAGATTACCCGAATTATCTGTAACGATAACTAAGCGAAATGTTCTTGTATTAGCTTGATTAGGTTCCGGTTTATACCAATAAAGTATATTTTAGTGCAAGGTCCACTCACGCTTTGGCTTGCAATTACTATTGTTACATTATGAAGAGAGTAACTAACTTTTCCAATCGTCTTTCCACCAAGTTCTTCCAAACATTTTCCTTTTAACATCACAGAGTCCCAACCCCCACCCCTATTTAAAATAATAACGACAAGAATGAAATCCAAACTATAAAGGTTATAGCAATTAAAATAACGGGAGCGACGGAAATATTAATTTCAGCTTAATTGTTTTAATTAGTTAAATTATTGTTGTTATAGTGGCGTCGGTTATAAATAACGTAGCTATTTCAATTTTAGAGGAAGCAATTAATATTCCATTAAAATCCTGGCAATCACTCGGAGCTTTAATATTCCGAAGAGATACGGAATGAGCTTTGATACGGATTTTTAAACTTTTTGCCGTGAACAGTTTTAAGATTAAATACGGAGACATTAAATACTGTAAAAATATATATTTTAAAGTTATTCCATTGAATAATTTAAAGCCGAAATCTATAAACGTCCACAATGTGCTTTAGATTAGATATATCCCCGTCTCTATCTAGCACTAGTGATTTTACAGTTGTGGGACAGTGACCGGGATAACACACAGCCAGAGTACAGTCACGAGCAATGAAATGTAAGCAATTATCAAAATTCAAAACCAATATTTTCCTGTTGTTTTGATTACCGTTTTCACGAAAATGTATTTTGCAAGCCGTACTATCACGAAATAAGTCTTTTCTCAAACTAGAAAAGATTATCGCTTTCGTATTTTGTCTTTACATTTCATTATTCGTGGCTGTACATGCTGAGTAACATTTTTAGATCTCAGGCTAAGTGAGAATAGAAAATAAAAAATAAAACTTAGGATGGTCTTTATCGCTAAATACATTATTATGTTCTTAGACAATATTCCATGTGTTGTTTATTTTCTGACATACTAACAACATGGAATAAATGTCTGAGCCTTCCACAAAAAAAGTTTGCGATATTACCCCAAAGGTTCTTATGGGGTCATATCGCAGAAATTTTTGGTCAGAGAGCCTTGACAAAGTGGCATTCAAACGATAATGATAATGAACACGTCAAAAATTTATTACACTTATGCTTACGAAAAACTTACGCTAGTCCTGATTGTAGAAATACGAAACGTTCTAAAAGTGATCGATTTTATCTAGGCCGCAGATAGCGTTTCTAGTGGTTATACAGTTCATTTTTCCTGCACAAAGCTAATATTCTCTCAAAAATACCACGAAACATAAAACACAACACAGCACTATTTACAATGGCTGTAATCTCCAGTTTCAACACTGAACTGCTCCACAAGAAACTGGAGGTGGCTTTTTAGCCAGGATTAGGTGTCGACTCGCAGCTGAGACTTCACTGTTCAGACAGAATCCAGAAGGCAAACCAATCACAATGCTCCAAGGTTTATATGACAAGAAAACATCATCATCTGCCCAGCGAGCCATTTCTCAGTTATATTGCAATCGGCTTCCAGTCGAACTGGACATAGCTGCATATTGGTATTGACATGGAGCGACTGCCTCGTTGGCGTAGTGGTCGAAAGCGCGACTACTGAGCATGAGGTCCCAGGTCGGGGAAAGTGTTATTGGAGTTTTCCACCAGGAATTTCTCAGCCGTAGTAGTAGCAGCCATTGAGTCTGGATTTATGCCCGGTTGGTGAAAATAGGCTCATCCCCATTACATGGGACTTAAACATAACCGGCGAAATGTGGGTGTACTAATATATTGGGTGCACCTCTGCCTGACCTTTCGGGATTACAGGCGTGATGTTATATAACATAACATAACATCACGTTACGTTACATGGAGCGACTACCATCTGTACTCCGCAACCCAGTTTCTTGGTAAGACTGGCTGTCAGACTTGCACATTTGTTACTACCTATCCGTAACGACTGTCAAATCTCTACCATCTACTATAAAAAGTTAAACTTAGCATATTGCTGGCAGGAATAGGTATAGTGGAGTCACAGTTTGGAGTTCTACCTTTTTCGGAAACAGAGGTTTCCTTATTTACTTCACATTTGTTTCTTGATCATCTTATCACTAATTATGTGGAGTGAGACTTCTATACTCCCTCGTAGCACAGACAAAAGGACAAACAAACACGTGGTCACCGTGTTTGTTCTGTATTGCTAACTGCCGTTACTCTTAGCTTGTTGTTTGGTCAATACTACGTGTTAGCAGTAACACATAACATGTTAGGTCCAAAAATAAAAACTTGTGTAGCAAATGTAATAGTAATTCGATTGATTCTACAAATAAATTGGAAGTTATTAGAAAAGAAGAAGTAATTTAATACATATTATTCCACCAATAAAACATTAATATACAGTTTAAATGAAACAAAACTCATTAAACAATAAATAAAATAAGACCTGACAGTCTTGCAAACTAAAATGGAATAATATATTTTATGTAGCATATCCGGCACAGTATATTATTTTTATTTGAGTCGTAAACAAAATTAAACATTAATATCTTTCTATCATAACACAAAACATTAATTTTGTACATTATTGCATTCTCGAATACTTTACTATCTCAGCTTGGTGCTACGAGAGTCTACGAAAACTCTACAGCGTCTACGAGGCGTAGCACCCGTAGCACAGTGATAATAAGTTATGTTTTTGAGAAGGCGAGCATTACTTTATATTGTTTTGTTATTTAAATAATCTTCAGAGTTTTATGTATAACTTTCATTATCCATAAACTGCTGGACTAAAGGTTCTTGTATTTTAAGATCTCGCCAGACCACGCAAACATCAAAATATCTTGACGTTAAAATTTTACAACTAAACTTTTTACAGCCATACCCACATAAACCGAGTTCTATCTCCGAGCATTTAAGACGGCACCTCGTATATCGGCGATGATAAAACAATAAAAATATGTTGGTTGCGTGGTTGTGGGAGTAAATAACCGACTGGGAGCGAAGCAACACAATGGCAACCAACAAATGTACCGGCCAGATAGCGAGACAATACCGAGGAGCGTTTGAACTATACGTCGCATGTGGGAGAGTAGGGAGGAGAGTTCGTTAACTAGTAGAGTAAATTAGCTGCTTTAATTTATTTTGTGCTCCCAGCGAAAACCAACAGCAATAAAGGTTACTTACTTATTGATTAAACACTGGCGAGCTTCAAGTAATAAATGTAAATTTTATTGCTATAAATTCTAATACACACTAATTGTGTGAATTCATAGAAATATACCTTTAAAAAATGTTTTCACGAAGAAGTTTCAGTAACCAACAAAATGTTATCGCTACTTCTTTCAGAGTTTATTCATAGGTGATTGTCCTGCCGTGTGAATGTGGTGTTGAAGCACAAACGATGGGACACTTAATTTTGTGTTACACGTTCTTTCGTCTACATGTCACAGGACCTGATGGACGCTGCTGAAGCTGCCAAACTGAGATTATACCAAATTCTGGAACGACTCAATTTACACAACCATCGACACCATATGAGAACGAGAATGTGGGACAACAGATAAATACAGAACAAGTAACTATCCTCGTTCGAACGCGTCATAGCGAACAATGTTATATTATCAGGCGGTCCAGCGAGCACAGAACTATGTGACGTCACACATCGATATTTAATATTATTGCCACCAACAGAATGTTGTGGCTTTTTGTTTACAACTTCTATTTGTATTGAACACCTTTTAACAATACGAAAAGCACAGAAAAGTTTAATCTTTCCGTGAGTGATGAGTAGGTCGTCGGGTTCATCACCGCTCACTGATCTCAAAACGTTGAGGAAACTGACAGGTACTAGAACAAAAATTTTGAAGGCATGTAATCAGCACCCGCTGGGTCCGCGTGGTCACCGCGCTTGGTGGGGTGCGCGGGTGGGTGGGAGTTAAGGCCTCTTACAGAGAGGAGGCCTGTGAGTCAGCATGTGAAAGTCACCTGAGTTAGATTGGCTTCTAATTAAACGAGTATTATGCTTATTAATTTATGTGTGTTACTATTAACCAAAGTAGCGCCTGCAGTAGCTACTTATATTCAATAGATCGGTATCGGACAGGGAACTAGGGACCAACTTATAATTTAATTGTATGTCGTCAAACTACACGCGAGTTGAGAACGATATCGAGGAACCATGATCCGCAGTGGACGCCTTCTGAGAAAGTTTCGTTTTGTTGTACAATTCCAATAACTTTGATGTCTCGTATGGACGTCAATATGTATTACGATAATTGACATTTTATTGTGACTGACATGTTATGTGACATATCATAACATCACGACTGTAATGCCTGCCCAAAGGGTTAGGCAGAGAACAGAATAGAATATTCTATATTATTTATCGGATTCCGAAAAGGCTTTAGCACCGTAGACCACATACATACGCTGCAGCAGGTTATACAGAAGACCAGTTAGAGAGAGTTAAAGCCACCCAAAGGGCAATGGAAAGGGCTATGCTCGGAGTTTCCTTGCGTGATCAAATCTGAAAAGAGGACATCCGCAAGAGAACCAAGGTTACCGACGTAGCCCGAAGAATAGCCAAACTTAAGTGGCAGTGGGCAGGGCACATTGCTCGCAGAACGGATGGCCGATGGGTAAGAAAAGTTCTGGAGTGGCAATCGCGAACCGGAAGACGTTGCGTTGGAAGGCCTTACACTAGGTGTACCGATGACCTGGTGAAGGTTGCGGGGATCCGCTGGATGAGAGTCGCACGGAACCGGTCAATGTGGCGACGCTTATGGGAGGCCTATGTCCAGCAGTGGATGTCTTTCGGCTGAAATGATGATGATGATGATTCTATATTATGTACACCATACAAATAACATTAATAAAAAGAAAACATTTCACATACCGTGTCACAATTGGCGGACTTTTCAAGACAGCATTTGGATAGATTACAGGAATAGGGAGAGACAATACTTCAGGTAGTCTGTGGTGAGGTGTGGTGGTGTGTGAGAGGTGTTCCTATAGTACAACCACTTTCACAAGTTATATTTGATATCCACGTAACAGAGGGCGAGCCTGTGGCCATGGACCAGGCACATCAGTAGTTTTGTGGGTTTTTCAGGCTGCAGCTACTGAAAAATCTCTGGTAGAAAGACCAAACAACACTTTGCCCAACCCAGAATCGAACCCACGACCTCATGCACATCAGTAGTACATGCGACTACTAGACCAACGAGGCAGACAAATGGTTATATTTGCCTATTAACCGCATCACAACGGTACGATAAACATAATATCTTTTCTCAGGGCCTAAACAAAGTGATATGACATTCTGTCTGTGATAACGATAGTAGACTGTCGGGAATGTTTTGAATCGACGCGCGTTAAGCTTATCAATCCTGATGAATAATTGAAAGTTGTTCTAGAAATACAAAAGTCTTCGAAGCGACCGCCACTCATCCAGGCCATTCTTTCTCTCAACCGGCAAATACTGACGACTTTTTGCCCTTTACTATAAACCAATACAATATTGTGTGTAGTAGTGACACGGAACTTATTAATTCCATGCACTGGTAGTGACACAGTCATATGTATAACTAGCTGTCGCCCGCGCCCCCACGTCCGCGTGAAATTATTATAAAAACATAATTTTCCCCGTTTTTGCAACATTTTTCATTGCTGCTCCGCTCCTATTGGTCGTAGCGTGATGTTATATAGCCTAAAGCCTTCCTCGATAAATGGGCTATCCAACACTAAAATATTTTTTCAAATCGAACCAGTAGTTCCTGAGATTAGCGCGTTCAAGCAAACAAACAAACTCTTCAGCTTTATAATATTAGTATAGATTGTCAAAGAGAAAATAACTCGTTTTCCAGTATTTTATATAATGCTCTGTGGTTGTTGCTGTAAATAATTTCGAATCATACGGATATAAGCAACCATTATTGATATTCATTTCGTAATACCTACATTACCTGTATCTGAACACATTTATGGCGAAGATCCGCCAAACGTGCACTATCACCGTCTGACATGAAAACACGATTCACCCAACTGTTATCAACAAAACTCTGAGTCTCATAGATCTATGGTAAGTCCGATGGATCCTCAGGCTTGGGAGGGGACGATGAAACGACACATACGATACCCAGGAGTTATGGCTGAGGAGATAACGAAAGAGTGGTGTCCCTTTGTTTGTGTTAACCGGGGAAAGTAATAATATAATGTATTAAATTTGTTACAAGACGGGACACTTTCTACCTTTTATACAGTACATTAAAAGTCACCACCTTTTTTGATCTTCTGTCGAATCAAGTATGGGCAAAGTAGGTGGGTTACGTATGTATGTTTTACACATCACAATACTAAGGTAAGATCACACTGTTCTTGCTCTTATTTAGTAGGCATGAACTGAATAATAAGCTCTCTAGACTCTGGTCACTTCGCCCAACCTAGGAACCGAATCTAAGTCCTCATGCTCAGCAGTCAGTAGTAAGTGAAGTCTACAATAGTTTACTCTTAGCTTTTTAATTCAGAAGCACGTAACACGAACTTCTTCCAATAGGTTCCACCGCAGCCGTAGATCTGCAGGCGTCTTGGCAGGCAGCGCAGCGCATTAGCTCGGCAGTAAATCACGTTAATTTATCGCGAAGCCTTCACTTACTGCAGCTTCCTGCCTCACTAAGTGCAGACGAGCCTTTACACCGCGTCCGGAAAAATACAGGCGAACAATTACGACTTAAAAGTTAACATGCACTTTGTATTGTTGTTTTTTCAATGTTTACAGTTTGTTATTACAATGTCGTAAGCTAAGGTGACATAATAGTCCATCATACAATTACTTCAAAAGTAATATACACGACCAATGTAATTCTCAGAAGTCACTTATTTATTTATTTATTTGGATCTCCAACAAAGGATACACAGATAGAATATAGGTCATAGCTATACAAAGGTTCTTTTAAGTGTGTTCCTTCAATTACAGGAGACCACATCGAAAATAGAAATAAAAAAATATTTCAAAAAACAAAATAAAAGCCAAAATAATAAAAGGCATTTGATGACAAGAAATTATAAGTATTAAAATTGTTTCACTTTCACGTTTATCATCTGCCTTTCCCCAACAATATTGGGTTTGATTTCTTAACAAAATCCTTTACTTATCTCATAAAACTGAGATTGTTTTAATAAATCGTGATAACGACAAACTTCGATATATTTTGATTTAATTTATATTAAAATCTTGCTGCCAGAGGTTTTGATGATTTTGTCAATCAACATTGAATTTTATTAATCTAAATTATGTAGCTTCTGAATGGCCCAAGTTTTGGTTAAAATAAACTAAACATTTCTAGTACATTGAAGCGGCGACTACACGGGGTGTTTCAAATACGAGTGAGTTTAACCGGATGCAGCAGAATACCAGTATTTTACATGGAGGGACTACCTGTCTAACGTCCACCATCCAGTTACCGAGGACACGATTCGTCTTAGTAAATGGTTTTCACACTTTCCGGCTTCTTCTGACTACCCTGACACTGAACTGCTTAACCTTATGAATGCCATTGTCACATATACGTTTGCTTAGCGCGTGCCCTGTACGCCAAACGACACAAATATGTCACCAAATGGTAGGTGAAATTGTTGCTTGGCGTGGAGGGCACGCGCGTGCGTTTATGCTCTGGCGTTTAAAAGGTGGTCTCTAAGATCATGTTAATATTTTTTCTAGTCCAGCAAACTCCAGAGTAACTTGCACCGTGTACAAACGCCATTAGTCTGAAGAGAAAATCTCAGACGCACAGGTTTGTCCGCACTAAGCGATAGATATCCCGGTACCACTACACACATGTAAACATTAAATCAGCTGAGAGGCGAGACCCGCCATTACCGGGCCACGTTAATCTTACGCCCGGGTAGGGTGGCCGTGATATAAATCAGAGAAGACGGACAAAGATCATCATTTACCCGGACATAGTATTTCATCTGGTTCTGCTATGTTGTGAACGATGTAACTACTTATGTTCATTCAAAGCATTTATTTCAAGTACGCCAGTTACAGGCACTTTTGAATTGTCGAAACAAAGACAACAATGAAATGTAGATACAGTCCCAGTCACAAGGCATAAAAACTGTGAAAGTACTGTAGTTGCCCATTCCCTAACGTAGATCTCTATGGAGAAGAACGGACAAGAAACTGCATGGACTCTGTTTTAAATCAGAATACTTTTACTAAACCTTGGTTAGGTTAGGTTCGTTTCATTCAGTTCAAGAATACTTTTGGAATTTTATTTTAGCATCTCAACCCACCCATTATTTGCTTCAAAGTGTGTGCAACACATTATTGGCCGTGATTGCTTGTGACTCTAACCCAACAATGTCCAACAAAGACTGAACTCTTGGTCCCCCTACTGCCGCTCTTTCTTATCCCACCGCTGAATATATGCCCTTCACTCAACTCGTATTTTACCCCTAATACGCTCAGACCTCGTATGAAAGCGCTCCCCTGAAGAACGTGTGTAAGGATTACCGAGGGCCTTCCACTGATTTGGAAGTCTGACTCAAACGCTACAAGGAAATATAAATATGGTTTTAAAAACACCGCGACCACAGGCACCTAAAAAGCCCTATTGCCTCAAATTACCTTGATATTTTAAATTCAAATACATAGGTACCTGCTTTCAAAGTTTTGTTCGTCAAACGATTGTTTACTTTTGAGCACAAAATTAATCAGTTTTCGTCGATTGACAGTTTTAACGAGCTTAAGATAAGAACAGGCAAGAAAAACAGTCTGTGCCACAATCTGTTTGTTTTTAATTCCCAATCAGTGTGGAAACGTAAAACTTCGTCGATCCACGGTGAAGTATACTGAAACAATTTTGTAGTAGTTATAAACTTCAATTTGTAAGGAAACTCGTTTAAGTTAGCTACAATTTATATTGGAAAACGTTATATTTTTAGTCTTTTCAGTAATTTTTAGACTAATCTTTAATCTCTTTTGTAGAAAGTTTTTTTACCTCGTTTATCTTTAGGATAAAATAACCACGGTAGGCCGATAGTTGAAATACTTCTCTTTGTACCTAACGGGAATTAAATAACAATAAAAAGTCAGCACATAATTCACTCAATCCATTCCTTTAAGCAAATTGTGCGTTGGAAAAACGCCAGAAACGCGAAGAAGAAAAAATATTAGCATTAGATATTATAAGGGTGCATTAGCGGCAGGGGTGGAATTACGACATTTATTCGGGAGCAAATTGCGGCGCGGCGCCATTACGGTAATAGCACATAACTCCGGCATGTAGTACGTGGCGCCGCTTGTTCCACCTAATGCCCATCGAACGTCATTTGAACTGATTCAAAGGGGTAATTTCAATGAATGCATTTTTTGCATTATATATATAGCGCTTACAAAATTAGCACATAACACAGTATAACAAAGTCAAGGCCTCTGCTCTGTGTGCTCCGAAATCAAATTCGAGATGTATGGAATAATTTACACAAAGTAAAGTACGAGTAAGCACTGAGTTGGAACCTACGGCGCTCGTAAGGTCACTTATAAAGAACTTTTCAAAAAGTTTCCCTATTCACAGTCCACAATGCACCCACATAACTTATCTCCCCACATACCTAATAACCTCGAGGCACTCCGACCAGCGCCGCAGAAGGCGGGCTGCCTCCGAAAGACATCAGACTAGTCTGAACTCCGACCTCCGACAATGCAAACTTCTTCGTGGCCCACACTACCGCAAACTTATGCATATCGTACGTGACCCGGTGTCCTACGTGGGGGATAATGCGATACGATGCGATTAAACTAGTTTAGAATTAGTCACACATTATGGGGATTGTTATGTGTAGGCGAAAGGGTAAGCAGACACCCACTTTCGCAAGTTGTGCTTTAATCTGAAGTGATAGGACAGCGATCCTAACTTCTTAACTAACATTATTAAAGTGAAAGTGAGTTCGTTTGTTTGTTTGTCACGCCTTAACGGCGGAATGGTATTAGATCAAATTTGGCACAGGGATATACGAAAGTCTGGACCTGATAATAACCGACGCCCATTGAGACACCCAACACAAAAGTAACAGCGATGAACTGATGATATTTTTTAATCATTTTTTATTATTTTTACTGGATAAACAGAAACGTTGTTTATAACTTCCTAAAGTCAAATCTTCAAAATCTGTTCTAAAACAATAGTATAGCAACGTATCGTATCGCTTCTGTTCCTCAGCGAGGAACGATGCATCTGATAGCTTGCAACTAATTAGTTTTGCTGCTAAAAGTTGATGAAGTATGGACGGCGCTAAGAGGGTCTTCAGTAGAGGGGTCGAGGGTCATTGTACGCGAAGTTCAGGCCCCGGAGGTAAGAGGAACTTTGTTACTCAAGTTTTTGTTGAAACATTTCAGTTTAAGAAGAAAAATCTTGAAGTTTTTGTCGACAGACTGTGCTTTAAGTATATTTCTGAATTACTTGTGGTTGTTTTTTGGCGTAGCATAATTCCCCAACAATATTTGTATATAGTGATATATAACATTACATCTGTTTTGGTTCTGGCAAACCGAAAACCGCCGAAATTCGCCTTTTATTTATATTCAAAGTTCGATATTTTAAATGAAAGACGGACCTGTTGCCCCATGAGGGCGAGGCAAGAAATAATATTTATTTCCTAGCTGTTACACAATTCTTTTTTTTAATACAAAGCTTAACATTACTTACCACTTAGTGTTAGTAAATTAAAATGCATAGCGCTAGTGATTATGGTCGCGTGTAGGTACTTTTTGTTCGGCAGTCTGCAAAACACAAGAGCAAAATAAAAATCCAAAATTAATTTGGTAAGCTTTTGTAGCTTGAAATCACAAAAAATAACTTTTCCAGACAACACCACTTCACTAAATACAAGCCAGACTAACAAACCGTAATACATTGAGCAGACGTAAACTGCAAACAGTGCTCAAAGTTAATTAATCACGCAGCTACAGGGGGTGACCATAAACATATAACACAAGTTGGGACACCCTGTAACCGCCGCCATCGTTACAGCATTATTTACAGTGTCGCAAATTTCACTTCACTGTGCCTTCTGAGAGCACGACATGAGCTCGAAGTTACTTTGGAAATGAAGCAGGGTGATCAAACATCTGTATGGTGTTGAAATTATCTTTGTATTCATTTTCAATATCGTAAACTCGAGTTTAGGTAAGGCATTGTTGTTGAGAACTGGTTGAATAAACATATTTTGTCACTCTCTCTATCATGACATAATTTCTGAGTGGAAACCTGGTGACCTGTAATACGGGTGTTTGACTACCTACCACAGGCACCAGTGATGTGATTTACAACCATGTAAATTACTTGTTTATGACAATAAATAAATCATTATTTAATCATATAATGTACCAGAAAGGTGTGGTCATATTTCAGGGTGTAAGAAAAACCTGCTGTCCCATACATTTGGGTCGAGTAGGTCTGAATCATACCCTGAAATATGACCACACCTTTCTGATCACGCTGTACACTGGATAGAATACTGAAGGCCATAACAAATGGCAATCGCTTTCGTACTTCTCCCACGAGTTTCAACACGAGTTGCTATGAACTATTCGTTGGCGTAGTTATACATGTCTCATGTTTGACTATTCTTCCATCGTAATCGTAACATATCACCTCTAAGATATCACCTCTGCAACAAAAATATACGGTTATCTCTAAAAAATAAACCTTTGATTTCAATAATTAACTCCATTTTTTCAATTCACTTTCGATTCTCGAAGTAACTTCTAAACGCGTCTTCTCCTTGTGCCACTAACAATAACTATTAGGAATATTGTTAGTGCACATCCGTAAATATGTCCGGATGCGGGCCGCTCAGCCTCCACCCGCTCAGCCGCTCAGATAATGCGATAGCCGGGTGATAGCCGGGTGATACGGCTAAACTTTGACACTTTTAGTCGGCAGTTCGCCGGAATGCGGTCGTATTCCGTTTTTATGGACGATTTGACGGTACGTGCGCGGGAAGCGAATGCCGCGGTTCGAACCTTCAGTTTTGTGCAAATGGATGTGATTGTGTGCTTTTGGTGGAGGCTGTAAAATAACGATGGGTTTTCGCAGTCTTGCCATCCGCGGTAATGCCAATAGGTTATAGAGTAAAAATATTGGCATTTTCCTAGGTTTTGAGCAGTGCTTACCGTTGATATGTTTTCTTTACCTGCCATGATTTTTGTCTAAATCAAATTCTGCATAATCCGATTCAGTTTCAGTTCTGCAAAGACCCTGTCATTATACCAAGTGAAAATGATTGAGCGACTGTAGTAAAGCAGCTTCATACCAGATAATCTTACCTATCCACTGAACATAAAATCTCACAGTACTTTTATCCAATATCACGTAGATATTGTCTAGATTCTATATAATCTAATAACGTATTGAAAGCTATTGAATCACGTTATTCCACAAGTGCTCATATATGCGTATCTCCAGCGATCTATTCCGCACATCCGTGAGCAGACGCTGCACGCCGGAGCCGCTAATCTATAGAAAAGCGTCTCACTTGAGGAGGTCTAATGCGTTAGCTGATGGGGAAGTTTTATTTACCATCCTAGCGATTAGTTCGGAGAAAAGTGGAAATAAATTTATGGCATAAGTTTTAATGACGTATAATGATTTAAAAAATCTTACTTCTAACATATTTTTTTTTACTGAGCAGTAATAAGCATCAATCTATCTGAGTGACATATCAACCTTATCACTTAATTTTGGGATTTTAGGCCATGATTTTTGAGTATTCCACCACTAAGAACGATAAAACTATTGCTTTGGTTTATGAATTCCAAATAACACCCTTGTAGTCGTAGACGAGAGCTAGTAACTAAGATTTCCGTAAAAAAAGTATGTTTCCTTTAGACACTAACACAATAGGACGTTTAATATCAGTTTTATTTATCACATTTTTTATCTTTTCGTTACAGAGACAGGAAAATACTTCCCCCATTTTACCTCGTAGACTAAACGGCTGCAGTATTAATATTCACGTCGGGAAAACACAATGTGTCGGTAAATTTACCACATAAACAAGTTTTTATCGGCGATATGATCAACAACAAGCCGTTATCGGCTGTAGGTGAATGTTGGGCTTATTGAAAACAACGTAGGTACATTGTTTCACTTAACTTTGTGTTAAAATTAATGTATTATGTTTGTTTTGAGCAATATTGGAGACTTTCATTAAAATTGTCTAGAATGTACGTGAATGTGATCTTCCTTGGTGAATGTTTCGTTTTATCGGCGCTGCTTTCAAAACGCTGAATGCTGATGCCGGTTTCCTCACAATGTTGGAAAACATTCAGGCATATACAGGCATACAGGCATTCCCTAGAAACAAACATTTAAAGATATGAGAAACTACACTACACTGTGGTACCTAAGTTTAACGGAAACTTGATGGAGGACATATTCTCCCCAATCCATACTAAAAGTAAAATCATCTTTACAACAAAAACTCAATTTACAACACCTTCAAAAAGTGCAGAATCACAAGAAACATTAATCACGGTATCGGTCCTCAATATCCTGACACCGGCTGACCATGACACGCCAATTTGTGTCTTATGTGGTGTTAATATAGTGGTGAATGTTGCTATAGGCGGTGAATCATAAATTTGTGCTGCCATTTCGTAGGTGACATGCTTGCGAAAATGTATCGAAACTTGATTTCTTTCGGTGAAAATATATTTAAGTTTGTATTGGTCTTAGAAGTGAGATGGGTCTATAGTTCTTCAGCCGGGCATTGTCGCCCTTTTTGATGAAGAGTACCACCACACCCCCTCCCCTGCCAGTTTTCCCCTCGAGTATGACCGAAACAAACAGCTACTGAATGACCTTAATTACCGGTTTTTCACCCGCCTTCAGGAGTTCGGCATCACCCGGTGCCTTGTTGTTTTAAGTTGTTTCAGAGCTATTCTAATCTCGTACAGGCTCACATCCGGGATGTCTTCGGTATAGTGTCGGGTCAGTCTAGCTCTTGGGTCGTTTGCTAGATTTACAAGGGGTTTACTGGTTGACGTGTACAGCTGCCCATAGAATCTCTCGATCTCCCTCAGTAGAGTATTTGTATTGGTCACTTTAATGTTGATGGCAACCATATAATCACGTCCGCGTCCAAGTGCTTTTTATTTAGAAAAGTCGATTCGGGGGTAAAATGCTTTGTTTAGAAAAACCTGCCTCGTTGGTGTAGTGGTTGCTAGGGCTACCGCTGAGCGTGAGGTCTGGAGATCACCGCCACCCAACTATAGGGTTATTGTTATGTTATGAAGAAAACCTTTTACATTTTTCCACTTCAAATACAGGCAGGCTGGAGGTAGGCTTGGGTCATAAATGTCAACTAAATATAAACTTGATTGTTCATACACGAGGGGAAACCAGATCGTCAACAATCCAGCAGAGTCGAATTCTACACTATGTAGGGTGACCAGTTAAATATTTAATGTCATTTATGTCTCTCCAAATAACGAATTTATTAGAAAGAGGGCCTTGAAAAGGTGTAATTATTTCAACAGTAGCGAAGATTGCAAAGTCAAGCCTGTATTTACTGTATCCAGAAATACGAAAAGATTCACAAATGATTGCCTCTTCTCTAGGCCCTTGGTACCTACCTTATAGCAGATGAATCAATTGCCTCATTAGTGAAATTATAAAGAGAACAGTTCAATAAACTAACAACGCGTATCTCTGTTCTTATTATAACTTTATATATATATAACCAGGTTCCCATCTACAAAAAAAATCTAAATATCCTGAAACAAGCCACTTCATCATGGCGGCAGTATAATGTCGTTAGTACACATGACACTCGTGACACCGCGTCATGCGCGTGATACATTGACACCGTCACCCGACACCGCTCTCGCGACACCGCCGAACATCGCTACTTGTCGTTATCAACTTGATGGAACACCTTTTATTTTTCACGTTTTTATACACCCTGTATAATTTTTTGAGCTTTATACTGGGAGCTATTGTATTGCTTCAGGGAATTGTGTTGCTTAGCTGAGTTTTGGAGGATTTTCTAGATTCTCCTAGAGGTTTTATTTAAAAAAAACTAGTATAACGGATATTTCCTCTATGGGTGATCTTTAGACTAACTGTGAAATGGACGGTTAAACCAATTTACGTCTTAAAACAGGCACAATCTTCATTGACTTCATTATCCACATCTTTTTACTATTCTGTGCCCGTACATGGAACGGAACTCTATAGTTTCTGCTTACCTCTCCGTAAAATTAAAAGGTGTGAATATCTGATTGTAAGTGGCAGGCGTTGCGCGGCGTCAATTAGTGACATAATAGCTTAGTCGCTTTGATTGAAACCCTACGTTGGATAGTAATTACTCTGTACTAAACGTTGCCTAACTTACGATTATTTAAAGTACTTTGTAGTTAAAGCAGGTATGTTTGATTACGAATTATATTGTCATTTAGCTTTAGTTAAGCATGTAGTCAAACAATAATAAATAATTGTTTCTAATGGTTCAAATATTAGTGTTGTTCATTAAAGTTATATGTTTTTAGACTAAAGGCATGGAAATTATTAGGAATACTGAAAACATAAAACTTTGTTAAAGCAATTTGTTGTTGAAAAAGTTTAACTTTTAATTACCGTTCTTTCCAAGAACTACTTAGTAAGAAAATTAAACATTACGTCGGTCATCCGAAGATTTAGGCAGAGCTAGGTGTACCTATAATACCTACACATTTCGCTAGTTAGTTTTTTGAGTCCTTTGTAATTGGGGGCAAGCCTATTACTGTTAACCAGACACATATCCGGGCTCCGGCTATTATGGAAAATTCCCAGGAAGAAACTAAATAGAAAATGTTCATGTTGTGGTATACACCATCATCACAATGTAATCCCGATGTTATATAATACAGTCGGTATTTAAAACGACCGCACAGTTAAATTGCATCAACAATAACAAACAGTTCACAAACAATACATTGACTAAAATAGTAAAAGCTGAGTCGTTTAGTAAATCATTATCAGAGCTCGCAACAACTGTATTTAAAACTAAACCGAACAGATAAATGAATCTGCAACAGTTGTCATGCAATACTTTGAATAAAAGATAATAGTAAAAATCGGTAAAAGCTGAGTCGTTTAGTAAATCATTATCAGAGCTCGCAACAACAGTATTTAAACTAAACCAAACAGATAAATGAATCTGCAACGGTTCTCATACAACACGTTGAATAAAATATGTATCATAGTAAAAGTCGGTAAAAGCCAGCAGTCGTTTAGTAAATCATATCAGAGCTCGCTACAACAGTTCCCATAAAAATGCGCGATATTTTACAACAGGTTTATGTCTCCATAAACTAGCGGTATAGCAATATGTCGGTAGCCGTTTGGACGCCACGCTATTTGTATGGGAGTAAACCATCGGACTTTTAATAAAAATAACTATTTGATTTCGTTTTGTGATTCAATTTTTAAGCAGAATCTGCCTATTCATGAGGGGCATCAGTGGTGCCATTATTATGTTCTTATGCAAAATTCAGATTTGAATTTACCCGTCACGATACCATTTTTGTACTATCATCTAAAGAATAAACTATAAAACAAATGCATATCTACTCATACTCAGAATTATAAACAATAATTATAAACTGCACAAGTATAACGCTAAATTTGAAAACAGAACCACAATAAAGTTTCTGAAAATATAAATATTTTAAGACAGAGAAATGTCAAAAATACTTTTTTTTTGGTATTTTGATTGTTAGAGATCTACATACATTTATGTTTGTCAAGCAAAACTGTCAAGCTTAACCTATCGCTTAAACGGTTAAACTACCAAAACCAGCCCTACAGCTACGACATACATAAGGTACCCCTCCCACTAGACGCTTACAATATGTTTAGTCGAAAGTTAAGGCAATAATTGGCACTGATTTGAACCCGGCGCGCCGGTGGCGCCACCTGCACCACGGCGCACGTACCGTCGTAGAATAGAAATATCATTGAAATGCTGTAGAATGCGAGTTTACTTGTAATGGCCGACGCGACGGTGGCAGAGGTTCTATTACATACCTTTATTATCGTAGAAATGTTACATCATGTCTGTAGTTGCCTATGGAAACACTTGTATTTAAATACTTATTACTATTAGTATTTTATATGTGAAATTTGACATTTTGGTCCCAAGTCAGGCTAAGTGCTATTGGGTATTTCCATCAAGAATTCCTCAGTGTAAGCCCGAAGTCTGGATTGTGTGCCTGGTTGATGGCAATTAACTCGGTCCCCACTTCATGGGATTTAAATGTGCATAACGGGTGAAATGTGAGCACCAGTGCCTAAGGAAAGGACATTTGAAGAGCATGATTTTTATGATTTTGTCACATTTAACATGTAATTAGCTTTCCTAATTAAGATTAACTAACTGGTGCTCTTATTGAATTTTCAATGGACAATATATCATCAACATTAACCTCATAATCCCTGAAACATTATTAACCATTCTATATTATTCAGAAATCTCTGTTACCATACCCTACAACAACACAACGCGTTCACTCCTCCTAGCATCCCACATGCAACGGGTGCGCTTTACGCTCCTTTAAATTGGAAAATTGAACGAACCCATTGCCACCGCCCACCGGCTGCCTGCATACGGAACCCTTTATTTTCCATCTGATATCTACGTCCCACGGACCTCTGAAGCTCTCTGGCCGACTAGCAACTTCATTTGGATTTGTCCGATAGAGTTGTTCGACCAAACTCGCTGTTTTAGACTTTTGAACCGTGAAAAAGCTTTTTGGGGTTCCGCTGCCAAATGCCAAAAACTACTACAGCCGGAATGTCTATCTGTCCGTATGTCACAGCCATTTTACTCCAAGACTGTTGGTACTATACAATAGAAATTTGGGTAGCAGGTGTCTTCTGTAAACTGCTACACAAAAGTGAAGTGAAAATACGAATTTAAAAAAATAAGGGTGGCCCACCGTACATGTAACTGAAGGTTAATTTTTTTTTTTACGCTTACAGCAGTCGGTGTAGGGCGTTTATCGACAGCTCTTAAAACAATATCGAGGTTCTGAACGTACTAGTTCTAAAGCCAAAAAAATTGTATCCCTTCTAAGGAAAATTTTGAAAAAATGTGCATTTGTATAACGTAAAAAGAAACTGAAGCAGTAACTTTTTCTAAAAAAAAAAAATTAGCTTTGCTTTTGAGTGTTAATTGACTTATGAATGAACGTTAAAAATATTGTAATTATATTGTTTGGTGCTACAGAACCCTTTGTGAACGAGTCCCACTTAATCTTGGCCGGTTTTATTTTTTGAGATACAAAGTCTAAGCCGAATAGGCTTCGTTGTAGGGATGGGTTTGTGTGACTTTTAGCAGAGTATGAATAGAATGTTCGCTCAACTATCATATTTGTTATATTAAATCTAACGTACAGAAAAAGAGAATGATCAAGAAATTTTATATCTATGTACTTGACCTGGATACACGTGATTCCTAAAAGAAACATTGAATTTCCGTATATCTACATTCTTTTTCTTAATTTAGGACCAGAAAACCTTACACCAAAACCCTGCTCGACTCAGGAATCGAGTTCACGACCCAACGCATCTCATTAACATACATCAATCCGTGACCGAAAGCGGACCCTTTGCAAATCACTCACCCTCCGGTAACCACCATACCCTTACCCTGCCGATCTCATCAACATGCAAAAAATCTTGCACTAAAATACACAACACAAACTATCGTATAACTTTTTATTACCAAATGAACTGTGGATAAAACCGCAGTTTCCTAAGGTTGCTGAAGTGAAGTGTTCCTACAGAGAGAATGGTATTCTTGTGAAGGAAAATAACTCAAGTTTGAGGAGCGTCGATAAGCTCTCGCCGCCCGAAGGTGTCATTTGAACGAAGATTGCATTGTTACTTAAACTTACTTTAAGATTTTGTGTTCAGTTTTCAAGAAGGGAATAGTCCTTCACTGTTTTTGAAGGAAAAAGTAATCTAAATAGAATAATGGACATAAGAAGAACCTTGATCTGATCTTGTTTGCGGGGCGAACATAGCTAGAGATCGCAAAAGATGAGAGGTTTGGATGGAGGAAGGCGAGACTTTTTCCCAGCAGTGGGACACATGACACGCTAGCAAAAAACAACGAATAATCATATCCATATTTATATTATTACCACACAAGTAACTCTGTTGTCTGACATAACCGTTTCAACCGGATTTCGTTGAATTTCGGTCAAAATTCACAAAGTTAGACCATGATCTGCGTTAGAACATAACATCAACCGGGTACACGATTTGAATTGATTTATTTCAACATTCCTAGAAAATCAGGTGTTCCTTAAACTGCAACTGATCGCTCGTGGAATCAGTCTGTGTGATAAGTGATAACACAGCTGACACTTTTTACCTCTATACCCACCCAATCGAAGGCACTCACCGACTATCTGTAGACCCTCCTACCCCCGCTGCACTCCTAGTCTACACTGTGTTTATATATCTACCGTCCTCTTGTCTGAGATAGTGTTAAGGGTTTGTGTACAACGTATCATATTTGTGTTATGTGAATACCGTTAGCGGTACCACTTAATATGGTAATGGAATCCCGAAAGTTTTGCAAGCACAAGGCATGTCTTATTATCAAACGTAACTTAACTTCAAACGCAAACCTTTATTTAAAGTGCCATAATATCATCCTGCATAAAAATACTCACTCAATTTTATAATGATATTAAAACTCTTTAATTAGCCAGTCAAACTATCCCCAAGTGGCACAAACTAAAAATGTCAATAGCTACTTTTAAAGCAGAATAAAAAATAAGAACGCAAACTAAAAGTTTCCAAGCTCTTGGAAAGTTGGGAGCCATCGCCTTAAGAAGACTTTACTGATACCCCCTTCCCCTTCACTGCACCCTGCCTCACCCCGTCCCCCTCTGAAGACGTTCAAGTATCAAAGATGACATGAAAAGACACAATACTCCACAATATAATGAGTTTAGCACGAGGGAGAGAATTAAATCTGTTGTGTTGCCGAGAAATATAGGACACAATGCAGTTCTGTAGATAATAATAGGTGTTGTGTCGTGTGGTGGTGGAGACGACAAGATTACACCCAGTATCCAGGCATAGATGAATACTGAAATGTCTTACGAGAGCTCTGAAAACCTGGAAATTAGTCTGTAGACAACTATTTAAGATATAAAACTTTGTAAGAAAAACAGATTAACACTCAATGTTAGAACGAAAATATATAGATAGAAGGTAATTACGACCTCCCAGCAAACACTGTCAATCAATATCTTTGAAGATCACTTAAATAATTGCACCGCGAGGGAATCGAACCCACAAATCTAAAACCACTATACAATACCAGAGGTGTTAATACCAGTTACATTATAAATCTCAGGTAGTCTGAGTGCTATGCCTACTTATACTAACGTTCATTAAATGCAATGAGGTGTAATTAGTCAGAATTCACTCCGCTGTTTATTCAAAGGAGTAGTTGAACCACGAGCCTCGAGCCCCGACCGTCTCAGTTCTCAACGGTTCTTTTCATAAAACATGACTTTTAACAGACTTGTGTTTAACTGAAATTAAACGGTAAACAGTTAACTGATGATTTGAAATAATTTACATAAGTTTGTCGAATTTAACTGTGATAAATTTTGTCATCTTGTGAAATGTACGGATGAACTACACTATAAATAAACACTGGTTATTCGCACTGTGGTAAACGCATCATTTGAGTTGGAAATGGACCATAGGAAACGCCTGGCGGTAAGCACTAGTCAAGATGACATACCTTGCTCGGTGATCGGAAAGCTCGAGTGAGTAGGTATTTGCAACCACCGTGCGTGTAGGAACAGATCACCAGATGAATTAACGTGGACGAAACAAATTAGAGTAAGGTAAAGTGGTTACTTAACCTTACATACTGAATTTGTTTCGTCGTTTCCTGCTTAAATTATCGCTGCTTAACCCTATCCAAAATGGAGTTATGTTTTATATGTATGTTTGTGTTTGTATCATTATAATTTTGTCTAAACATAACAATGACAAAACCGTAACAAAAATAATCAAATTACAGACACGGATGGTTCCAGCACGACTATCATTAAATATTGAAGCAAACCATTTGCAATAAAACCTTTTATTGTAATAATTTACTATCATAACAGAGCAAACGATGCATAAAATGGGGAAGCAAATGAACTGCGAACCATAACGGAGCGTCGCGTCGGCACCGCAACCGCACTATTACGACCCGTCGATACACCGGCCGAGGTGCACTACCACAGAATAGTAACTTGCAGAAGGCCAGCTACATTCAACGCAAAAAAAAATGTGCAGTCATTGCCGCGTACCGCGCACGATAGACACATAAAGCTCTATCTACATAAAATTTGTGGAATAAACTGACCTTGAACGAAAAACCGTACAATGCAAGGTCAGCTTAAAACTATTGGATGTCTAGTTTAATTCATCGATTAGTGCGCACTGTTTGTTCTCACAACTGGAACAGGCCTCCTCTCTGTAAGAGGGCGTAGTGCACCACACGGGCCCAGTGCGGGCCGATGATTTTCTTCGCTGACTTATGTGTATAGTAGACTCATGTCTATATGCGCATTTATTTTCACTTTGTGAGCTGACCTTCTACGTGCACTATCTACTCTGTGGCATCACGCTGCACTGTGCGTGACGGCGCCGTGATAGAGCCAACCCGTGATTAGACTTGCGTGATAATGCCTACGAAAAGTAAATACCAAGATATTATGAAAGTTGCGCCTATTTAACAGAAATGAGCGCCAGTCTTACCAAGGGGTACCGTATTGCCCAGAAGTAACTGGGTGGTGGACGTCAGATAGGCACTCGCACCATGTAAAATACCAGTATTCAACTGCATCCGGTTAGACTGGAAGTCGATCCCAACGTTGTTGGAAAAAATCGGGCAGATGATGATGAGCGTGAAGGAATCCGGCTAGATTTGTGTCGTGTTTGGAAACGTGCTATTGAAAGCAAAATTATAATGAAAATATACAATAGTCTATGAAATTAAAGCACGCAGCACTGTGTTTGATAGCAGCAGCGTGATAAAGTCGTGACTATATATAAAACAAAATAGGTAGTACGGTACGTAAATATTGCTGCGGTAAAAATTAAACCTTGTTTATTTAATACATAATTGTTTTACTATTACACTGTAATGCGTGATTTGGGGAGGTAATTCATTAACACTGCATTATTATTTATAATTCATTCACAGATAACTGTTGTTGTTATAAATGTGTGATTTTGAGAGTCTACTGTCAATTATTGTTTTTTTTTTAGTTCACGGAAAGCTATAACAGTAACAAACGTGATTATGACGGTGAGACAATTATAGTTCGATACAGCCACACTGGTTTAGGCCCTGACTCTCCACCAAAACGGAGACGAGCTGAGATGTGCGAAGTGGAGAGGAGAGGAGATGCGTAAAAACTTGGGTGTATCTGGTTATCTACCGAAGCTTTGCTGTGATGTGCAAAGCGGAGAGGAGAGTAGAAGTTGCTGTGCAGCACGCCACTCACTGCACACCGCTCATCGCACGCCGCACCGCTGACATCTCTTCTCGTGTCCGCTGGCCTAAACAACTACGAGACATCTCCGCTCCTCTACTCTGCTCAACCCTTTCCACTAAAGCTAAGCAAGACAAGAAATGTAAACAACGAAATTCTATTGGTGGTTTACAACACATCTCCTCTCGTCTAGTCTCCGCTACCGTTAAGTCCGGCCTTTATGCAGAAATCGTTCCGCTTGGATGGTCACGCACAGCTAGGCTTTACGCAGGTATTGTTCACTGATTTGGAATTACCAAAGCGTGATTGTGTTATATGTTATATACTAATATCATAACAAACAACTATAAGCAATGTTAAAGGACAAATATTGGCTAAGTACTTGATTATATCGGTAAGCCTTTGGTCCCGGCTGCCATTTATAGATCTTTGGTTATCGTTACGGGTAGTCCGATAGTCTGAGAGACTGATGGTCACAGTCTTACTAAGGGATATAATGTTACCCAGTGACTGAGTTGTGGAAGTCAGATAGGCAGTCACTCCATGTAAAAAATCTTTTTTGTAGAATCTCGATACTTCAACTCATTTAAAGGTGAACAAACGGCATGGCTTATAAATACATCCATTCGCATTGTCACCAGTGTCCACAGAGCTGTGACAGGGCAGTTCTAATCACAGTGGAGACCGCAAGTCCACTCGGTAATATTGCAGGTATATTTTAGAGCCGAAACGTGTTTAGCCGCTGAAGCGGGCCGCGGTTGAACGGCAGAGCGCGGCGAATTTTACCGCAATTATAGGGCTGGCACGTTATTGAAAACTACTTTTTACACGCGGCTTCGCTCGCGTTAATTTAGAATTTGTAAATCATTTCGGGTTGTACGCTGCTTCACTACATAGTATAAAACAAAGTCGCTTTCTCTGTCCCTATGTCCCTTTGTATGCTTAAATCTTTGAAACTACGCAACGGATTTTGATGCGGTTTTTTTTAATAGATAGAGTGATTCAAGAGGAAGGTTTATATGTACATATTGCACCTGTGCGAAGCCAGGGCGGGTCGCTAGTGTAATAATATAATTCAATCAAGATGCGAAATACACGTGGCGCCATCTATTATCATAAGACCGTTATTGTTGTTTTCCTCGGGAACAGTACTTTTTTCGGGATTAAAGGTACCCTATGTCTGTCTGACACCTGAAAACATTTATACAAAATTTCGGATGATCGGTTCAGTGGTTTAGGCGTGTCAAGGTAACAAACAATCTTACTTTCGCATTTATAATATTAGTTAGGATTGGATTTAAATAGAATGAACGCGAACGAACGTGTAACGCTGATATGACAAGCAGCATGTTTTGTTTTGTCTAACAACCATTTTCAAATCATATTTGTGTATTTGGTAATGATTCTCCCATGGTCAGATTATATTTTAAGCAAGGAGTAAAATTGAAACACAGATTAGCATACCTTTATTAACTAAAATGTGCAGGTGATTAGAAAATCAGCCCCACTTAAAACAAATATTGAAGCTTGCGAATAGCCTGTCAAATAACATCCTGAACCAGCCCGATTTCAATTATGGTGGTAATTTAAATGACTGCGTACAAGAGAATATGCAATCTATGGCCGAATGCACGCTGGTAGATAATGAGGGCACTAATTGTGTAGTGTAGTGATATTTTAGAGCGGGCGCCGCGCCGTGTTATGCGCGGGACACGGCGAGAAAATTTTGTCACTCAAATAGGGCTGTATCCAGGATGCGTAAAGAATATTAATTCTCAGTGTAGGTACCTTCCTACCCACCTAAGGGAGTCCACCACACTTATCACTGCAGAATCGGCTTAAGCTAGGCAGAAAGACCTTTAATTTCTCGCAAGAAAAGTTTTTCTGATCGACTCAAACCTATTCCGCGTTGTAACGTGTGGTTACTGCCCATTAAACAGACCAGTATTATTAACACAGAGCTAACATATAAAAATTAAGATATTTATAGTAACAAAGTTCATTTCATTAATAAAAGAAATTGTTTAGCTTGTGGGCTTTAGATACCATGGAGTAAAATATACTTCATGGACTTTACCCTAGAAAAACACTTAAAGAAGCGAAGCGAGTTTTACATAGCTCACAAGAAAAGTCATTATAAAATCACGGCTGGCGACTTTTAAATAACGAGTCTAGAATGATGAGAAAAATAATAACATTTCTCCTGTGAATATGTATGAATTTATATGTATAAAAGGATGCCTTTTCTTAAAAGCATACGGAAGAACCGGCGAGGTCGCCTAAAAATCTGAGACATGGAATGCAAGGACTCGGAATGAAATTCCCTGCTGAAACTGCAGAACTCGGTCTCCGCTCTCTTGTCGTTGAAACGCCACGAAAAAATATTTTTATTGTTGTTTAGAGTTCATTTTTCTAACATCGTCGGTTCATATGACATTTGTCGGGTTAAGAACTGTCAGTATCATCATGTAAAATTGACACTTACAGCTCTTCAGCGTTGTATAAATATGCTAATCGCGTTCAATGGTGAATTTTGGGCTTATTAGTCCTCGTGCCACCCCTGAGCGTAGTGCTGCGCTGTTCGCATATCGATTATGCATTCGATTCAGCTAGCGGTGCGGTGCGCGGCGCGCGGTCACGCCGTTTATTTACGTGACACCACGCCGACAGTTCGCCCTTGTTTAGTTATGTCTCTGAATTATTTAACTACAAGTGTTCGCTGTGAACAGTTCGTAGGACTGTTAAATGAATTTCGAGTAGGTTATTTGGAATAGGCTATTTGCTTGTTCAAAAGTTTAATGCCAAAGCAGTAGAGCCATTTAAGTAGGCTTCGGATGAGTCGACTTGCGTCAAGAGACACGCAAGCGCGACACATGATCACAGGTTCTCTAAAAAAAAATGTTTATTTCAATTACAACAAGTTCTTTCACATGTTTTCTATATACTCGCTGTCTCAAGACGCTTTTCGCTGAAGCGTGCGGCTCGTGGTCACATGGTAAGGTAAGATGACTAACAGCAAGAAAGTTAACGTTTTGCCTATTGTTTCGTCCCTTGACTACAATCTGGCAAAGAGTAACTCAACCCCTTTTGTCTAGTATCCACTACTAAAACATGGCAAAGCTACAACATCTATTACCAATCAATTACCTAGTGCTTGTGATAACAGCAGTGTCCCTTGTCCTTCCACTATAATTCAGTTGTCAATGTAAGATCTATGTCAATGTAAGATCTATGTTCGTTGAATATCGAACACAGACCTTCGACCATTGAAAGTGGACACTTCCCTCCCACTCTTCCCAAGTAATAATCCTAATCTCTGCGCTACTCTGACACGAGTTTCCGCAGTGTAATCAGAGTGTCACGAGTGTCAGAACAGTCCGGAGCTAGATAAATTGAGTGTCAGCATACATCACGGTGACTGACGCACGATTAAATATTTCCGGTCAGCCGCTGTACTCATGTGAGGACAAGTTGGCTTACAACTGAGAAGGATGTGTTCACTTGTGATTAAAGACATGGTAACTTAGGATGGGTCTTTCCTCACCCTCGGGCATGAAGTGAATGAATTTTTAAAGACGTTCTAATAGCGATGGGAGGATGAATAGCAGTCTGAAAATAAGTAAGTGTAAATTGCGATAAAAACATCATCAATCTAAACTCTATAGTTATGTATTATAGCAAAAACAAGCAACGAGATCAAAAATAAAACATAGCATCACTACTATATTTCACCAAAGGGCTAGGCAGTGGTTTACCAAAGTCCACCCACATTTCAGCGTACTTCTTAAATCTATGATGGCACCCGTTTTTTTTACAAGTTTGAAAGTAAAAAATATTATTAAATTTAAATCATCTCTTACTAGGCTATTTTACAGATAAACATAGTAAAAAACCGGGGGAAAATACGTTACACCTAACACAGTAAACTAAGGAGTACCTATGTACTTATAAACCCTACTCATCAGACGAAACAAAAGTGATTAAAAATACAGCTTCATAAAAAAATCAAATAACATCTACAATCACGTTCAGGCGTAGAACAGGCGCCTGCAACATAGTTGCGTCGCGTCGCTGTTTATTTGTGACTCCACTTTCATGGCTTGGATGTAACTGTGTAATAGTGGTGGCTTCAGACGAGGACATTTTCCTTAATTCCCGGAGAGTTGCTCGGAATAAAGGAGACCTGCAGCTTATTTATGCAGGAAACTGTAGCCAGCGAAGTCAAGTCCTAAAGTGTTAAGATACTAGAGTTGAATCTCTACGTAATTACAAAATGCATAAAACGCAGTGTGCAAGTAAGTGTTTTAAATACAAGATTAACACTACAATGTGTTTACAAATAAAGATAACACGTCCTAGGGGGCATATCCTGCAAAGCTCCATATCTTTCATACGGCTATAAGAGGCGATGCTAGGCCCTCAGGACACAACACCAATAGACGTAGTCACAAATAAAAGGTATAATTTGTCTCGTCATGATGCAACCGGCAGTCCCGTCTGAACAAGACTCACTAGTACTAACCCTATTGTTTGTGGTGGTCGTTGCACATCGCGTGTCCAGACTAACACAACGGGAACAGTAACTGCGGCTGCGGCTACAAAAACTAACGCACCGGCCACATAAAGTAACCGACACACAGAGAAACAGAGCAATATCCTAACTTTCACTATTTTTTAGCACAAAGTTTCCGAGTTATCGATGGGCTTGAAAAATGTCCAAATTTAGCACTATTTAATTTTGCAGAAAATTAACTGTTTATACATAGAACAGGTACCTAAGTGTTTGTTTTTTTTTTATACGAAACGGGGCTCTAAGTAAAAGAGTTATAAGTAAGTGAAGTTGAGTTTGTTGCGAGTAGAATTTACTCACAACAAAACTGAATAATATCCAAAGTGCACGACACACGACCGGCATCTTCAACATAACTCAAGATCGAGAGAAACGCAACAAACCTCAATATGGAGTCACGAATATCGAAATCAAATTCCTTTATTCAACTCGCTGACACGATAAAACATATATGTATTTCGAACCGAACACTATGGAAGGTGCATATTTTCTAGAATATTCCAGATTTCCAGCGAATCGTGGCGTAGAATGCAAGCGTCCCGAATCAAATAACGTGCATAGACACACAAGTGCGAAAATAGACTTTTGGGAGGTAGTTTTTTCCAGAAATCTCTTTTCGTATTCCCATGATGTTTGAAGTGAAGGAAAATAGTGAAGTGATTCTTTTTGGTTACGTGGAAGTTTCGCGCTAGCCACCATCGTTTATGCGATATTCGATCAATTGCTGCTTAATAGTCTAGACTCTAGAGGGCATAGACAAGTGGTAACGCCTTTAAATCGTTTCGTAAATCTAGACTTTCAAAAGGATGGATATTAGCTTTACGATTTTTAACTTTTCAATCATCCTTATCGTGGATAGAATACTAATTTGTCTAGGTTCTCTGGTAAATTAACTTCGTGGCAGATGGCGTGACAATAGCCACTAGTCACCTTTGAAAACAATTGCTTCCCTAGTGTTATGTACCACTTAAAATATACTACTCTTCGGAAGCCCACAGGTAGGTAAATACCCAAAAAACAATATTTACGCAAATAAATCTTGTAGGAGTTGCCTTTGTAAATCTGAATGGGTAGGAATGTATCCCACTTAGTTCGAGCTCAGTTCTTTAGTGTATGTGCACAATTTATGGGCCGGCCATGTTTGTTATGGGTTGGATCGTACATGTTGTGGCTTATTTTAGTTTTATGGGAGTTGAAAATCGGATAAGTTATTCAAGATACATGCATAACTTTGAATTATTTATTTACCTACTCTCTTCAATTAATCATTTTAAATACTTTTAGGGTTTTCGCTGATCGACTGCCACTTTTAGGGCAAAGTAACAGTCGATCAGCAAAACCGATAACTAAAGTCAAAAATGTATGATATATATGACTGATGCTTCCGAAAAGCTTATGTTAAACTTGGTTAAAAATGTTGTAGAAATACGAAAAGCTTTGAAAGCAATAGCTTCTTGTCTTTGAAAGCAATAGCTTCTTGTCTTTGAAAGCAATAACTTCTCATGTCTTGGAGCCATCATTGTGAAAAAAAACTAAAAGTTCAATTATTGTTCAAGAACTGATTGCAACTGATCATCTAAATATCCATTCCACTTTCTAGGATAGCAGCCATATACCTACTGACTACAGCTATAAAGTCATATTTACAAACAATATCAAGAGTTGACGCCGGTATGGCCGCAAAATGGCGTAAATAGCAACGCTGAAAAAAGTAAGTATGAAACTGTAAGTATCACATATACTGAAATGGTAATTGATTTCTCAATAAGATTCCATACATATATTTGGAATTTGGTCCCCAGCTTTAATAGTTCAAAAATAAAGACGAATAAACTGTTAGTCCATATTGGCACTTCAGTTTAGTACTCTCTTGACAGTGACAACTCTGTGTATAAAGATGTTTCTCACTTACATGTTTTTTACTTACATAAATCTGGCTCTTGTGATACAGGGAATCCTAGTACAAGAGCCAGGGCTACACTGATGTTTGAACAACCACTTGTTAATAAAGATTTTATTTATTATTATTATAAATGATTAGGCACGACTTACGAGATACTAAAAGTTTTATAAAATGTACCTATCGTTAAAGAACTAAATAAAGAATCTCCATTTTGTCTCTCTCTCGTGAAGAAGATAATATTTTAATAGTGTTCGGATAAGATTCGTACTAAGTTTTTTCACTTCTCGACTTCCAACAAGCCATAAGACCATAATTTACATTTTCACACAATGTTTTTTTTACAAAACTATGCTATTTAAGATACAATTAAAGTTCACTTCCTCCCCATTCTCCCGCGAGCCTCCCCCGATATTCTCGACGGCCGAGAGTTCTCAACGCACGTCGATATCAAAGCTAACACACGCCACGCTTAATCCCAGCCGAACGGACAAACAGACAAACAAGCAAACAGGCAAACACACGGCAACAGTCAATACGGGATCGCGAGTACTTACTGCATCCAAGTAATTAGTTTTATGGATATTATATTTTCTATTGGCATCAATCAATCTGTTGTTGACATATACTAGAGTTAGACCAACATATTGAAGACTAGTGACGTCTACCAACCCGCACTGGGCGCTCGTAGCTAGCTGTTATTACGCAGTCAATTTTTAGTACAGGTCATTGCCAAATTATATCCTGACCCTAACTGGTCATACAAATATTTGTGTTGCCGTTGATAGAAACCGAGATTCAAACTATTTATCATTCCATTCAAATTGGTAAAGATAAAGATAAAGATAATTTATTTGTTAAAAACATGCGTTTACACATAAATTGAGCATGCAAGATCTTAGTGAGTAGGGTAGGTCCGTACATGTTTTACCATGTGAGGTGTACAAATTTGGTTTTTGTTTACAATTTAAAACATTTCTATTTTAGTCATTTTTTCTAGGTAACTATATATTTATAATAACTAGTGTTGGCATATTATTCTCATATTACAAATACAATAAAAAAATAAAATAAAAAATACAAATTGTCCAATTGTCATGAGAATAGAATAAAATATAAGGTAAATATGTCAAGTAAAAACATCAAAATAAAAAACAAAAACATAAAAATAGAAAAAATAAAAATATATCGCAAGGTAAAAATATGTCAATAGGTTTCAAAAGGTAAAATATGTCAAAAGGTATCCGATAGGAAGTCATTTATATTATAGTAACATTTGTCTGTTAATAAATTCCGAATCTTGTTTTTAAATAAATTTGTGTTTAGAGCTTTGTAAGACTGAGGTATTTTGTTGTAAATCTTAGGGGCCATACAAAAAAAGTTTTTCGACATTAGAGCAGTTTTTGATGAGTGTAAGCAAAGTTGGCTATTGTCGCGTCTGTTGCGTGGAAACGCGTCTGATAGTCGTGGGAATAGTTGGGGGTGACTTTTTACAAAAGATGCTACTTCAAAAATGTACAGAGATGGTAATGTTAATAATTTGTATTTTATAAATACCGGTTTGCAGCTTTCTGTCGAATTCAAGTTAAACATAGCTCGTATACACCTCTTTTGTGCTTTAAACGCAATTTCTTTGTTAGTCGAGTTTCCCCAAAAAATTATACCATAGCGCAGTACTGACGCTACCAATCCGTGATAGGCCGTTACCAAGGCGTCTGGATTCAGTTCTGGGGCCAGTTTGAAGAGCACATACGCGGATGAGCTCAGCTTTTTACTCACGAGTTCAATGTGGGCTTTCCAGTTCAAATTCGCGTCGATTATTACACCGAGAAATTTGGCATTGTCGACTTTCTTTAGTACTGAACCATTGTGTCGAGCTTCAATCGCATTATCAGTTTGTGTCCGTTGCGTGAAATGCATTATAGTAGTCTTATCTAAGTTAATTTTAAGATTATTCCGATTTAGCCATAATATTACCGATGTCAGAGATTCATTAATGTCAATTTCATATATGTCCTTATTATTACATGTTATGGCACTGTAGTAGGTGCAGCAACGTTACTTGGTGGCAGCCAGTAGCTGTACAATCCACTTACAAACGCAGTCTCTATCAAAAGTAACGATGCCGTTACGAGGTAAACAATTCTCCGACAAGACACGAAGATTCAAGATGGCCAACCTCTTACAAGACTCACGATTCCCGATAAGTCCCCAATAGTCGCGCTGTATTATAGCGTAGTTCTCGTAATTACGAGCGCAGCCGGGCGACACAATTACCACTCCGAACCAACTAGCCAATTAAAGACATTCTCTTCGATGTCTTTAACGAACTTCCTTGTGCCGAAGATTTATACAACTTACAGTTGGTACTTGTTTTTAAGTTTAGACTCGAAGGGGAGGAAAATGCAAGTCACTGAGGAAAGAATTTGTTCCGGTTCAAACACGAAATAGCCATAATATAGTCTGTCTACAAAATAGATCGATGTTTTGTTTTTTTATGTTAGTGACCTGGTGAAGACCGTAGGAACCCACTGGATGCGAGGAGCACATGACTGGTGGGTGTGGCCAAACATGCGTTGCCTATGTCCAACAGTAGACCACTTTTGGCTGAAATGGTGATGATAATGATGATCTATCTCCCTGATTCTACAGCTTATTAATAATTATGGTGTGCCATTTTCTTTTGAAACGTTCAACGGTCAATATTCTTGACAAAAATGTAATTTTCTAACGTTTGACCTCGATTAAAAGTAAACGATTTTCCTCATTTAATATCGAAGCGGTTTGAAAACTCCCTTAACAATACATATATGAACAACAAACGTCAAACGTTAACAATAAATAAGGAGAATTCCCAGCTTAACACAAAAATAAATATGAGCCGAGACCAAGTCAAGAGAACGCCATTTTGTAAATCATTTTTATGTATTTCGTGGAGCGGCGAATCTTTTTTGGGAGCAAAAGAAAAATATTAAATGTATATAAAGGCTTGTGGGTTGTTTGTTCATATACCTACTTGGCTTGGAGATAGGTAGGTACATATGTTAGGAAACAATCGAAATGGAGTTCAAACTGTAGTAAAAACTTCTGCGATCACCAAATCGTCTGCCTTAAAATCGTTCCAATCGTCTACCTTGTGCTGCCTGTTGGTAATTAGGACATGGTAAATGTTACTATGAGAACACTTGAATGAAACTCAGGGCACCACGGCGCAATAGAAAAGAGGCCTATACACAACTGTCAAGTGAATGAAACAGCTGTCAATGTTGATGATGGTAAAGATTAGGTATAACCGACCATGCCCAAGGAAACATAGAACTTTTTTCATTCTTCTTCACAAAGTTTCTTGCAACTGAAGTTTTAAGAAAGTTGTCATAGATGGCACCCGCTGGGCATATTCCATTTTACACCTCAAACAGTCGTCATTCGCGGAATTTTACCATTAATTCGTGAACGACTTACTTACAAACAGGGCTGTCACACTATACTAAAACCTAAATCAATATGAAATAAGAGAGGGTATATTCAGAGAAATTCTTGTAGGCACAAATTGTAGCAGTCCTCGGGATACAAATAAGCATAGTTCTTAAGTTCAGAGCTACATTGCAATTCATAAAAATTTGACTTGCCAGACATCAGACTTGCTTGATTAGACATCTTAGTTGGAAAATTACTAATCAGATGATGATGTTAAGGCTACAAAACCGTAGTAATCACATAAAGTAATAATGAAATTAACAAAGCAATAGAGCTAGACGGTCTACTTATTGGGAATATATTTACTGCAGTGACGCTTAGCTAGATTCAGCTTTTGCTTCTTAGAAATGGCCAAAAAGTCGCTGTTCGTCCAAATATTTCGTCAGACGCTGCTAGTGGCAGCCCTAGCCACCCAGTGTTGTACCCTCACTTTCATAAAGTTTCATAATAAAATTCTTGACGAATGAAACGTTTTATATCACTTGGATGGTAGTTATTTATTCTTGTTTAATCTTAGCACTTTCACCTTTAATAAAAACGGCCTATTCGTTTCAGGAATTTGGCAGCGACTGGAATGGCTCTGACATTTGATGGAAATTCTTTAATAATATCAGGTAGCACTTCCCGTGAGTACCTTCCAGTACTTTACTGAATTAGATCCCATTTTGTGAAAGGGTAGAGGAAACCTGTACCGGCTATGAGTAGAACAGCAGTTGTTGTGTAGTATAGTTCTTGACGAGGTCTATACTAACACTACACGGGAATTTAACCCGTATAGTAAGGCAGTTAAGCGCTATTGAGCGTGCAAAGCGAAGCGGGAAGAATGAAGGTGAAACGCGTAGAAATGAACGATATTATTTACAGTTAGATGAAATGATTATATTATTCGTTAAGACAGAACAAACACTTAGATAGATAACAGAATAAATGATTTTGAGTGAGACAATATTATAAGCGCGGCGCGACCGGTAAGCTAGCTAGTTGGAAGACCACTGGTGTCCGTGGCTCCTCACGCCGTCGCCCTCGAGGTCATTGCCGGCCGCCGTAGTACAATAATCACGCGCCCGTTGTGTGCTTGCTTGCTCCACGTATCAGCGGCGTTCGCACTCACACAAGCAAGACATCACCTGATATGTATGCGTGGTACAGAATCATAAGCGGTAGCGGTTTTCTTGATATCGTTTAGTGGTGGTCTAGATATGTTCCGCCACATATTCCCCCTGGCCAGACCGTAACTACGGTCGATAATAATCGGGGAATCTCACTCGCCGCCCGCTTCTCGTCCTCTTTTCCTCTTCTGTAGATGGAGTTGTAGTGTCAGCAGGTGGGATTGATTTTTCCCTTTCTTCTTCTCGTAGCAAGTATGCTGGTTTGAGTCGATCCACGGACACATTATTTGGCTTCCCTTGTATTTCGACGGTGAAGTATTTTCCGTGCCTCTGCAAAACCTTATAGGGTCCAGCATACGGTGGTTCTAGTGATCGGCGCACGTAGTCTCTACGTAGGAACACATGAGAGGAAGAGTGCAGATCTCGTGGCACGTAGAACGGTGATGTGTTATGCCACGTAGTAGGTTTTGGAGTCAGCTTGGCCATGTGACATCGTAGACGGTTTACATACTCGGTGACGTCAGTTGTGGTGTAGTCGTCTCTTGCTGTTAGGAACTGGCCTGGAAGCTGAAGTGCTTCTCCGTAGACGAGTTCGGCCGGCGTAGCTTGGATGTCTTCCTTCCAAGAGTTACGCATGCCGAGAAGTACCAGTGGAAGAGCTTCAGTCCACTGTGAGGTGGTGTGGCACATGATGGCAGCCTTCAGCTGCCGGTGCAGCCGTTCCACGATGCCGTTCGCTGCGGGGTGGTAAGCAGTGGTGCGGAAGTGGTCTGCCCCCAACAAGGCAGTGAGAGCCTTGAACAAGTGGCTCTCGAATTGGCGACCACGGTCGGTGGTAACCCGGGCAGGACAGCCAAACCTGGCAACCCAACCAGTCACCAGCGCGGTTGCGCAGGTCTCCGCCGTGATGTCTTTCATGGGGTACGCCTCAGGCCATCGAGTGAATCTATCGATGACGGTGAGGCAATACCTGTAATCAGATGAAGGGGTTAATGGCCCTACGATGTCGAGGTGAATGTGGGAGAAACGTGAGGATGGGGTCTGGTATGAGGAAAGTGGGGATTTAGTGTGACGTGTGATTTTACACGTCTGGCATGGTACACATTGCCTTGCCCACTCTCTACAGTCTCTGCGGATCCCTGGCCACACAAAGTGTTGTGAGACCAGTCGCGCTGTAGCGGACTTCCCTGGATGGTGCAGGTTATGCAGTGAGTTGAAAACCTCTCTTCGCAGTGTTGGCGTAATATAAGGACGGGGTTCTTGAGTTGAGGTGTCGCAGTAAACGGGTAAGTTTCCACTGTAGGTAGTTGTTACCTTTTTCAATTTTAGTGACGTGCCATGATGGAGGAAGTCTTGTAGCTCTGGATCATCGTCCTGAAGTTTTGCAAGGTTCTCGAAGTTGATAGCAGCTGATACTTCTTCCACGCGTGACAAGGCGTCGGCGACGATGTTTTCACTGCCTGGTAGATACCTTATGTCTGTAGTGAATTGGCCGATGTAGTCCAAGTATCGGAACTGCCTTGGCGGAAGACTCTCTTTGTTTGCCTTAAAGGCAAAGATTAGTGGCTTGTGGTCTGTGAAAATCGTGAATGTTCTAGCTTCTACCATATGACGGAAATATCTGATGGCCTCGTACACTGCTAGTAGCTCTCGGTCGTACGGGCTGTACTTCTTTTGCGCGTTGTTTAACTTGTGTGAGAAAAAGGCTAGTGGCTGCCAGTTCTCACCTTTGCGTTGCTGAAGAACTGCGCCTATAGCTGTATTCGATGCGTCTGTTACTATTGCTAATTCTGCTGTTGGGTCTGGATGAGCCAAGAGTGTCGCTTTGGACAGCGAGGACTTACTGTCGTCGAATGCCTTCAGCAGCTCTGGAGTCATTTCCACGGGATGCGAACCTTTTACCTTCGGACCAGCAAGGACTGAGTTTAATGGTGCTTGAATTTGAGCTGCGTTTGGGACAAATCGACGATAGAAATTTATCATACCCAAGAATCTTCGCAGCTCCTTCACAGTTTTGGGTATTGGGAATTCCTGGATCGCCTGCACCTTGGATCGAGGTGGTTGTATGCCTTCGGCTGTGACACTGTATCCTAGAAAAGTCACCTCTGGTTGTCCAATGTTGCACTTGGCTGTGTTGATGACGACACCATACTGCTTCAAGCGGTCAAACAACAGGCGTAGATGTGCCTTGTGTTCTTCTGCAGTTGCTGAAAACACTAAAATGTCATCAACATACCCGTAGCAGAAGTCTAGGCTCAGTAGGACTTCGTCAATGAACCGTTGAAAGGTTTGTGCAGCGTTCCTTAAACCAAAGGTCATGAAAGGAAATTCATACAGTCCGAATGGTGTGGTTATCGCGGTTTTAGGGATGTCCTCTGGGTTTATCGCCAGTTGGTTGTATGCTTTTACGAGATCTATGGTTGAGAAAACGGTGCAGCCTGTTAGTTGGTGTGAGAAATCTTGTATATGACGGATGGGGTACCTGTCAGGTATTGTTCTCGAATTAAGTGCCCTGTAGTCACCACATGGTCTCCATTCGTCGTCTTTCTTCTTCACCAGATGCAGTGGCGCTGACCAAGGGCTCTCCGAGCGCCTTGCTACACCACTTGCAAGCATTTTCTCGAACTCCTTCTTAGCTGCTTGCAGTCGAGAAGGGTCCAGGCGTCTAGGCTTGCATGCTACCGGTGGGCCAGGTGTCGTCCTGATGTGGTGCAGCGTGTTGTGTTTGCCTGGTAGCTGTTTACCTGGTGGTCGCGTGATATCCGGATACTCGCGAAGAATCCGATGGTAGACTGAGTCTCCTACCACTGCCTTCACGGAAGCGATGTCTACAGAATTGCAGTGTGCAGCAGGAACTGATAAGGACGTAAGGTTGTCGATCAGGCGTTGATTCCTACAATCTACCAACAGATTGTAAAAACTGAGAAAGTCTACTCCTATTATAGCCTTAGAAACATCCGCGATTGTGAAGTTCCAGCTGTAGTTCCTTCTCAGTCCTAAGTTTAAATGCAGTTGTATAGGGCCGTAAGTGTTAATTACCGTGTTGTTTGCGGCTACTAGGTCGTACTTAGACTGTCTGCAGGGCATCTTAACAGCAGACCGGGGAAAAACACATAAGTCTGAGCCAGTGTCCACTAAAAACTGCATTTTAGACGTTCGGTCGGTAATAAATAAACGGCCTGATGAAGATGGGTAGTCGTTAGCCGCTACTTGCGACAACCCCTCGAGTTTTCCGACTTGAATGAGCATGGTTGTCTACATTTTTGTGCTTTGTCTCCATACGTATAATGGTAAAAGCAGTGTGGGTGATTCGGTGGTGGCTGCTGTGGTCTGGATTTCGAACGAACATACCTTCTGTGGTTGTCACGAGGTCTCGAGCGTGAGCGTTGTCTTCCTCTGTAGTTTAGGAGTGACGCTACCTGCTTCTGAAGCTCGCTCACCTGCCTCGCCAGGTCCGAGGAATCAGCGGTTGTGGCAGCGGAAGTGCTCGCTATCTGTGGTGGCATCGGGGCGATTTCGTGTACTCTGTCCGCTATCTCCGCTAATGTTTCAACCTGTAAATCTGCAATTTGCGAGGCGATTACTGTTTGGATGTTTTGGGGCAACCGGTTAGTCCATATGCTTTTGACGAAATCTGCTGCACCTGATGGCCCTGCTAGATTTTGCAAGTGCCTTAGGAATTGCGATGGCTTGCGATCCCCTAACTCCTCGTGCAGTAAAAGCTGTTGTATTCTCTTTTCTTGCGACGCTGTCAACCGTCTTATGAGTTCGGCTTTCAGCTTCTCATACTTGTTCGTCTCGGGTGGATTGGTGATAACATCCTTGACCTGGATGGCGTATTTAGCATCGAGTTGAGTCGACGCGTAATAAAATTTTGTCGTGTCACTGCTTATTCGTGACAGAATAAATTGGCCTTCAAGCTGCGCGAACCACAATTCCGGTTCATCCGGGTAAAATGGTGGACAGCGCAAGGGCATTCCAGCTGCTGCTACCTCACCTGAGATAACAGCAGCGTCCTTACAATCAACATAGGAGTCTGACTCAGCCATGGCAAAATTAAATTAAAAACGCTCACCGCTAATATCTTGTACCAACCACGACCAGTTTTTTTTTCTTAGTACCCGATGTAAACGAACGGCACACTCGCTCTTCGAGTCCAACGATGTCTTGCAGGCTTGAGCAACGTTACCACGTTCACGTACACGATCACGTCGGGGTCACCAATGTAGTATAGTTCTTGACGAGGTCTATACTAACACTACACGGGAATTTAACCCGTATAGTAAGGCAGTTAAGCGCTATTGAGCGTGCAAAGCGAAGCGGGAAGAATGAAGGTGAAACGCGTAGAAATGAACGATATTATTTACAGTTAGATGAAATGATTATATTATTCGTTAAGACAGAACAAACACTTAGATAGATAACAGAATAAATGATTTTGAGTGAGACAATATTATAAGCGCGGCGCGACCGGTAAGCTAGCTAGTTGGAAGACCACTGGTGTCCGTGGCTCCTCACGCCGTCGCCCTCGAGGTCATTGCCGGCCGCCGTAGTACAATAATCACGCGCCCGTTGTGTGCTTGCTTGCTCCACGTATCAGCGGCGTTCGCACTCACACAAGCAAGACATCACCTGATATGTATGCGTGGTACAGAATCATAAGCGGTAGCGGTTTTCTTGATATCGTTTAGTGGTGGTCTAGATATGTTCCGCCACAGTTGTGTTGTCACGTTGCTCGAGGGAAAAACAAGGTTAAGCTGTAGTAGAATCATCATCCTTTTGCTAACATGAAGTAATAACCCGGTATTAAACCACGCTAAAAAGGCTAAAATCGCAAAGCATGATGTAGGATGATGTGACAGCGAGGGAATCAATGCTCTATCAATCAATTTTCGGGAAATATTGACTATCTTTGAAGGGCCATATAAGGTTTATAGAGCTGTGCTTTTGGGCTTAAATTATTGCCAAGGCGTCTTTTTATAAAAACTGAATGTTATTTAAAATGCATAGGTTTTGAGTTTTAGAGCAAAATGTGAAAAAAGTCCCATAATTTCGCAGTTTATAGCGCGGTGCGCAGCTAGCACTAGTTTTTAGAAGTTGCAAATTTGGTTTCTCATCACCCGAACTGATATACAACATACAAATCAAAAATGCAGAACTACATCATGCTTTGCAATTTTAATGTTAATTAAACGCTACTTAAATAAACGCGTAATAAGTAAAATAACACGGTCGCAAAGCTCAGCAGTGAGCTTTGCGACCGTGACTGCATGCCAGATATAATGCGACGCAGTTAATAAAACAGATTGTATTAAAACGGTACCTAAATCGGATTTATCAAGAAAATAATTGGAAAATCTTCGAAAAACTTGCTCCATTTATGAACTTTACGTAGTTTCGCTACAACTTCTTGTCAGAAAGTAGTGTGATGCCTTTATGTTAGGGCCATAATAGACGCAACACTAATAGCAGATCGGTGATTATGATGGTCCAGTGGCCAGCGATAACGACCGACTTACTAGTTGTAGAGTTAAATTTTGAAGTCCCATGTAGCTGGTGGGGCTAAAACATAACTAGCGACATGTGGGTGTACTATTACGTACACCTCTGCCTAATCCTTCGGCGATTACAGGCGTGGTGTTATTTTATGCTCCTCTCACAGAGTGTCCCAACATTGAGAACATTATAGGCTAATTATGCTGTCATGCAGGATTTAGTGATCGCTTTGGTCAATTGCTGTCAACAATACAACACTGTGTACAATAGTCACAGGGCGCCGCTATTAACAGTATCGTGTCTCCTCTGGGCCTTTTTTTTGTTGTGCCATTATACCATTAAGATTACAGAAGAAAGTTTGCAGTAATCCGGTCACACGTACCAAAGTCCGCAAGTTCTATCTCCTAGCATAATTAGCTGGAGAGTTTATTAAGTTATTCTTTCATCCCATTTGTGTTGTTCCGTAAACAAAGCAACTCGATACAGTTACATTAGCGCCTGATACAAAAACTTGGATTATCAAATAACGCGGGATCAGGCGAGAATAAAAATAAGTTCTCGGCTACATGCGGCCATGGAAACGCCTGACGCTTGGGCGAGAGGCCAAGAGGTATGTGTCATTATCCGATAGCACGCCAATCCGAACGAAGAGAGATCAGGCAAAGAGATCACAATTGATATCTAAAAAGCAATATTTCAGCCAAATCACAGATAAAATTCGTCTGGACCTTACAGTTTTACAGAAAAAATACCTTCGCTTAAGCCAGTAGAAGGCCTCGGTCGATGCGACCGTTCCCATGTTTACTTAGCGTAAGTACCGCCGCTCAAAATACTTCCTTCGTTTTTTTACTGAGCAATTGCTGTCGCAAGACGCGCATTTGAGCTTGTAGCTCGGTGCCAAGAGGTTAGGCCCTTCGCCCATGGCGACTTTTTGTAGCGATGCTGTCGCGCGTCGCGTGAGTTTCCAACGCGCGATAGAAGCGTCGCTAAACTGTATCGTTACTGACGACATCGGAAGTACGAAGAGTGGAAACGGAGAGTACCGCGCATTTGCATCGCAACAGCAGAACGAGCGAAACGCGACCGCATCGCGATACAGAGTCGTTCTTACGTGCCCGAAGGTACAAAGCCAGCGGCAGCTCCGCGACTGTATCGCGGCTCTTTGCGATTGCATCGCTGCAAAAAGTCCTCTTGGGCGAGGGCCCTTAGAAGGTATTACTATAAACGCATGGCTGTCGCGATATCGTCCCGGTCTCTGAAGCCGGTGATAAATTGAAGCGTCACGCTGCGTTCAAGGACGCCATGTTATATCGCTTTCTGTCCCTTACACACCCTTGCCTACTACCGCTTATTTTGTGGTATTTGGAGTCATACTTTATGGATGGCAATAAATCCTGATTGTGTCCTGTTAAATGACTGTAGAATGACATCAGTTGTCATCACCATTCATAAAGTCATTTAATTTGAACAACCGATGTTTCTAAAAGCCCTCTTCGCAATTACATAAAAACTTCTAAAAACTGCCAGAACTGTAATCTTCATTCGTAAATACGAGTCCAAAAATACCTTCTTATTTATTTTCATGAATGTATCAATTCAGACAGCCAACAAAGCACTCGACTAGTTTTTCTTCACAAAACAGGCGACAGGACTACTACTGAAGACGCGAAAAGAACGTTTCCAATCTCGGCAAAGAATTCTAAATCCGGATTTTCTTTCAATAGTCGGACGCCTCCTAATCGCACCGGCGAGCGTCCGGCCCGCCCGCGCGCCCGTCCGACCACGGCTTACCAGTCCGGCTTTTGTTAACTTCTGTAAGTACCTAATTGGTACCGGCAGGCCTTCTACCTACCTAATTTAATTTAGTATTTGTCTAGCTTATAGATAGGCTCGCCAAACAAACACACTAAGTTAATTTGGAAAACTTTTTTGTTAAATGAACAAGTAAGGACAGTAAATGAATGTCCGAAATCTTATTTACTCTCTTGGTGACCAAAAGACTATTTTAATATTATTATTAGCCTTTTGTGTCCCACTGCAGGGCAAAGGCCTCCCTACCCTCTTTCCACTTATCACTATCCAGTGCTGTTACTAACCAATCTTTGTGAAAAGAGTCGAGCTCGTCCCGCCATCTTCTGCTGAGCCTGCCGCGTTGCCGTTTGCTGCTGTTTGGGACCCATTGTGTGGTTACTTTAGCCCATAGCTCCTCCGGCATGCGACAGTTGTGGCCAGCCCAGTTCCACTTGAGCTTGGCAGCCGTGTGAGCTACATCGGCAATTTGAGTTTTGGAACGCAGTATCGAGTTCTTTATACGACCAGTAAGTAGCTACAACTAAGTAACTCCAAGGATACTACGCTCCATTGCTCACTGACAGACCAAAAGCCAAAAATATAAAAAAATATAAACAATTTTTATAATTCCGTGAGAGAGTAGCTTAATAAATTATTTGAAATTTCGCAGCCTTACACCATTCTTATTATAGAAAAAAAAAAAGTAGGTTTGGTTTTATTTCCAAAGTTAAGTTCAATCATTGATTCCCTTAATGATCCTCCAATACTTAATTATCCCCGCATGCATATGCGGACCAATCATCCTACACTAGCATGACGTTGCGCGCACATCCCATCGGACGCGCGTCCAATTACTGATGGCGCTCGGACAATTTGACGGCAGCACGACTACGCGACGACGCCGACGACGCGACGACGCTTCTTGAAGGGGATCCAATCAGGACCACTATACGGGCGACGTATCGATTGTGGAGCCATGAAGATATGGATACGGCTTTAGAAAGGCGCCTGCTTATCGTTATTTACACAACGTAAGACACAAAATTTTACTATGGATGAAGTACATGATTCCAGAGTTCTAATATCACCAGACTGATAGTTTACATTTGTTATTAAAAAAAATACGGTTATTCCATAAATAAGTGCAATATCTACACGACAGTACACGATCAATATCTGTAATCGAAACTTATGTATATACATGGTGAGAAAAAAAGTAAATCATACAAACAAAAGTCAGCGACTTCTGAAGCTAAAGTTATTTTTCACTTTTCTGTGTTTTTGAAGTCGGTTTTATTTTTTGCAAAAAAGATTTTTTATTTTATTCCATTTTTAGTTGTAATATCCTATACAAATAGTTGCTATACATTTATTTTACATTGTTAACAATGCATTTCATGGTAATTGGCTTATCCCCAAAAAAATGGAAGTTAATATACCTAACTGTCGCAATCTGGGTGTACTGTACGCATCTGCGCACCCCCTCAGAGCATACAGCCGTTACGTTATGTTATGATATTGTGTAAACAATACACATCCAAGCGATTGCAGCAATGTCGACAGATTTGCTGTCTACTATTGAAGAGTTCCGTTGTATAACTCCGAAGATCAGATTCACCGAATTTAAACGGGACCACCGCGTAATAATATTCTTCCACATTAAAAAAAATCATCGAAATCGGTTCACAATTGTCGAAGTTATCGATAATATAAAATTTGGAGAGTGCCCTCGATTTCTCCAGGATCCCGTCATTAGATCCTAACCTGATGACCATGGGACCACATGGAAAGTATACGTTTCAAACAATGCCCATAAAAGAGGTTGCCCTTAATTTTACTGGGATTTCCATCATCAGATTCTGTTTTGTTGTCAATGGGACTACCTCAGGAGTATAGGCTTTCGAATAAAAAAAGAATTGTGAAAATCGGTCTACAATTGGCGGAGAAATCGGTGAACATAGGTACATGAACAAAAATACATACAGTCGAACATAGGAACTCCTCCTTTTTTTTTAAGTCGGTTATAAATTGTCAAAGGAGTTTTGGTGAAACATTAATGACCCGTTAACAATACATGTCATGGTTATAGGCTTATCCCCGAAGAAATGGAACTTAACATACCTAACTGTTAAAATGTGGGTGTACTGTAGACTGTACACATCTCAGAGCATTCAGGCGTGTTATGATTTTGTGCAAACAATGAACATCCAAGCGATTGCAGCCATCGCGACAGATTTGCTGTCTATTATTGAAGAGTTCCATTGCAAACCTCCGAAGATCAGCATCAAATCTTCACCAAATTTAAAAGGGACCACCAATAATATTCTTCAGAATAAAAAAAAACATCAAAATCGGTTCACAATTGGCGAAGATATCACTGAACATACAAACAAAAAAAAAAAATATTCAGTCGACTTGATAACCTCCTCTTTTTGGAAGTCGGTTAAAAATAAGTAATATTGTACTGCATGCATGATAAAAAACGGTGACGTGACACGGTGTCCCTTACACCGTGTAAATGGGAAGGAATTCTAGCATGTACGGCAGCACAAGCCAATGCATTATTTGATACCTACTTCAAGTTGAGAAATTCACCAATAACAAAGTAATGCTCTATTATTGTTACTAAAGATACCGGTTGTATAGATTCTGATAGTTACCTGCTCAATTTTGCATTCACTTTTATTTAGTTTACAACTTTTTGTGTAGTCTCATTTCCACCAAAATTCCTATAAACCTTAGGGGTTATATTTTAAAGAAGAAGGAAGAATTTATGATCTCACTGCTCCTTTTCCTTTGCTTTTTTTTTTGTAATTTTGTGTGATGCACGTCATGTACCTGCGGCAAATAAATATATTTTCTTTCTTTCTTTCTTTCTTTGATAGACAGATTCCTTCCACCAATCTGGTGTCGTCGCACGTCTTCTTCTTCCATAGTTATCTATCAGTCGTGATCTCATGTAGTCTCCCACAATCCATATTATCTTTCATACAGTTCATGCATCATTTATTTTTGTAAACAAGAACGAAATATTTAAGGTCCCACATGACCAAAAGCCGCATCTACCCAGCTTCCGACATCCATCCCAAGTGTTCTTATTTCCCGAACAGCTCTGTTGTTATGATTCCCTATCGCCGGTCATTACGCCGGCCCGGCTGAGCTCGCGCGGATCCCATTTCCTACCATTTGCTACTATTTGCTACCATTTGCTGCCGAAGACATGTTCTAATCCGACATGTTATTGTCCGGAGCTTGCAGTTTTGATAGAACGGGTGATTGATGTCGCTTCCATCGTGAAAGAAATATGGGAAAATGGGGCGCTTGAGGATTTTAAGTTAGTTGGAGGGGTTTGTTGGGTTGTTCGTCGATATTAATCTTTATGAAACTTTATAGCAACATTTTGAGATGTTAAAGTAATCTACAAAGGGTTTACTAAGCGGGTACATCCATTTATCGCGAGATATGTCAAGTGTACAATATTGACACTTATGTCAAACAAGAATTTGTGTGGTATACACTACAACTAAAAAACCCGACTACTGAAAAATCACGCTCTAATTAAACTCGGGGTTTGCAAGGTAAAATTGACTCCTATTATTGTTGAAGTCTTTTAAAATGCCTATGTTACCCGCGCCATAATAACGAATCGATTGACACCTTATTCATCAAAATCAGATGAATAGTTTAGGCGCTACGGAGGAACATACGTAAAAACAAACATACATACATACATAGACTGCTAAAATCATAACCCTTCCTTTTGACTTCGCCGTAGTCGGATAAACAGAACGTAGGTACAACACTGCTAATGGACGAATGAATGAATATGTCCGTTAAGTGTAATAAGTAAATATGACGCAGGTGATGGCATCAAAGGGAGTCCATGAAACAACACTTTTTAACTTTTGGAACGCATCTTGCAAGCTCCTAAGAGTAGCAGGTGGTACTTTCCATTTGATGGGCCCTTCGGCTGTTCACCAACTCATAACATAAAAAAATGACTGGCTGACAAGTACACTTACACGCGCCTCATTTCGCGATTGCTAGTACATTGTAACTGACATCTCTGGCAAGCCAGAAGAGAGGCGGATGACAATAATTCGTAAAAGTCCTGCTTTACGAGCAGGCTCTACATTCCCGTCAGGACTTTTAACGATGCCAGCTTTTATGCGTTTTATTTAAATTTTCGTGATTTTTCGCAACAATTTAGACGGCAATAATACCCTTGATGGGCCGTTGTGCAATGAGATTGAAGATTTGTTTTTATTTATGTGCTCTGTTTAATTTTCGAGAGCTTTCGATTTGACGTTTGTAAAAGGAAATCAAATTGGCTCGGCCCACACATACATAACCTTTCAATACTTAATTGCCCCTTTGACCGTTAATTGTAGCCCTCAAAGAGAAATCAGGGATCCGTGCAGCTAATCAAGAACCAAAAAGGTTACATTACCAACATCATTAAAACTTAACTCAAACAGTATCCGGTACAACACCAAACGATCAAACTAATAAGGTTCCGTAGCGAATCGAGTGCAAACATGATTAATCCCAATCAAATAGGGTAAGGCTAATTGAATGAAAACAAAGTAATCCTCCCCCCTTCCCCTCCACAGAGCTCGGGAGGGTTGATTGCGGAGTATTATGAATAATTATTGCCGGAAAAATATTCGGACTGGCCGCTTAGCTGCCTTGTTGAGCGTGAAATGACGGGGGAGTAAACATAAACGTTATTTAGGGGATGAATTACATTTCATAGAATATTGTGTATTTTTTACTGCGTATTCCGGCGAAAAAACCTCGGACACCAAATTGCTAAGCGACTACCAGGAGTGGTGAGGTGCGGTTGGTGATCCTACTACAGATTATTCTTAGCAATTGCTAACTGTGACAGCAATTATTATTTAGATAATTATCCTCGCAAAATAAAAAGAAGGAGCAAAAACGTACCTAATAGTCTTTCAACATCCGCGTTACAATATGCACCGTGCTCAAATTCTACCTCCATTTTAAATTGAAAACCGACAGAAAAAGGGCACAAAAAGTAATATATGCACAATTATCATATTAAACCGTAGAATGTGCTCAACAATGGTCGTTCGTGTAACAAAAAGACGCATCCAGCGCCGGCCGCAGTTGTAACCCGGTCCGGCAATTGTATCGGGGTGTACGGCTTTAATTCCGTGTCCAGCGTCCCGGGTGCCGTGCACGGGAAAATTTTAATTTGTTAGTTATGAGTATGACCGGATTTGCCAAGTTTTTAACATTTTTAGAGTACCGGCTTTGCTGAAATTAGTTTACGGAATGACCCACATTGGTTGGTGTTTTTGTTTTTCTGGTACATTTTTGATTATGTCCTAGTTCGAGTTATTAAAAAAGATTGCAAGTTCCCACCTCCGAAATAGACAACTTCTGACATGGCAGTAGGAAGCAGCCTGGACCTCATAAGTTCTCTGAGCACAAAAACAGAAAAACAATTTTCAAATGTCACATTTCTGTTAATTTGGTATGGTACCTTATGTTGGCGCTTGTACTTTTCAAGGCAGAGTGTTGTGGTAGCACTCTTGAAAGTACAAGAATCAGACTGGTAAGCCTGCACAGAATTATTTATCCTTCTTTCTTCAAGCCTTTGTAACAACAGGAAAACATCCATAAAGTATCAAAATTATTCCCCCGCACCCTCCGTCCCCCCACCTTAACTTAGCGATTATTTGTGATTCTTAAAAAGCAACTCGCGAATCCCCGCCGCCCGGGGATTACTGATAATCCCCAAAACGCCTCCGCGACCCTCTCTCAATAGCCTACCCTTATTTAAAATGGCGGCGGCTTATGACCCACTGTGAAGTATAATTGAGTTAGAACGCTATGCTATTTATTTAGTTTCTTTGGGATTAAGTGAAGGAAAACATTGTATGGAAACCGGCATGTCGTAGAACTAAAAAATATATGTCCAATTATTGTACCAAGCTGTACTGCTCACTTACTCTACTAGAGAGGAGGTCTATGTCCCAGCAGTGGGAACATTTCAGGCGTCAGGCTGATTATATAAGTGAATACTGTAGTTCTTGTGTCTTATCTGTTCCACTGTCACGTAAGTCCTTTTGTCTTGGAGATATCTTCTTTCATGTCAGTAAAGTTAATTTTCCATTAATCCTCTTAAACTATCTGGAAAGCATTATTTTATTAAATTAAAGTTAATCAAACTACAAACAAAAGTTTTAAAACAATTTAGTAGTTAACGAATTTATTTAACAGTTTAAATACATTTGTCAAGCCTGCACGCGCGACTGACTGCATTCACAACGAAAATATTTATATTCTACAGTTAATATTTAAAAAGCCAATCAGAAACGTTTCCATTGAAAAATGATTCGAGTTTGAATATTAAATAAATTTTCCTTTATATGCGTACACTTTGTTTGCTTCCGCGACGAATAAACCAATTACTCCGGAAAATTTTGTGTACAGTGTTGTGTTTTATAATAAACTCCGTTTTTATATTGTTTCGATTAAATCTACGAAGATTAATTGAAGCAAACATTATCGAGAATAACTGTGAGTGGGTATTCATTGGTTATTGTTGGGAGAATGAATTAGGGCTTCAGTTTTATATCACACCTATGCAGTCAAGTGGAAAAAGATGAGTAGGCTAAATCGTAATTCATATCGTATTACGAGTGAATTAAACAGTAGATAATTAATTGTGTTATTGGAATATTGTATGTACAAACACAAATCGACTAGTCGAGTCGAGGTGTAGGTATGTTTGGTTTTCATGCTTATAAAGGACCATTTTAATTACGGTAAGTAATAAATTTACGTAACTCAGGACCAAGTTAAATATCTACAGTATTTACCTATCAATTTCAATAGTTATTTCAAACATAACTTTTACAATGAACACTGAATCTACTACTCCCATAAGTTTCAACCCAATAACTCTCTCATATTATTAAACCCGTTTATATGAACATCCTACCTTCAACCCCCTCCCCTGGCAGCAGGTGACGTCAGCAGAGATTAAGGGATCATCCACATGCGGAGGCACCTGTAGATGAACAATATAACTCGGAACAATCTGGGTATAACAGGCATAAGATGAAGGGAGTAGAAAGGAGGGATATGATATGATACAAGCTCAAATATTTTGGTACCAACAGAATCAACATTGGTCATTCAAGTAGTGAACATTTTTTTTAAGAGAATATTATTTTCGATTCGTAGATATATTTCCTTAACTAGAAACACATGAATAAACCAGAGGATCTAAACAAGTGGCCATAGCTTTCAAATCGTCTCGTATTTCATGTCCGTCACAATCATTTGCATTTGAATAGAAAGTGTACTGTGTTACTGATACACCGATACACTCAATACCGCTCATTCTTATACTCCTAATAATAAAATCAACGTATGTACCTTCCAACAACAGTGTTATATACAAGTGAGTACTATATCTACGTAGGCAGATGTAGGTACATGAACATTTTAAACGCAACCTCACAAGTAATTCACGTTATTTCATCTAAATTCGTCCTCATTCGCGTTCATTAAAGCCAGGGGAGTACTCCAGGCACTTAATTGCGACCGCACGTACCACCGCCGCCGGCACATTACGCTACCGAGCTAGGTATATCACGTAATTAAATCTCTTCTATTTCTGACTCTTTGCTGGGTTATTTGACCTTCACTTTAAAGCATATACGGCCCATGGTGAACCTCTTAAATGTGTAAAGCACGCATATAAGTGAACTTGTTGAATTACTTTCTGTCATCCGCGATAGGGAATTCTCTTAGGTTGTGCTTACCTAAAATGATTTATTTATTTACATTAGTGCTTTTAATCTGACTACCTCATCGGACCTCGTGCTCAAAACAAAGCAATAAGTCATCGCTTACTGTTGAACACGAGGTCTTGGATTCGATTGATGACAATAGGCTCCTTAAATACACTCGAAGCTCGGAGGAGCTCGTGTCTAAATAATAACAGCTGCTCGGGTCGATCTTTAGGTTAAGCCGTGCTTACCTAGGTTGGTCTGTGGATTGGGTGACCTCATTACATACGAGTTTCCTCCGTGCCTCGGAAAGCACGTTAAGCCGTTGGTCCCGGCTGTCATCTGTAGATCTTTGACAGTTGTTACAGGTAGTCAGTGGCTCAAAAAGTCTGACAACCAGTCTTACCAAGCGGTATCGTAGTACCCAGTACTAACTGGGTTGTGGAGGTCAGATAGGCAGTCGCTCCATGTAAAATACTGGTATTCAGCTGCATCCGGTTAGACTGGAAGCTGACCCCAACATAGTAGGGAAAAGGCTAGGCAGATGATGAGGCTCGTTAAATACACTCGCTATATATGGTACCTTCAGCCAAAACCCGATGGTTTATGACCTTATTATCCACCTTTACTGCTTCCAAGACACAGAGCTACAAGAATAACGGTAATACAGTACACGTAATTGAAAGAGCCGTATTTTAGAATTATTCCCATTACGGGACTCATTTTTCTCCCTCATGAGTCCTTCGGAACGCATTAGAGAGGCCCAATAAAGTGTCTCGGAGGAACGTGCGCATAAAGAAAGCAGCGTCACAGGGAAATTGTCCTAGCCAAATTATAAGAACCGATGTCCATGCGACACACAACCTTATGCTTTTGAAAATAGAGGTGGTATAACATGAAAAGTTTAGGGTTCAGTAGAGTGCGACATTTGGCAAGGGAATAGTAGGAAGTACTCGGCAAGCGGGTTCCGTCGGATGTGTTAACGGCGGATGAATGGCGACGGGACGGAGTTCGCAAGCTTGGAGTTTGAGTATTGAAATCTAGGACGTGATGCTTTGATACGAAGATAGAGAAGATAGTGAGGGCCTTGAACTTGGTTTATATCTGATGACCCTGAAAATAAACGGACACAGAAAAGACGTGGTATTTCGTTGACTTTATATTGGAAATTTAAAAGGTTTTGAAACTGAAAACTAACATCGCAAAAAGTTATGCCATTTAAATAAGAAATTGGAGTCTTTTTCCGATATTTTTCTTTTGTAGAATGATAAGGATCAGTCATCATAAAATTCAGGATCCAGTCGCTTGTAACATATTTACTAGTGATATGGAGAATAGCACCTTAATTTCTCTTCGCCCGTCTCAAGGTGCAACGTGTGTGAAGCGAGGTAGAAAGCTCCAGTGATCGGGAACCTTCGCCTGGCTCTCAGCAGACTCTCTCGAGTCGCTTCATTGAGCTTAAGGAGGAACTATATCTAGACTTGTAAAGGTATCTCCTTCACAGAGTTGGTCGTAAATGTGTGTGTGTGTGTGTGTTCAAGTAAGGATTGGTTGAACGATGCGTTAAGGAATATAGGGGTTCGTATCGACTTTTTTTTTGTAAGGGATGTATATTTTTTTTTGTTGTTTACTTGTGGCATGTGCCAAATAAATATGTTTACTTTCTTTTTTTTGGTGACTTTCCGGAAAGTCTGTCCACTATGTGGTATCTTGTTACCCAGTAGCTGGGTTGTTTGGTCAGACAGGAAGTCGCTCCTTGTTACCTATATGTATACTACAGTTGAATCTGGTTAGATTGAATTCCGACTCCAAAGTAGATGGCTAAGGAAGTACTAAATGTAGTTCTATTATTCAAGAAATAGATTTACCCCTTACCAAATATGCTAGTCAGCACCTTTGAATTGATTTCTGACTCTTGTCCGCTACACGCAAACAGGAGGACGCTTTAAGCTCATCACTCATTTTTTGAGACACCGACGGAAAAATAAACTGACGCAGAAAAGTTAGCAAAATGTTTAATTGCCAGACAATTTCTAGAAATCCAATAACAAAACCAGTAAACAATTTATTATTACGTTTACAGCCGCAGTCATAACAAAGTTATATTATTTCCTCGGCGAAGCAATAAAGCAAGTTAAAAAGTGTAGAGCGACAATGTCTCGCGCTGATACAAAATTAAATGGATGCCTGAAATATGTTGCTGTAGAACCCGGCTTGGTGCCAACATTTTAAAATATTCCTTCTTCGCTTCAGACAGGGCTGCCAACCGTGGATTTTGGCGAAAATGTGGGTTATGATGTTGTGGATGGTCGGTATGTGAACCTCAGAATATATGTGGTGCCTTTAGAAAGGCGGGGAGTCAATTGTCGACGTCGTATAGTGTCTAACTTTTTCAACACCCAAGATTTTGATTACTGTTTGTGTGTAATATTTACAGGCATTTTTTGATGGTGATTGATAGTAGGCACAAAATGGTTCTTAATAAATAGTATTATTATGTGAATGATAAGATGAACACTTTTAAAGCAGGCAGCCCTGACTTAAAAATATAAGAACATTCATCACGGTCGTGTTCGCTGGGATAAGCAGTGTTCGAACCAGCGGTAAACGGGATGTTCCCTTGCTGAACGTAAATGTGGAAAACCGCAGATGATATAAATACATAAAAGATATGTAATTATGTATGTTCCTTAGCAGTTATACCGTGTTTTAGTTGTTTCACTTGTTACGCTGCGTTAGGTATTCACCACATTTATAACCAAAACTTTCGTACAAATGTCCAATTCTATATTTTCTCTCAAGGCTGCACAAACATCTAATAAATTGGACCCAAATCTCTTTTGAAGGAGGGCGAAACAGTCACCGTAAAATTATAATTTATGTAAGTATAGCCCCACTCCATCTGCTAAACAGTTGTCCTTCAACTTGACCTTTACATCTGTCACTCCAGACTCCTCCGGGACTTTCCTTAAATAGCCTACCGCAACCTGCCGCTGGGTTTGTCATAAAATATCCACTGAACCGCTGAATTTCATAACGTAACTCCCCAAAGACAATGTTATCTTTCTCAGAAATTGTAACTCAATTCTTGTAACAACTTTACAAAAACTCTCGATGAAGTTCGCTGGTTGTATCTAAAGTTCGGACAACTAAAACTGAGTTTGTAGTTGTGTCATAAACCTAAGCTAAGTTTAAAGTTGCAGCCCGGCTGCAAGCCCTCGTGGTCGACGTGGATAGCGGAGGATATACTCTTGTTATTAGCTCGTAGAAGTCTTGTGGGATGAATTTTCCTTCTCATTTAATGATATAATGAACAGACGTCACTTGAGGTAGTAATCTCCATTAATTGTTATACCGAAAGGGCTGGTTTCTATATACGAGTACTTACCTTGGGTCCTGTAGGTGGCCACGTTAATTGTGGTGTAAGGGTTGTATTAGTTAAGTACCTACTTTAAGATCTGTAACACTATAATCTATGCACCTTGTACACCTTTTATATGCACTATCCTATCAAATATATTTCAGTATTATTCGAGCATTCACTCGTTTCATTTACGATCAACACCGCACCTTACATGGCGACCCTGCCAGAGGACGCTTCGCGAACTTGAGACGTTAAGTGTGATTCCGTGACAGAATACCATTCGATGAGTAACGAAAAATAATAGTGAAAATGGGACGAGTAGTGACATTTTGGGCCTACGGACTGGACGTCAGAGGGACTGCACTAATCATCCACAAAAATGGGCAAGCAGCAGTCTAAAGAGGAGACCCTGATCGTTCAAAACGCGGCGGCTGGCAGTAACCAAGCAACAGCAGAAGAACTTCGCTTTCATATGTCCACATCCAACATTATACTGTCCTGTATCCTGCTTATACTACTACTCGGTGTATTGAGCTTCGTGTATCGGCTGTACAAAAGGTGCCATAAAAAATGGATCACCAATGAGATAAATAGAACGACTATGAGGAGATCTCTTTTCCGTCGACGCATGCGGCTGGGGGCCACGGAGCCATCTTCGAAAAACTACGAGGAAGATATAGTGTGAAAAGTGATTAAAAAGGTGTTAAAAAAAAAGAGTGCGAATTAAAAGTGCATCCCAATAAAATAATCAAGTGCATAAATATAAACACACATTAATCGTGTTAACATTCCAACAAGATCATCGATTACCAAATATGGACGATGCGCTGATTGAACTTTGGACCTTGGAATTAATTGCGTGCGGTGTTTAGTCAATAATACTTATACTAATGCTTAATACTGTATTGCAAACGCATCATTTCTCCATTTCTCCTTTTTTGTTATGATGGTAATAAGGTATGGATGCTATTTTGAAATTGTACAATGATTTAAAGAAGATAAGAGTGTACTTAATAAAGTTAGGACCGAAAAGAAGGTCAGAAAGAATATTAGAAAATAAATTAAATGAGGTTGATGTAATTTATGACCAGTACGAAACTTGGTTGATTGATTTTAATGAAAAAATTAAGAAAAAATATTATACAGTGGCAGTGGTGTGGTGGTGTGTGGTGTGGTGGTTGTGCAGTGGCGGTTATTTTACAGTGGCATCAAAAGTAAGCATGCGTTGTTCAAAGGTGCAGGTGAACGGACGTTTGGGACACTTCAGCAGGTGGGACATAGTCTGGTCAGGAGCGTTGCACTCGCATTTGGTGTTGGGCGAATCGAGAATATCACATAGTAATAGTTTAGTCGTTTCTCTTCGTTTACCTTTATTACTGAAATATTTACTTACACCAAGACAGCTATTCCTGTTGTGCATCAGCAATCTCGGATGTTGCCGGCAACAAGTCAGCTCACGGGAAATCAAGCGCCGGCCTCTTAAAAATGAGCTGCACTTTAATTACTGCATTTTATAAACCTAAACCAATTAGCGCTAGCAAAACTGTTTGCTTTCCTTATTAAAGTCTCGTTAAGTTTCTTTGTTTACTAGATTAATCGAGGTCCAACGGTAGATAGCAAATATACATGTTTAAAACGCGGTTTTCTTAGCCTTTTGCTTAAAGAATTTAACTTAAACAAATATAACGCATAACCCACCTTTTCCCATGTGGATAGGCAGAAACCACGACACGTAACCTACTACGATCATTGCGAACTCCTTGGCTTCGTCCACGTTCGTCAATCGTTCGTAATTATTAAGTCAATTCATATTATTGAGTACCCATTCATGGCTTTCTAATCAACATCCTTGTCACTTTGTCATAATGCCGTATTTTTTATTCAGTAGGTAAATACATCTACATTGCCAGCGCTTAAAGCATTGCAAAATCAATCCCCATCTGTAGCACCCACTCAAGGGAAATCAATAAGGTTCCCTACACTCACCATGAATAAATTAGCAACAACTAGAATGCTTCGTTGCATCATAAACCCGTCTGAACTACGTATCCAGTGAGGGAATGCTAATCGATGAGACACATTATTGTTTAGACGACAGAGAGTAGGTACTAACTACATGGCTAGAAAATAACCAATTTCTGAATTGAGAATTTAGGTTGAGAGAATTGGCAAATTAAAGCATTTTAATTTTCTTGGGAAAATAGTAAAGACCTTTGATATTCTGTAGCTGCCTTATAGGAATAAACGTATCAATTTATCTTATAACATTTACATCGAAATTTGATTTCGAACTCCAACAGTCGGGGTTACTGCAACATTTTAACATGATAAACTTCACCCTCATTTGTTAAAATTATTAATTGGAGCAAGAAAAATACGTCGGAATATAACCAGATGGAGAAAAAAACATCAAGTCGCGGATGAAAGACGTTTTTCCCTGTACATTTGACTATTTAATCATCCATGTACCAACCACTCCGTGAGTGAACTACTATTATATCTACCTAACTATATTAAGATGCGGCCTGCCCAGGGGAAATTTGCTAGATGTTGTATGTTCACAATTCCACATCCGTCTGTCACAATGTCTCGTCTGGTGAATGTCAGTGGATACTTACAGTTTCCGTAAAAATTAGAACTATTAGATGGCGACACTTTGATTGTGTTTGGAGTAACTAGGAGTTTAGGTACCTTCTTAGTTTTACATTAATTTGGCACTTTGAGATAGCGATTACTTTAGCCTTGTCTATCTAGACTACTACTAACAGCTATCGGAGTAGATAGAGATGCACTACCTACTCCGATAACGTTTTAAGACGCAGATAGACACATTAATAAATTGGTGTAGACGTGGCACAACGATATTATTGTCGTATCGATCTTCTGTTTGTCACAAACAAGTATCGCAAAATCTATTTCGTTTTGTTTGTCAGCAACACACTTACTCTTTCTCTTGAAAACTTTAATCATTTATATCTGAGGTGATGAAACTTGTAGCAAAATAGAAAATGTTTTGATACGTCCAGTAGGAGTGCACGTGCCGTGGCTGGACCATTCCGGATGATGGCCAAGATGTGGCCCGCGGGGAAATCACTCAGACTGCCCGGAACTGCTCCCTGAATAAATTACCACGCGCACTTAACGCCAACACCTTGGATCTTGAGATAAACTCTAACATTAGTAAGATGTTTACTCGGTTTATAACCTACATTTCTCTTCAAGAGTGAAAAAAAGTGAGTCCATTTGAGTATAAAGGAAAAGGAGGTAATGAAGTACTTACTTATGAAAGGTGTACACAGGTGTATGGTAGGCACACCTCTTCCTCACCCTTTGGGAATTACAGGCGTGATGTTGCTTTTTTATGTTACTAATGGCACGAATAAAATAACGATATTACCAGGTTGCTCCCATGGGAAAGAATTTATTAGAACATGGTCGATTGTTATCCTGATGCAAAGCAACCCTACATCTACCTGTTTTTTACCAGATTCTCGACTAAAATCGTAAAGAATGCCTCCATGCATCTCCTCACTAACAAAAACCCTGTGTTAGCATATTACAGAAGCCTGGAGCCAAGAGCCGCCCCGAGACGTCGCACGTCGCGTCCGGCCGAAATGAATAAATTAGCTGCAGCATTGTGAGTCTAGCTGCGGAAGACAGTCTAGTTTGTGTTCTAAACATTATTATGGCGTGATGTAAGTTGTTTTTGGTAAATCTTTCGTATTATAGAGTCACATCACAATATTCTCATATTGTGTGTAGAGCCGGATCATGATTTTCTCATATTGTTATGTTGCTCTGTGCAATGTAACTTACGTTGGATTCTTATGCACCTGAATGAGTACAAATAGCATAATCAACCTACAAGTGGCAAAATCAACCTATAATGGTCCCACTACTGAGATACAGGCGTCCGTTCTGTGAGAGAAAACGAGCCGTAATCCACCACGCGGGCCCAGTGAGGGTTGTTGGTTTAGTGTTGCACATACCGGTTCCCCTGCGATATTTTTTTATCACCGGTTTGAGAACTACAACTCGTAAATCGTGGCTATTTCCACTGGGCCATTACAGCTTTAGCCATTTAAGTAATGAGATGATAAACATTTAAACGCATGAGAAGTACCAGATTTTTTCGAATTCTGATGAGCTTTTCAAATTCATGCTATCAATCAAATATGAGTGCTTCCAGTCACTGGTGCCTTTCCTGCATTGACGTAGGATGCAGAACCTAAATACTTCTGTCATCAGTCAAAAAGCAAACAATAAAGTTAAAGGAAATATAACAGTAAAAGACGGCACATAGCGTCCATAATTCAGAAGTGTCTCTGTTTAGGAAAACCCCAATACATGTTCGCAACTTTAAGAGTGTAGAATGCTGTAAAACGAACAAATTCAAAATATTTGTTTAAGCTCGATTCACTGCCACACGGTTAACAATTTAAAATATTAGTACAAACTCAACTCTAATAAAGGTATTTTGAAAAATTACAAAGTTGTCATTAGTGTCTTAGGTATGAGAGGAGAGTGTGCCGGACAACAATTAGGTACTTACCAGGTTACTTAAGAAATGCACTGCATGCATTTACCTTTAGTGGCTCACTTTGGCTTCTTTTTCACGATGCACCCTGATGCGATAGACATCCATCGAGAGCTTGTTTTAATACGAGTTTAAAACACGAGTACCTATACTACCTACCTATATCACTATCATACTAAGGAAAGTAGATTCGGCGAATATTCTAAAGTGATGGAGATGAGATAGGCATTAGGATTTCATGGGGCCATTTTCATCATGTTTTCTTTCGATACAGATCTACCTGGTGGAATGGAATGGGAATGGTTTACCGTGGGTAACCACAGCGTTAAAGCATTGAGCAAAAGTCGGGAACTACAAGAACATGCTGATATTAAAATAACCTGACCTTAATAAATTATCATAGAAACTTTAGAACAAATTTACCAATTTAAAGTACTGATTGAAAAACTCGCGCGATTCACGATTTCCTCTGCACGCTCTCCTGATCACACAATCTAAACTTCAGATAATATCTCCAATGTATTTTATATCGAACATTAAAACCGCCTAAAACTCCCCAAAACGGAACCAAACTCATAAATAAACACTTTACAAAACCATAACCTCGAATCTAAACTTGTTAACAGCTACAAAACGAAACAAGATTTCCCGCTTAATGAAAACCATAGACGTCTTCATTCCACGCAAACAACGTTCGGAAACCACGTCCCGCGCCCGAGGGAAATCAGCCGGCGTGCGTTCCGAAACCTTTGTAGCGAGCAGTAATTGCACTGACCACGGCAAGGCTGAATGGCATTTTTCTTGTGTCTAATACTTTTAATTAGTGCGGTCAAAGGAAAAGACGGTGTTCTTTATTTAAACAGTACGTACTGTCTGTGTTATAAAAACTTTACTTTTATTGACTTAACAATTAACATGTCCAATAACTTTATTAATACACTATATAAAATTAATACAAAACAATCACAAGAACACACATACACACACACACACACCATAACACGAGCCCAACAAATGCAATCATTGTTTTATTTTTATTTATTATTTTGTGTTAGAGCACATTACAGAAGCTCTATAAGGTGTTAATTTTACACCATGTAAATGTTTATTATTATATTTTAATGTCCTAAATTCAATGTAACTATTTTAAATTTTTAAATTCGCACTCCCGAGGCACAAGATACAAGCGATGCTTAGTTGGTGGCTCATCGATTATATGACACAATGTTTTATTTCTAATGATTAAAAAACCGTTTTTGATTTGATTTTTATTTGATTTGAATACCTGACAATATTGATTTTCTAGTCGAAGATCGCAAAATATCGATTTTTTTCTAATAAATAATTACCTAATTAATTGCGATCAACAATTCACATTTTTTGGAAAAACAATCCTTTTTTTTTCGATATTTTTATTCGAATAAAGTCATTCCAATTTGGAAACAGAAAACAAAATAATCATTCATGACAAAGTTAATTGCTTTAGGGTTGTCCCACAAAAAATAACCCATAGAAAATGTGTGAACAATGTACGATATGTAATGTAATGTTACATTCGTTAGACCGTGATTGCCACCCCCGCTAATGGAATTAATAATTTGCCAGGTCATGCAAAAATGGACGCGCTCACATCAAAGAAAACGCTGTTAGGTTTATGATTGTATGCAAAACATGAAAAAGTATAAATACACTTTATCTCTCCTTATTTTAAGCTCTTAAGCATACAATCAAAAACTAACGACAAGGAAAACTACAATCTACATACTTCCGACTCAAACAAAAATTAATCTTTCGTTGGCATCGTACCTACTTAGCAACAAATTTCATAGTTCTGCTAAGAGTATAGTAGGTAGCTACCCTCGTAGCAAGTCTACGGACTACTTTGTAAGTAAAGCTACATCTACAGATTCGCTACACAGCGTTTCAAAGTAGATTTGAGTTTATTGTAGTATTATGGGTTTTTAATCAGGAAATTTACAGTAAGTAGGTAATTCGGCAATTCATGAATGCTCGCTAATAATTGGCGTAATATGAATGTGCCATCATACGTCTGCCTACGTCTCCGAGGAATACAGTCTAGTCATTATGATAGCAAGTTCTCATTGTGTGACAAAAACAAAATATTGATTAGTGTCGCGACGTGATGGGGACGATTGCTAACTAAGTTAGCCTAGTTCCAGAACTGTAACAACCTACGTAATGGCGGTCACCGACGAAAAATTTTCGCGCCAAAATAAAAACAAAATGTCTGCTCGTTACTCCGACACACGGTAATCCAATCTGGTTGATTCACATTGACCCTTTCGTCGACGCTAAGACTGCGCAATTCCACGTGTTTATTTTTCACCGGATATTTATGTTTATACTCAGGTAGGTACGTAGGTAGGTAGGTCACGCGTAGATTTTTACCGTGTTCAATATTTCGATAAATGTAAATAAATTGATTGAGTAGGTACCTACCTTGCTACCGTAGGTACCTACTTTGCCTTATTGCAGGTGTAACTGATCATAAAATTAAAAGGATTTTTAAGCTTGTACACAGAGCTTGAATTTACCTTCTGAAATGTACATAGTTCTACCTAGTAACTACTAAATGAACCCTGTCCTCTGTGTCCTTTGGCGGAACTGCCATCAATCTCCGAGCGTGATGAGCGATTTTAGTTACTTAGTTGAGCTTTAGATAACCGTGTGAAGGGGTTTCCATTTTGTTAGTCGACCATCAATTAATCTCCGTTGGGCAATTAAATATTCTTTTTTTTCCGAAATTATGAAAGAAACCACTAGTGTCCGCCTCTTTTTTTTTTTTTTTTTTAGTTTGGGAAGTCATCAAATGACCCCCCCCCCCCCCCCTCTGGGCGGAGCGGAAGGGAGTCCTTCTTTGCCCTTTGTGTTCCAGGGCCGCGGTATCTCTTTCGAACAGTCCCGCAGCCCTGGCAGGCAACGGCCCGTGCGGACCCCTACGTGGTTGCTGACATCTCTTTGAGGCGCGCGTGGAACACGAACGCGCCGTCGACACGGCCTGTCGTCATAAGACGGCCGGACGGCGAGCTAGCCCAAAACTCGCCGTCCACAGGCCCGCGCCTACGGTGGCCGGGGGCCACCACGTGACCCCCGACGCCCAGGGCGTCTCCCGCGGCGGCTGGGACGTGAGGCTCTTTCCCTCTCACGTTCCGCCACCTCCTTCACTAGCATGACTGCTTCGCAGAAGGAGGTGACGGCTTCCCATTCCCTCTCGCTCCGGACCATGGCTTGAACCAGGGCCGGGCGCGAGAGATCGCCGCCGCCAATCGCCTCTACGAGGACACGGCGCTGCTCCGCCCAAGCGGGGCAGGCCTCCACAGTGTGCTGCACCGTGTCCTCCGGACGATCCTCACAATGGAAACACCCGGGCGTTTCCTCCCGCCCGATTCGGTGCAGGAACCTCCCGAAACCCGGTGTCCGGTGAGGACCTGCGTCAGGCGGAAGGTAAGGGCGCCGTGGCGCCTCTCTAGCCACTCCTCAAAGAGGGAACTTATCGCCACTATTGTGGCGTGCCCTGCACGGGGTTGCGACAATCGCACTCTCCATGTCACCATGAGATCGCGCCGGAGGTCTGTCCGCTGAGCGGCGATTTAGCGCGCCATTGGTGAAGGCGCGCGAGGACTATCGCGAGGCTCGCCGCCTCACCGGAGATCGTGTGGTACCCCCGGACTAGCCTAGGGCTATCCCCTTTTGGGGCGCGTTCAGGTAGCGGACGGCTTGCCGCCTCAGAAAACGCGCCCACACCGGGGCTCCGTAAAGGGCCATGGACCGCACGACCCTCGCGTAGAGCCTCCGGCAGGAGGCGTTTGGACCCCCCAGGTTGGGCAGGAGCCGCTTTAAGGCAGCCCCGGTCCGTTTTGGGGCCAAACGTCGGAAATGCTCCACGAAGTTCCACCGGCTGTCGAGGACGAGTCCCAGGTACTTCAGCGTCGACCCGACGCCGATGGAAACCCCTCCTGCCGTCAGTAGGGATCACGACGGTGGCACATACCGAGGCCCATGAAAACACATGGCCTCGGACTTGTGCAATGCCACCTCGAGACCCAATTTCCGGATCCTCTCCACGACTAGCGCAACCCCGCGTGTTATGTTTTAGGCCGCCGCCTTGTGCGACCTCCCTTGTGCGAGTACCAGCGTGTCGTCAGCGTAGCAGACTAGGGAGGGACTAGGGAGGTCGGCGCGCAGCACCCAGTCGTAACCGATGTTCCACAAGGCCGGCCCCAGAACCGGTCCCTGTGGAACACCGCACGACATGTCTCTCCGGTTCCATTCTGGCTTTGGCTGCCTGCGGCCACACCTTCGACTTCGGCCAAAATGGGCCGAAGTTTTGGTCTGAGTCGAAGGTTTCTAGCAACCGCCGAATTTGAACGAAATATTACGAATACGCAAGAGTGCGCGGGAAGGGGCGACGCGCGGCGTCAGGGTTCACACATTTCGAAGTATTATTATTATCTTTGACAAAGTTTTAGTGTAATTTAAATCATCTCGTTAAGTTGTTTATATTTATTGAACGAAAATCTTTCATTTAAACTTTTTTTTAATATTTTATTTTTCACTTTTAGTCAATCTTAAACTTTATATAAGCTTGGGCGTTGGCCACGGCCAGAAATCGACGTTTGTTCGGACACTAGACACGACAGTTAATAATAAAATTATTAAGTGTAATTTGAAAACATTTAACTACGCCCAATTTTTACAGAAATAGTGAGCAAATATCTGTGTCTCATAGGACTGGTACTTCGCAGACTGTGTTTCTTCAAGCACTTGAACATGAGGAGCCGTGCGCACGTGTAATTTACGCCAAACTTTATAACAGCATGAGTACATTGGAATCATACTAATTTTATATGAGAAAGTTTGGATTTCTAGGTATTCGTTATTGGGTATTTGGTAAGCACAATCTCGCTTCAACAATTAACCTGACTTACATGTAGTACCATAACTTAGTCTCATTAGATAAACCGACATTTCGCCAGTTATGTTTATGTCCCATGGACTAGGGGCGATCCTGTTGCCATCACTGCTACTGAAATTCCAATGTGACAGAAAAACCCAATTACATTTTGCCCGAGCTGAAAATCGTACCCAGGCCTCATGCTCACACTCAGCCTTAGCAGTAGCACTTGCGACCATTAGACCAACGACCCAGACACTAAATCTAAATTTAACAAACACACAGGTAAACTTGAATCCGTACACAAGAATGCGGGTCAAAAGTCCAACTCCGACAATATGTGATGCGGTTTAACGTGTCACACAATGTTTGTTTGCCTCAAACTAGATTATAGTAAAGGTCTATAATGTTCATGTATAGCCTTTAACTAAAACTATCCTTTAGAAAGAAGGAAAACATATTTATTTGGCACATGCCACAAGTGCACACAATAAACAAATAATATAAAAAACTTAAAAACTTAATTTAACTTATTTCTTATGCCCGTGGCTTCGCCCACGTGGATTACTATGTCAATATTGTATAAAATTGGTGTGCTCGAGAGGGTCCATGTGAACTTTATTATTATTAAAAGATCTTGTAAAAGACATGTGATATGCAATTAAGAATAATTGAATTGAATTTGAGTTTGAGAATTCTCCCACGGGGTTGTACTACCGGGATAAAACTTATCCTATATATTAATCCAGGTTATAAAGTATCTGTGTGCCAAATTTCATCCAAAGCTGGTGAGTAGTTTTTGCGTGAAAGAGTAGCAAACATCCAGACATTCATACATCTTCACAAATTTTAGCATTTATTATATTAGTAAGTAGGAAAATACTTATTCATTTTTGTTTTAGATTTAACATCCTTAACGAAAGCAAGCGTTCGTTCCTACGCGGCAAAACGAAACGTAAAGTAATATCTTATCTGTGCACTTCGCCAGCTGACATTGACAAATGACAAGTTTTTGTGTTTCAACATTACAAATAAATACGTGAAAACTGTTGTGGATGCTATGGCGTTGAGTTATTTTCATGAAAGTGAAGCACCCCGGGACTTCCGAGTGTCGTCCACGGAGAGTGATGGCCACTACAAGAAATGCCTCCTATGTTACACCGTCAAAAAGAACTTTTACTGTTCGGATTGCGTCAGGGCGGGCAATTTCGTGCATTCCTCAATGCCTTATGCGGACAGGTTGGTTCTTTCACCTTAATTACGTAGTAAAATCAATGAACTCCTATATTTATCTCAGTCAGACTAACTCCGCATTGATTGCGAATGATATTTTCGTTTTCTGAATAGATGGCAATTTGCGCGTTATGTTTTGTTTGAGTCACCATATGCGTCGAATGTATGTGTAAACAATGCGGAAATGTTGTTTGCTCTGATTGAATGCGTCGAGATAAGTCGAGAGTACGATATTTGTTGCAAAAACACTATGTGATAAGTCATTGTTATGGTGATTAGTGTTTACAAACTTACATAACCTTGAATTGTAAATGTTGTCGTAGTTAGCATGTTGCAGCTTCAACACAAGTCACAACAGACAACTTTATGACTCATCTTTTTGAATATATTAATCTTAGGATCTCTTGAACAACAAATACTTTTAGAATGTTATTGGGTTTTTATACTATTCAATTTAATGATTTACTTTGTTTGAAAAGTTGGTTTTCTAACTTGATGTTTCAGATAGTTGTCATTTGGCCTCATTTAAGTTTAACAACCTTGTGCTTTAAAAGTATCTTTTCATTGTCTTCTTACAACAAAACTATATTATACTAGAAGAAAGTAAGCCAGCAAACTGCTAAAGATTTTTGTTTATTTTGTCATTTCTTAGCACATTTTTACAAAGATATATAATACTTCCCTAGACCTCATGCTGTTTAGAGACTAATACAATCAATATTATTGATTGCCTGAAAACTCCACAGATACGCAGAAAAACAAGGAAAATTACTTCGTGTAAATGTCAACAGAAAACATATACTGGACCGATGTGAGAAATTATTAGCTTCAAAACTGAAGAAGGACACATTACTGACTGAAGCAAAGCAGTCCAGAGACAAACTAGATCTCCTCAGACTAGCAATAGAACAGAGAAGGAGCAATATCGAGGAGAAACGGAGAGAACTAATGGAACTAAAAAGTCATAACAATGAGTTAATATTAAAATTACCGAGGTACAACAAACGTGTGTCAAGCCTTGGCAAGCATGCTCAAATGCAGCGGATGGAGCTGGAGAACAAAGTCAGTACTTACAATGAACAAGCAGAATCATTGGCAGCTTTACGCAGGTCACGGATACGGCAGCTCACCAAGTATATCTTTCCGGTTTATATGACATATGATACAAGGTAAGTTAAGCCATTCTTCCTCTTTTATTTGTTAGAACATGGTTATGTTTCTTTGGATGTTGTAAATTAAGCATGCAGTGTCTTCCTCCTAACATAGGCAAATGATTATATTCTGAAATCTCCTGCAAAATTTAACAGAGAAGTTTTACAGTAGCTTGTTTGGAATATTATCGAAATATTTCTACATCATTTGAATAATCTTTATATTTTGAGACATTAAGGCCATTATCAGTACATATCAGTTGTTATCTATCTGGGCCATTAGAGATGTGTTACTATAATGTTCAGTTATCTGTACACTCATCATTAATTACAGCCTAATGTATCTACACTATCAGTCAACAAAAGACTGTATGAAGAATATCAGTTGACGTGAGAATTAAATTCACAAACCATCCAATTTTGCAGACAGAAAAATGATTATTACTACCCACAGCTTTTATTGTATGCCAAGTAAAATTCTAAGTTGCAATGCAATGGACATACATTACAAATTAACCAACAAACTTGGCCATCATATTATAGCAGTATCATGTTATGATATTATCATTTTATATAAGACGTTGCATTGGAAGGCCTCCCACAAGGGGACCGATGACCTGGTAAAGGTTGCAGGGATCTGCTGGATGCGAGACGCCCGGAACCGGTCAATGTGGCGACACTTGGGGAAGGCCTATGTCCAGCAGTGGACGTCTTTCGGCTGAAATGATGTTGTTGATGATGATATTACCCAGTAACGCGGTTGTGGAGATCAGATAGGTACTCACTCCGTGTAAAATATACTGGTATTCGACTGCATCTGGTTAGACTGCATAGTTTGGAAAAGGCATATGATGATATAAATAAACTTGGCTGGAAGACACTCTTTTCCCACTAAAACACTTATGTCCCATGCAGGCTCATTTTATTTGTTGTTTTGCAAGCATCCAAAATTAAGAAGTATACTCGTGTAATTAATAACTTTATAAAACATGCGTGACGTAGTTAAAACTATGCACGACTATGTCTAATGTACTACCTATTTCTGGCAACAGTCAGTATCATTCCGACTTGAAGGAATACATAGCTGGGGTGCTGGTGCAATGACACGTTTTGGTATACGCAACGTTTTGGCTTTGTATGTAGAGTAGCAAATGGGGCAATGTGTTGGTCTCTGATATCAAAGATGGTCTTTATGTGACTAAACAAAATCGTAAAACTACTAGATGACCCTTCATTGTCAGTTTTTCTGTGGAACATCAACAATTTTATTGTAATTCCAGTGAGAGTATAGAAGACATGGAGTTCATAGGCGAGGACAACGAGGAGGAGCCCCCCAACCGGCCGCAGCTGCACATCGTGGCGCCCTGGATCAACACCGACGGCGACTACTCGCAGGTGCACGACTGGCGTGAGTAAAGCTCGATCATTTTTTCAAAAAAAAGCAATCTAATTTTCTATCTTCCGCGTCTTCTACATAGGAGCGTTCTATTAGAGAACGTACGTCGGCAAGACCACGCTTACGGATGGAGACCGCCTTCATTCATGTCCTTCGAAACTTTTTTTGCCCACTGCTTCCAAAAATATTTGGATCTCTGTGTCTCATACTAAAACATCACAAAATAGAGCGTTGAGCTCTAAATATATTTAAATCATCATTCTGTCTCTGGCGTCTGCAAACAATTGACAGAAACAGAACTTTGTTTTAAATTTACTTAGCGCCAAATGACAAACCCGAGTAGCACATCTAACCGGCGTTCAAGACCTATCAAGTAGCAATTTTCTATAGCAATTACAACACTGACAGCTCTTCAGTTTCGCTTGGTGATTCGTGGTGCAACCAGGCCCTGAGAATTCCTTTTGAGTTGTAGTCGTTGATTATCCAGTGCGTCAGAACAAAGAGTCCCTATCGACGGGCCCGGCGTGCAGCGCCAACCCGGCGTCGCGCGCCTGCGCCGCGCTGTCGCTGTGCGCGCAGCTGCTGGCGCTGCTCGCGTGGGCGCTGGACGCGCGGCTGCCGCACACCATCTCGCTCAAGTAAGTGCTGATTCCCTGACCGAGAGAAAGTTTCACATTTAATACACCACTTATAAATAAGCAAAATACGCCACCAAACCAACCCGGTTGACTGGTAGAGTATGCCTTGTGGCATTAAGTCTACCAATGTATGTTTGAATAAATATTCGACAACATATCCGATTCTGGGACGCAGGCCATCGCTCTGTGTGAGGGAGTGGGCCGGTGTCCACCACACAGGCTTAGCGCGGTTTGGTTAACAACCCAATGTGTAGTCCATACTAAATTGAGAATGCGAAAGTAACACTGTTTGTGTGTGTACTTTACGTCTTAACGGCTAAACGGATTTCGAAGAATACAGGTATACAAAACCTGGGTAAGAACAGGATACTTTTTATCCCGGTAGTACGTGCCAGTGGGATAATATCTGACCCCCACGTGGGCGATGACAAAAGCTAGTAGGGAATGGGAAATTCCTAAAAGTGGGCATGCTTACAAAGTCTGTGCTGCAAAACTTTGCCTGTTACGTTTTTTATATTGTGAAGATTAAAATTAAACTTGCATGCAAAATGCGTTCGTGTTTGTTTTGAACAACTGTGTTCCCCGGAAACACCCACATAGTGGAGTCGCGTGATACCACTCTGTATATTGGGTACTTTATTATAATAATCAAGTTTATAAAAACTTTTTCTAGTTTTTTCCTTATTCAAACATTCGTGATACTGAAATGGCACACGACAACATGAAATGTTTAAGATTTAAATATAAACAGTAACACCCAACCCGCCCCTGGATTGCCACATTTTTACTACTTGACCCAACATAGAAATCTTTATTATTTATAAGTCTGCACCTAGTTGTACCCGGCTAAAACTAGGTGTAGCCGCATTTCGGCTATTAGCCGTAACATATGCATAAACCTTCCGTAATAAATTCTCTAAAACATGGTGAAATCCTCATCAAAAGTTTCGTAAAAATAACACAGACAGACGAAAACAGTCATTAATATAAAACATGTAGTTTAATTAAATAGCCCACTTAGTGGAAAAAAGCGATAACATCATAAACAATAAACGATCCAAATAAAACAATGTTATCGAACTTCAGCACTAGAGGCTAAATAACGACTAGCTAATATACGCCTCCATAGCTCAGGGGTTAGAGCACTGGTCTTGTAAACCAGGGGTCGAGAGTTCAAATCTCTCTGGAGGCATTAAACTGGAAGTTCTTTTTTTTTTAAAGTCCTCATGTTTAATCTATACGACAACTGCACGGCTTTAGACAAACTCCTTAGTAACCGCTACAGATTATGATCACAGGACGTGAGATCAAAAGGTGTACATTTTTTAAATTTGAAAAGTACCTACATTAGAGGATCCTTAAAAACATTTACTAATTGGATATTTCAAAATTGTAAACAGCAGAACACTTCCAGGAGTTCGGGAGAATCCTCTTCAACATTTCTCCATCTTCTTTAAGAAATGTTATCTGTCCATTTATCTCTGTGTCCTTATTGAACGTAAGGGTAGTTACTGTAGCTGTATGTATAACTGGTTGACACTTCGAGGATTACAGGCTTGACGTATAACTAACGTCAAGCCTGTAATCCTCGAAGTGTCAAAATTGTAAACAGCAGAACACTTCCAGGAGTTCGGGAGAATCCTCTTCAACATTTCTCCATCTTCTTTAAGAAATGTTATCTGTCCATTTATCTCTGTGTCCTTATTGAACGTAAGAGTAGTTACTGTAGCTGTATGTATAACTGATTGACACTTCGAGGATTACAGGCTTGACGTTAGTTATGTGACATGTTTACAAGATGCCATAACATCACACCTGTAATCCCCGAAGGGTTAGGCAAAGGTACTATACGTAATATTACACCCACATTTCGCCATTTTTTTAGTCTCACATACAAGGGGGCGAGCCTATTGTCATAATCCAGGCACAAATCTAAACTCCGTGGCTGCTACTGAGAAATTCCTAATGGAAAAACCCAATTACACTTTGCCCGACCCGGGAATCGAAACCACGACCAACTAGGCAGCCAAAAGTTTACAAGAAATCGTTAAGACATACCACAATCATGTATCATTAGGTGCTAAATAAGATTGTGTTAACATACGCCTCCATAGCTCAGGGGTTAGAGCACTGGTCTTGTAAACCAGGGGTCGAGAGTTCAAATCTCTCTGGAGGCATCGTACCAAAGATTCTTTTATAGTTTTCTCATATTCTATACGTTAATGCTGAATGTTAGGCTTTTTATTAACCGCTACAGATAATGGTCATCGGAGGTATCGATTAAGATCAAAGTATGTATTTTTGATAAACAATTAAAACTTAGAATTTAGAGGGTTCTCATGAGATCCGCTTTTCATAATAATCTTCCTGCCCACGTCCCATGATACTTGGGGTAGCCGCAACACGTTTTATCCTTCCATTCTCCTCCGTCAACCGTCACGCTATCATTTACTCCTTTTCCTTTTTCAAAAGATTCGCTTGAACTGCTTCAAAATTGTAAAAAGCCAGAACGCTTCCGGGCCTTGGGGAGAGTTCCCTTTAACCACAGCCTTCAACCTTCTCTAGCTTCCTTGGTGAATTATTTATCGAATTATATACCCTTCTCGTAATTTGGGCGAGAGAGTAGTTACTGTAGTTGTATACACTGCTTGACCCCTCTGCTTGACACTTCGAGGATTACAGGCGTGATGTTACGTGAAAGAACATCTTGTAAAGTGTGAGGTTTAGTTCTTTACAAGAAACTATTATGACATAACACAACCATGCCATTACATTAGGTGCTAAATAAGATTGTGTTAACATACGCCTCCATAGCTCAGGGGTTAGAGCACTGGTCTTGTAAACCAGGGGTCGAGAGTTCAAATCTCTCTGGAGGCATCGTATCAATGTATATTTTTGAGAATCTTCATATTTTCTCTACGATTTTATTTTTATAATTAACGTTTATTTACGGAAATAATGTTCGTTTTACTTTTATTGTAAGTCTCTTTATGTCTGTGTTGATTAGTTTTAGTAAAGTTAAAATTGTTATCAGGTATCAGTATTTTATTCTTGATGAATCATGGTAAAGAGTGTGATGATGTCATTAAACTGTATTGATTATTTTTACGATGAAACGGTTAAGTTTTACTAGGTTTAAAATGAGAATAACATAACGTTTTATTGTCATGAATTTCCGCTAAGTAACACCAGAACTTTACTGAGTTTTGATGTTGAAATGTTGTGTTGTGCAAATAAAGTGTTACTTGCGTTCACTTGAACAATTAAAATGTAAATATAATAACGAAACGACGCCCAATCACCACCGAAAAGCGAAAATACCTACTTATTTCGGCGAATTCGTTGAATGCGGCACTCGTTTTCCAAATAAAATGTGGAGATTGCCTCGTCGAGTCGGTCTAGTGGTGGCAAGCGCTTCTGCTGAGCAATAGGGTCTGACAAGGATTCCCACCAGGTCGGGCAATGCGTTATTAGGTTTTACAATCTGGAATTTCTCAGTAGCAGAACGGAGTCTGGATTTGCGCCTGGCAGATAACAATAAGCTCGCCCTTACTTGGGATTTAAAAATAACTGGTGACGCATGGGCGCATACTATAAGTAAGGTTTCAAAATGTTGGCATCGTGCTATGAAAACATCAATATAGGGGCAAAACTTTTTCCATATGCTTCGGTGGCCGTTTTCCAAAGCAAATACAGTGAAATGTGATCCGCAGTGAGTACTGCAACTGGCGCGTGTCCGCGGGCGGCGTGTCGTGGCGCGCGCGCCGCCTGTCCGCGTGCGCCGCCGCGCTGGCCGCGCGCGCCGCGCTGGCGCCGCTCGCGCCCCCGCCGCCCGCGCCGCACGCGCCGCACGCCCTGGCGGCGCTCTACACGCTAGTCGTCGCTGCTAATACTGATGACCCCATGCTTGGCAGGTAACACATATAATAACTTGTGAACTTCACTTTCAAAGCGACCCCTTCGTTTCTCACCACCGTCACCGACCATCAAACGATCAAAGTATGGCATGACACCTCACTCAGTAGGTACACTACTTGGTTTTATCCCAATTCAAGTTGGCCGCTGTAGATACAATGCGAGTGTGGAGACCTAACACAGCACAGGATATGCTACACCTTCGCTCCTGCTCGACGTGTACAACTAACTGCATCATGCAGGACTTGAATCAAGCAAACAATAGAGCTGTTCTAATCACTACGTAGTGTTCGGATAGAATCTGAGCAATCGATTTGAGAAGAAGTTATTCTTCTCTGATCCAAATTTAAAAATACTTCACATTTCGCACTGGCATTAATCCATCCAGAGTGTGCATTTGCCGCAATTTATAATCCAGCACCACCACTCGAAAAACGTGGCTAATTGTAGGACACACGCATCCACGCTGATGTACGTGCCAACATCGACACTTGAGAGCACATCGATATGCCGTAGGTTTTAAAGGCTACCACCACTCGCACGCGGCTCGTTATATCCAATGCGAACGGAAGTGTGTGCGGCTGCCTTTAGAAATGCTCCCTCTTGAACTGTTCCTACTTCATGTTATGTCAGAGTGGAGGCGTGGATGTCGTCGTGCGAGGCGGCGGTACGCTCGGTGTGGGCGGACGCCATATCCGCGCTGGGCGACCTCGACACGGACGACACCGAGCCGCCAGAACATCTGCACTGGCCCGAGACCATGGAGGTATGTGTACTCTTTCGCTCGTATTCACTCAAACAAATAATTAACGCTTCGGAACGCTGTATAACGGTGGTCATCTCTTAATGAACATATTTATTATGAACGTTTATCAGATGGAAGAGCTAGGCTGCACCCCACCCCAGGCGGCGCCGGCCGCGTCGCTGGTGACGTCAGCGGCCGCGTCGCTGGCCTCCATGTGGCGCGTCTTCACCAAGTGACCACTCACCGAACTACTGCCGCCCTCTGCACACACACACACACACACACACACACGCACACACACACACACACACACGCACACACACACACACACTATATGTATCGCCATATCGTGTCACGTATAGTATCGGGTAGAAATGGTCAAGAAACCTATTTCCACAGTCGTCATCATCTGCCAGCTGAATTCAAGTGTTCTACAGTGAGCGACTGCCTATCGACATACCCCTTGGTAACCACTGATTGGCAGTCTTTTGGGCTCCTCACGTTCCGTAACGACTGCGTGAACTTAATACTCCTACAGTGTAGTGATTATATAATTAAGTAGCTTTTGCGATGACACATTTTGATATCTATAGACCGACCGCTTTAATGAGTCCTCGCGAAGGTATCAATTTAAATGGAATATTCTGAAGGTTGATCACGTATTGATTCAATCCGTATTGTAATACCTACGTGGATTATGGGTATTTTAAAGTAAATAACCTGTGGGATATTGTTAGGTCTTTGTGGAAGCTTAATGTGCCTTTGATGGGGCAAGGCGGAGGAGTCATTAAAGAGGTCGGTATATAGCACCATAGGTACAGCAGATGAAAGCTATTAAGTCCATTTGAAAAAGGCTACATACATTCTGTTTTACGCAGTAACATTGAAAACCTCGAGAATGTTGCTAGCAGCAGTTATAAAATAAATTTAGATAATGATCCCGTCTGTGTGTTCTCACTAGAGAAACACACATGAAACATGGTGAAATCTCTTCTTCTCTCTCTCGAGCTGGCAGCGTAGATCAATGATCAAACCTAGGTTACAAATATTTTTAAGGATTGATATAGTAGTATGCTATTCGTGTGTCTAATGTGCCCACTGTCCCTATACAGGGTGTAAACGGACCCTTCACGAAGCCGTCAACTAAGCATTCTGTACATCAAACTAAGTAAATACGCAAAAATTATTGCTGGGAAACGACTTTTTTTAGTTGGGTAAAATCACATTTCACTGTAGGACTCAAAACATTGTGCTGATGGATGGATTGAATAGTACGGGAGTCGTGGAGGTATTTAAAATAAAGTCATAAGGGTACTTTTACACCCATTAAATAACTCTTAAAACTTAATTACATGACCATCCATCCACCAGAAGTCATCCGGGTATACAATAATTACGTCTAGCCGTGCGAAACTGCGGCGGGGGACCAGTTCGTTATGACGTGCGATCTATACTGTCAGCTGTCTTTTAAAATCTTTTATCTCATCACACAACGTGTTTTTTTTTGGGTGTTTCACCAGTCGGATCACTCAATAATTCGCTCAAATGTTTGAGATCGATCTTAATTATAGTCTTGAGATAGTGAATTATTGTCAATTTCTTAGATTATCACGTCACGTAAGATGACCTTAACTGACAGTTTATCAGATATAACGTAACATGCACTCTATGAAGCAAAAACTTCGCGTCAGTAAAACGAACATGTTCATTGGCAGTGCCTGACGACGTTCGTTTCCTATTGTTCATACTCCAACACTCCATAGCAAAAGTTTTATTTATGCATATTTTCATTAAATTAGCTTACTCTGCACCATTAAAGCCTGTTACTCAAGAAAAATGTATTCATTTTCATGTGTTCATCTAATAATAAAAATAAATCTTATTCACAAGCAGCGTAAAGTTCTAATTGATGTGTATAATTGTGTATTGATTATATTGTGTGTCAAATTGTTTTGTCACGACCACAATGAACGAAAAGTATTAAGCGGGTTGTGTCAACTTTAATGTTACTCTCAACAAATGATTGACAAATTAATAGTTTCTTTTTTTATATTTTTCTGCAATTATGACATGAATAAATACAATAAGTTTTGTAGAACTGTGTTTTCTTTCATTCATATGCTAATCTAAAAATGGTTTAAAATAAAATACTATGTATTAACAAAACAAATTATTATTAATAAATAAAGTCAACTATAAATAAGACTAGTACATAATACTGTTATTACTAAAATTGATAAATGCACTAAAATGTCTTTAAAATATGTTAGTTTTTAAAATAAAACTAATAAAGACCTTGATGTGGCAACACTACCACTACATTTTAAAGTTAGCAACCCTACTCGTTGGTTATTTCAGATCACGGTTAGATTTGAAATTCGCAATCTAGAACTTGCGAATTACAATATATCAATATTTGAACGGACATTAATCATGTTAAAGTTCAATAAAAAGTAATTCATAAATAATACAGTTCTTTTAAAGTAATTCTACTAAGATTATCAATATTATAAAACTAACGTTCCAGATATAGTTATGCCTCATTTGAGCACATCAGCCAACGAGACTTTACCACATTTGCTTCTATTAAATTGATACGGAGGTGACATCTACCAGACAATTAAGCTTCCAAGACCGATAAGACATCCAAATATTTTTCATTTTGTTTTGTATTTAAAGCCTCAACCAGAAGTACCTACCAACTATGAAAACAATGCGAAAAGGAGATAAAGGTACTATGATATCCTTTTCTCGCACTGGACTTTGACCTATTTCCATTACCATATGCATCATAGGGACGTCCCTACAGTACCTGATCTTCATAACAAACTTACTCAACTATTATCTAGCGTCTTTACTACAGCTTGGCCTACAGTCCTACACCTTGAGACCTGTGCCTCGACAACAATGTTCTCTTATCTCCGTATAAGACAGAGGCAAGTCACCGCGCGTCTCTTGGTCTGGTCCAACGCCTGTTGCTGTCAGCTAGCGCTTGTGATAGCTGTTCCACACGGAGGAGCAGGTCTTCAGTTGGGGATACGTCGCGCTGTTTGGAAAGGCAAACGCAAAATGAAATACCATCGAGAAGGAAATACCAAGAAAATGAGAGAATCATTGCATAATGACTGAATTTTTGATAGACGTGTGTGTGTGACGCTCACACAATTAAAATAATCGACGACGCATCAACGCGACTCTACTTTGCCCCGAATTAAATACGACAAATAAATGTGGTGTCAACACGTGATCGGCTCAAGCCGATTCCTCGTCGGTAAGTATGCTCAGACGACAACTGTCGGCCTACAGCGTGTCATACATACGGGCGTGCGGCGGCGCTCGGGCGTGAGACGCACGTGTCGCACGTCGTAGTGGCGGCAGAAGGGCCCGGCGATGGCCTCGCTGTACGCGTCCCGCCGTACCGGCTCCTGCAGCGCCTGGTCACTCACCCACACCTGCCGACATGACCGCAGCAAATAAGTATACCGCAACAGCTACTTACAAAACTTGTTTACATTTAGTCGTCGGCCAAATGTTTTAGATGTCCCAGAAAAAAAAGTATGCGCTTCAGCAGCAATCACCATCTTTTAAAAACGAACGCTACAAACGCGGCAGGGCAAAACATAGAAGCCTTTTCCTTGTGACGCAACGTACGTGCTTCTGAAACACTTCCGAAGCGCATACATTTTCCAGTTTAACTGTAAAAGGCTCAGCGAATAGTCTCTATAACGTGTCCTCTTAAAAAAGGCGGGCACTACCGTTTTATTTTAATAACATCTCTTTTAAAATCAAATATCAATTTATGTCATTTAGACGCACACACACACACAGTAAATACACAAAATACTGATATTCAGCTACATCCAGTTAGACTGGAAGCCCACCCCAACAAAGAGGGGGAACAGATGATGAGTAGATACTCACGTTACCCCCATTCGGTTTCTTCCTCAACAACCGCATCGGCCTCTGCGCAGAAGACGACGAACAGCTAGGCATCTCGCTCACACTCGGCGCTTGACACTGTCCTCGTCTCACTCCAGTCTTGAAACTAAAACGCCCCGCGTCTCTGCTTGATAGACACTTGGAGCAAGATGTTGTGTTCTCGCTCGCACTAGTACATTGCGAATCGTTCTGTTTTTCTTCTAGACGTCGTTGTAGAGCCGATATGAGAGATTCTTTCTCTTTGAGTATGTTATCTTTTTCTCTGCGAACAAGTAATACATTTTTATGACAAACTAGCTGTGCCCCGTGGGCCGCGACCTTCGTCCACGTGAAATTATTATAAAAATGTTAGTTGACCTTGGCGAAAGGTGAAAGAGCTTATAATGAAAAGATTTGTTCGGCAGTGGACATGCAATAGCTATTTGTTTAATATTACACTGTATAAACATATTCGTGACTTCAATCACTATACTAAATTCGTCCCTCGTTACCTGTGCTTCTCGCGCATGCGCCGCATCCACATGCGCACGGCGCACACCGCACGCCGCGCCTCCCCGCACAGCGCCGTGCCGCGCTCGTGCGCCTGCTCCAAGTGCGCCTGCAGCTCTGCCACGTTGCTCGCCTTCTCCCTGAGCGAAAATAAACAATTTTTGCATCATCATTACCATTGATTTTGACGAAAGGCTGCTGGGCATAAACCTCTTCCAAGCATTGTCACAAACTCACAACGACTCGTCCTGAACTTCCTTCCCGCGAAATTCACGCTGGCGTCCATCCGCCTTATACATGGGGTAATCGCTACACCTTCCGAGATGCGGTCGCCGAGAACATAGCCCAAAAGATTACCAATCTTTAGCAGCTGTGGGCAGCGCTATGCAGATAAGATGGAGCAAAAACTTACCAGAACTGTTTCTGGGCGTTGCCAAGAGCTCTTACAGCAGGCAAATATTAAAAAAAAATGGGGAGTGTCAAGTGATTTTAGATCGTGTGCAAAGCAACCACTACTGTCACTGTTCTGCATACGGTTTAGGATGCACTAGACACATTACCTGTAGCAGCTGTTGATGTGTGCGGCCTGCGTGCGCGTGTGTGCGAGGTCTTTCTCGAGCGCGTGCACGCGGCGCTTGCTCTCGTCCAGCTGCGCGCGCCACAGCTGCACCTGCGTCGTCAGGTACGCCACCTCGCTGCGCATCTTACAGTTCTACACACACAACATCCAAGGAGCTTTAGAGGTACCTAGATAATTTGAGATCATCATTATCAGCCTAGCATTGTGCCTCCGACAACGTTGTGAACAGTTGTCAATGTAACCGGATGCAGCTGAATGTGAATACCAATATTTTACATGGAGCGACTGTCCTCCAACTCCACAATCCATTTACTAGGTAACACGATACCCCTCGAGACCTGACTATATGGAGTAGAACCATGTCCATTTCAGATATTAAAGTATTTGTCAGAAAGTATACGTAGTGTGCCCGCTTCGTTTTTAACCGCTCAGAAAGACCGTCCTCTATTAGAAGTCTCAATATCCTACCTCTTTGATGATGTGGTCCGCTTTATCCAGCTCCTCTTCAAGATCTTTGATCTTGTTTGCCTGCGCCTCGTTCTCTTGTCGCAGTTGCCTCACCTCATCCGTCTTCTCGCACAGTAATGCTACAACATGATAGAGTGTTTATATTTGTCAAGATTCACAAAATATTCTGTTTCGGTTGATTATCCAACCCAATCAGTTGGTTTAGCCACTAATGATTGCTAGCGCAAATGGAGTCATGGGTTGGTCGTATTAGAAACGGAAATCTTGTTGGGCGTAGTACTCCCAAATTAACATGTTACAAATACTTTTTGCAGGGATCCGCTGGATGCGAGTCGCACGGGACCGGTCAATGTGGCGACACTTGGGGGAGGCCTATGTCCAGCAGTGGACGTCTTTCGGCTGAAATGATGATGATGATGATGAAATACTTTTTAAACTTACCTTTCATCTGCCCCATCTGTATTGAGAAAGATTCAACGGTGGAGCTTTGATCCCTGGACTTGTCTTGTGAACGTATCAGCTGCTCTCTTGTGCGCGCCAGCTTAAAAGAGAAGGAGATATTCAGGCAGGTGTGAGTGACAGAGATGACGCTCAACAAATCCTAAGGCTACGAACTTACTGATAGGTGGCTTGCTTAGCGCTTAGAGCCGCTAGACTACACGCTAGAGTAGTCTAGAATTTGCGCATCCAGCCGCACTGTGCGCTTAGCGCCTTCGCAAGCAATGTGTGTTAAGTCCCTGGGCTCTCGGCGCTAAGCAAGCCACCTGTCGGTGCGGTCGTACACAAACTGTTTCCAAAACTGAATGAGTCATACGTATGGCTCATTGCTACCTACTCTATCCAGTGAGAACATTGAAGTTATAGTTATAACTAGAGAAGAGACACCACAAAAGGTATACTCTCTTGGGTAATCTTCGTGTTTCCAAAATAGCACAAACACCGTGCCACAGAGTATCCCCTACAGAGTTAAAACGTCTAAGGCTTAACCTACTCTGGTCGGAAATCCTCATCTATCGAATAATTCTTGTATTTCCGAAAATAGACGATCATTACCGAAGCGTATACTTTTCTTGGGAGATCTGTATCTATGTACTGTAAGATGATACGTGTTAATAAAGGATACTCTCACCTCTTGCTCTTTCAACTCGATATCTGCCTCGCACTTCGCTTCGGCTTCGCACTTGCTGGATAGTGTACATTCTAACTCACCCAACTTCTTTTGTAAACCTGATATTTTGATCTGCGATAGAATATTCCTGATTATTTCGTTTATTAATTTTTACATGTATATATATGAAGAATATTCTACCAGTCTACCTCAGGGTGATGTAAAGACAAGACCCACAAACGGGTTCGCGTCCACTCGACCCGCTTAGACTCGACCCGAAGAATAATACTTTGATCTTTCTGTTTTGATAGGCGTAAAAAAGTCGCTGTATAGTCAGACTGAAAAGTGACGATTTAACGCTGGTGCAAGCGTAAATAAATCTATAATTAAACATGTAAGTACTTATCCTTTTAATATTAGATTATAGTATACGCTTTGTACTTTGTAGCAATAATCACAGATTATTGTTAATTATCCTAATTAGTGTCACGGTGGTATATATTATTTATTATAAGGTTAACAAGTAGGTACTAACTTCCAAAATATATTAAAAAAAACATGTTTGACTAAATTATCCAGAAAACCGATTAAGCGAAGAAGCTATCTTTATAAAGCTATTTTTTTAAGCGAAATCATTACTATCAGGATAAATTATATATCATAACAAAATATTCTATATAATAAGTTATTTAGAATTAAAATATCACTTTGCCTCACTGTACAAATGGCACTGAATTGGTAGTAAAGCATCTGGTATTATTCTTCGGGTCGAGTGGGGGCGGACCCAAACAAACTGGGTACAAGTGCAACATAAGAAAAAAACACACGAAAATACTAATGAATCGATAGATGATGAAAAGAGACGAATTTGCAAATTAAAATTATTTGATTGTGGGATATTAATTTTCCTTTGTTACTGATATTTTTATCAAACCATAATGCCTTCAAAGAATTCATGGCGAACAATACCCATTAAACGCCCGGTAGTCGTTTGCTTATTTTCTCGCCATAGTGAATATACTACCACAGTATATAGTCATCGATTGATTTGCTATACTTATGAAAGTCGCGTACTCATATGAACCAACGTCATACATTCGATGGAATATAATTATCGTTCACCATAAATACAAAGCTTTAAATTGGTGTCAGCAGCACTGCAAAAACTGCAATACTTGACTAGGGTGCTTCAGACTCATACTCACTTCTAGGCTCTCAGCTTTCTTCTTCAATTTCATATTTTCATCTTCTAAACCACATGTACAAGAATCAAACTGCAAGTTGACATTAAAAAATAAACATAAATAAAAAACAAATAAGAGAAAAAAAATAAGCTAGGTATTTAAAGTGGCAATCAAACACGCATACAAAATCAGGACTGAATCAGAACTGGCATGCTCGATTTCCTCATTTTTCGTAGTCCTTTTCACTAAAGGACCCACCCTTTTACCCATGAATTCATAAAAAGAACGTCAAAATAAAGGATAAAGTGTCCTTTGAAACGTGTGCCTAATCTACAATGTCTTTAGCTTTGTACGACATTTCTGCCGAAATTAAAAGCAAGAAATCAAATTATTAGAATCGTCATGTCGAGCGGCTTCGCAAATGTCTCTGCAAATAAGAGAAGAAATGCGAGAAAACTCTTATACCCGGTGTCGCAGAACATTAAGATTCCTAGTAAACTCAAGGGCATTATACAACCACAAGCAGCACACACACACGTCACCTACAGCGAGTAAGTCCTGCAGCCTGAGCAGCTGCTCCCTGACGTCATGCAGGTCATCCTGCACGCCCGGCGCTGGCGCATACGACTCTTCACTGCGCTCCCACATACCCTGGCCCAAGGAAATACGAACACAGGTTGGGAATCGTTTATTTTATAGTCTTTGTTACATTATTTTGTGATAAATGCATGCGCATGGTTACATTTTATTTTAGAAAAACATACGGTACACACGTCAATCGTAGCAGTAATTCACGTGCGATTGATCAGACATTTTCAAATTTCCTAAAATAATTAGTAGTACTTTCCTTTAGTTTTTACTGTTAGTAACACTGCCATCTAAATCAAGCTATAGTAGCGCCCTCTGCGCCAATGTTATCTTGTTAGTGTTGCCACACCAAAATGCAGTGTTAGTTGTTTGCCAGGATAAAGAAATACCGAGTCGTTGTTTGTTGAACTGGAGCTGTTCAGAAAGTTTGATATTTCCATCTTTAGACCGTCCACTTCCAATGCGATGTCCTGCAAGAGCAAAAACCATATAATGTACATATTATACTGGGGTTTAAACACGTGTGCCAATAAAAAGCTTGTCAGCAGATGCCAAGATCGGAAAGTTTTCTGAACGAATTTTTAAGTTAATTTCGTGTTAACGTTCTTTTGTGCTCGTACACCTGACGCTTTGTCCGTCATTGAGATGTTAGATACAAGTTATTTTTAGCTGAGCTGAAAAATGCATCTTTCGGCCCTTAGTCAGATTTCGTGTGCTTGTCGTATCCAGCAGATTTCGCTCACCCATAATCAAGCTTTAGCGTTCCCATTGCTGAGACAAAGGCCTCCTCTTGTTTTCGTGCGAGGGAGTGGGTCATAATCCACAACGTCGGCCCATTGGAGGATATTGTCTTAATATTTTTAGTTCTTTTTTTGTGTTCACAGGGGGAATACTTCACAAAGCGACCGGACTGGGGATAAGACCGGGGAGTGTGGGATTTCTACGTCACTAAAAGCACCCCGCGATCCGCACATGGGAGGAGACACCGTTTCCTAATATGTTTGGTCCTAGGAGATGTCGGTTTCCTCACGATGTTATCCTTTATTTCTATCAGGTTCCGCTGTGTTGCTAGATACTCGTACCTGACACCTGTTCAGCGAGCTCTGCTGCGAGTTGATGACAGTCTGCAGGCGCCCGATCTGCTCTGCCTTCTGTCTGTCGCACAGACGCACGTCCCAGTATGAACAGCGCAGCATTTCTATCAAATTCTCTTGTTTTGCCGTCTGAAAGTAGGTATAGGATAAGAATGTAGATATTTTTAGAGTCTAAAAGATATTTTGAGACAAAAATAAATGCAAAGTAAATTTGAATTAGCAATCGAAACTTTACAGATGTGATGTGATGGATAACGAAGACAAAACAAAAGATATACATAACATAACATCACGCCTGTAATCGCTGAAGGGTTAGGCAGAGGTGTACCTAATAGTACACCCACATTTCGACAGTTATGTTTAAGTCCCATGTAATATGGGGCGAGCCTATTGCCATCAACCGGGTGCAAATCCAGACTCCGTGGCTGCTACTGAGAAATTCCTGATGGAAAAATCCAACAGCACTTTGCACGACCTGAGAATCGAACCCAGTAACAAAAGATATAATAAATATCTTAAACTCATAACTTAAAGTTACAGTAAAACGGATGTGTACACATGACTGTGTACGAGTAGACTTTCTTACCTCATAGAAGCATTCCCTGTAGAGGTCCTCTATGACACTCAAGTTGTTTTCCAATGTATTCACGATTTCCGTCTGGTCTTCCATCTAGAACGATTCCAAGTACATCACGGACAAAGATTTTTAAATTAAAACGGATAATTTCAGAAGTTTATTAGCGGCTTATCTTGAACCTATATTTTTTAAAACGTCATTTTTTAAATTGTTTAAACGATTAATTTCAAATGTAATTTATATTACCGAAGTAAAAAAAATATTTATTTAACGTTTATTGTTAAAGTATCTTACAAGTATTTAGAAAAATAAACATTAATTTTGTTTGTAATGTTAAACTTGCCTTTTAATGTGGGTACATTCTTATCAGCATTTAAACCCAGTTACTTACCGATCGGTCGGTGAAGAGGCACACGTCATGCTTTTGAACTGGTTGGCAGTACTCCACAGACTTGCGCAGAAGCGAGTTCTAAAAACATAAATAAGTTGGAGAAGCAGCCAAGTAAAACTTTGCTTGTTTGGAAAATCGACTGTCCTCTCTGATTTGGTGGAAACTGCCACTAATGCGCAAAACGGACTTTACTATGAACTAACATTGCCAAAGAAATAAGCCTCCGGAGAATGCCTAGCATACAGTATGAAGTGCGCGATCGAAAAATATCATCAACCTAACAACAACATAACATAACTCATACTGTCACACCTACAATCCCCGAAGGGTTAAGCAGATCTGTAGTTAGGCTTTAGTACATCAACATTTCACAAATTGTTGAATGTAAGGTTACCCTGTCGATCATACGATAGAGTTTCATATAGACACGTGGTGTTTACCTCCTTGATCTTCCGATCGAGTTCCCTCTTGAGCTCGTTGGCGCGCTCGTTGAGCGCGGCGATGCGTTCCTCAGCGACCACCAAACTGTCCGCCTGCACGCTGATTGTCTCCTCTTTGTTCTGCAACTATAAGGCAAAGTTAAAAAAAATATTAGACTATTTTATGGCACTTTTGAATGTCAAAATTTATAAACAAGGAAATAGAATTGATTGATTTTAGCTGCCCATTCACAAATATAGTCTCGTTTGGAGAAGAATCGGCAAGAAACTCCATGTTATAGTTTATCTTCTTAAGATAGCCGATTAGTCAGTTAAATCAGCGGTTCATTGGTTTTTTTGTTGTTGTGTAAAACGGAAGGATATCCCTTACCATCAGGCCACATATAATATATAAAAAATATTGTTACTGAAGATTTAATAAAGCTTTAGGGTATCTTTTGGTCTGCAGAACATTGTAAGAATAAAGATACTCACGACCTGCAGCGTAGCCAACAGCTTGTTGTGGTAGTATTTGGCGGTTGCGTCGTAATTTGCACTACTGTCCATCAGACTGGAAGTGGCGCCACTGTCCTATAGAAACAGAACTCAATGTATAGTATGAAATCAAAATCAAAATATTTTATTTTACATAGGCCTAGATGGGCACTTATAAAACGTCGAAAAAAAAGGTGCACGGTAGAACCGGCAAGAAAATCTTTTGTTAAGGCGGAATTCTACGGTCTCAGACCTAGGAACCAACGAACCAGTATAGAACCAGTTGTATACAATGTCCAGTACCTATTTCATAAGGAATCACCTAGGTTCCCATCTGTATTTTCTTTTTATGGCAAATAAATATTATTATTATTTTTTCTTAAAGTGTTTTTCTTCTCAGTCCTTAGACTGGATTTCAGCTACATTTACGGGCCGAAACCAAAGCAAATGCAGCGTGTGGTGTGTTAGTTTATGTGTTGTGATGAGGTCCTATCTCGTTCTCTTCTACCTGCATGAACTTCCTAACGATTCTACATGTATTTAAAATAGCAGCTTTTTGCAGTGTAATGTAGAGGGTTTCTTTAAGGTCTAATAATTTTAAGCTATGGATGAGATGATTTGGGATTACCCCTGTTGTGGAAAGGACTATTGGAACTACATATACTTTTTCTTGTCGCCAAATTCTAGTAACTTCTTCTTTGAGTTCTGCGTATTTACTTATTTTTTCTGTGATAGTTTTCTGTATGTTGTGTGTGTTGGGGACTGCGATGTCTATCAGGTATGTTACTTTGTTTAGTTTGTCCTGTAGGATTATATCCGGTCTGTTGTAGTGGATTGTCCTATCAGTGAGAATAGCGCGATCGTAGTAGAGCTTATGTGTTGTATTTTCTAGGGTAGTTTCAGGTTTATAATTGTAGTAAGGAGTGTTTGTATTTTGAATGAGTGTGTGTTTGAGTGCTAGCTTTTGGTGAATGACATTGGCCACTTGATTGTGCCTGTGTGTGTAGTCTGTCTGTGTGAGAGTTGTGCATGCTCCTGTTATATGCTGGATGGTTTCTGGATGGACGTGACATTTGCGACATTTGTCGTTAGTTAATGTAGGATCTTTGATTATGTATTTTCTGTAGTTTTTTGTGTTGATGATATGGTCTTGAATTGCTATTATAAATCCTTCAGTTTCCGGGAATAAGTTGCCAATTTTTAGCCACTTATTTGACGCTAATTTGTTTATGTGGGACTGCTCTAGGTCATGAGGGTGCCGACCGTGAAGTACTTTTCTCTTCCAGTCTTCAATTTTTTGTATTTGCTGGTCGTCATTGGTTGTGTTTTGGGTTTCTATCTGATCGCTTAGGTTAAGTGGAGTGTAGTTAAGATCGTTTGCTACTATGGCTTTATGTATATTACTATTGCGGGCTTTCGTGTGGAAGAACAATTTTAGTCGACTAACTTGTTTCTGCCATAGGTGCTGTATATCTATAAGGCCTCTCCCTCCATGTTCTCGTTTAATGGTGAGTCTCTCTATGGCGGATTTAGGGTGAAGGTTGTTATGTTTCGTGAGTGTTGTTCGTGTAGTTCGTTGTAATTGTTCTGTATCTGTTTTAGTCCATTTTATAACTCCGAATGAGTACGTTAATACTGGAATGGCGAAGGTGTTTAAGGCCTTAATTAAGTGTTTACCTGAGAGTTGGGTTTTACAGATAGCGTTAACTCTCTTCTTGTATTCTGCAGTTAGTGTATTTTTAATTTTTACGTGGTCAAGACCTTTTAGTTGCGTGTACCCTAAGTATTTATACAAGTCAGTCGGCTCCAATGCGGTTATAGAATCTGACTCATTCACTGCATAGTCACCGGGCCGCACCTTGCCTCTAACAATGTGAAGTGTTTTACATTTTTCTAATCCAAATTGCATGTTAATGTCCTTACTAAACTCTGCTGTAATATCTACTAATTTCTTCATATCTTTTTCTGATTTTGCATACAGTTTGATGTCGTCCATGTATATAAGATGCGATATTGTTGTTTCATCTGTAGAGTGTTTGAGGCAGTACCCGGCCCCGCAGCGCTGCAGCAAATGAGACAGAGGATTGAGGGCAAGACAGAACCACAGGGGGCTCAGGGAGTCGCCCTGGTAGATGCCTTTTTTGATAGATATCTGTCGCGTTGTGACATTGTTATTGTTGCTATTTATTTGTAATGTGGTTTTCCACTGTAGCATTACATGGCGCATGAAATCAATTATTTTCGGGTTTACTCTATAAATCTCCAGAATTTGTATCAACCAGGAATGCGGTACACTATCGAAAGCTTTTTTGTAATCAATATAGGTGCAATGGAGATTTCTGTTTTTTGAGGTGGCGTGTTTATGTATAGTGGAATCAATTATCAGCTGTTCTTTGCATCCCATGTGGCCCTGCCTACATCCCTTCTGTTCCTCTGCTATTATATTGTGGTGTATAATGTGTGAGTTAATTTTCTTTGTGACTGCAGATGTTAGTATCTTGTAAATTGTTGGTAGACATGTGATTGGTCTGTATTGGGAAGGCTCTGATGTGTATTTAGTCTTAGGTAGCATGTAAGTAATTCCTGTTGTAATAAATTCGGGTATATTCTGTTGTCCTAATATGATATCTGTTAAATTTTTTGCTATAGATTTGTGTAATATAGTTAACTTTTTGTACCAAAAATTATGTATTTTGTCTATTCCAGGCGCTTTCCAGTTATGTAACCTAGTTGTAATGTGTATAATGTCAGACTCTGTTACCTCTACGAATTCCATCACGTCAATATCTCTCCATTTTTCTTCTTCATCCACTATCCATGATGCTTTGTCATTGTGTTGTTTTTGCTCTTCCCAAATACTAGCCCAATATGTTTCCAGTTGTTCTTTTGAAGGTAGGTTAGGTGTGTTTGTGTTATTTTCATAATTTCTGTCGTTTTTTGGGTTATGTAAGTTTCTGTAAAATATTTTTTCGTTTGTGGTAAATATCGCGTTATCGTTTTTGCGCTGTTGGGCTTTCTTATATCTTTTGAGCCTATGAACTTTGAGTGCTAGTTTTTGTTTTAAGGTGTCTAGAAATTCTTCAGGTTTTCTGTTATTTTGTTCGTGTCTGGTGTGCGTGGCATTGTTTCTAAATATGACCTCAACTCTTTTTACTAGTTTATTAGACCTGCATCCGTTGATATATTGAGTGAGTCTACCAATGTCTGCCCTTAATTTTTCAATGCCTTTTTCTAGTCTCTGTTGCCATGCTGGTGCTACATTCTGTCTTGTCCTTGTGGCTCTTGTGTGGTCGGTGATTTTAAAGTTTAGTTCTTCAGATATAACTACCGCTGTGCAATATATGAGTAGGTGAATGTCAATAAGCTGTGTGTCGTCAGATATAAATTGTGTGAGTATACTCTCATTAAATAAATTAACTAGACGAAATAGGTTAGGTGTGTATTTAAGTTTAGGTAACCTTGGTCGAGCTGCTGGGTCCATCCCAGAGTATTGTGTTATTGTTGTTCTAAATTTGTCGTTAATTTCTTGAATATATATATCTGTTGTTAAATGTTGATCTGGGACGACTATGGTCTCAATGTCATTTTCTAGCGTAAGGGTAATGGATTCGGTTTGTGTGGATGTGTGCGATATTTGTGTATAGGCTTGTGATTGGTTGTACGGTTGAGATTGAGTATAAATAATTTGTGATTGACTAAGCGATTGTGGTTGTTCTTGATGACTAATTTCGCTTAAATTTTGTGTGATATTGTTAGTGTCTGTATAATTTACTGTTTCTTCATGTAGTAATTGTGTTCGTACTTCTTCTTTTAATTGATCTATAACTTCTTGAGATAGAAGTTTATTTCTAACTATGGTTCTTCTTTGGTCTGAGATCCTTTGTTCTGAAACCGTAATGTCAGGATATTGTCGGGTGAAAAGTGCATGCAATTGTTGTCTGTATGTGGTCATGTCGGTCTCTAATTTAGTTATGTGTAGGTAAGTTCGCATGATGAATAGATTGACTTCTTTACTCCATTTCATGCGAACTCTTGCTTTTCCAGCCTTGGTGGACGCGGGCAAAAAGGTAGATACCCCCCGCGCAGCATTCAAGGTCGGAGTGGGTGAAATAGTATTTAAAGTAATAATGGGGGGTGATAAAAGTGTAGGTGACGATGGTATGGATGGTGATGATCGCCTAGAAGGTGTGTATGATACTGTGCTTGGGCTATACGGTTCTACAGGGGTGTCTGTCCTGTCCGTTAGTCTGTCACCATCGTCAATGATTTCGGCTGTAGTATCTTTGTCGGTGGGAGCCCGCCTGTTCAACTCCTCACCGCTGACGGTTCGCATGCTGAGACACCCAGCGTCAGCTTCAGGTGCGCCCCGGCGATCGCCCCCGGGCAGCGGTCCTATACGTTTTTTCTTTGAACGGGTCTCCATTTTTAGTGGGTTTCCAGAGCCACGTTAGCCACGCCAGTAATTTCTCAGTCGTGTGTCCGCCCCCCACGTGATTAGATGGTCAATCAGGACGTGTGGTTGTTTAGGGGGCTTATTATTATTATTTCCTTTATTTAAATTTTTACAAATTGTTCTACATTTTTAAATATTCCTTAAAAAAAAATATAAAAAAACATTTAAAAATATAAAAAATTGTAGCCCACCGGTATCGGGAACAGGGTCCAAGCTACCGGCGGTCAGGGCTCCAGAGAGAGGAACCTCCTAACAATACGAGCCGTGTCCAAAAGTACCGCTTTCTGAATCAAGCCCTTGATCCAGCTGCCTAACGAGAGCCTCCTCAGGTATTGATCGAGGCTCTTGGCAATTAAGCCATGGGCTGATACGACTATCGGCACAATGATCGCTGAGTCCACATCCCACATGTCGACAACCTCGTGAGCTAAGTCAAGATACTTGATTTTCTTATCTTTCTCGGCTTTCACGAGGTTCTCATCATGCGGGACCGTTATGTCAATAATCATTGTGCGCCGCTCTGATCGATCCACCACCACTATATCAGGCTTATTGGCTACAATAGTCCTGTCAGTGATGATGGATTGATCCCAGTACAATGTGATACTGCCATTTTCGAGAACTGGGTCGGGCACATACTTATAGTACGGCACTTCCAATTCCACAAGGTTGTATTTTAGAGCAAGTTGCTGATGGATAATCCTGGCTACAAGGTTGTGTCTATGCAAGTACTCTCCGTTAGCCAGACGAGAACACCCGGAGATAATGTGACGGATTGATTCGCCTGGACGGTGGCATGCCCGACATATGTCAACCGTACCGTCCTTCACAATAAATCTCCGGTAGTTATTCGTCATCATAACTTCATCCATAATTGCACAGACAAAACCTTCCTATTATTATTATTGTTATTTCCTTTATTTATTTTCTTACTTACTAATTACATTTTTAAATATTTCTTAACAAAAACCATATAAAAAAAACATTTAAAAATATAAAAAATAGTAGCCCACCGGTATCGGGAACAGGGTCCAAGCTACCGGCGGTCAGGGCTCCAGAGAGAGGAACCTCCTAACAATACGAGCCGTGTCTAGGAGTACCGCTTTCTGAATCAAGCCCTTGATCCAGCTGCCTAACGAGAGCCTCCTCAGGTATTGGTCGAGGCTCTTGGCAATTAAGCCATGAGCTGATACGACTATCGGCACAATGATCGCTGAGTCCACATCCCACATGTCGACAACCTCGCGAGCCAAGTCAAGATACTTGATTTTCTTATCTTTCTCGGCTTTCACGAGGTTCTCATCATGCGGGACCGTTATGTCAACAATCATTGTGCGCCGCTCTGATCGATCCACCACCACTATATCAGGCTTATTGGCTACAATAGTCCCGTCAGTGATGATGGATTGATCCCAGTACAATGTGATACTGCCATTTTCGAGAACTGGGTCGGGCACATACTTATAGTACGGCACTTCCGATTCCACAAGGTTGTATTTTAGAGCAAGTTGCTGATGGATAATCCTGGCTACAAGGTTGTGTCTATGCAAGTACTCTCCATTAGCCAGACGAGAACACCCGGAGATAATGTGACGGATTGATTCGCCTGGACGGTGGCATGCCCGACATATGTCAACCGTACCGTCCTTCACAATAAATCTCCGGTAGTTATTCGTCATCATAACTTCATCCATAATTGCACAGACAAAACCTTCGGTTTCTCCGAAGAGGTCCCCGGAACGTAGCCAGGCTACGGACGCTGATAGGTCTACATCGGGCCCATGCAGGGCCCGGAAAAAGCGTCCGTGAAGCTCTTTACTCTGCCATACCTCCATGCGGTCGTTAGTGTCAGGCACTAAGGGTTTGCGCCAGTTCTCTTTAGCCAAGGAAAGCGGGGTGAGGCCCTTGTCCACTGCGACCACATCTCGATGCATCCCCACGTCGGTTTCAAGGAAATATTCCCTGAGACTGCATATCTCGCGATTGTGGAGAGTCTTAGCGTTTAAAAAGCCTCGACCCCCACACTTCCGCGGGATATACAGTCTCATAACAGAAGAACGCGGGTGATGCATTCGATATGCCGTCAACAATGTACGGACCCTCCTATCCAGGGCGTCTAGTTCTGTTTGAGTCCATTTGAGTATGCCGAAAGAGTACATCAGAACCGGCATGACCCAACCGTTGAAGGCACGTACCTTATTGCCGCCTGATAAAAGACTATTAAATACTTTTTTCAGGCGGCCAAAGAAGCGCTCCTTCAACGATTGCTTCATGTCAGCAACATTGATGCCCAGCGCTTCCGACATACCCAAATACTTATAGGTTTCGGTTGCTGAGAGGGATCTAAGATTTATGGAATCCGAGAGCTGGATTCCCACAGATTCCACAATCTCCCCTCGCTTTACATGCATGACCGCACATTTGTCCACACCAAATTCCATCCTGATGGCACTACTGAAAGTTTCAGTTACCTTCAGTAGCTCCATCAGTTGCAAATCGTTGGGGGCAAAGAGTTTCAGGTCATCCATGTAAAGGAGGTGAGATATAACTTGACCACCTCTCCTCAACCGATAGCCTAGACCTGAATCCTCCAGCAGCGTGCTAAGAGGATTCAAGGCTAAGCAGAACCAAAGTGGACTCAAACTATCGCCCTGAAATATACCTCGCTCTATCCTTATCGGCTCGCTATTCCTCTGGATTTGCCGACATCCTGGATAGCGAAGGACTGTCCTCCATTGCCCCATACATGACATCAGGAAGGTGCGCAGAGTTGCATCAACTTTATACAACTCTAGCACCCTCATGAGCCATGTATGTGGCACCGAGTCATAGGCCTTCTTATAGTCTATCCAACATGTCGACAGATCGCTTCGGGAACGGCGAACCTGTTGACTAATGGCCATATCAATGAGGAGTAGCTCCTTAGTACCGCGGGACCCGTTCCTACATCCATTTTGAGAAGCGGACATGATAGAATTGTCATCAATGTGTTTGTTAATTTTAGCTCTCAAAATGGATGTAAGAACTTTATAGACCGTCGGAAGACAGGTAATCGGTCTATAATTTTTGGGCTCCGCAGTACTACCCGATTTATGGAGCAGGTGGGTTATACCTGTTGTCAGAAACTCTGGCAGCGACCCTGACTCTAAGGCTGACTGGAACAGGATCGCCAGGCGAGCGTGCGACCTTGTGAACCATTTAATCCAAAAGTTGTGCAGTCCATCCGGCCCTGGAGATTTCCAGTTAGGCAACGGACGGACTGCACGAACTACGTCTTGGGGGCTGATAGTGATTGCCCCCATTTCTGGTACTAGATCGCACGCTCGCTCGACCCCCTGAGTCCATTCACCCTCGGTATGGCTAACAGGCACCGACCAGATGCTGCGCCAGAACGAACACATGGCATCATCATCCGGTAGGCGCGTGTCAGCCACACCTTGGTCCGGTCGCTCCCAAGCCCTGTATACCCACCTTTCATCTCTTTGAAAAGTGCGATTCTGAGTGTATCGGTCCACCCGCCGCGTATACCTACGAATACGGTTTGCCCATGCATACACTTTCTGCTTCAGGAAGTCGATGTGCTCTGTGATACGGGACATGTAGTCTCGAGGACTGATATCAGTCCCCGAGAACGCCCGCCTCACAAAACGCATCACTCTAGGACGAGTATTGCCCTCCCTGAAGCAGATCAGTTTGCCGATGAGTGCTCTGGCCCCACCAATACGTCGTTCAATCCTGTACTGCCATGGCGGTACGGCTGGTTTAGGTCGTGTAGCTCTGTCATCAGAAAATTTGACATGAGCTACACGACATGCCGCTACAGCCGCACAATACAGGATTGAGTGAGCATCGGTGAGGTCTTCGCAGTTATCAAAATAGTTTGACAACTGCGAATCCAGAGTAGCCACCAGCGCCCTATTTTTGTTATGCATGGGCAAACGAGGTATGCGTGGTCTAAGGTCGGGTTGCATGAACCGATATTCTCGAATCGCACCCTCCAAAGCACTCCTCATTTCCTCATTGCACTGGGTACTTACATTAGTAACTATGTCATTACTCACGTCGTTATCGCGATTTGGAATTATTGTAGACTGTGGTGGAACCACAGCCTGCGGCGGCGGCGTGGCAATGACATGGCTACTCTGCATTTCAGTCCGCAAGCGATCAAGTACGGTTAAAATTAAATATCCATAGAAGATATAAACCGTCCATCATACTAACAAACTTCAAAGTCGACTTGGTATGTTTATAATAGATCAATCATTAAGTTCCATCATTATCTAAGCCATGTTTAAGTACAGAGTACTCAATGTGTTATCGACAGACAGGTGGTGCTCACTGCCATCACAACATGATCACTACCATACGTTTGCTCAAGGTGCTCTCCCGAAGTATTTGTTTATTTATAGTCTGCGTGAAGTGAAGCGGAGTGTGAAGAACCCTTGAGGTGTAAGATGTCAGATGAAACGTTATACTGACGGGAAATGTTACAGACGTGACGAATATTACGATACTTTTCAACAAGTCAGAACATCGTTGCTTGCTGTTTGAATTTTGACGATCTTAAAATTAAATCATCCCCATTTACTTCGGGCATTTTTGATCAACTTCTCGTCGTCTGCCCAACCTTTTCCCAACTATGTTGATATTTGGTAGACTACGGTGGTTTTGGGACAGTAGATAGATGTCTAGGTAAGTGAGTACCCATCTTCCTGCTTAACAAAGAAACATGGATGGAAGAATCATCATCCACAGTCTGAATTTATCCCCTGCTAAGTAAAGGCCTCTCATTTCCTGTGCCAATCTACACGCCCCCGCGCCAGCCTCATCGAGATCTTCCCACGGATGGCAACAATGCCGTCTGCTCAAGAAGAAGAATAAGCGCAACTAATTACGACATTTTGTGACGTACAGTCTTCTGTGTGTCTTCTGTCTTCTGTTCTGTGTTCGCGATCTTTCGCGGAGAAGACTAACATGAGACTCACAAAGACCATGAAAGCTTGGTACAAAAGGGACGAGACTAATTTGGTATAGCTACTCAGAACTAGGTAGAACAAGGCTGCCAATGATGATGGAAATTTAACAGCGCTCCCGGCTCACCGTAATAGTAATTTCAATTGAACTAAGCCGCTATCAATTAAACCGATCTGTTTTTATAAATACCTCGTACCCAATAAAAAGCAATTCAGCAATGAAGATAACACAACCAAAATAATCTCGTAACCATCGTTGTTCAGGAAATCGTAAACGACCGCTGCAAAGGGTAAAGCAGTTAAAAGCCCAATATGCCTAATTGAGGTTGCGATAAAATTGATCAAAGGTAACTCGTAAGAGTTCTTCTAATGGGATTTATACAGTAGAGTTACGACTGTACGGAACTATGGTCGGGTAGACTGACGGACGGATGGGCCGGGGCAGCGCCGGCGCCGGACGACGGATTTGTTTTGTTTTGTGTGATGTTTGTCGTTCGTGAGGGAGTTCGAAAATATAACTCGTTAACGTCCAGGAGTATCGCTTTTTCATCGACTTATAACATAAAACGGTGCAAAAATAAATGTTTCGAGTAGAGCACAGGACTGCAGCTTAACAGTTAACAAAGCTCTGATGTTGTCTTAAACCCATAGAAAAACAGGTCATGGTTTTGCTGTGGGTCCTTATTATGGATGTGGCTTTGGGACTAAACATGCATATATAGCTCGTTAAAAATATAACTCGTTAACCCAACGCTGGGCCGAAGCCTGCCCTCCTTCCAAACCTCACTTTCTGATGCGATCTCTGGCGATGTTTGCCCCACACTCTTGTTTATTTTCCTTTCTATAAAATAATACGATGTAGAAATATCTACTGGTGACCCTTTAGCTGTCTTAAACAAATGAATAATTCGTTATTTCTGATAAAATCACTAATGGTTAAATGCTACATTGTTTCCAAAGATTATCTTATTATTTTGCTCCCTTCGGACACAACGCCAAATTGAGTTTTATTAAAACAAAAAACATTTGTCAAAGCTTGTTTCATTAAATTTATACAGCATAGGTACGTACCAATTGTTACTTGTTTGAAGTTAATGTATTTACCATTGATCTCTTAAAGTGGTTAGACAGTTAATTGAGGACCAAAATATCTCAATTGAAGATCTAATAAAAATGATCAAAGTAAGTTGCGCCGATCCATTAGTTGCAAGTTCTGAGCTGTACAATAATGATTAGGGTACGAAAACATGCTTTATAATTTGTAGTCATCTCTCATAATTTTTCTGTTGCTTACGAACGTAATCGGTATAATAAACATAATACAAAACAAATAAAACCGTATTTCAAACATTTCCAGAGCAGTCAAAAATAAACTGAAAACGTTTGCAACAACCAATAAACTGAGAAACAAATCCAATATTCACCGGCAATCACAACAAACAAACCATAACTGTTATTGCAGCTAGCACTTTCAACACAACACTAGACAACGACTTACTTTAGTAACATCACTAGCGTCGGAATCCGCGCACATCAACAATCCATTGAACATCATGTTAATATCGACACCTCACAAGTTATTGACAAACAGCGGAGCGTGCGCGGGCGCAGACTGCGCGCGAGTGGATGCGCCCGCTTCGCGACGCTGCACGCCGGTATATTTAGATCGTCGTAAATAGTCATTTTTGAAGGGACGGTGGCCCACTTGTGTTCTTTATTCTCATAGCGAACCCGTTGGGGTTGACAGCGTGTTTTTATTTGGGAAAAGTTCATTCATAAATATTTTTATCAGAAGAAAACCTATTCTGACCCAGTTCGATAAATGCTTTCAAATTACTCAGATTCCTTAATTCTTAATAATGAAATAGCCAAAGAATTAATTTATAGAATTATTTTTTACGCCTAGTTGCTAGAAATTTTCCATGCAACAAAAACACAAAAAAAGAATTAAAAAATGTAAAGAAGAGTCCTTAAAGGACTGTTTATCACATCAGTTAAAACGGGTACAAGCCTCTCATGTGGCGAGCAAAAGCTTATTTATTAAAAAAAAACAGCAACCTGTATATGCAGGTGGTTCATTAGTTAAAAACCGCGTCGCGAGCAGAGAGCAGGGCATCGGCTTCCGACGGCGACGTCCGCCCGTTTCGTCACAACGCGAGATAAACATAGACTTAACAACACAGAAATTATGTCGTTAATTACGAATTAGGACTTCTTCATTCATATTATATTAGAAGAAACTGAATTTCACCATCGACATTCTCGAAAGCCAAATTTAATTTGGCAGGGAGGTAGTTTATAGTTAGTAGACGTTCGCTAAGAACGGATTTTGCGACAGGGCCGGATTGAAGAAGTCTAAGGACTCTAGCAAAAAGTCATTTAATATTGTATACAGAACGGTATTAGAATAAAAAGCGCACAACAAGGTTCACTTTGAAAAAAAGTTACCGCCGCAGTAAGCACCGAAATAAACCGGTTTTTAAACCCATATCGTCGTCTCAACGCCATTTAATTTTGTTTCGGACCTCTGCTGTCCAGAATTACAGCACCCAAAAGGACGCCTTTTGTAGTCATCAGTACATTATCACATTTTGATCTGGCAGTCAGTTCTCACACATAACATAACAGCACGCCTTAAATCCGCGAAGAGTTGGGCAGAGGTGTACTTAATCGTACACATGCATTCCGCCAGTTATGTTGAAGTCCCATGTAATAGGGGGTGAGCCTATTGCCATCAACCAGGCACAAATCCAGTTTCCAGTAACTATTATTTATAGTATTTTTTCAATTTCATATACTTGTTAAATGGAAGAGCGGAGTCACCTAAGGGGGCGTCCATTAGTTACGTGAGGCGTTTAAGGGGTGGGGGGGGCGTCGAGTCGAATCTCACCCTATCTCACGAAGGAGTGAGGGCGGACTCAGCAAATATCACGTAATATTTTTCCCGCAAGAAACTGTAAAATTGCGAGAAAACTCGGTTTAATTAAGTAAACATGTTTCTTTTCTCTGCAAATTATTTTTTTTTAAATGAATTCAACGCACTCAAGCAGAGATTACCGTAAACTACGTAATATTGATAAATCTCACATGAGATTAGGAGGAGGGTGAAAGGATCAAGCCACATCCCACGACATCCCACCAAAGAAGGAGGCGATCGCCAAAATTGCCTCACGTCATTAATGGACGCCCCCTTACATAAGCATCTCCTTGCTTAAAAGGTGATCTCCAAATCATGTGCGTGATAACTTCAGGTGTGTAATTGAAATAAACATTTTTTTTAACACTTAGCCCGACTCGGGAATCGATCCCAGGGCCCCATGCTTAGTAGTCGCGCTTGCGACCACTCGACCAACGAGGTAGTCTAACACATACACACCAAAATTTCCACGCGAACGAAGTCGCGGGCAACAGCTAGTCAAATATAATTTAAAAAATATTTGTAACCCTGCTCACCTTCAGAAAATCGCAGCTCTTCTCCTTGCTGCTATGACCCCTGAAAGCAGATCGCAGATATAAAAACGTCCGCCAGTCGTAAAGGCACGCATCAACTTGTGCCACCAACATAACATGTTGCAAGTTATATTTAGATGGACGTTAAATATTTAATAACTGGTTATAGGATTGGATTACAAGAGAAGATTTAACTGTGAAATACTGTAAATGACTGAATAAACTAAATTAAGATTTATGTTCGTTTCTTGGCTTAAAAGAAAACTTCTAAATTGTCCTAAAGCTGAACTTTTTGATGAGTGAGTGACTACAGATCAGTTTGAAGTTTTACCGAACGTGCGAGCTTCACTAGATAGTCTTAATCTTTTGCCAAAGTTGAAACTACGCAAGCATGCCGCCTCACCTAGGACTGGAACCGCCGCTTTTCTTAGCCTCATTATTGAAGTACAGCTCCTCAACACATTCGCACTTGTCTGCCAGCGCCTCATCACTGGAGACTACCTCGGAGGACCTGGTACATCTACACTTGGACGTAATCCTCTTTTGTTTCGAGCAGCGTTTACATCGCTCTTTCGGGTGGCAGGACCTCAAAGACTCTTTACTGCCCTTAGGAGATTCTTTTGGTACATGGATCGTAGTAGAGCGATTGGGTACACTAGTCTTAGACGAGTCCTTGGGGAGAAAGTTATTAAGAGAAGTCCTTGAACCTTGGGGGGAAATGATCCTAAGAGGTTCTTCAGAGGAACCAGTCTTTTTCGGCCCTTTTATAAACCTGACTCTAGGCAACTTTTTGGGGCTCTTCTTTAACTTCATAGAATCCCTGGGGAGAAAGTTATTAAGAGAACCCTTGGAAGGACAGGCTCTTAGGTCATTTTTGGGACAACTCGTGGGATATTTTCTGGGACAGGAAATCCTGGGTGATCCATAGGGACGGCCGATGATGCGGATTGTATTTATTTGGAATGTTTCGTCTTTGGATGTACAGCATCTCTTGAAGTGGCTGTAGAGGTCGGATATTGAAGCCTCAGACACCAACTCCGGGACCGATGTGGACTGCAAACAATATTGAGAAAGGTTAAGGTCAATGAAAAATAAATCGTTCTTGATTGAAGAAAGTTCTGTTTAATTTATCATGAGTCTTCTTCAGAAAGTTGTGTGGTAATTGGTTGCTATGGGATGGGCATGTGATGTACAGGAATGACGAAAATGCCCTGAGGAAAGTTTTGAGTATGAATGTGGATGGCTATAAGAGTAGGAGAAGACCAAAGAATCAATGGACGGGCTGAATGTGGAATATATGGCTAGAAAGGAGGTGACTACTGAGATGAAGAGTAATAGAGAAGCATCGAAGAAGAAAATATGCAGCGCCGATCCCAAATAAATTAGGATAAGGGCAGGAGAATGATGAAGAGTTTTGTTCAGCATATTGTTGGACAGAAGCCTCAAAGTTACTATTAAATTCAACTGTTTTGACTCCGTGGTGCTAGTAACTACAATATAATTATGATTAAGGAAACAAATTCGTTCCAAAAGACAAACAACATGACGACAATTAGCTGATCTTAATTACAACCTGACTCATTATACCTAACCACAAAATAGATATGTACTAACAGAATGTCAGTTCCATGCAACGGAACAATATAGGCAGTCACACATACACGCGAACGTACGGAAATGTCGGTTGAATACCGGTCGGAAAAGCTCTTACAATCGCTATACAATTTTTTCCAGAAAAAGTGGGCGATTCGGTAATCATCTTTATCATAAGTGCGATGATGAAATCTAATATAGAGATATTACAACCATAAACGTACTTATCTATTTATACTGTCATGGTTAGAAAATTAGCAATTCAACACTACAGTGCAATTCTTAAAACTTCTGAGTAACAAGACGATCAGCAATCAGAAAAGGTAACCCGATAGAGTGTATATTTTATACAAACACGCAATTATAGATACAGTACTAGTCTACTACAAAGCGTGTCAAGACAAAAGTTAGAAATGTTGCTTGACGCTCGTGCTAATTCGAAAACACGAAGATTACAGAAGCGCATTATTTTTCTAGTTTACTTGTACATGCGTGTATATTTATTTGTGTTATATATGACGCGGACCTGCTGTACTGATTCATCTAGTGTTCTGTGTCGGACGGAAAGGGACATCAAAGCGAATTTAAAACAAAAAATAAACAAAATAAACGCACTCTATCTGTGACGGATATGTTGGGCATGGACGTGGTGCATGCGACCTGCGGCTCGATGCTCGCGTTCGGCGTCGACGTCTTCGCGAAGCACGACCCGAACGACTGGACATTTAAAATAAAAAAAGGAAAAATAAATGGAATTTTTAGTTTTTCAACATAATTAAGTAAGTCAATAAAATAGATTTTTACCTATTCTACACACGGTTTCTGGAACGAATATATCAAGGCAAAAATTAACTAACAAAGGATTGATTGTCTGAAGTCAAATTTCACCAATAAAACTGAACTGGATCAGTACATTTAAACCGCGTTCAAGAGCTGTCCATGTCAATATTTTTAGAGAGCTATAACACAGTTTAGGTATGAAATTCGTGCGGTTAATAAAATCACCTGACTAAGTTTCATTTTCACGATTCGTTAATTTTCGTTCCATAAACCGGACGTTACTGTCCATGTTGGTCCAAACACAAGATACTTAAAATAAATCAATTATGCGAGCGCTCATTAGACAATCAAAGTGATCAAAGTATAGATAAGTAGGTGTGAGGTTTCTTACCTTAACGTATAGTTTCATAACAGATAATGACGGCACTTTGTCACTCATTATAATAACAATAAATTGAGAACATCACAAACATTCATTACGCATGAGATGAAGCGAACTGGTTCTTTGAGAGCCAAAATGAGGTCGAAAGACATTATAAATGTTATGTTATTGCAGTAACCTACTGTTTAATGACCTATTGCAACGATTTACTAACAAATATTTTCTATCCACGACATACAACTACGAGTACATTAACAATCCCCTGATTCTGTTAAAATTGTCCGATCTAAGACAAAATGGGAACGATATAGTACCTACGTTCTGACTCACGCAGAATTTTGAAAAAACTTAGAGCTGCTGGTCATACAGGGCTTGCCACCACTGCATTGGCTACCTTTCATTACAATTCAGATCTGTAGTTATTAAATTTACTTAAGTGTTTTAAAAAGTCTTTTAGTTAAAATGTCAGGCAACAAAGTTGGACAGATTACGAACATGTCCTCTTGTACCAGCGACACTTCCACACACAAATGCAATACTTTTACAAAACATACAATATCTACCTGTATCTCAAGCTTTTTTGTAACTTCATTTGATTTTCTGTAGAATAACTTCCCGGGCATTAAATTTTAGGTTACCAGCCGTAACCAACTAGAATTTAGAAATGACAGGTACTGTCCTAGTGTTCGGATTAATGATTTTGTTTCAATAAACGCAAGCTAAGCTATGCAGCTCTGCAAAGAAGAGAGCAACATTTGGTGAAATTGCGGTTCTGCACCTACGCGTGATCGATGAGTTCTGCTAGACAAGTCTAGATACTTTATTTTCTCATAGATTAAAGCAAATAATTGTGATAAATTATTAAATTGGAGTAGACAATTTTAAAGGCAGTCGCAGAATAGTGTCTACAAAATGCCTCATTTCTTTCCAAAAACTAAAACAAAGTTTATTACTCTATCAAAACAAAATCAATCAATATTAAGCGAGGAGTCGTCGTTGGAGACGTTGGAGGGCGTGCGACAGTCGCAGGGCTTGAGCGACGTGTCGCGCAGGGGCACGTCGCGCTTGCGCCGCGGCTGTGCGCGCACGCACGCGATCGTCACCGAGTCGTACGACACCGACGCGCCGCGCGGGCACTCCGCGTCGCCGCTCACGAAGTCTTTTGATTTCAGGCTTGTTATCTCCGAGTTTGTGTCTTTTAGCTGTGAAGGGAATGGGTGGTGTTATTGGGATAACCTTACACTAGATAACTCTAATACTCTAGTCGTTCTAGTAAGAAACGATGGATGGACTGTGTGAAGGATGAAATGGCTAGAAAGGAGATGACTGCTGAGATGACGATAATAATATAGAATTATGGAAGAAGCTGACATGCTGCGCCGACCCCAAATAAATTGGGAGAATGATGGTGGTAGATCACTCTAGTTAAGACAGTTGACTGTTTCCGTCGAAATAAAAGGTCCCTTCAAAATAAACACTAATTAAATTTGGCAGAAGCCTCACTCATGACTTCCGCACGGAGTCTGACTGATTTTTAGTAGCTAATTGTCCTTATTCTCACTACTGAATTCCTAAAGCATAACTTGATGTCGCTAACCCGCTCCCATTACCAGGAACTAATAAAAATGTAGTTTCGTGAACAATACGAATGTTTGTTGTTGTACTCTTAGTAACGTACGATAAAACGTTTTATTAGAAACGTAGCTAGGTTGACGTTCAATTGAAAACATGTGCTTAACCTAGATTATTTTAGCAAGCTCTATTCCTAGCAATGGCCCGATAGGTACGGTCAGTGACTCAGTCATCCCGAAAAGACCCATCTTGCAAAGCTAATAAGTATCTGAAATATTTGTTCTGTATGGTGTCCGGACGTAAAGAATAGCACCATCCCATATCTTCCCGTGGGTGTCGTAAGAGGCGACTAAGGGACTTACCAGAGAATGGGCAGCAGCGTTCTCTGTGTTTCATAACACCATACTGCGATCGCCAACCCGCCTGCCAAGCGTGGCGATTATGGCAAAACCCCCCCTTCTTGGGGGAGGCCTATGTCCAGCAGTGGACGTCTTTCGGCTGAAATGATGATGATGATGATGATCTGAAATATTGCACTTCTGTACGCAAATAAAGGTATTTGATTTGAAAAGCAAAGTCCCAACTGACTGTACTAAGGGAGCGGGGGAATATCATGGATCCCGGAGTCTTGGTGAATATAAATAAATTAAGCTCACAATAGGCTCGCCCCCTATTACATTGAACTTAAGCAAAACTGGCAAAATCGGTACCTGTAGGGTAGGCCTGTGACCCAACCCTTCGGGGATTACAGGCGTGATGTTATGTTTACTGCAAATAAATGTGTTTTCTTTATTTTCATGTTAGGTGGTTTGCTTTTAATTTCACCTTGGCCTTGGCCTGCTTGAGCTGGCGTCTCATCTCCTTGATGATGTCGTCCTTGAACTGCGCGCGCATGTTGGCGGCGCGGCACTGCTCGTCCAGCGCTGCGCACACGCGCCGCATCGAGTGCATCTCCTCCGTCAGCGCCACGTTGACCTTGCGGAGCGCGCGGATGCTGTCGCCGCTAGACTGAGGGGGAGAGCAGGTAATGGTTGGCTCCGTTTTAAAAGCTTCTTAACCTATCAGGTCCCCACTAATGGGAGATACGATTCACTACCTATTGTTCGTAGCATACATTTTTTTTTTCAAAATTGTTGGTCCAATGTTTGCCAACAATATTGGGTTCAAGTAGAAAAAAAACATTTAAACCGTCAGAACTTGCAGAAGCTCCATATCATAGGCCTCTCCCAAACATCGCCATGCTCATAACGATAGCTCACATGGTTCCCGCAGGCTGCGGATTCCCGCGACCATCGCAAAATCCGATGTTCGATGATGATCGCGGAACTCGGGATCGGAGGTCATATAGACCGACATCCAGACGGTCCTCTTCGGAAGAGTTAGCTAATAATTATAATGTTTTACGAAAGCGACGCAAAGATGCCCTTAATATGTGAACTAAAGAATATCATATAGGATATGAGGATACCTTAAGATTGGCCTCCATCTGGTTCACCCGCTCCTCGTACTTGAGAGTCTCGTCGCGCAGCATCTCGCTGAAATCCTTCACAGGCTCCCACTCGCCACACTGAGGCCGCACACATCATCATCGGAATCAACATGTACAGTCGATGACCCGATTGAGTATCCACCTTAACTACTCCAAGTTAACTGCTAGGCAGGGTCGGACTGGCCATATAGTCAGGGTGGCGTTTGCCAGCCGGGCCCCACCCTGCGCGGGCCCTCTTCGGGCCTGGCTTGTGGGGTTTGCCGGAAGCTGGCGGTAGGTAGCATAGAGGGCCTGCGGCTCAGGATTTTTAAAAGTTTTTAAAACGTATTCTGCCTGATACCACAGATTTAGTAAGTACGTAATTAATTGTAGCGTATAGTAGAATTACTCCCAAACTAAAATATGTTTAAGGCTAAAAATGAGCCTCTGAGAACACGTACTACCGCTGCAAAGTTACAAATTTTCTTATAACCAACGCGCGGTTCTTTCTTTGAACCCTGCGAAAAACTTTTATCATATAGGCTCATTTTTTCTGCCTGTGGATTGGCACTCCTATTGGATTTTCAAGTGATCGACCGGTAAAGACAGAGGCTTAATAAATTAGGAACCCTTGCCCCGAGACCTTATTAGGCAAAAAAAATAGAGCTTGTGGACATTTTGATCTCTTGCATATCTGAATTTATTCGAGGCAAGAAGTAAAAATTTTCGAGCTTGCTCCGCTCGCTCTTGCAACGTACTTTATCTTGAATCTTTATTTTGTCTATAAGCCGCCCAAGTAACTCTGGTAGGTCGAAACAATTTTATTCTAACCTGTCCAAGAGGTAGGTAGGGTAATCAAAATTTCACTTCGCTACTTTCTCTTAAATCTTGGCTTTGCCTAAAAGTTGACCTAGTAACTTTTGTATGAAAGATCGAAAAAAATCTGTCCTGTCCAAGGCAAGGTGTCAAAAAATTTTGAGCTCGCTTCGGTCGTTCTTTAGCTTATTTCCTTTTGCATCTTGCCTTTGTATGTAAGTCGGCCAAGTAATTCCTGCATGAAGGGGTCAAACAATTCTAGCCTGTCAAAGGTAGTGTGGAAAATTATCGAGCTGGCTTCGCTCGCTGTTGGAAGCTTTTTTCTTAAAATTGTGTCCCTTAGTCGATTAAATAACATCTATTTCTCAATAAGAAAACTAAAGAAAAGCCAACTTGTCTGAAGTGGAGAGCCAAATTATTTTTGTTCCTAGTCTGTAGTACATATTATAAACTAGGTTTTTTTTTTGACATTGTTTCAGAGATACTAAAAATTGATTTGCTAGCTTTATATTTGTTATATTTTTGGAATATAATTGGAATTACACTTAGGTACCTAATAAGATATTTGTTTATAATTATTAATTTTTATATTTCATTATTTTCCGATTTTATCCCATCTACCATTATGCAGTCTCGAGCCCCGGGCTTGGGGGAGCCACCCGGGCCCTTCCGGCCTAGTCCGAGCCTGCTGCTAGGTATCATCATCATCATCAGGCTACAGCAGTCCAATGCTGGACATAAGCCTCTCTAATGGCACGCCATTCCTTACATTTGCCAATTCCCGGTCTAAACTAACCATCATCGGTTCTACGGCTCAATGGTTGGCCCATTACCAGGTTTACTCGCTACACATGGTGGATACTTAACTCGGGTCACCGACCGTACACACATAATGGTGCTAAGCATTATATAAAAGCAATCCAAAGAAAAAAGGGGTCTGTCGAACAAGTTAACCTGTCAAAAAAAATAATACCTAAAATATTAGGGGAACACGGGGGAATTCGCGCCAGTTAAGCTAAAACTCCAATAACTTTTTACAAGATTCACTTTTTAATTTATTTTTTGGTTTTTATTATAGTATAAGTAATCAGGTTTATCCTAACATAGAAATTAAAAAAAAATGCCACAACAAAGATGATTACAATCATTTAAAAAAAAAAGTACCATTGGCTCCCGTTGCCCAAGAGTACGGAGTAATAAGAACCAGAGTAAGGGGTAATGAGATCCACCGGGGTAATGGTAGCCCAAAATATTATATTCTCTTGTAATTTTTTTTATGTGTTATCTTATAACTTAAACTTATTTTCATATTCAGAAACATAAATCAGAGTTAGTGCTATGTATATAATTAAAAATTTATTATTTCCTAACACAAAAATCACAATCATAATCTTTGGTGGAATCACTTCCTGAAAATTAAGCATGTCCCTATTCATCACAGGCTTTGCATCTATTGTGGTACAGATTCAGGGCCTGTCTGATTTTTTCTGACTCTTCTGATTTTACAGATTCACAACAAATCATAAACATGTTGTAATTTTCATGGACGTAGTCACTACTATCATCGCAGATATTATGAATTGACTGGTTCATCTGATGATGGTCTGAAATAGGGTTTTTGTATCTTTTTCATTTACTTTGTTCATAGTTTATTTTTCTTTTTTTCTCTAATGTTTCAACCCTTCCCTTTTGGTGCTTTATTTTCTTTCATGAATTTATTTTTTTTCTTCTTCGAAATTCTAACCCGTTTTAGAGGCACCTGGAACATACTAGTAGCAATTATAAAGTGGGGTAATGAGAACCAATTGGGGTCCCATTACCCTTTAAACCGTTTTATCCAATTTTCTAATGATAAAGTTACTGGTTAAAAGAGGCAACACTTTTATTAAAATAATTATAGTACTCACAATTTGTCCTTGAATATCGTAAAAAATTAGATCGATCACCCGAAAAACCGACGTGCAGTCTTTTTATGCACCAAAATTAAAATAAATAGCGATGTGACTAGTCACACGTAGGACTCCCACGTCATGCTTTACTACGGCAAAACAAATCTGGATCTAACTTGATTAGATACACGTAAACTAGGGTAGTTCTCATTACCCCGTGGCTCCGATTCCGCCGTGATCCCCTAAATAATCGGAGCCTTTGAACATGTTATGTTTTAATCGTTCAATGGAGGTAGATTCGCTTAGGGCCGTCCACCATGATATGAGGACCCACATAAATATGGAATAAGTTAAAAACGGAACAGGATTTGCACGAAATTATGTAGGAAGTAAGTTAACTAAAATAATTTAACTAAAATTTTAGGTGCTGAACAGGCCCTTAGGCCCTGCAATACAAATATTTTATCATATAATGCCATATGTAACAAAATTGATGCATCAAGAATTCACCATAACAACGGGACTAACAGGAGTATCGTGTGTTTGGACCGGCATAATATAATTCTTAGCACTTAGACTAGAAAAGCACCAACATTGCCCAGGCATACCTCGTTCCCGGTGCAGCACATGCCTGCCATCACCTCGGCATCCTTTTTAGACACCTCACTAGGGAGGAAACATTACATAAGATCACGCCCGTATATCGCGAAGGGCTGATTATTCTAGTTGGGTTGAGAATCAGCAGTTTTTTAACGTCAAAATTATATAATTGAGGCAATCCCCAGAAACACCAGCCCCTCGCCACTTCCTACTGTTGTAGCTGGGCAGCAAAAGAAGAGGAGCAACCACCCACAACACATCTATCTGTTAGGTTTGAAGAACCAGTTATATTGAAGACCTAAATTAAGGGAGCGAGGCAGTTATGTTAAAATTCAACGTAATAAGTAGGTGGCCTATTGTCTTCAACCGGGCAAAACACGTACTGCTACTGAAAAATACCTAATAGAAAATCTCTCTGCGACTGACCAAGGGAACGAACGAGTCATTTGTTTTACCACCTGCCACTTTAATGGGCTATGCGCCACCATAACATAAGTTTCGAGGCATGAAAGACAAATACAATGTATTTTTGTTTCGGCCGGATTTCATCCGTCGACAGTTTGAAATCTATCGCAGGATGTGGTTCGGGGATAACATGTTCAAATATATTTTACTGTTTTTGGTTAGTTTTCTTTTTTATAGACACTGTTACGAGTACGAGTGATAGGTAGTATTTTATTAGGTATGATCTTGCATTTTCGTAGAATCACTTACTAACACCCCAGCTAAATCCCATATATAGAAGGCAAGGCATTGATCACCACACCAGCCCTAGGTCACTAGTAAAAAAAGTCCCCAGTCCAATGTAACAGGTCAAAACGTATAACGTGTCAAAATGAACTTACGGGGTATGGTACTTGCAACTGGACATCTCTTTCCTCAGGTTCATGATGGTCTGCTCGTAGGACTGGGCATCCTTGTTCAGTTGCCTTATCTCTCTGTAAAACATATTTACATACGTTACGAAGGGTATCAAAGAATATAAAGAAATTAATCTATACTAATATTATAATAGATAACTTTGTATGTAGGGGTAATCTCCGGAACTAATGATCCAATTCAAAAAATTCTTTCACTGGCAGAAAGCTACATTGTTCGGGTGTGCTATAGGCTATAAATTATATTTATATCATGCGTATTAGTCGAGCTATTATTTTTTTTGCGGAAGAGGTCGCGGGCGCAGTGCTAGTAAAAAATAAAAGTAATTTATTTTGAAGTATGCTGAAAATCATTAGAAACACCTGCCCTTCGCTATTTCCCAGTGTATGTGTTACAACTGGAATCATATTTTAATCAACATACTACCTGGAACTGACCTGGAAATTGCAAAAAGTAAGAAAATTTGAATTTCGCGGGTACCCTGGCGCTTCTCCCTTATGAAGATATAAGCAAAGGAAACAAAGTCGGTTTTCGTTTGTTTTATAATATTAATATTAGAGATTACACCTTTCTTTGGACATATTCTCCTTATGCAGGGTCTCGTTCAACAGTTTCAGCTCCGACACTTTGGCGCATATCATGCTCTGCGGAGTTGCCTGTAATGGTAACAAAACATATAATTTCCTCTAAAAGTTCAATCAATATTAGTATTTTTTTAAATTAATACCAACCTCACAGTTTTTTAGTTTGGTGCAACCGTTTTATTATCTTTTACAAATAAGAAAGACAGTACAAGATACAAAAAAAAATTGTCTGGTTTCGTTAACATTAACCTGGAAAGGACACCCAGGTAAAGACGGTGGTAAGAATGTCGCAAGAGATCACAATAATAAAAGTGAAAGATTATAATGAAAGTATAATCAAAATAAAATTATATAAAAATACAAAATGGTCAAAAAGGTTCTATCCGGCTCTGAAATGCCGATTTGTTTTGTATTTATTGGCGTCATGTTTCATGTTGCTGCGCGTGTTCACCGCCGAGTCTCCCGTCTCCATCTTCTTTTGTCGCCTGCGCAACGATAAAAAAAATGCAAAGCATTATAAATTTATTTAATATAATAGCAAAGGCCTCGCAACCGGCGCGCGTGTATGACCTGATGTGTGAACCTGGATGAAGCAAAAGGAGTACCTACCTATTTATAAAAGGCTGCCCCCTAATAAAATACCCCCACAGGATAAAGGCGTGAGTATGAATGTTAATAGCAAAGCAATAAAATCCAGCTACGACATCAACTGTACATAGGTGGTCATTAAGTCACATGAAGAGTCATTCAAGTGTGTGATCATCACTGCGAGTGACGGATGAGAGAGTGCACCTGTGGCTGCGCACACACTTGGGCTCTATAATATATCCCGGATATATGACTACTCCCTACAGTTTACCGCCATGACAGAAAATCGGTCACGAGGACGATTATCTGTTATTACTGTAATAAATAAACTACAAAGTTTCTATCATTATGTAGGTACTCACCATTCAATAGACCCAAATATATCTGACTCCGTGACTTCGAAGAAGTGTATTCCGTCGAGCGTGCAGTAGTCGAACTCGCGGAGCCTCCTGAGGACCTCCACCAGACCTCGGAGGTCGGAGTCCTTGCGCGCGAGCCGACGCCGCAGCGTCGAGCACTCCGCGCGGAGCTCAGACACCACCTGATGAGGTCCAGGGTTAAAAGGGAACCAAGAATAGACTGCCAATTTCAGGGAAAGTTAGACTGGTGATAGAGAATGATTTCGGGCGCGGTTCTAAGGATAGTTGATATTGGTAAAATTCGATCGAGTCAGAAACTGTGGTGCTGAGGTTGGTCAGATCTGCAAGACTTACGGTCGTGTCAGGATCTGCCAAGTTTGTTCTTTTTGCAAATCACCTAATAATTCAATTATTAATAGGAATGGCTTCAACTATTAGATCTAACATCAGGTGGTGTTCGAGTCCTAGGTTTCGGTAACAAAACGACTGCACCAAACGCAAAAAGTAAATAAAGCGTACATAAGGAAATAAAACGTCAGAAAGAGAGGAACGCCTCACTATATCCGAAATATTCGTGAATATGAAAAATCAGCAGTTAAATTTAAGGGTATTACAGAGCATATATTCTGTGAAATTGAATAATAAACTTTACTCTCCTATGATCCTAAGTATAGGCTCACCTCGCCATTTTTCCGTCGCTCAAGCAGGAGCTTGGAGGTGGCGGCTGTCTCCAGCTCCTCGACGGCGCGCGCCAGCAGGGTGTTCTGCCCTACCAGGTCACCCACCCACGACTGAAGCAGTTCCACTTGTTGCTGTCACACAAGTCAGTAAACACGTTAGGATAACCATCATGACCATTCAGCCGAAAGACGGAAACTGCTGAACCTTCCTGCGCAAGAATTGCCACAACTATCAGTACCTTTGCGGTCAAATAGCAAAGTCCAGCTGCCTCAAGATATACCTACTTCTCTTGTGCGAGAACTTTATGGGAATGCTGCATGCCGTGGTGAAAATATTAGCAATGTAATACCGATGCTAGCTGTGTGAGGCAAGCACGAATGTATAAATATAGCCTATGATACTGCGGGTGATGTGGCTTCCCATTAGCGAAAGAATTTATAGTATTTCCGATTACCTCCATCATACAAACGTTACCTCTTTATAATATTAGTACAGAGTATGTCCACAGGAACGGGACAACACTATGTTTTCAAGATACATGTTTTGACTACCTTGTTCATCAGTTGGCATATAAAAATACTCTGTGGTTGGCATAGACTTTTAAGAATATAACTACACCTCATCAAACTTGGTCGGCAACTTTTCCACATTCTCTGTCAAGAAACTCACCTGCAACTTGGTTGATCCTGAAGCCCTATTAATTTGCTCCATCCTCTCCTCATACAGCCGCTGTATCTCCTTCAGGATCTCGAGGGTCGGGCCTCCCTTGCACACACACATGCCGGGGTCCCGCTCAACCACGTTGTGATCCATCAGGAATCAAAGCTTACACCAAAGATACTTGTACATTGTAAAAAACGTGCGAAAATAAGTCTGCGTCACTTGAAGGCTTTTGACAGAAGGAAACCATTTTTTTTTTCTGGTAGTGTTTATCGCTGAAGATTGCGGGAAAAGAGGTTTAACGTCCGAAAAAGAGGTATGTATCATATCTTTTTAACCATACATTTCAATGAGGGTGGTAGACCCTTGAGTAGACCTTAGCAGCACACGTAGCATAACCAATTCCATCTCTAATATACCAAGAATAGACAAAGCTCTTTCTATAAAAGTCGACAAGTCTTCCGTCCGAGCATGGGACGACCCGTACACTCTCTTTAACATCGCCGTGCTTACGACGATAGAAATCTTTCTACAATCTATCATTTTGTCGATACTTCCATCGACAAAACCCGTTTCCACGGTGTTCATGCTAAGCGTGCAGTGATAGAGCAAGGGCAAGATTCAGATTCCTAGACAGTGAAATTGCGAATTGAATGAGTGGGCCTTCCCTATTCCACGAAGCGGGCCCTGTGCGGGTTGAAGTATGTCGTAATTATGTCCTCAAATTCTGGTCATGACACGCCGCTTTCCACAAGATGTATCATTGTCTGTAAACCATTTGCGATTTACTCCTCAAATCTATAGTCCGTGTTAAAAATGAAACCACAAAATACTATACAAGTGTGTATATTTGGATTATATTAATTTGGCTAATTCTTTGTACCTAGTGTATGTATATTCACAGTAAGCTTCTATTTCTAGTGTTTCACACGACGCATACATACAAACAATTTGTTAAGCAACTCAACATTAATTTAAAGTAACAAATGCTCTTAAGATCCTGTGACAAAGGTTTATAACGAACACTAATCATTAATTTTATTAATTAATATACATAGTAAAATTACGTAATTGTGTGTACAGACGCCAGCACATCAAGCTACACATCTGTCAAATTTCTTTAATAGATTTTCAACTTTATCGCTAAAGCATTAGGTTAAAGGTTGATGGGAAAAATTTGAGTTTCGGATAGCTTGACGTGCTGGCGTCTGTACAACTAAGGTCTGAAAACGTTAATGATATTCAAATACATGCCTCACCCACCTTACGGACGCCAACGACCAACTATTGTTGTCATTACAAACGTAAGCAACAAGTAGCTGGAATAATATTAAGGTGCAAATAGATATCAACATAAGATGCTTAACATTTTCATTCCTTGACTGTACAGTAGTGTGGATACATCGATGAACATCAAACTAGCAAAACTATTATACAATAGTTGCCAGTCCAGTGTTTCTGAGAATCTTTTGGTGCTTCAAGCTCGCTGACGGAGGCCTCGTTGGTAAAAATTGATGAAATTGTTTTGAAATCCAAGATGGCGACATTAGTTCCGATTTTAGCCACGCGCCAAAACTTCCTTTTAAAACAGCTATACCGGGTGACAGGGAAACTCGACCTATTCCTTTTATACCAGAGGTCATTAGCAACAAATTAATTCCAGTTAACTAGGGGTCAAAACTGGATGTTTACCGTGCTGTGTCAGTACTACGATTGTACAGACTTGTACCAAAAACTTTAAATTATGAAAAAAAAAACTACTCCAATCTAAACATTTAATTGATTCTGAAAGTTGAAAAATGAGTGGTCATTCAAAAAAAACTGCTTGCCCAAAACTTAGATGATTTCAGAAATAAAAGGTCTATAGTAGCAATAATTTTTATTTTAGTATTTTTCCCGAAAATCGACACAGGTCGGTAACCAAAACCACTCAGTTTTGAATCCTAGTTAACTGGACTTTATTGGTTGCTAATGACCTCTAGTACAACCCTTTCAAGGAATAATATGTCGAGTTCCCCTGTCACCCTGTATAGCTCACTTACTTATGCTCCTGGTTCAATCACCGAGCGACTCGTGCGTGCGTTCACCGATGTACACGCAACCTAACATACAATTCATGTGACCAGACCAAACCAAGTTTGGCGATTTAACAACCATTTTTTTCACAAAATGCTAACATTTAGTATTGAAAGTGACTTTCAAAAATAAAATTCTACTTAGTTATATAAATATGTACAAAATTTTCTACTTACAAACTACATAGCTTCGTTAACAAACACTTCACAAAGTTTCACTTGTACCTCTCTTTCAAAACAATTGAGAAGTTTCAGAGTGCCGTCTACCATATTCAAAGTAAATTTAAAATGCTTAAAATCTTCAAATAGAGTCTTTGTATTGTATGTCACTATAGTAGTAATTTTAAATGGATTTGAATAGCAGCAGAATAGCCTACTATTTAGACATTTCAATATACTACCGCGCTCACTGACGGTCGATCACTTTTCAGCCTTATGCAAGGTAAGGGTGAAAAGGTCGATCGTGAGTGAACCCAGTGTTACATGTCATTTATACGACAAACAAACCATCTCTTTTCGAAGAAACGCGATGATAACATTTGTAACATTTTATCAAACACCATATACTAAATAATAAGGCCGAAACAGCCCATAGATCAAAGATCAACACAACATAAAAAAATAACTGTACAAAAACGATTAACATTAATATTCGTCTAAAAATCAGCACTGTGTGCTTTAATCTCAATCTCACATGATATGTCTATCATTTACTGTCATCACCATTCATCACCATTCGCTTAGCCCATCACCAACTATGTTGGCCGGCTCCCAGTCTAACCAGATGCAGCTGAATATCAGTAAATTATAAGAAGCGACTGCCACCTTATGTTAACAAAACAATTACCTAGTAAAAGTAAATAAATTAAATGTTGTAACAGTACCAAGCACGTTAATATGGCACATTGAGCGTTTCTGTCATATATACCTGAGTAGCAGTCTACAGCTTTACATGTCACATTACGCGTGGGCACTATAGGTTTAATTGAAACTTCACTAAGGTTGAAACTATCTCTAACTGTCACTTAGGTCTTAGCATAATAGACCTTATCATTTTATGACGCAAGTGTGATTCAACCTTAGAGAATGCGCACGTTTGGCGCGCTTATATATACCCATATATATAAGCGCGCCAAACGTGCCGCGGAGCGAACCGATCAGTGCTCGCGTGCACACGGGCGGTTGTCGATGGCTCGCGCGGCAATACCTAGTTACCATGGACAATGAAAAGTGCCGTCGACTCACACAATTGTATGGTGCTAATGAATTGTTGTGGACCAGTAAAGCTGCCCAATACCACCGGAGGTATGATGCGTGGGCAGAAAGTAGTAAAAAATGGATTTGCCTATTCCTGACCTGAAGAAGAAAATGACCACGCTTATAACGTTATAATATAAGAATGAACTACTCTGGCTATCCGCCACAGGCTGAATCGCTTGTCGCGCGCGGCAGACGCGTTCTACAACTTTATTCAAATTTATTGGCTCGCGCGGCCAATGCACATCGAACAATGGCTTGCGCGACTGCCATGCGTAATGTGGAGCCACCTTTCGGTGATAAAACAATTATAAGGTCTATTATACAATAGACTGCTCCCTCATTGAATACTTTCAATTTATAAATGTCAAGTTTGAATTAATAAGAGGTTATTATAAGGTTAGACCAGATTTCAGACTTTCTCAGCCATCTGACTGCCCCGACTTGACTATACTCAATATTACATAACATTCTCTTAACAACCATCACACTGTTATTTAAAACAAAAGCATTAATTTAAATGACATACGTTAATTTTACTGCATGTCCAATGCTAACGCACAGATTTGTGTGTTGCCACAATTTATTCGCAAACAATCAAAAATGTCAAATGCAAGAAATATGACTATCATACAAGTTGTATATTTACTCACGCAGTAAATATTTCAGATTGACAGTGTATTTTACAAAAGTTAGTTATCATCAACAAGTAAAAGATATAGAATTAGTGTACACAACGCTTGTTGACTATATGTTGAGTGTTTATTACTACTTTTGAACTTGACAACATATCATCATTTCCCTATTTTCTGTTGATTACTAGATGCAGCTTAACATGACTATTATTTATATTTTTACAGTATTTTACAAATCGTATAACACAAGTCACCTTATAACACGATAGGAACTTAAAACTAAGAAGGAACCACATCAATTATACAGAGTTTCTGTACGATTTTAACATAAAATAACCTACAAAAGCTCACTTTATTACGTATAAATAACACTTAAGTTTAAGCTGCTCTGTTGTGTTACTAATGTTTTACACTTCTTGTAAGTTTGTGATATTATACTATTATATTTTTTTACTTTTTACGATCCTCGATAGTCGTCACCCACAATTATTTCGACGGGTTTACTCTTACTAAATATTAACAATTACGTGCCTCTACATTTTACCTTTCTAATTCAATATTGTGACAATCATAGTTTCTGTCTAAATAAATAGTGTTTCTGTAAAATTGGCAGTAGTGCTAGAACAGTAGCTAATAACTACGTAATATAAGCTCACTCATCTTAGCTGATGCCCAGATCTCGGTTACTCTGCACAATGGTGATCTGAAAATAACAAAAAAGGAATTTTATGACAATTTTATTTCATACTACCTTGCCCCGGCTTCGCACGGGTGCAATAAACATATAAACGTTCCGCTTAAATCACTCTATCTATTGCTGAAAACTGCATTCAAATTCGTTGCGGAGTTTAAAAGATCTAAGCGTACAAAAAGCGGGAGCGATTTTGTATGTTTTTACTATGTAAAGATTGTATCTGATATACTGATATGCCTACAGGTAAATCTAGAAGAGGTTGTTCAGTTTGCGGCCGGGAAAAGTTTAATTGTCAACACTAAGTGTTGTTTACACAATCTATTTGGTACCTGACATTTACACGCCCGCTGGATTCTGACTATCACGTCTGTTTATCTCTTTGACGTGTAAATTGTCCTTGTCATAGCAGTAAGATCGGTTTTCGTAGTATGACGTTGACATTACGTATGTACGTTAAATGATTCTCGTACCGTATCACCAGCTCAACAAATCCAAGCCATTCGCAGACGTTGAGTGTTCAGTACATCTGCTTGAGCTGCTCGTACGAGAGGAAGAAGATGACGTTCCAGGGGCCCATGCGCAGCCACGTGGGGATGAAGCCCTTGTACAGCGCCAGGAAACCCTCGTTGCGGACCGTCTGAGGATACAAGCGGGGGGTTAAAGGTCTTATAAAATAATATGAAGAGAGACCGATTTCTGGGACTCATAAAAATTTATTTCAAGTTGGCCAGTTACAGACACTTTTGAATTGTCGAAACAAAGACAACAATGAAATGTAGCTACAGTCCCAGTCACAAGGCATAAAAACTGTGAAAGTACTGTAGTTGCCCATTCCCTAGCATAGATCTCTATGGAGAAGAACGGGCAAGAAACTATGTGAACACTCTTTTAAAATCAGAATATTTTTTACAAAACCTTGGTTACATCATCAGTACTTACGAAAAGCTATGCACATCATAGCTTTTCGTAAGTACGTTACTTTGGTATCGGCTTCCAGTGTAACCGGAGGCAGCTGAATACCCACTTACTCGATAACACAATATTCCTTAGTAAGACTTTCAGGCTTCTTACTACCCATATCAACAACCAAAACTCAATGAACTTATGATTTTCTTTTGCAGTCTTTCGAACCCAGTTATGGCCATATAAAACGCCTAACCCGACTCAAATGAAGGCATAGAAATTTGACCTTTATTCTCTTTGTATTATTACAGTCAGTATTATTTCAATTGACCCGTCGACAAATGCTGAATAGCAATTTGAATGAGTGGTTTGATGCACATGCAAGATACATACCTGTAATAAACAGTCTATTGTTCCTCTGTATATCGTTTCGGTAGACTTTACCACCTCACCCTTTAGTTTTCTTTGGTTCATTAATCTGGTCTGTAAGAGATAAAAAGAAAATTCAGTAACTTATCAGTAAAACATTCCAGTACCTAAAGCAAGAGCAAAATATATGGCTTTAAGAATCTAGCTAGATTTTTTCAAATTGATGATTCAAGTCAACTTCTAAAACAAACACGAATTGAAACGAATTTTGGGTTCAAATTACAATGTCAGTATTAAGCCTCCAGCACTCACGTCTGGAGGAAGTACGACCGTTTTTTAATAGTATTAATTACCCTAATTCGAAGGGTTGGTTGTGACAGTTTCGACACCCGGAAAAATTGGAATGCTTTCGAGGAGACCCACACTGAGCAATGGGTCGAATGAAATGTGGGTGCTTACCGGCAGCTCTCGATCAACATAACATGATATCTCACCCTGATGACATCAAGCGGCGTACTCGCCACAGCACTGCCTAAACTAGCCAGCAAGCTTGACGCGAAGTGGTTCAATGGCGAGTCTCCAAGAGGTATGGTGAGGCGCTTCTTGCAGGCGTCATACACCGGCAACTCGACGGCCGCGATAACAGCCGCTCGCTGCGACGTGGGGCCCACGCCCCGCCACAGGCCTCGGATCCCTTCCAGGTGGTAGATCTCGATGAAGCATCTGACTAGATTGCGTTTTTCGTCGCCTACCTAATTATAATAGAAAGTTACGATGCAATTATAAGTTTCAAGGTATTCGTGTACAAACTGATATGGTCAATGAAATGTTAAATCAGCTGGTAATTCTTCCCAAAATAAACATGATTGAACTGTGGCAATATTTTGCTGAAATAAAATAAGATGCAAAATGTATGTATTCTGATTTGTTATGATTTTCTATTATTATTTACGTAAAGAAGATGATTAACGTAAAATATATGAGTTTCTCGTGAGAATACCGGTATGTAATAGAGAAGAACCTAAAAAATCGAAGATTTGTGAAATAGAACCCACTCCGTGTCATAGAGAGGAGGCCTGTGTCCCAGCAGTGGGAACATTATAGACTGATTACGTTAATTACAGTGTATAATTAAATGACACTCGCCAAAAATAAGGAATTTAACAATGTTGTCACTGTTTTAAAGTAAATTATTTTTTTAATATTTTCATAGGAATCCATAAACCTTGGGCTACATTGACTATCATGAATCCCTTTTATAAAATACACTTCATGAATGAACAACATACCGTGGGAACTAACCTGCATCCGCACTTTGAGCACATCAGTGGGGTTGGCGATGGCACTCGACAGGCCGCCCGCGAAGGCCGCACAGAAGGTGTTCGTGGGCACGTGTTCTATGGAGCCCCCGTCCACCCGGTGCTGCGCTATCCATTTCTTGAGGGAGTAGTAGGTGCCGAACTTTATCGTGCCGTATGTCGCCTGTCGGAGGACCGCTGGCCAGATACTGAGGACAAGACCAGGACTTGGATTATGAGGAATGTTGGGGTCAAATCATTATGTGGATCTGCTAAGTTACTCTCAATGGATGTGATGGCTGGAATGAGTGACCTTTTAACTCATCAAAAATTACCTATTTTTGATGAGTTAAAAGGGAGTGAATTATCCTACTACTACTACACTACTGAACGGATTTGGATGAAATTTAGCACAGTTTATAACCTGGATTAACGCATAGGATACTTTTTATCCTGATCCTGTGGGATAATTATCGAACTCCACGCGTGCCAAGCCGTGGGCATAAGCTAGTAATAACATAAAAGCTACAAACGCTATCGGTTGTAGAAAGAGAAATTAGGATTGTCCTTGTCCCAACTAAACCATGATAATAATTTTAAACCTTTGTAATATAAGCTAAGCCGTCAATCACACGATGCAGCGATGAAAGTAGGTAAGTATGTAAACTATATTGTCTGGTCTCTATACATATTTCGTCTGCATAGCATTGTTTGCTTCTACATGGCACTGTTAGCTTTCCTCAATAAGTCATAAATAGTTGCTAACAGAGCGAGGCACGTCAAACAAGTGACGCATACGCATGACTTGACCTACGTGCAGGCAACCACGTTGGGTTGGGTTATTAATGTACATAATTAAGTCTCGTGACAATATTCAGAGGGAATAAAAAATTCTGAAAGCGACGTGGGGCCTCGAAGGAGATGGTGGGAAGACCTGGATGTCTTCCTAGAAAATTGGAAAGAATCATGACCGATAGAAGGTATGGAGAGAGTCCTTTGCCCAGTAGTGGGATGCTAGTAATAATTTAAAAATTATCGGACGAGCACGGACTAGTATCCGTTTTCTTTTAAATTTCTGATAAAAGCGCTGCAATAATCGATCTCTTTTTTGGCCCAACGACCATTTAAAAAGTTCACAGTCAAGTAGAAACTATAAACAAAACATTGGCAATGATTTATAAACGTAAATTGTTTACATAAAAGTAATAGCAATATAAGCTTGGTAGCAATAAAAAATACAATGTCGGTGAACCGCTTACCGTTTGAATGTTCGCCAAGATAACAATTTAGTACAACCTACGTTATTTTGTGAAATTCGCGTCTTCTAGATAACACTTATTTTATTTATATGTGCCCTAGTTTTCAAGAAACCTTAATTAATGGTGGGTATGTAGGCTGCTTGCTTAAACTAAGTATCATATTAGCGTTTAAAAGGGTATATAAATAAAACGTGACACTAGTTAAAATGATTCTGATAATATAATGAGATAAGCTTAGTATCTCTCTTCAGTAATCTGATTAGAAAGTACTTAATTTTGGTACCATGGCAACAGTCTCCTAAATAATTAAAGGACCTCCCGGACGTAATATTTAAATTAGCATTTATATTAGTGTGTTAGAAGTATTTCAAGGGTAAACAATAATTGTGTGTACTTTCTTCTTTTTCGACAGTGCGCAAAGTGCGCGTCGTATTTTGGCAAGCCCAAAATAAATCCCAAGTGTCATCAAGATTGGAGACAGTGTGTCTGGATGTGGGTAATTTAGAAGTGCTGTGATTTCGGGAAACCGGGATTTGCAGCGCTCCTTTAGCCACTTATTTTTAGCACGTCTTGCGGGATTCAAGTGAGAGGTTAGAAGACAGTGGACTGTCTTTGGTAACCCTGAATCCCGAATTTCTGACTCATCGCATTATGCTCTTGTAGAATTCCAGCTATGGCTTTTGTACCTTTGTATTTTTAGACATTTTGGCCTTCGCAAATGGCGATGTCGCGAGCATTGTCGGAGTTACCTAATGACTTCGATTTCAAAGGTCTTTACCGTTCGCAAGTATAATGAAGGTCATGGATAACGAAGTACAAACACAATTACGTAAGATTTGCATATCAATCAATATTTCCATCATACGATTGAAATAAAATCCAAGTATTATCTACGTATTTATTGATTGCCTATAAAATGTACCTCACTATCTACGTTTGCAATTACGTTAACAAAAATGTAAAAATATGAATTGGAAATCAGAATTTGAATAGACCGACTGCCTGAAAATTTTGATTTACGACGAGAAAATAAAATTAACAATTTTAAATGTACATCAAGCTACCGAAACAAATTTTCACAATCAATCTTGAACCTAATGCTTTAGAGATAAAGTTAAAAATCTAGAAAGTAATTTGACTGATTGTATTGTAGTAGTTTGATGTGCTGGCGTTTGTACATATTTAAAGCCTTTTTTTTTTGACTTTATTATTTAGAGGACATTCAAAGCGTGACATCTTGGCAAGAAATTAACATAAGAACAATCATAAATGATAATGCTCCTAACTCTAACGTAAACAAATCTTAAGATATCTGCCTTGTTTACGTGTTTTTGTCTGAATATAACGCAAGACATGGCACATAAACAGTGCGCGCATCGGCTTATCGCATGATTCAATAAATTGCGTATTGTAGTGGTGTGCACACGAGTCCGCACCAGTTTGCACGCAATGCGATAGCCACCAACAATAGAGGCGGGTTATCAATGACCACTTATCGATGCAAGGGGGTTCACTGGTATGAACCGGTATTTTATCAACTTGAGATCGCAATCAGTCTTTATTGTTGTGCTCTACTGATATTATCGGGCTTTGAACATCGCAAATGAGCCTTCAAAAGTTCAAGACTGCTGCTAAAAACGTTTCAGACGAAAGCGAGAAAAACAGGTATCATACAAAAGAGGTAAGAGCTTTGGTCTGCCATTTCGATGACCTAGCTAAAGAGAAGGAAGTGGCAAACGGCGCCTTTTGGGGGGCTGTCTTATGAATAAATTACTTTTGATGCTTCAAAATCTTAATCCTACTAATATTATAAAAATGCGAAAGTTTGTGAGGACGGATGGATGGATGGATATTTGTTCCTCAATCACGCCAGAACGGCTGAACGGATCTGGATGTGGCACAGAGATAAGTTATAGTCTGACATAGGCCACTTTTTTTTTCACACTTACACATCATAATTTCCACGCGGACGAAGTCGCGGGCAACAGCTAGTGAAGCATATATTATGTATCAATTGAAGGTTACTTTCTGTTAATGTGGATGAAATGTTAGAGAAAATTATGGTTCGTTTGTTAGATAGCTTGTTGCAGGAAAAAGTCATTGTTTCTCTATAATAATCGTAAGTTGTTAACCCTGGGTGATGCAAATTGTTTTGTAGGCGGGGCACTCTGTGACAGCTGTTATCAGTGCAACCAACTAATACAGCAATAATAAGGCAAAAAACATAAACTACGTAGCTTAAAGTCATAAAGACCTATCATTGTTTACTATAATCATCATAACGCAAAACTGATGTATCATGTAGAGAGAAAATTAGATACTACAGTATTTTGTTGCCATAGCTTTCAATGTAATAATTTTTAATAAAGAAGACATATCTATGGGCCACCCTTGCAACCATTTAAAGGGCGAAAGGGGAATGGACTTTGGTTGCTTTACTTAATTACAATAACAGTCAGAACTTTACATATCATGACATCTATGGAATCCAGTCAATCATACCCCATGTGCAATACATAATGTATGCGATCGTGTCGCGTGTTACGGCATCACAAACACGGCGAATCATCACGATCATCCCTTATATTAGAACGGCCTCAGACATTGAAGGACAACATCTTTAGTTCAATAACTAAGAGAAAAATGCTCACCCGCAGTACAGTGCCTTGACGCCCTCCTGCTGGGAGGTCTTGACGAAGCAGTCCACCATGCCCGTGTACCGGAGCTCCACATGGCGAGGGTCTATCTTCTGACCTTGGATCTGGAGACGGGTCTTAGTTGTGTCTATTGGGAATGTACCTAAAACAAACAATTTTAGTTTTTAAAATCAAACCATATTGCTTGGTGACAAGGACTGTTAGCCTATCAACAAGACAGCAGGGCTGACTTGTCATTTGAGCAGTCATCATTATCATCTACAGCCTGATTTCTCCCATTGCTGCGTATAAGCCTCTTTTTAAGCTTCTTTTTTGTCAAGCTCTATGTTTTTGTGCCAGCCTTAATATCTAGGTTTTACCTGTGATGGCAATGAGCTATTTCAAAATGTTACTGTAGATTTTAATGTTAGGTTTATACTAGTAAACAATTAGAGAGTATCTCTATCAAACTGAAAGTTAAGTTGTAGTAATTCTGTTATCTTCACTGCAAGTCCATAATTTTTTAGTAGATAAGTACTTCAACTTTTGTTGCTATTCCATATCTAAATTGTTTCCAAATTGAAGTTATTTCTATTTGAAGAAATATCAACTTTATACCAATGTAAATTATAGTGACTGTTAAGAGATACATTCATGAAAAAAGGGGATTGTGGGGCAAGCTGAACTTTAAGTCTATATAAATTGAATTGGAAGATCTGTTAATAAATGATTTGATTTTATTTTGATTGATTGATAAATACATCCATTATTCTAAGTAACTAACAATAATAGGTACAGTAGAATTCATTCTGTAGGTATTTTAAGAAAACCAAATAGATGGTCAGACTTTTAGTGATATTGTTAAAATGAGAATATTGTGTTAACAATGTATTAGTTACAATCTAATCTCCTGTTTTAAGATGGTCAGCACACAGTAACAGACTAACACCAGGTTAGGCACTTATCACACAATAAAGAAAGAAAAACAGCCAAAAGGAATGGAATGCAGAGAGTATATAAAGATAATAGAGTTAATTGATTAAAATATCTAATACAGTACCTACATAAAAACAACAATTTTGCTAAAAGAATTGTGATTTTCTGAGGGGTTTTTTTAATAGAAGATACTAAGCAAAAATAAGCTTAGCATTGCTGATTGAGGAATTATTTATTTATTTGTGATTTCTAATAAGAATCTTTGGTTTAGCTTGAATTCTAAATTCCAATAATATATTTTTTAATCATTATCTGTAATCTATGTAATCTGGTCGTCAACGTGTTGTGCAGCTTTTAATTAAAATTGTTAGGTCAAGACTAATCTTCCAGCATCAAAATATGACAAACCTTAGAGCAGTGAATGGTTCTAAACTAATTCTTATTACATTGTTTTACAATAATATATATAAGAGCAGAAGAACAATATGCATTAAAATTCACGATACACAGGATAGATATCTATGTATTCCAGGTGATATAACAATTTTAAGGTTATGTTCAACTGGAAAATCGTTGTATTCCTTACCAAATTCGGCGACGATCGACGCAAGGCCGCCGTAGATAAACGGTCTCCAATCCCTATCTCCCATCACACATGAATGTATTCAAGAATAACTAATGTTTACTTCTGTAACCGGTGATCAGTATACTTCGACACTTTATCACCGAAACGTAACCGTAAAATGCGAAAATTACACATTAAGTACTTGAACACGGAACTAATAAATGCGTAGTTTTGATTACTTTTCTCGTAAAAGTAAACAGAATATTATTATTTCGTCAGCACTTCACTGCACACGAAACGATATTTTTTTCAGCTGACTGAAATTCGCACAAGTTGACATGACGATGACATTGACAAGCGGAAGCACTCTTTCCCATGGAATTAGTATAATAAACCTCTTTCCTCCCAGAGTCCTCTATCTGCCACAGACTACTAATATTATTTTTGAAACAGTTTTAATGATTCAAATACGCATTTCATATTCTATTCGAATAAGATTCCAGATTTCTGATATTCCACTGCATTACTGCTCTACGCAGTAGATTAAAACCAAATTACATGATTCTAACTCATTTAAACTTGAATTTAGGAAACTTGAAACGGAATTTTGTGTCCCCCGAGTCCTGGCAGATGGCAACATTTTTGTCTTGTGTCATCTAGTCGAGAGACGGACGACTCTTTTAAAATTATTGACTCGATTGATGTTCAAACAAATTATATTCAATACGAATCACTTTCCTTTATTGAAAAAACATTCGATGGATATAATGTGTTTACTCTACTTCGATCGCTATGACATGACATGATCTTTCCGAAATTAATGTCGAACCGAGCGTTTATGAAAACGGGGGCTGGCTGGTTCAGCTGGTTGTAAAATCTCTTTGCCTGAAATAAAACGACGCGCGACAGTGAAAAACTGAAAACTGAATATATAGGTACGGTACCAACCAACAATGATTGACAATCTAATCTAATCTATAGTGTGTTTTTAGAATTTAAAAAAAAAATGTGCCAATCAATATTTTAGGAAATATCAAATCAAATCATTGAAATCGAATCATGCGTACATCCCTCCGTGAAATTGTCATAAACAAGTGTCATCACTGTCATCCCGCTCTGGAGCCCATCGAAAACTAGATCGACTAACAAGTGGCTTATGTATTGCAACAAGTGGGATTTCTTATATTCATGATGTATCAATTTAATTGATACAGAAAACTCGATCATAAGCAAATCCTGTGCAAGGGATATCCTTAGTGGATAATAAAAAACCGAATTTTGTTTTGCCGACGACGCCCAGGGTAACTATTATTAAATTGTTATTTTCTCCACTCATAGTTTTACAATGCACAGGACTTGCGGGCAGGAATTGATTGAACTTAATTAGTGTTTTGGGCGTGTCCGTCGACTATGCTTTTTGGTGAACAACATTTTAAACTTTCTTATTCTCCTACAATATGTTGGGCAGGAAGGAAATTATGCATAATTAATCGATTGTTGACGTAAACGTGGTGTTCAACTTAATGTTCTCATTTAGATCTGTTAGCTAAAATTCATGAAATTAGGAAAACTCGTTTTATTTTCTAACATCAGGAATAATAAAATATTGACCCATTGTTGCACCAAAATTCAAAATCAATCTTATCAAATGACTTTTTCAATTAAACTTACATCACCATTTTGTTAATATATATATTATATGCCTGTGTCCCAGTAGGGGGAAAGATATAGGTTGATTATGCTAGGCACATCTCTCTTTCTCTTCAACACACTTTTTTTAACAACATATTTGCCTAAGCTGTATACTACCATTGCAGGAAAACAAGTTGAATAATTAAAACTAATGTCATTTGGCTATTGGTTGGTAAAACGATTGGTGTAGGTATGTTATTATTTCCAAACAAGGCTGATTAGTCATAGCACCTATATAATAAATCTATAATTATTACCTTACAGGGTATAAAAGTATGTAAATTTAACAATAACTGGCTTATGTTAGGAGACTAATAACTTTTGATTGACTTATTCAAGTAACTAGGTCTTTATCTGCACTAAATTTATAAGGGCAAAGTTTGTAAGTCAAGATGTAGGAGATAATCTCCGAAAGTACTCATCCAATTTGAAAAAATCCTTTAATTATGGAAATCTACAGTATTACGGAGTGCAATAGGATATTGATGTTGAAGTTCTAAAACCAAATAAGTAAATGCTTGGTGATTTTGACATTTTTATTTTTGATCCTGTTTGCAAGAAAATTAGAAGATGCGTTGTGTCAGCCAATCACAGAAACAAGCAACCTCTCTATCTAATTTGAAATTATCACAAATTATTAAATAATATTGTACAATACCTAGGTATAATTATGCAGTTTTTTCACTCTCCTGTAAAGTTGCTATTTTAGACTTATGTGATTAAAACCTCAATGATGATAATATGTTATGATGTGGACGCAGTAGGAGACAGAAATGAGTTATTTCACATACTGCTAGGAACCAGTACCTACCCAACTTCCACAACATTTTAAAGTTTAATCTAACATTTTCAGCATCTAACTCACAATGAACTACGACTCGGAGGCACCGCCACCGCCCCCTCCTAGGGCACCAAGAGTACCACCAACACCAACAAAGATCGTGAGGTTTGACAAGGGCTATGTGCAAACTGTGCCCGGGTTGCTCAAGCTGGTACAAATTGTAAGATTTATTCATTAGTCTTAATACTATTATGAATGCGAATATTTGTGAGGATGGATGGATGTTTATTACTCTTTCACACAAAAACCAATGAACTGATTAGAGTGCAATTTGGCACACAGATATTTTATAATCTGAATTAACACATAGGTTTCTTCTATCCCAGTAGCACTATCCCTGAACCAGGACAATTAATTAAATTAAATTGAAATAAAATAGACCATAACATACAAGTTTTATTCATGAAAGCTACTATAAATTAATTATGAATAATTTAACCATACATTTTTCGAAGTTCAAATGTAACTTAATCTCAACCTTAATCAGCATTATGAAAGCCCACTGCTGGTTATATCATAGGAGATGATGTGGTTTCTGTAATTTTGGATTTTTATCTTGGCTGGTTTTATACTTATAACCTTATTAAGAGGACATACTGTAATGGCCTATTATTTTCAGGATATTACATAGTAAACACCTGTATTAAGTAAGAGCAACTTTCATCATTTTTAAATCTTGAACTGATTAGAAAAACGCAACCTACTATCTTTCTCACAAGATTAAAGATAAGCTACCAGACAAGAATAATTTAAAATATCTTTTTCCTTTTTTCAGGTTTGTAACATTGTTGGATTTATATGCATAAAATTATCCTGGACTTGGGTATCTTCTATTTTCTACAACATACTCTATTGGTTCGGAATCATCGTCACCGCCTTACTACTGTTCCTGTACACATTCCACTTTGTAGAGAAGTTTGACAAACTGCCGTGGCTCAAGTGGGAGTTTGCGTACTGTTGCCTAGTATGTCTGATTTATATTGGGTTATCTATATTCGCCGCAACTATTGGAGAAAGTGTGGGGTACGCTGTAGGGGTGAGTTTATCAAATGTTTTTATTTAAGTTTTTTTTATTGAAAAACAGACTCATATGATACTGCTAAAGAGCTGTCATTTATTTTATTATATTTATCTCCTGGTAAGCCACCTATTCATCCATCAGACTGATATGATAATTATTATCATAAAATTAGGTGTTAGTCACTAGACTGTCACTTTAGTTGGCATCCACATTTGTAGCATTTTTTTGTGTCAAAAACCGAGATTTCAAGGAGTTTTGAGCCATTTTTTGTGTTATAGTATAGGCCTAAGCTGGGTTAACCCTTTAGCTAGCTTTGACGGTACGGTTCGCCAATGGCTGGGCGATTGGCTGCTGCACTGCGTGGGGCGGGTTCGATGCCCGCACGGAATAAATATTTGTATGACCTACAGGTTGTTGTTCCTGGTCTGACTGTTTGTGTATGTGAGTTTAAATGTTTGTAAACGCACCCACGATACAGGAGAATTTTCCAGAGTGGGGCAATAGTTTAAAAAAAGAAGCTATACCTTAATGCTTGACTTATAAAGTGCATGTAATTGTGTGCAACAAAACAGTAAATAATACTCCATTCCTTTTCAATTCCAGTTCTTTGGGCTATGCGCGATCATCGCGTATGGTTTCGACGCCTACCTGAAGTACAAGGCGTGGAAGCGAGGGCTCCCGCCGCAGCCCCCACAGTAGACGTAATATCTTCATCACCACACCTAACTACTTAACTGGCTTCACCTTATTAACAACAACTGTTGGCTTTAAAATGGTTTTTATGGATGGGAAGAATATCTCTATGGAGTTTGTATTATGATCTATCAAGGATGATTTCAGTGCCTAAGGCTTGCTACACGGTTTTGTGTGTCAGCATTTATTGACTGGCCTGTTGGTCTAGTGGTCAGTGACTCTGACTGCTATGCCGGAGGTCGTGGGTTCGATTCCCACCCAGGACAAATGTTTGTGTGATGAGCATGATCATTTGTTCTGTGTCTGGGTGTAATTTATCTATATATGTATGTATTTAGAAATATATAAGTATGTTTATCAGTTGTCTAGTACTCATAACACAAGCTCTGCTTAGCTTGAGACTAGACGGCGTTGTGTGATAGTTGTGGAATATTATTATTATTTATCGGCAGAGCCAGAGGTGAAATCGAATAATTATTATTTTTTTGATATCTATGGTTTGGTTTTCTGCCGAATCGAATGTGCTGATCCAAAGAAATGTGTAGCACACTTAAGTTCTATAGTTGCCAATGTGTCTGTAAACATTTAAGTCATTGATTTACTTAAGTTAAAATGTTAAAATTGTGCAGTGAATTTTAACAAGCTTAAGTTATAATTATTGAGTAATTTTAAGTTCACTGATGTCAGTTTATATTATGTATGTAGTATTATAATTTTTATATTAAGTTTTACTCTGTTAGGTGAAATCTTTGGTCATAATTGCAGCCAATAAATATATATTTTTGTATGGCTATAAATATGGCAGCAATCATACAATGCAAAAAAGTAATAATAACATGCACTGTTGTGCTTTTCAAATGACCAAGATCCTCAGCAATTTTTGATATTAACGAACTAAGGCAAAGTACTGAATTGAGAAATGTTCGTATTTTGATAATGAAAAAATATGTATATAATAAATTCTACAAATACATTTATAGTCTAAATAATAATCTAGCTATCTTTATATTGTCTGTGCTTCAAAGTGCTTATTAGAATAACTTTATATGTGTACCTATATAATATGCCTACAATCGCAAAACCTAATGTATGTGCCTTCTCTGTGTGCCTATATTGAAACTGTTAAAAACCGAATGGTTTTAAAACATATTTAACTAGTTACCTATACCTCCATCGTTTTATACCAGTTGTTTCGGGCTCGACCGAAGGAACTACAAACACAAATAGATAAGGGACTATATGGTACTTATAAGAATCTCAAGTGGAATGGCCAATGACTGTCTTATTGTGTTTGTTCCTTGCACCATGCATTTTAAATGCAATATTAGGGCCCAGTTACAAGGAGAATATTTCTCGGCCGTTTTGTCGTGAGAATAAGTGATATACGTCCGGAGTATAGCAATGATTTGCTTACACTAAAAAAGTTACTCGTCTCGAAGACGGCTGTTCGTGAGCCTTTATTCCGCTGAAAAGTCGAGCCCGAAACATACCTGTCAAAATAACCAAGTTGTCTATAAGACACAATTTTTCAAAGGGTTTAGGCCTTCTCTTTTGTAAGATATTTTGTAATTACCACTTATTCAAGAATGGTGTTATTTTTCTGTACATAATATAAAATAACGTACTTACAAAATTAGCGTATGCCATGTATATTTTGATGTGTTTTACTAACATATTAGTTAACCCACCATAGTTTTGGATAGTTATTATTATTCTCAACAATGGGTCCAATCTGTTTGGGCATTTTTAAATAGACTTTTTATAAATTGTAAGGTATTTCGATCGAATATTACTGAGCTTTTTCAAAGCATTATTAAATCATAGAAGTAAGTTTTAATCACAAATCATTGTTTATTCAAGGGTGTAATTGCCTAAGGATGAATCTCACCAATGATATTGAACGCGATCAGTACATTTAAACTGCGTTCAATAACTGTCGGTGTCATCATTGCTATGGAATTTCATTTGTCAGGTTTTTATTGGTGAAATTCAGTCTAAGACGATTTTGTTATGATATAGTATTATTTGATATTTTAGATTTTTGTTAGTAGCCAAAGGACATTGATCCGTACCTGTTAACAATAGTAATAGTACATAAGGAATATATAACAATAACTACTGAATTTGTTAAGTTTCATGCTCGTTTGCAGCACAAATCACTAATTACGTTTAGCCCTTGGCCCTAAACGAATTTTTAACGTTGTTCAATTTCTGCGATTTTTACCAAGGGGTCTCGTATTCCCCAATAACTAGGTTGTGGAGGTCAGATATGCAGTTGTTCCATATAAAATATTGGTATTCAGCTGCATCCGGTTCGACTGGAAGCCGACCCCAACGTAGTTGGGAAAGGTTAGGATGATGATCTGTTTCTGTCAATTGTCTGAAGTTCAGTGTATTTAGTGACAAATTGTACGCCCGACGGGTTTTTACCTAAACAAAAGTGATTTACTTACATCCTATATTTAACCTGTTTAAAGAAAAAAAGGGAGAAAATCCTTCCTGAGTGGTCACTTTACAAAAAGTTGATTTGTGGTGGAAGCGGGCTTTAATGTTATAATTTAAAAGTTGTAATTGGCAACCCAGTCAGTGTTGCCTTAATTCTTAATTCTCTGTAAAATATTGAACCATCAATGACACAAAGCAGTATTTTATGTACTTATACTCGAATATTTTGCGTTATTTTCTTTTGATTACAATATGATAATCAAGTTCATTTTTAGACGATCAATTTATTGTACTGAGAAGCAGTGATCGAATATTTATATCGATTTAGATGTCATAATTATAAAATAAGTGTTACCTACTTTAATCGCAGTCTGTACTACGATATGCACAATTATGGCCGAAATAATTTATTGTTCTCGTCTTGTTTCCAAAAATCTTTATACAGTTTTGATACGTCGATACTCCGATTTCAAAGGTTCATTTTGTCTATTTTGTATTACGCCCTTTCAAGTCGGAGTGTCGCCATTTGTTGATTGTGTACGTTCGGGTGTCCATGTGGAATTGAAATAATGTTAACACAATAAAACCACTTGGAATACATTTGAATTGTTTTATTTAATACAACAATGATCATGGAAAATATTAACAGAAGTCGGTTACACCGGAATATTTGTAAACAGTGCATTTTCTGGAATATTTGCATTCATAAATACTTAAATCATAGGTAGACTTGTAAATATATAAAACATAATTTTGCCAATAGCAACAGAAGATATCATGGTAATAAGTTTATGTAATTAATTTCAGTGAGTATTTTAAACCAACTTTGCAAGACATAATGGATTTATTAAATCTGACAAATCCATTTCTACGGTCGTAGCGTCTTGTGCTTTCTGCCAAGCCCAGTGACGAAAAGGGCGTGATTTTTTTGTTGCATATACATTTACGTTGCCATGCCATGTGCAACACAATAATTATTTTTTTAATTAATATTGCAAATAGGTCATCAATAGTTTTCGACAATACAGTCACAGTTTTATTTATACTCATAATTTTCCTTGTTTACGAATAATTATTTCCAATTATTGAGTCATCGGTCAACGATATATAAAGGTATGTTGCAATTTCCACCACAAGTTAAAAAATACATCATTTGAATACTAATATTTTGGAAGTCATTTTTGAACTACTCTTCTCTAATATTCTATTAAACTGTTTGAGTTGTTATTTGCTAAAATATAATTTTCAGGTCCAACAAGCTTAAAAAAAACTGGCTTGTACAATCACAGAAATGAATCGTTAAGCAAATTGCCCCCTGTCAGAGAATGACAGTTACAGTTGGTAGTTAATTTGATTAGCAATTAATTTCCCTGACAGATTATTCTTTTTATCGTTTAGTACAGCCTATTTAATTCAGTAAATACTTTTTGCTTAACATTTACTTGCGCAGATAAATGAGCTATTGAATAAGTTAAATACTTCTTATATTAAATGTGTATTAGAGCAACATTTACAAGGATGAGCACAAATCGTAAAATCACGTGATTAAGATATATTTGACACATACAGTGAGCAAAGCTTTTGTGGAAAACAGTGGACGGAAGTTTATACAATTATACAGACATATATCTTATGTATAAAAGGTAAGTAAGCTATATTTGTACAAAAGTTTTTAAAATATATTTATAATAAATTCAATGCACTCTGACTCTTGCCTGTTCTCACTAACACTACGTAACACCTAAATGAATGCCTAAATATTAATCCACTGCTGGAATTTCAACTCTGCGCTGAGCCGAGTATTGAAGATCTAATAGTACGGTTTTGTTTAGGTGCCGCTTGGTTAATGAAAACGGACAGTTGTGTATTGCCCGAAAGAATCGCAGAGCACGAATATTTTTTTAAATGTCAGTGGGCACAGTTCCTGAAAAGATTTTCTTAATATTAAGATGGTACTCTTTGCAAGCTATGCTGACAAGGTTTTTCTTGCTAAAGAAAGTACAATTTGTTGCAATACATTGAAAATAGTAATAATTAGTTCTTAATAAGTAAATATTTTATAAAGTTTTATCCTTATTTACAATTATAATAAATGTTTATAAACATGATTAAATAAGTTAGTGCTTACTATAGTATTATCACAAAAATCTCTAAGAATAATAATATATTGTTAATAATATCTACAACACAGAATATATTATTTTAAACATTTATCTACAAATCATAATTTTGACTTATATTCAGTGCCCATAAAATACTCCAAAAACCGTAATACACACGAAGTGAGGGACATGGTGACGTGGTACTATTACCGTGAACTCGGCAAATAATTCTAGTCCCCCCAAACAGCTGTTGCATACATTTTGACCGTGCAGATATTGCACATAGTTTTTTTTAACCAGAGACAATTGTGACACACTGGTGGGTCTAGCTAGAATCAATAAAGTATAATGTAAAATATCTTTGAGGAAATTACTTTCAAAGTTAAAAATGTTCAAAATCAAGTAACTAATTAATATAAGTACACACTGAGGTAATCGAAGCCCTTGTGCAATACTAACATAAAATGCCCGATTTCTGACTAAACCCCTACTAAAATATGACAAATATCCTGAATGTATTCAAGTAGTATATTAGTCATACATTCAGGATATTTGTCATACTTTACCATGTTTAATATAGTTCTTGTGTTTTGTCCTTCTATTACAAGAAACATGTGCGCCAAATGTGGACTTATTTTAGCTAATTTATGTATGGCACATGGCTAAGAGTTCTAGGTTACAATGAGTAGATGAAACCACTCAGATTTTTTTTACGTTGCATGCTATTTATGTAGGTAAGTGACAAAAATACAAGGTCAAATTAAATTAGGTACCCAGTGAAACCCAGTAGTCGTGATGGGTATATCTTACTCGACAAACCAAAGAATAAAAGTCGGATGTTTTTTTGTGTGTGTGACCGCAGGTAATTGGGAAAATCAGTCTTCCTTTGCTTTATCGTGTTTAGAAATTGATATCCCATCATGTCTTTGTAGTTTCAGTAGCTATTTTGATTGGGCAGGCCATGCACCGAAATCTGTACTCAAGTCAATCATAATTTGCTTTTCTTGCAGGTGTATAATTTTACGGGCGAGGGGGCACTCCTGCACCCAGGCCTGGATATTTTTCGCGGAATTAAGACTACATATTTTGCATAACATTTAATGTCATGCATTTCCGCAAAGTAACATCTGATTCTGTAATTTGTCTTTTTTCTTGACCCTGTAGGTATACTTCATCGGCAAAGCACATAAAATGTTTTTAAACTCTAACAAATACCTCAATTGTATAAATCTGTCAAAATGCATCATTAACAATACAATTTGTATCACTGGATGCAGGATTCGTTATTTATCTCGTGACGAATTTCTGAGTTTATCTCTGTTAGACAGATGTCATGATGTCATTGACACACTTGACTAATGTCACGTTTGTCAGAAGCCGGGCCACTAACATAAATTGGTGGGAATTAAATACAAAACTAAATAGTTCACTTACAACTAGTCTTTGTAAATAAATTGTGATAGACAATCATCTTCAATCAGTACCTAGCGAACATTGATTTTAGACTTTAGATGTCGGTCGTTATGGTTGACTTTGATTTGTCAAAAATATTTTGTTACTTGTTTTCTGGAAACGTTTATTGCTAACCAGGAAGTACATAGTCATAGTCGTTAATGAGGGAAACTGTAAATTCCATACTTTGGGTATTCTTTATCAAAAAAAATAAATTAATTAATATGGAATGACCGATAAAAAACACATTATAATCAACCAATTATTCTAATATTGTTTCCTTATTTCATTAAATTATAGATTTTTTGGATAACATATTCGTAAAATTTCGAAAACTTTAAACATTTTTTTAAAACCCATTTACATAAATGCGCCATTTGCAAGATCCACTCAACCAATTTAAAAGCCTGCTAATCTCTAGGTAGGTACTTTTATAAAATAACGAAATAAATAGATAATAATGTACAATGTCAATAAACAAGTTCTAATGCATAAGTTAACATCTGCCAACTTGCGCTGTGTGAACATTCACAGCAAGTTTTACCAATAAGAACTGTCTTATCAGCCAACTTGTGCGACGATTTGCTAAAGGAATCTTTTGCTACACTAATTCTTATTAATCGTCGTAGATAATCTTTACACCAAACCTGTGTCGCAACATCTGGTCACAATGAAGAAGGTATGGGGTGCTGTACAGTTTTTCGTGCCATGTCAACACATTCCCAGTATTATTGACCAAAAAAGCCAACCCGAATTAATTCGGCCCGTGCCGATCAGCATCTAGTATCTACTATCGCTGACTCATGATCCAGTCATCTCTGCGGCTCAAGCGGTTTTTTCCGATCACATATCCGCATATCTATCTATATTAATCAAATCAGCCGAGCGGAATATAAGATGGCACCCCAAAAGTTACAACATTCACAAACAATCATTGCAATATCTTCCTTATAACAAACACATAAGAGTCACATGATGCACGTTCTTATCACGAAAAACTATAGCTTTATTTCCACACACCTTCCTTCTTACCACCTCTCCAGCTACGGCAGCGCCGGTGGTGTGGTGACGTGTGTCTGCTTGGCCATCACGCGCTGACCCTGAGCCAGCTCACCGGCCTTCAGAGCCTTGTACTTCAGGAAGGCATCGATCCCGTACAGCACCATTGCGAGGTAGCCGAAGAACTGGAAAAAAGATTTGAAAGTTTAGAACGTTGCAGCTGCGTATTGAGGTGATGAGTGTGATACGTGACTTAGAAAAGTGTAACACCGAATAACACGTCCCCGTAAGTTTACGAAAACGAAACACTTAACAACGAATGCACGCTACCACGAAAAACTTAACGCCGTAGCCATGCGATCTCGAATAACTAAATCTCTAATATTCACTTTTTCGAAACACTTAACAACGAATGAACGCTACCTCGAAAAACTGAACACCGTAGCAATGTGATCTGGAATAACTAAACCTCTAAAAGTCATCGTAAAAAGTCTTTATTCATATAACAATCAACTAAATAGAGAAAAAAAAAGTAATAATTATGTGTCAATCAACCAAATCAATCGTTTTTCCACGACAATACAATCAACCAAACCGAACATTAAAAAAAAAACTTTAAAAAATTCAGTTATCTACATCTGGTCGGTAAATAGCTCGATAGGGACCACTGTTCCAATTACACAAAATAAGGTGGAATCATGGCACCGTCGCTGGAACACCCTATTGGGCAGAAAGAAATGGAATTTATATAAGACCATTGAAGAATTAAACAAGGAACAAAAACATTCAGAATTAAAAAAAACAGTTAACATTTAAAATAGCACAAGTATGCAAGACCATCTAAAAATGTGGTTAAGTCCATTGTTTCCTTAATTTCCAAACGTTTTTTAATTTTTTCTTCCCTATTTTCTTTTTTCCAAAAGAAACCAAAAGAGCAAAGAAAAAAGAAAATAGGGAAGAAAAAATTAAAAAACGTTTGGAAATTAAGGAAACAATGGACTTAACCACATTTTTAGATGGTCTTGCATACTTGTGCTATTTTAAACGTTAACTGTTTTTTTTAATTCTGAATGTTTTTGTTCCTTGTTTAATTCTTCAGTGGTCTTATATAAATTCCATTTCTTTCTGCCCAATAGGGTGTTCCAGCGGTGGTGCCATGATTCCACCTTATTTTGTGTAATTGGAACAGTGGTCCCTATCGAGCTATTTACCGACCAGATGTAGATAACTGAATTTTTTAAAGTTTTTTTTTTAATGTTCAATTTGGTTGATTGTATTGTCATGGAAAAACGATTGATTTGGTAGATTGACATATAATTATTACTTTTTTTTTCTCTATTTAGTTGATTGTTATATGAATAAAGACTTTTTACGATGACTTTTAGAGGTTTAGTTATTCCAGATCACATTGCTACGGTGTTCAGTTTTTCGAGGTAGCGTTCATTCGTTGTTAAGTGTTTCGAAAAAGTGAATATTAGAGATTTAGTTATTCGAGATCGCATGGCTACGGCGTTAAGTTTTTCGTGGTAGCGTGCATTCGTTGTTAAGTGTTTCGTTTTCGTAAACTTACGGGGACGTGTTATTCGGTGTTACACTTTTCTAAGTCACGTATCACACTCTGAGGTGATTGAGACATAGAGTAGGAGATGAAATGCTTAGATACACGAATAAACCGTTTTCCACGAGAGAACTGTTACTGTTAGCCTGCGGCGCGGTGTCTCTCTGATGGGCAAAGGCCTCTCCTCATGACTTCTAATTCTTTCGATCTAGGGCTAATGTGGACCACTGATCGTCGGTTTCGTCCAACTCGTCCCGCCAGCTCCTGCGAAGATCTGGCATACGGTAGACTTGCCTAAAAAGTGTGACTTTTTTATACGACGTACAAAGGTAAAAAGTCACTAAAGCTGTCCATGATTGTAGTTAAACTATGTATTTTATATAGTAGATAGAAGAAAATACTGTAGCGATAAAATGTAACTATGTCAAACTTATACGATTTGCGAGATGCGAAAATCAGGACAAGGTTTACGGCGCGGGCGTCTTTCAGCGATTGTTTTGTTTTCAGTTCGTGCATGTGACTTAGAAAATCAACAGATAATTAAAAAAAAAAAAGTCGAAATATTTTATTTCACATAGGCCTAGATGGGCACTTATAAAACGTCGACAAAAAGGTGTATGATTCGGGTTGGTCGTTTCCTATGGAGAAGAACCGACAAGAAACTCCATGGTTACTCTTTTATTAATTCGGACGAGAAAATATCGTCGACTGTACGTAAAAGTTTGCCCTAGACCGAATACTTATATCAGCAAACAGTACATGCATGTTTTGCATAGGAATCTAGGTACAAGTCGTGCACTAGCTTATCTAAAATCTAGGACATAGAAAACTCAGTAAGCAGTGTTGTGAACAGAATTCGAAGCGGTTCATTTGATACACTTTCAATATTTTCTATCAAATCAGTTTGCTAATTGATATTGTGAATTGATATTTATTTGTAATAGTTATTATTGAATAATTTAAATTTTAGTTAATTTTCAAATATGAATTATTGTTATTTAAATATGAATTATTGTTATTTAAATATTGATTATTGTTATTTTTAATAGTAATTATTCATCATCATCATCATCATCATTTCAGCCGAAAGACGTCCGCTGCTGGACATGGGCCTCCCCCAAGCGTCGCCACATTGACCGTTCCCGTGCGACTCGCATCCAGCGGATCCCTGCAACCTTCACCAGGTCATCGGTCCACCTAGTGGGAGGCCTTCCAACGTTGCGTCTTCCGGTTCGCGGTCGCCACTCCAGAACTTTTCGGCCCCATCGGCCATCCGTTCTGCGAGCAATGTGCCCTGCCCACTGCCACTTAAGTTTGGCTATTTTTCGGGCTACGTCGGCTACCTTGGTTCTCTTGTCCTCATTTCTGATTTGATCACGCAAGGAAACTCCGAGCATAGCCCTCTCCATTGCCCTTTGGGTGACTTTAAGCCTTCTGATAAGGCCCATTGTGAGCGGCCATGTTTCGGTCCCGTTTGTAATCACTGGCAACACACACTGGTCATAGACTTTCGTCTTGAGACACTGCGGTAAGTTGAATGAGAAGATACCATGCAACTTCCCGAACGCTGCCCAGCCGAGTAGGATTCGACGACTGACCTCTTTCTCGAAGTTAGACCTAGCTAACTGGATCGTTTGTCCCAGATAGACATAATCGTCTACAACTTCGAGTCCAGAGTCTCCGATCTTGATAGGAGTGGGTGTTACATGGTTATTATTGTAGTACATGGTCGGTGTCACATGGTTATCATAGTAATTATTGATTCGATTAAATTACTTATTTATTGCTGATGATAATTGTTAACTAGTGTTTATTTTTTATTAATTGCTAATGTTATTTGTATGGAATCAAATAAAGCTTATTTATTCATTCAATTGATATTCTTGGACGGCTCGATGACGATTGTCAAGAGAAACTTGAGTAGCCTTTAATAAGCACGTTCCTGTTATAATAATAAACGAATGACTCTTCGTAATGGTCTCTATAAAGGTTTAGAAGTCGTAAACTGGACCTATAAATAAATAGGTACAGTAATATCATCATGTCACAATTAGGGACAGTATGAGATGGTGAAGAAAATGGCCTGTGTTGTAATACTTGAAGTTTTGAAGGTAAGGGAAAATAGTCCTAATCATTCAGAAAGATTAAAAAATCTCCTATGTACAGAAGAAAATAGAGTTTGGGCCTTTCACAAAAAGGTTTAATATAAATATGGTAGTCAAAAGTACAACTCTGGAAATCGGGCACTGAACATGTGTTGCTGGGGAGTTTGTTCCGCCACTTCTCTCGAGGCTCTCCAGCTAACCACAAGAAACTGGTGAAGGGCGTAAGTGTTTGAGGGACTGCCTTATGTAATTTTTGGCTTTCATAAAGTGCTGATTCTCAGCATAATAAATGACTTTTGATTTTGGCTATCAATAACCGAGAGGAAGGAATTCCAAATACAATTCTTAGTCAACAGAAAACATAACCATTTACCTCATTGCAACATCTAATTGATAGTAAAACACGGTGTAACGCAATACTAAACATATTTATAGATATTTAATAGGTCGGTCACGTACGACACATAATAATGTGTGGCAGTCGGGTCGAGCGAGCTGCCTTTTGTTTTCAATGAGTTAATAACAGGTACAATCGAGCGGTGATTGTGTTTGTAGTTGTTTTATGTGAGTTACAATTAAATTGTTATGAAGAGGACATGTTGGCATCAAAGTATCTCAAGGCACTATGGCTTTGGCTAGAATTTGAAACGTAATTCTTATAGATATTCGGACTATGGAAACTCGAGTCTGCAATCAATAGACATAGACGTCTCTGAAAAGTTCTTAATTTTTTTTAGACTACTGGGAATTCCTTTTTAGCAGCCCGGATTCAGGAATTGTGCTTGGTTGATGGCAATAGGTTCGCCCTAATCGCTTCCTATATTAAACAAAACTGGCGAAATGTGGACGTACAATAGTTACATCTTTGCCGAACCCTTCAGAGATTACAGGCGCGATGTTATGTAATTCTTTTTTGAAAAGATTCAATGAACAACAATGCTGAGATAAAGTTATAAGTGAGATTAACGAGTCAGTCACATATTGCCACACCTACGTTCTAAAGCAACTACGTAGTACCATCTACGCTACTGTTTACAACAAGTACTAACATAAGACGTAAGAACACCTAGTTGACTTACACGAAAACATGACTAAGCATTCGGAGAGTTCAAATGCGTAACACTTTTGAGTAGGTACCCATCTTTAATTGTATTTCGTAGAAGGAGGAGTTATTTGATTGCCATCTAGTGCTAATGCTAGTAATTGCCGTGAAGAAGGAATAGTTTCATTGTCAGGTATAGATAAGTTCGAATCATGTTGGTTGGTGGATGGAGAGAGAGGATCAACCAAATAAGTGGATGGATATGAAAGATAAGGGAGTCAATGACAGCGTGACGCTTGACATGGGAGAATGGAGGAGGAGAACGCGTTGCGCCACTAACATGGGACAAGGACAGGAAGATGATGGGCTGCGGGACTGTTCGAAAGAGTTACGGCGGCGTTGGAACACAAAGGGCTAAGAAGGAACATGGATGGGTTTTAGTCAGTACAAGTATGACTCTCCCTTCCGCTGCGCCCAGATCGGGAGGGGGTCATTTGATGATTACCCATCCGAAAAAAAAAGGACAGGAAATTTATGATAGGTTTAAAAAATAACTTTAGGTTCAGAACTCACCCCTGCAGCTGAGTACGCAGCCGCTCCAAACGCCACAACAATCGTAGAGGCAATCAAGTACAAGAACACCATCACAATACAAGTGATCATCTCGATTTTCAACCACTTGACGTTGTGGTACTTCTCCACCACATGGAACAGGTACAGCATGAGCAGGATCCCGGAGAACCAGAGCCCTAGGTGAGCCACTATGTTGAAGTACACCCCCCGGCCGTTTCTCCAGAATGCGGACGACTGGATGCAGATGAACCCGATCAGGTTGAATAGCTGAAAAGACTACCGTGTTAAAAAACAAGTATGGACCAAAGTTGCGCGATCGGGTATGTTTTGATGGTTTTTGCTCCTGTTCGTATTCATGTATAAAACTATATAGCTAGGGGAGCAGTTCATCTCTCAGCCCAGATACTTCTATTGTGAATTTTCGATGCTTCAAAACAAAGAAAAAACCTTTCGACCACCTGTTGGGGACACTAGGAATTTTAATTAGCGGATGGGCAGCTGCATTGTATACTATAAAACTAACATACCACTTACGTATGGGGAGAACAGTCATGTTATCTATCTAGACACCTAAACTGGCGAATTTAAATCTAATTAAGGGAACTTTTACGCCCAGACCATCCGGTATACTTTGTGCATTAATGCATTTTCTAATGTTGCCGACTGTGCCTAGCAAATATCTTGGTAGAAACAACACGCTCTCACATAGACCTACTTCGATCGTGCAAACGTTAGTGGAAAATACATCTATAAAATCCTTTGTTTTCACTTTATATGTAGGTAAGGTCCAGGAGAAAAGACCTTTTCCTGGCCTGCCGCCAGGTTATTACTTTTATCATTATTGCACTTGTGAATAGTCACCAGCTGGCTGTTATCTAAGCCTGTTAGTAATGCGTAAATAACGACCGATTGATGTCGTAAGCGTAACGACTGTTTACAAATACTTGTTTTGTTTGGTGCCATAAGCGTTTGCGCCATAAAAAGTTTGAGGTTTTAATGCTACTACGCTAGGGTGGCGTCGTAGAAATCGTATGCAATGATGGTACGGTAAGACAAATACTTGCAAGAATGCGGAACTACGCTCAGCGGCAGTAAATGTGGTCATGTGGCCCAAACCCTAAACACAATCATGTGAAGAAACTAAGGTTCAGGCCGCATTTACTGCCGTATTTTAAGACTAGGAAGTCCAACAACAAATGATAACTGTATTTTTTAACTAGTATGATTGTTGTGCTCTATTTATGTTAGAAAAGTATGTAATGAGGCTTTGTTAGTCACAGTTATACACTAGCTAGCGAGGAAGCTGAATCGTCTTTGCCCAACGAAGTTTTGGTTTGGGTTTTCATTCCAGTCTAATCGGTTGAGTCCAGTCCATTCTAACAGGAAAATATTACTTACCTACTACATAGCAGAATACATGTCTAAATAACAGAAACACTTACAATAACAATAGCCTTCAGAATCCCGGGTACAGTCTTCAAGTAGGAGGGGTCGAACCGCGTCTCAGTGATGAACACCGTGTTTGTAGACCCCATGGTCTGGGGAGGCGGTGGTGGAGGCAGCTGGTTGGGGTACGCCATGGTGGGTGCTTAGCTGGAATAGGCGGCTTTTTATTAATGCCCAGTTGTTCGTGCTTTAGAAAGAAGAATTGGTAACAGGAGGCAGGTGCATCTTCAGTATGAAGTATTATCGTCTCTCCCTCGGCGTACACGCAACCTCAGAGCTAGCCCCACCAGCACGCGTAGCATGACCACCGTAGAAACGGATTTTGTCGACGGAAAAATCGACAAAATGACAGATCAACATAGAAATCTGCCTTTTTGTCGATTCTTCCGTCGACAAAGCACGTTTCTACGGTGGTCGTGCTACGCGTGCAGTAGACACGTATTTAAGATCGACTTGGTGACTACTAACCAGTGACGTTTGACTCTCTAGCATGCGTTCTCGCCAAAGCGGAGACGAGCGAAGCGGAAAGAGACTTGTAGGAATCGACTAAACTCATTGCTTGAAATCTACATCTACTCTCGTTTCGTCTGTAATTAGTCGATGCAAGAGTGCACCTTTAGCTTCGGCTCCATTCGTCTCCGCCTCAGTAGAAACACACGCGTAACATGTGTTACAAGACAGGTAGTTATCTGCCATCATGTCCCTACTCAAGAAGTATCAATCAATCAATTTGGCCTCAAGGAGGTACCTTGCTCATTAATCATATAAGTATCCGGTGTTACGTCGGAATGAGCGGCGATTGAGTGGAGCCAATTCAATTAGTACCAATACCAGGCGGTACAGGTTATATCCGCTAATTGGAAAAGTGAATCATTGAGTTACTCATACAGGAGTGAGGTCAAAAATAAATTGACTTTATTATGGCTATCTGTCATATTGGCTATGATTTATATTTATAGACTAGCTGTTGCCCTGAGCTTCGTCCGCGTGTAAATAATTTAAACAATATTACTTACCTATTTGAATCGGATTTTAATAACAATTTCAAAGGTTTTAATTTTTTTGCGTGGAATTATTATTATAATTCTTTTTCATAAATAAAAGTACATTAGCTAACTCGAATAAAAATCCCGTCAAGATCGGCCAGCCGTTTCGGAGACTAGCCGGAACAAACAAACAGTCAGACAGAAAAAATAAAAAAAAATATGTTATAGGTAAAAAAAACGTAAGAAAATTTTAAATTTGCAGGCACTTTAATATCCTGGCGCTTCCACCTTATTAAACAAATTGAGTGTTGTTGATAGCCTTAAAATCTGATGGTCCGATAAATAATCCATAGGTAAATAAATTAATTTTGCTGCCATTGGCTGATGGTTTACCTATTATAATAATGTACAAAAAATAAAAAGCTATGATTTTGTGACAACACAGATTAACTTAAAAATTGTTAAACAGTTCAACCCTGAGAACAAAAACACATGTTTTATTCAAAGACAAGTCATATAGCAGATACTTGAGATGAATTCAAGATATAAGATCTGTCATCCTTGAATGTATCACTATATGGAGTCTAGTAAGTGATAAGAAGATTACAGATGTGATAATAATAACAAAGAGGCTTCAGAGAATCGTAGCAAATAAAAAAAAACCTTGAAATTGAACTTGAATTAACTATGGCTATTAGCAAACAGCCAGTAATTGATCAATGAAACGGAAGCGCTATGCTTACCACCTGTTTGTTAAAAGTATTTTTGACTACTTATAATTTTGGAAAGAAAAAATATAATTATGAATAAAGTTTTAAAGCAATACATTAAAAAAAAAACCTTAATTTTTTAAACTAAGTAAATATTATTATTGATCACATTTTTAAATACAATGATATTTTCTAATATTAACTAAGTTTCACTAATTTGTAAATAATTATCACTTTTTCAGTTACTAGGAATGCAAAACCTCTGGTCAACCAAATGAATTTTATGTAGAATTATTTTTAATTAAAAATGCACAGCTCTCTGCATTGGGTTGGTGTGCCGTCTTATAGATTTTAAGCTCTACACAAAAAGTAAATAAATACTCGTAGTAAATTCTTACTCACGTGTAACACGATAGGTTCTATTCCGTTTAATATGAACAGTTGAACACAGTACACGAAGGAGCGAATCACGTAAACTGAAACAGCCTCATCGCGATAAGAGCCGAGGATGCTCCGAGCCCGTAACTATTTAGTCACCGTCGCCTTGACACTATATTACTAACCGATACTGAGCCATGTAAAACATCAATGACTCATATTTTTAAATAACATACCGTCTAAGCATACCGCGATCATAATAGTACCTTAGCGGGTGTTATTTGTTTACTCGGACGAAACGACTTCGCACTTAATTATAAGTTTACATGTAAATTAACTAGGTTTTTATGTATTTCATAAAGTACAACGCCAAATTTATAGATTGTCATTTATTCTCTCAGTAACTGTAAATCCTTACAAGATATTAATAAGAAAATTATGAAACGCGAACTGATATCACCACAAAAATAAAATAACTGCTGTTCTATAGGGATGACCGATTCGAATGATCGATTGAAATGACAGGATGCCAATCGATTTAATTCTATTTGGTTCATGAAGATTTGCTTTTTAAACCTTTTTCATCAATTAAAAACAAAGTAGGGAAACATCGTGGAAAGACTCTTGCGCAGTTCATATTACCTATGAATATTGTTTTCGCACAACACAAAATCATGTTGATGGAACAATGTGGTGCAATTTTGTTTCCTGATGAATGCAAACGAGTTGGACAACAGCAACAGCTAGTGATCTTGTTTCATATCTTCGTTAATCAAAACGTAACATACCTACCTCCAACATACGTTAAAATTAGTACGAGCATTATTTTATCGGTCAACCCAAGTTTTCACATTAGTTCTAACGTCACTAACTGTTCCACATATCAGTTAAAGTACAAAAATATTTACCGCTTCTGCGTATGTTCTTATTAATCGTATGAAATATTTCCTTGCGAAACATGTGTGGTGTAATTTGGAATGATAAATTGAGGAATTTGGTTATACTAGTATTTGTCGTTTGAAAGAAAATATATACAACATTAGTTTTAGTATATGCGAAACCTGAAACACGCGTTTAGTGTTTTTAAGTAAAGAATCTATGTACAAAATTTCAAAATTGTATCATGAAAAATCACAAAGTTATAAGCTTGTTCTGTTACCTGTTTGTCCGCAGAAAAACGTGGTCACCACGCAGTGCGTTGCGCGCGCGCCTCCAGCGTCGTCTTGAGCTCATTGATAATAATAATTTGGCAGTAAATTATTGCGATATCTACTTAGTGTCGTTCGTTGCCAACTTGTAACTATTTAAATATTTTTGGGACAAAATATAACATGGTTTAAAATTTATTGCAATCGATTCAGTTACTTTTTCTGAACAAACTATATTCAGGTTTCGCATATACTAAAAATAATGTGTAAATAGACCCTTAACATAGCCGAAAGGCACTTGTTCTCTCCGTCTTTGCGATCATTTTTTTGTTCTAGACCATACCTGGAACCTTCTACTTACGGAGATATTGGGGGTCAAAGTTCCAACTTGTTCACAAGTTTTTTTTTATATATATGTTTTTATTGTAAGATTTTTACTTTACTCACCTCCACGACCCCCGTACTATTCAATCAATCCATCAGCACAATGCTTTGAGTGGTTTCCATCGAGTCCTACTGTAAAACGTGATTTAACACCCCAAAAAAAAAGTCGATGCCCAACAATTATTTTTGAGTAAAGTTACTTAGTTTGATGTACAGAATGCTTGGTTGACGGCTATGTGAAGGGTTTGTTTACACTCTGTACAGTGAAAAAAAAATGAAAAGAGTATTGGTCATGTGGAGAGGATGACTGAAAGATGATTAACAAAATGCATTTACGAGGTAAATGTGAGTGGCAAAGCCAGGAAGGAATGTCCTAGAAGGAGAATGACATACATATACACTGATCTTATTGATGAAGTCCTCTAAAAAGATTAGGTGCGTAGTGCTCGCAACTGGCGTGCGTGTATGATCAGATGTATGAACGTGGATGAGGGGAAATAAGCATGTAAGGATAGTAGCAGGTGGCGTTCTGTGGTTTCTGCTTGCCCCGTGGGATTAAACCGTGAGTTTAATGTAATATATTTTTGATTGTGTGATTTAATATCATCCGTTCCTCGTAAATAACTCGATTTGGTTGAAATCGATGTTTTTAATTTTTAATTGCATGCTGCGCTTCTCTACGTAAATGTCAAATGTCAATCGTTAGCGTGCGTTCAAAACTTTTTTTGCGGTCTCTATTTTGAATTGCTTTTCTGTCGATAAATTTTAATTAATTTGTAAATAAAGTAAGAAAATAAATAAAATCAATTTATTTTGACTGAAACGAACGTTGCAATGGATTGTCATGTTTGTATAATAGTATGTTTTTCATTTTGGATGTAGTTTTAGAACGAATCCTGTCAGTTTCGTTTTATGTGCGTTCCGGTACCTGTAATATTTTATCATTTCTATCCTTTCGAGTGTAAGATATTGTTGTCTTCCTCTGACTCATTGAATTCGTTGGTAGAATTTTGCTGTTTTTAATTTAGATGCTAACGTAAACAGCATTTCAAATATTATGTTACGAAAAATATCAATTTCTGACTGACGTTTGGTTTCATGAATTGGTCATTTGGTCATATTCGATCTATCACCTGATATTAATTTACACCTATTTATAATTGTTAGTGTAAGTTCTGTGACTGTGAATTAAATAGTTACTTCTAAGAAAAAGTATTTGTGGCTAAGTGAAACGTTTTAATAAGGTAAGGGAAGAAATCCCATTTTTTTTATATTAAGTTGTAGTGTTGTATTTATTTCTGTGGTGTGTTGCTCAATAATCGCTATTTTAGGTCGTGACAGGCGGCATATCGTGCCTTGAACGTGCTCGCTAGTTAATCGAAGTAAGCATGGACTTCTAACATGGTTTTTTAAACATACACCCACAAGTTGCACCACATGCATGTGTACAGTTAAACATATTTTTTTTTTCTCACGAACTACCTTAATTGCCCAAATAATATTAGAGTGACCAGTTTAGAGTAACACCGTTTTAGTAATTAGCACTAGCTTTCCAACAAATGTTCATAGATTTTTTTCCTCCCACCAAAAGTTACATTTTGTGTAATATACTATTTTAATAATAGTCTCATCTGTTTCCTTATCATTTCAAATGAGTGCAATTTCTATTGTGATGTTTTCCTCTTTCCTAGTGGAAATGGTAAAAGTTAACAACTTTCTCTTTTCAATATAGATTCAAATACAGACTAGACCTACTAGTCACACTTTCATTCCCATAAGTGTAAAATACAGTCTCTAATGTGCCTATAGAGATGTGTACTGACCCCCATTGTTTGCCATGATGGCACTATAATGTAATTTAAATATTGCTGCAAAATGGATATTGCAAGAAATGATAAGCTATCTGTAATACACACATCCAAATATTTGGTAAAGTTAAAAAATACAATAATTACATATCCGTCTGTTTTAATTTTGTGCAATCGGAAAAGGCTTAACTTGAAAACAATTGATATTATCTATTTGTAATCACTGATGGTTCCATATAAATAGGATTTACCCAGTCACTTAGTAAGTGATAAAATCAGCAATATAATTATTATCAGCAGTGAAATACCTACTGCAAAACAATCTAGTATTGTACACACTCCTAAAATCAACATACCTATAATTAAATAAATAAGTATTAGGCTTAAATATTTAGGTGAAAATTGTCCCCCTGACAGACTCCCAGCATATTTTTGATGTCCTAGGCCACCTTTCTGTGGTATTTTATACTAACAGACAGGGTAACTTTTGCATTTACGAGTATGTATGTCTACTGCTATAAGCAATCCAGAAGGAATACTACACATTCTGTTATGACTGCCCCTGCTAATCAGAGTAGTTCTTGCAGTCATATTATTTATTCAAATAAGGATAAGAATCAGTACTTTTTGAACATCAATATAATATTAGCCCGTCTTTTACCACTTCCCGTTTAGCTGGGAAGACGAAGTAACAGAACAAGCTCATCAGCAACAAAACAGAGTTTTCCTACATGTGGCTGACTAGAGTGACTAGCTCCATTTCAAATGTATCAAATAACACAGATTTAGTTAGCCTCAAATGATGCATATGTAAAAGCTGTGTAACTGATATCAGCGTTATCATGTAGAATAAATGTTAATGATGACTCATTAACATCGTTTATCTTTTTATTAACTAAAAATATGTGTTACAATCTGTTAATGTGGGTTTAGGGACTTTTTTGTATCAGACAAACATTATTAAATAATGCAATAGAACTTTTTTTATTGGTTTGTGTCTCTTGAAGCAATCATTCTATATGATTTTCCTACACAGATGAAAGTGTCGTGCAGGGTAGTGTCATATGAGCAAAAGCCAGTAAAAATATAATTTCAAGAACTTGGAGTGATTTGCCTATTGTCTAGCACTGTATAATCCGTGAATTAATTTCCTCAAAGCAAGGTTGACAAAAAATAATTGTTTTTTTCATTTTAACTCTGTTATTAAAAGAACAAACATAATTTGACATAGTAGTAACGAAAAACGAAAACCTTGAAACTATGTTAGTTTGGAATAAATTAGGGAGATGAATGACTTAATCAACAGTGGACAAAAAGAACTTGTATGTCCACAGAATAAAAGCTTTCGGACGACAAGACTCGGTACATCATCTGCCTAACCTTTTCCCAACTATGTTGGGGTCGGCTTCCAGTCTTACCGGATGCAGCTGAATACCAGTAATTTACATAAGGCGACTACCTATCTGACCTCCAGAACCCAGTGGCAGTGGGTAATACGAAACCCTATGACTAGTTGTCAAATTTTAAAGCTGCCGATTCGTCTTTCCGAGGCACGCAGAAAACTTAATATATAATTATGGTCACCCATCCACGGACCGACCTCGGCAAGCATTATTTAAGATTAACCCTTGAGGCTGTTATTATTTAGAGACTCGGTACCGCGTCTTTAATAATACGACAAATGTTGATACATGATCTGCTCAGGCCGATTCGGCGTCGATGTGTGGTTACTGCTCACTTTATGTTGTTAGGCCTTGATAACTCAGGTGCTCAAATTCACAAAGGTTTTCCTGTTATTTCGACCAATGTTTGTTTGTTTCCAGGTAATCAACAATGGCAGAAGTGGGTTTCCCCGGACAACACACCACGACGACGACGGTCACGTCCAGCACCGCTGTCCAGACCAACATACGGTTTGACCCGGCCTATATAAAGACCATACCGGGCATACTGAAGATTGTTCAAGTTGTAAGTACAATTTATTTAAACATCGAATTCTTTAGACTATAGAAATATTACTTAGTGTGGGAATAAAACACATGACAATGCGCCATTGCGCTGTTCGTATGGTCAATGATGAAGGCCACTTCAATAGCTTCTGTTGCTGATGATCTACTTGACGAAATTCCAGTATTATTATTATTATATCTTTATTTCAATCACCTTTGGATCATAGGTACAAATAAATTACATTAAAATCAATTCCAAATTAAAATTAAACACATAATCAAAATAAAATTAAAAACAAAATCCAAATTAAAAATAAAATCCAAATTAAAATTAAAAACATAATCCAAATTAAAATTAAAAACAATCAAAATAAAAGTAAAAACAAAATCAAAATTAAATTAAGAACAAAATAAAATTTAAAAATCAAAATTCAAAATTAAAACAATATCTTAAAATGAGTAAGAACGTGAACCATGCAGCAGTGGTTCACGTACTGACAGTCGAATCGTTCAGCAAACGCTTTCAGGATACTGTTGCGGCTGGCCCGCACCCTTCGAACCAGGGATGTGCACCGCTTGCGCATGATTGTGTAGAAGCAATCCACACGCGCCTCGGCAAACATTCCCGCCGCGCTACAAAAGCGAGGCAGCCCCAAGAGCACCCTGAACGCGTTATTGTATTGGACACGCAGAGCGCTGTACTGTTTCTGCGTGTAATCCAGCCACAGACTGCCGGTATAAAAGGACGTACAAAATGCCCTAAATAGGGTTATTTTGACGCCCCTCGAACACCGAGCAAATCTGCGGGCTATCATATTCGCACGAACAGACAGCGCCCTACGTTCCCTTTCAATGTCTGCATCGTCTTCCAGGTCAGAGGTTAATAAATGTCCAAGGTATTTAAAAGTATTTACTCTATTAAGTGGGCATCCGTTGAGCTTAACTGCCGGTAAGTAATCTGGACACTTCGTCTTAGCCCGAAAGACCATGCATTCGCTCTTGTTCGTGTTATACAACAAACCATGTTCTTCAGCATACTTTTCACAGATGCCAATCAGCCTTGACACACCACAGACAGAGGCGCTCAGCAGCACCATGTCATCAGCGTAACTGATATTGTTTAGGCACAAATCTCCAATATGGCAACCGACTTGCGTGCTGCTGAGCCTCTCTATCAACGCATTAACATACAGGTTGAAGAGCTTCAGTGAGGTTAGCCCCCCTTGCCTCACGCCGCACTCCAACCTGTAAGGGGTCGAGTAAGCCCCCGACCATCGAACAACATTGACCTGATTGTTGTACTAGTATTGGAACACTCGGATCAGTTCGTCTGGCACTGACGCTTGCTGCTTCTGACACAGCAGATCGTAGCAAACCAAGTCAAATGCCCTCGACAAGTCGAGGAAGCAAGCAAAGACAGGTGTACTTCTATCAGTGTAGTACTTGACAGTCTGCTTTAAACACAATATAGCTGTTTCTGTGGAGTAACCGGTTTTGAAACCAAACTGGTTATCATGTAATTTCAAGTACTTATCCAGCTGAGTGTTAAGCAAACTGTCAAGCACTTTCGAAATAACAGTGGCCAATGAAATGCGCTTATAGTTGTTCTTATCGCTGACATCACCGGTTTTATTCTTAATAATTGGCACCACCAAAGTCTTCATCATCCGCTCAGGCAGATACGAATGTCCTATACACAAGGAGTAGAACATCGCTAAGACTCTGGGCAGATACTGACCAGCATGCTTAAGGTGTTCAATACTTAAATCATCGTGGCCTGGAGACTTGCCCCTTGACATAGACATAATGACATGTCTCACCTCCTTTGCCTTAAACCGGACACTGAACTCCTGACCACTACAACCAGCAATCCCTGTGACATCAGCAGCGCCGCTGATACTCACCGGCAGGCCAGGCCTACTATTGAGTTTATCGGTAGATTTCCAAAAACAGCGGAAGTCGCCCTTAGAATGATGCGACGCTAACATATCCATTTTAATTTGGTCACTGTTGTCCTGGCACCATTGTAAGCGTGACTTAAAAATTTTACGACTTGTCTGCATTTCAATCCAAACACGACCCTCACGCGGTCTGCCATAAGACACCCACTGCTCAAACTTTAGCCTGGCCTGCCTGTGAGCATCACCCACGTGCTTATTCCACCCCATTACGGGTTTTCTATTACGAACATGATTTATTTCGCAACTTTCAGAAGCTGCTTGGCATAAAATATTAACAATGTCATTATACATTTTATCGATAATAATTCTGTGGTCCAAATTATTACAAAAATAGTCACAACACGCACTTAATTCAATTGGAAAGTCAACATATTTTAAATGATCATTTCAAAATTTAGTATAAATGTCAATTTGCTTAGGTTTTCTATCGCCCCATTTTATTTTATTACATGTCAGATTTTTATTATTGTTTGAATTGTACAATTTTGGTTTGATTTTATTTAAGTTACATTGTATTAAGAGAGGGAAGTGGTCGGACCAAAGTACATCATGTTTAACATTAACATTAATAATAGTGGACATGGCTGCTTTCGTAGCAACACAGTGATCTAGCCAACGTCTCGAGCCGTTCGCTTCGCTTATAAAAGTATAAGTGTCAGAGTTTACTCCCAACAGTTCAACATCGGCACATAACAACTCAGATTCCCGACAAAAAGAAACCAATTCAATATAAAATTGCTCATTGGGATGCGAATTAAAGTCTCCGAGTAGAAAAGCGGTTTCGATATTGTAATCATTGATTATAGCACTCACCAGGCTGAGGCAGTCCGTAAAATCCGTTAAGTTCGCATTATTATCCGTCGGCATGTATACACTGAACACCAGAAATGACCCTGATTTCATACATATTTTAACAGCACATAATCGCGGGTTATCGCACTGCACTACCGACACGTTATCAGAAACACTTTTCCGCCACAGCAGTGCAACTCCGCCGTAGGGCCGTCCTCGTAGCATGCCAGCCGTGGTGTCTACCGCCGACGTCCCGGTGCACCCGAACTCCGCGTCGATTTCGCTCAGGAACGAGATATCGTGGGGCATCAACCATGTTTCTTGTAAGGCAATTATGTCTGACGTGCTGCATAGTTGCCTGACACTCTCGACCGAGCGTTTTATACTCTTACAGTTGTAGCTTACTAGGTTATACATTAATATTTATTTTACGCCGTTCAAAGTACCGCTATTTGCATCGATCGTGTAATTTCTCATTTTAAAATGTACGAATTTCCTGAAAATAATTCCCTTGGGCCATAGCTTATTATCAAGAAACATTTCCATAATCAGCAATATCTTTCTCCGTCGTGTCTTTATGCACTTTAGTAATGAAGATTGGCACTGTTTTTATTGCAGCTTTGAACTTCCCTTCACTGTCTCTGGCGGTACCAGCGGTGCCCAGATATCGGTAGCTCATACTCCGCTTTTTACGGTGTGAAACTTTTTCCCATCCGTCATTATTATTGTATACCTATGATACAACATAATCAGTCTATGAAATTCCCACTGCTGTGGTGGGCCTCGCTGTGAGATGCAGTGGGCTCTTAACCACCATGCTTAACCGGAGCGGGTCGGTGGACGACGCACGTCTACTTTTCGGTCGTAGAGGACATATCAAAAATCAAAATCAAAATATTTTATTTCACATAGGCCTAGATGGGTACTTATAAAACGTCGAAAAAAAAAAGGTGCACGGTTCGGGTTGGTCGTTTCCTATGGAGTATAATAAGTCGTTGCTTACTACACAAAAAATATAGAACAAAATAAAAAGTTAACAAGCAGCTGGGAATGGCAATGGCAATGTTCACACATTCACAAACAATCGATAAAAAAGAATCTATACAAAGGTAAAAGAAAAAGAATTGTAAAGTACTAAATGCCCCTGCCCTCTTTTGTAGAATGAAAATTGAGTCAACATCTGCTGCTGATCCCCACAGCAGAATGCCATAAGACATAATACTGTGGAAATTTTCGTCCGCTGACTGTCGCTAGAAGTGGACGTGTCACATCTTGATCGTTTAAAAGTCTTTTAAAAGTTTGAGCGATAATAGTGCCTAATTGCTTGTAAACAATAGTAACTTTTGTGTGAAGCTTGTGCCCAATAATTCCATAAAACACAGTGAATAGTGGTGAATTGGTGTTTGACTGTTGCGTGCGGGGTGCCCGCGCACCTCACCGCTACAATAAGAGACCATCATCTGCCTAGCCTTTTTCCAACTATGTTGGGGTCGGCTTCCAGTCTAACCGGATGCAGCTGAATACCAGTATTTTACATGGAGCGACTGCCTATCTACAAATAAGATAAGAGATAGATGCCATAATTGCTGTCTGGGTCTACGTAGCTGCGCGTGCGATTGTATTGCGCTCGAGTGCACCTGTACCGAATAATCGTCGACATGTTATCCTGTGTGGCTACAAGCCACACAGGATAACATGTCGACGATTATTACAGACAATAACTTTATAAAATGTTCACGGATATTACAGACAATAACTTTATAAAATGTACACGGATATTACAGACAATAACTTTATAAAATGTATACGTTGCAATAAAAGCTACCATATGCTTTGTATTAACTTCTCTCATGCAAACACACAGGATCAATAACCTGCGATTAACTGGGTATGCCCACAATGTCTGAGTAAACCGCCAAAGAGCGGTAATTCCAATTTACCCGTGCGTCCATCGACGCCTACATCCATGGCTGACATCACCTTCAATGTCATGCGTCGTAAGATTACCCAAATTAGGCCTGATACCCTGCAATCATCGAGTCAATCAACAGAATCCCTGCGCTCAGAGATAAGAGATATCATACGTGAAGAAATGCGTAATGCGCTGCAGGACACTATAAGCGAGTTTAAAGGGAAATCAATGATCACATAACGGCTTTTAAGGATTTTATGAATTTCTTAAGTGAAGTGACCAATTAAAGCGAGATAACGTTATATATCGGAATGAAATTAACCAATTAAGGAAGGAAAATGAGATATTACACCAGGAAATGTCCGATATTAAGGGAAAATTCATACAAATTGATCACCTGTCGCGGGCCTCTAACATTGAAATACAGTGTATCCCGGAACATAAATCGGAAAACGTAATAAACATCGTTAAGCAAATTAGTCGAACAGTGAGCGTATCGATTAACGACAATGAAATACATTATTGTGCAAGAATTGCGAAATTGAATCCGGATAGTACCCGTCCCGGTCCATACTTACCAAATTTAATTCGCCCCGTACCCGTGGTTCATTTCTATCTGCTGTCCTGACATATAATAAAAAGAATGTTCAAGACAAATTAAACACCCATGACCTGGGATTCGGAACAAGTCAAAAAATTCCTGTGTATGTCGTTGAGAACCTATCGCCGGAAAATAAACACTTGCATGCTGCAACTCGTAAACGGGCAAAGGAGCTAAAATACAAATTTGTGTGGGTGCGTGGAGGACGCATCTTCGTGAGAAAGTCTGATACTACGGATTCAATATTTATCCGTAACCTTGATATGTTACGTAAACTCACTTAAGCCCCATATGTGTAAATTTACCATATGTTAAATTTATATTTTTGTATAATTTACCTACGTTAATATGTGTAAATTTTGGTCAATAGTACATTCGTGCTTAGTTGATGTTTACATACATATTAGCACCGTGAAGTTGTTTGTGATTATAAACATGAATTCTTTCCGATTTCATTTATTTTATCATTCTTCTAGTTGTACATGTAACATGCTTCCATTAATGAGTTATGGCACAATGGTCACAAGTTTATGCTTGTCACTTTTTTTTTTTACTTAGTTTTCACTACCTACCCACAGTACGTGTGCGATTGGCTAAGTTGTTACCTTTTGAATCGATCTAAAATGATTTTTTACTACCGCTCAAATGTCGTACTATTACATGGTTCTATGATAGTGATTGTTGATGTTTGTTCCTTTCGGGCCATGTTCGCTTTACTTTTAAGCTACCTACTGCCCTCACTGATACTTCCCACCGTTAGCTACCCACCTGCGTTATTTTATTTTAAGTATTCTTTCCTATAATTAATTATGGCTAATAGTCAGTTATGTTTTTATTACACACGTATCTTTTCCATCTATTTTAAAAATTAGCGAAGTGTCATCAGCAAATATAATTATATCCGATAATTTGGCCATCATATAAGGGAGATCATCATCATTAATGTAAACAAGAAATAGGAAAGGACCAAGAATTGAACCTTGGGGCACGCCCATCTTGACTAGAGACCAGGAGGACGTCGCCCCATTTACATTTACTTTTTGCTGCCTGCTAGATAAATAGGAAAGAACAAGATCAGCAGCTTGTCCACGAATTCCGCAGTGGTGTAATTTACAGATCAGTGTGTTGTGGTCGACGCAGTCAAACCCTTTTGAGAGATCACAGAAAATGCCAATGGCATCCTGGGACTTCTCCCAAGATTCCAAAATGTGACTGATGAGTTTTACTCCCGCCTCCGTTGTCGACCTACACTTCGTGAAACCAAACTGTTGTCTATGCAAAATCCCATTTGAGTTGAAGTGAGACAACATCTAGTCCAGCATGATTTTTTCATAGATTTTTACTCAATACTGGAAGCACATTATAGGTCTATAATTTGAAGGATCACTTTTACAAGCCGATTTGAAAATTGGTACTACTTTACTATGTTTCATTAGATCAGGAAACTTGCCGCTGTCCAAACATTGATAGAATATGCCTGTTAGGACAAGTGCGATTGAGCCAATAATATCTCCAAGAACCTTGACGGATATCGTCTTCAAAATTTTTTATGTTGAGACTTTTGAATGCGTTTTTAATTGTAGCAATACATATTGGTTTAAATTTAAAGTTTGGTATGTCTTCAGTAAAGTTTTCTTTAAGATAATTTAGAAGAAGAGGGGAGAGATTTCGTAACCTCTAACGGAATGTTGGTAAAGAAAGTTTCAAGAGTTTCAGCGACTTCTAGCTTATCAGAAATGGTTGATTATCTATTTTCAAAGACAATTGATTCTGATCTCGTTGTTGTGCCTTTCCAGTTTCTCTGTTAATTACCTGCCACACAGTTTTTATTTTATTATTAGAAATACCAATTTTGTTAATTATTATTTGTGATTTTGCTTGAGCGCAGACACTTTTGAATATTTTTGAATAGTTTCTAACATAAGTATGAAAAACTTGATCTGAAGTCAAAGATTTTTCGTGATATAAATTATATAAAGTATCTCTGCTTTTTCTTATTCCCGCAGTGGCCCATTCACTAAATTTAGATTTAGAATTGACTTTAACTGTTTTTAAAGGACACGTTTTATTGAATTCTTGACAAACTGTAGAAAATAATGTGCCGTAGTTTATATTGGGGTCTTTTGAATCAAAACTAGCGTAAGAAAGGCTGCTAAGAACATTATTATTAAAAGATTTTAATTTCATTTTATGAAGAGGTCTTAATTGAATAGTTTTAGCTAAGTGTAAGTTTTTGTCTACTCAAATGATACAAGCTGACCAGTATGGTCTGACCTAACGCCACTAATTAAAAACGAATCTTTTACGTTACAATTAGTAAATACATTGTCTATGCACGATGCTGAAGTTGCTGTTATTCTAGTCGCTTCATTAAATAGATATTTTAAATTGAATGATTTAAACAATGAGTTGAGTTTACATTTTTCGGGTGAATTGACTAACAGATCAATATTTAAGTCACTACATATAAAAACTAATTTATAATCTCTAAAAATTCTACTTAATATTTCTTCCATTGTGATTAAGAACAATGACAAGTTTTTTTTTTTTTCTTTAACCTCCGCACATGCTACCTCACATAAGCGATCAACAGAGTAAGCAGTGATATCCTCCCTTTCTTTATATCGGGGACAGCTATTACAAAATATCAGCGTACCACCACCCACTGTGGATCTGTTGTACGCACTGGCAACTGAAAAAATATTTACATTAAACAGCATCCTATCTGGTTTTAACCAAGTTTCACTAAAACATAGAATATCCATGTGGTATTTATCTACTAACATTTCCACGTCTAAAATTTTGCCGGAGAAGCGATTTATATTCTGGTGAAAAAGTAAAATATTACTATTCGTCTTCTCTTTTGTCGGCTCTAAAAGTTTAAAGAATCTACTACAGTATTATCGGAGATACTAGATAATACTGTTTCACCACTTAACCTAGTCTCAGTTAAATTATCATTAACTGCGTGTATATTAAAAGCTAACAATGTAGCTAATAAGTGTCTACTTTTTTTGGGAAGTAATATATGTTCCCGAATGAAAACAAAATCTCTAACAAAATTGTTAGTATCAAAAAACAATAATCGGTCACTAAGATGACGACATGATAAAATATGCATCAAGTTATTTAGGCTAGAAATATAATCATTTTCTTGATCAAGTAAATTGGCAGAATATGGCAATGCACATAATATTAATTTGCCTAATCTTAACTTAAGTAGGGTGTCGATACCATTATCTATGTCCCTTTTTGATATACTAAGGCCATTTCCAACTAGAAGTACTACAGTAGACTGCTCATTCAAGTGTGTATGTTGAATTTTATGAATAAGCTCATTGAAATGCAAGCTGTGGTGACAATGGTTCACTACTGTATGTTTAGAATGGTCCAAAACCTGTTCCTAATCTATCAGTGTACACTAATATATTACTTTGGGTGGATTTTGATCCACAGATTTGAGGATATCGTTTCTCGCAATGTTTTCCTGCACCGTTTTGAGAACATTGATGAAATAAATTACACGAAGTTAAGTGCCTGGCTTTGAACACCCGACCTACGATACCTAAGTCAAGATCGCTACCACAGGGCTCTTATTCCTCCATGTCGATCAGCATAATCTTGGATGCTGGCGGATTTCCTCAAAATTCGGAAAACCTCAAATTGAACTTGGAAAAGTTTTTAGCAAACATACTGAATAAATAATCAATACAAGACAAAGCCCAGCTTTATTCAGTTCAAACACTTGTACCATGTTTTATTCATAAGGTGAAAGGTCAAGTCCTTCCAGAATGGTACCTAATTCAATGTCGGGTTATCGCTTGATCGCCGGCTGTTATATGACGTCGTTCACGCAATAATAGCGCTAAGGGGGAGCTAGCCTTTTAACAAACACGGCATGCGATGTAACTGTTTTAATTTAATCGTCACGCCCAGTCCCAAAGGGGGCAGACAGACAGACGCGCCTAGACCTAAAGGTGTGCTATTTTTCCCAAAGGGCTGTGTCTGTAGCTATTTTGAGTCAACTATTCACATAATGACGGTATAGCTTGAATGCTGTCATCGTGCAACTGTGACCTCCACGATTACCTACTTCACATACCTATTCATTCGTCTTGCGACTGTAGATTTCTTAGTTCGTCACATGATGCATACAATAGATTTTAAACGACTGCTTTGCAACTGTTACGCCATCGCGCGTTTAGGCTGCAAGCCGCATACCCTGAGATGTATAGCGAGTCGCGTGACACGATCTTAAAATCATCAACCTTGGCGACTAGCTAACCTTTTACCTCATTGTTCTCTCGAATCGGCGCGGAGTTCGTAAAATCAGAGCCAGTCAGTATCTAAGCAAGCAGATGGGCTTACAGCTAGTTATAATCAGCCAATAATGTTCCCCTTGCTGGGACATAAGACTCCCCTCTATGAGAGGGACTTGGCTGTAATCCACCACGCGGGAGTGCGGCATGTGCCGGACGTATACAGGGTGAATTTTTCAAGTGGGCGTTGATGGCCAGATCCGAAACTATGAGGAATAGCAAAAAGTATACTTAAAGGAGTCCCGGGCCCGATTTTGATGAACTTTGAAATGTTGTCATTGAATTTTTGAATATTCAAATTCCTAGCCAGGAATCGAAACCGTAGATTGTTTTTAAAAAACACTGCTATTACACCATTTGATAGTTTCTCTAACAAGGACGAAATTCTGGGAAGTAATGACAAAGGTACTACGGAAAACTGAAGGAAAATATACAATACAACTCGACAAAATCTATTCGTCATGGATTCGCAATGAAAGCGTTTCCCTTTTGTTTCCTTTATTGCTTTGAATCATTTATGTATGGACATTATACAGCGTGGAATTTTTCAACGCCACCTGGTGGGAAAGTACTCTAAAGGGGATAGAAAATTTTACTCAAAGGAAACATTCCTTTATTTTTAAAAAGAAATAAATCTGCAACTGGTTATTAATATAGGCAGTGGTGATTCTACTGTTATGGGCCCAAGCACCACTTGTCATTTTAATAAATAAATGACGTCAAAGATAATTGTTAATTAAGTAATCGGATGGACCTTTTGAGTCAAAGTGCACTATTTATTTTGGTAAGGGTGCTTTATCCTATGCCATTGAATTTATAAGTCAAGATTTCATGTTTTAAGTTAGTATTATGTTTGTTAGAGAGATTTGATCCTTATGATTGGCTATATCGATTGATGCCATAAAAGTACAGGGTGTTATTTTTTTGGAATTTAGCCGGTTCGATTCCAGAGTGTGGCATCGAACTTTCGAAAATCTTTGAATACAGATTTATTTCTTTTTAAAAATAAAGGAATGTTTCGTTTGAGTCAAATTTTCTATCGTGGCGTTGAAAAATTCCATCCTGTATACGGTGTATACCTACCTGCATCGGAACTTACGCAGTCGGTTCAATACGTTGCAAAATCATGTATTTTTTATTAGATAGATTGCTTCATTTATTGCGTCTTTGTAGAAGTTGCCCATCGATACGTTGGCTACGTGACGACATTTACTGTAATATGTATTTTCAACAGCATAACGAATCAATTACTTCATTATATCCTTTCATTGATAATGTTCTGCATATCTGCGTAGCCTTTTCCTAACTAATTTGATGTCGGGTATATATAAGGCAAGAAGCAGCGCCTGCCTCTCTGGCCTCTATAATGCAGGATCTGGTTAATACGAAATCCCTTAGAAAATAGAGATAGCTTGTCAGAATTTCGGACTGTTGAGTACTATTAACGTCTGTCAAAGATCTAAAAATAACAGCCGGGACTAACGGTTTACATGCTTTTCGAAGCATGGAGGACTAGTCACTAGTTTTCTTTGTATGCAATCTCAATATTACTATGGTCGTCATCGGCAATACCGTGCGTTATTATAATCACTCAAACTTCCATTACAGCTATGCAGTCTCCTCGGGTTCATATGTATCCAATGCTCTTGGCTCAGCAGCAACACCAAAGGCTCGTTCTTCAGCTGGATTTCAATGATCGCCTTCTGGTTCACGGGTATCTTGCTGGGCCTGTACCTGTTCCATATCCTGGAGAAGTTCTACAAGATCCCCTGGCTAAAGATTGAATTTGGGTTCTGCGCGCTTTGGACATTCTTCTACTTGCTGGTGTCGATATTGGCCGCGACTGTTCATGACAATCCTCATTCTGCTGCTGCGGTAAGTTATTATATAAAAATCAAAATCAAAGCATTTATTTCAAGTAGGCCAGTTACAGGCACTTTTGAACTGTCGCAACAAAGACAAAAATGAAATGTAGCTACAGTCCCAGTCACAAGGCATAAACTCTGCGTAAGTACTGTAGTTGCCCATTCCGAAGCGTAGATCTCTATGGAGAAGAACGGGCAAGAAACTTCATAAAACAGGACCAGTGATTCATTATTCATTAAAGCGTATTTCATCAATATAAAACTGAACGCGTTATTCCACATCTATATCGCTCTCAATTCTGATCTGTTCAGGAGCTGTCAATTTCAATCTTCCGAAGCAATGATGACTCTGATTTCTCTTGAAAGCAGTTTAATAATGTGCTGATCGCGTTTAGTATTAATTTTGTAATCGGCCCTTAGTATATTTTGTGCGAGTTCATAAAATCAGTTTCCAACGACACTGTCAAGTGCTTGCGAGTAGGGTTGCAAGTTAAATTTCGAATATCGCTCCCTATTACATGACTTAAATTTAACTAGCGATAGCGTAAAGTAGGTGCACAATTCATCTGCAACTACCCCTTCGAGGAAATCCCGCCTCTGTCATGTTATGTAAAAATACCTAATGTTTTTTCTAGTTCTTCGGCTTCGTAGCAATGTTCGCGTACCTAGCGGACGCGTATTTAAAGTTCGTGGCGGTTCGCGCCGGCGGACTGGCGCAGGGCACGCGAGTGGTGTCCAAGCAGACCACCTCCGCCGTGGAGTCGCCGCCCCCCAGGGTCGGGTACTAATGTGGGGGGGCGTGTGGGCTCACAGGGGGAACTAAACGCTAGTCTGAACGTTAGGAACAGAGAGAAAAATTGGCCTAGTTTATTAAAGCGAATTCTGCTAATAAACTGAACGTGATCAGGACAAACCGCGTTCATGAGCTGTCAACGTCAATGGAATATAGCAATGATGTCACTGACAGCTCTTGAACTCAGTTTAAAGGTTCTGAGCGCGTTCAGTTTCATTGGTGACATTCGTCCTTAGTCATAGATGACAAAAATTGTTTAGTGCTATTCAAATTGCTCACACAAACACTTTTTAGAATACCTCTCGAGTCCCTATTCACGCCTTTGTATTATTTTTGACGTTTAAAAGACATCATTGGCACTAGTAAAGCACTCTAAAGTTGTTAAGTGTTGCGACATCGTATTTGTAAATAATATTGAGCGAGGAAATTGCCAGATATCAAAAAAAAAAGTTAATTTATGAATACAATTGAAACAAAAACTATACCTATTGCTAAAAAATACTTAGTAACTAACGAAAACTTACATGACAGATGTCCATTTCAAAAATTCTAATACTTAATGTGGTGACAATTTTAAGCTCAATAACTCGCTCTGGTCTAAATGTTAGTTATTTAAGTAAAATGTTATTAATTAGACTAAGCCGAACAAAATCATGTACTTAACGGTTTACAGTTTTTTTTTTAATTTTACACTTTGCTGGCACACAATCGCCATTGTTAATCATCGAACTAATTTATATATTTTTTATTTTACTATTAATCAATTTAATTTTGCACAATTAATATTGTTTATTGTACTATATTATACTACTTTGTTTAACACTTTCCCTGTCCAATGAACCACATATGGTTCGCAGCGATTATGTCTACTCCGTGAACAGGGAAGGTGTCAAATCGCAATGTACAGTCGCCAGCGTAACTAGTTACTACAAACTGTCAAATTTTCTCATTAAATCTTGAACTTAACCATCAACCTTTTATAGTTTAAAATCACTTGGAGAAATTTGACAGTTTGTGGTAACTTGATGTGCTGGCGACTGTACTGTCATATAAAGGTGCGGACAGATTGCGGACTCCGGACACTGACAGATACTTCAGAATATTATCGGTCAGAGTCTGGTATCCGGAGAAACACCCGCGTGACTGGTTTTTTTTTTTTAATAATTATTTTATTAATGTTAATTATATTAACTAAAATTGTAGTTTTCATCGGTTTAACCAAAGAAAAATGTACCTACAGGGTGTGATGGCTCAAATGAAATCTGAATGAAATGAAATCATGACACTTTACAAAAAATGTATTTTCGTATAATTTTTGGAAAAACTCTCCTTCAAAAATAATCATGACACTTTTATCAAAATGGATTTTCGTATAGTTTTTGGAAAAGTATTTCCTTCAAATGAAAACTAACTTATAAATGCCAGTATTTAGTGCATGTTCTAGTGGACATGATCTAATTTTGTATGTCTTCTTCAAAAGCACTATATATTTTGTAGATGTCCAATTTTCACATAATTATACACCTTTAAAATGAGCCTTAAACACTGTGCCTTGTGTTCTTTAGAATTTAACAAATTGTATAAAACCACCAAGTAGATAAAGAAACACATTAAAATTAATCCTGCCTTAATAGCTATATACCTACAGTATTTTAGATAACCGACAAAGTATTTGTAGGTAATTTTCCTAGTGTTTTAGACGCGTATATCCTTTACAACCTAACTAGTTAGCGGGTTCGTACGCAACAGTATTTAAAACGAAAACGAGATTTGCTGTCTCGTTCACTTCATTCTCTCTCTTTTCTTTGGTGTCACTCAAGCAAGAGTGAACAATTTATTGCAGTTATCGTTCAGATAAGTTGCTGTTAATACTGCCATAATTTGTCTATTTACGAGTACTTTTAAATGAACTCTGTTCTATCTTTATTTCAACGAGTACCTTTTCGTATTCACCCTACATCAGTGGTAACAATTGTACTGCTAAAATCACCCTTACTACTACGGCTTAAAGACGCTTTCAATTTCTTATCACTGGTGTGCGGCTGATTATGCAGTTGATAGAATATGATCAATATTATTGTTCTATATGATGTTAATTTAGTTGTTACGATATAATTAACCACCTGTCGTAATAAGTGTTAATTGCCAGTTCAGGTACGTATGTATACTATTTTGTTTATACATATTTACGGTATTGTAGCTTTTTAAGATTTTAATCAATAAATTTATCAATGATGGACAAATCACTGTACTTAAATGTTGGCAATACTTTTATAAAATATTTTAATAATTTAAGCTCTGGCTACACTGAAGCAAATTCCTCGCGGGAAACGAGACGCGACGATTATTTTAACAATTCGGAAGTCACACTATTCACGCAAGTTACTTGACACAATGGATGCGGGAAATGTTGATCCGTATCCCGCGCTGGATTTGCTTCAGTTTGGCCAGACTTTTTAAATGATTTTCGCGACTATGCTCATAATGTTATGTAGGTAAAATATGCATTCTTTTTACAATTGTTTGTACCTACTTTACTTAGGTTGATACATTTAAATAATAATTATTAAAGTTGACCATATTAATTGTTTCACATTGTCCAATATTCTTAAGTAAAGATTTTTAATATATTAAATTAGGTGTAAGTTAATTCCTTATGAGCCTTTGTTCAATTTCTATATTTTTCAGTTCATTTTCTATGTATATAAAATGAAGTATGGCTACATGTTGACAAATATACTACTATTTTAAGTATTCTTTTTCTATTATAAATATTTTCTTTTACTGTGTGCTTTTTATACTACGTATTTTGAGACAGATTATTTAGTTATTTGTATTTCTACGCATTTTTACAATCAATGCTTTATACTAAAATATAAGTTTTTTTTAATAATATTTTTGAGTGTCTACAATGAAAGAGTGCCTTACAGAATTCCAAGTATTTTATATTTCGTAACATATCAATCCCGAAATTCAATCGATAAATGATAGAAGTGACATTCATGAGAGTTCAATGGTTAGCCTTTCATGGCCTTTGAAATGACAGTTTTTTTCATAATAATATGTAGAAGAATAGCATAAAATGGTTTCACCGATTTGTGGTGCAAGTAGGCCATACTATTTCAAAAATAAATACGCTTTATAATAAAAATCTACGCTGACTTATAATGTTGTGCGTCTCATTTTAGAATTGCCACTTCTATTTTGTGTCTTGCACAATATATTTTTACTTGGTATTAAAATGATATAATTTTATTAACAACTTATCAATGTATTTGCCTTATATTATAGCTGTTACACTGTTACTAAATGTATTACAATTTGGAAGTTATATGGTATCGTATAAATATTAAATGTGTTAATAATATTAATTTGTTTTATTTGAATGAGTTATGTGAGGATAGACCACATCAATAAAAGGAAATTCATACTTATTATAAGTTACTTTTGCGATTCGTATATGAGATAATTTTTATCCTAGTAGTACGTTTTCGTGGAATGGTTACGATCCTCCGCGGGCGAAGCCAGTATAAAATAAACAACAGAAGTTTTTATAGGTAAATATATTTATTTTAAATGCAATATATTAAGTTATAATCGGTAAATAGGTTTAAGAGGTATTTCATTACAATATATATTACAACTTCAAACGCTTGATATCTTCCATTTTGAAGTCGGTCCTGAAACAAATTGTACTTTATTGCACACAATACAATTTTGAAAAGGTGCTTATTATTCTCGTTTTCAATAATAGGTTGAAAAGGGGTTGTTGAAGCTAGTTGTCAGCCGCCATGTGTCTCACTAGCGTATCTCGGCCTCGCATATTTTTTTCCATACCGGAACCGTGTTAAATGGAATATTGTAAAAGTGAGAAAAGCGAAAGAAAACAGTGTAGGTAGCCGAAAAACATTAATAATATCGTTATGTCCATCTGTTCTTCTGTTGGTCTGTCTGTCTGGATTGCACACAGACATAAGACTGGCAGAAGGCTCCGCCGTGGGCGTAGCGGCGGGCACTGCCGTATGATCGTATTTGTTTCTCAAACCAATTTGCCAGAATATTGCACGGCAATCTTAGAAGTTTAGTGTAAGTACCTGCGCGCCAGTATGTCCTTGGCCTCGGGCGCGGCCAGGCGCGGCGTGGGCAGCAGCGCGTCGCGCGCGTGCTCGGGCTGGTCCAGCGCCAACAGCGCGGCGGCCTGCGTGTAGCGCGCACAGCGCTCGCGCGCCGCGCCCGCGCTGCTGCCGGCCCACGCCGCCAGGCGCCGCGCGCGCCGCTCCACGGCCAGCCCGCCCTCCTGCGAACAGAAACAACCTATAATGAAGTCGCTGATTCAACAAGGAGCCAAAGTTGCGATTCAGGCTCACAACTCGCCTTTTTGTCATGCAAGTACGAGCGAAACAAACGAAAAAATCTGCAATAAGATTCCTTCCATGAATCAAAAAAAGATGGCGGCTACAAAAGGTAGTAGGTAGTCTAGTCACTAGACCCTTCGATGGGAATACCAAATCACTTATTACGGCCGTTTTCAATAACTTACTAACAGTTAACTGAAGGTTAATGTAAATGTCTGTTTGTCTGTCTCAGATAAACAGTTAAAGTAACATTAACTGTAACTGCCGTTTCTACAACTTTATTGTCATAAGTCTATCTGCGGTAACCGGTAGATAGCACCTGTAATCGCTAGTAAGCGCATCCCTCCGAAGCGTTTCGTTTACAATTTACAATATTCATCATATTTCCTAAACTAATTAATTTATCGACCTAAATTCTTTTGAGACATGTTTTTAAATATAAACCTATGGTTTCACATTAAAATATCTGCACTAATTGAAATTCACATTTTCAAGTTACGTAATTATAAATTCGTAATTCGCCGAGGAAAATTTTTGGTTTTTCCGTCATGGGTGACGTTTTCGTGGTTTTCGGGGTCACTCATAACAAAAATGAGGTGAAGATGAAAATTGAAGAAGGCGCCGAGAAACGTTTTGAATTTAAGTCTTTAAGTTTGCCTTCATGGGTGTCGTTTTTGTTTTTTTTTTTTATTACAAAATGGGCCTGCTCTTGACCTCGATCACGCCTGATGGAAAGCGATAGATGAGGTCTATGATGGGACGAGCGTGTCCAGAAGATGCCTGTTCATTCTTGCTTTTCAAAGCAAGCCTTGCTTTTCAAGTCAGCCTGAAGGCTGATGGGTTAAAAGTGGGAGGGAACACAGATGCCGGCAGAGAGTTCCACACTTTGGTTGTGCGCATTATAAACGTGGAGGAGAAGCGCTGAGTACGACTCGTCGGGAAATCAACCAAGTGTGGATGGTACGCCGCAGTGCGTCTGCTAGTCCGGTGGTAAAAAGGTGATGGTGGGATCAGGTCGTGGAGCTCCTGCTCACACTCTCCGAAGTACAGTCTGTAGAAGACCGACTGGCAGGCAACGCCGATGAGCTAGGCTGTGAAGCGTAGCTGCCAATGTCTCGTCGCCTATAAGCCTTTTACTCCATATTGGAACAGACCTTTGCTTTATACAAACTTAAAAGCTGTCCAGATGTGAAGTATCGCCTCACCTTATGCAGGAGCTTCTTAGGACGCGATGGTTGAGCCAAAGTTGAGATCCGATGTCAACTCCATGCCCAAAAGCTGTAGGCGGTCGGTAATTGGTACAGATGCACCTCGGAATGTAGGAGATAACTGGAACTGGCTCCTTTTAGCAGTGAAAAGACATGCCTGTGTTTTCAGAGTACTGATCGAGAGAGATCTGCGTACCTGATTGCACCGAGCTGTAGCAGATCGTTGATGTGCAGGAGAAATAAAGTCGCAGAAAGAACAGTCCCCTGTGGGACACCGGCATCAATGGCCTTATGGTCCGATGAGCAGCCATCTATGACCACTCTGATCGATCGGTCACTCAGGAAATCGGAAATCCAGTTGCAAAAGTCAGCAGGGATGCCGAATGCGGGAAGCTTACCCAACAGACTAGCGTGCCAGACCCTGTCAAAAGCATTTGAGATATCAAGCGACACGGCAAGGCCTTTGCCGTGTTTCTCAATGGCCTCGCCCCAGCAATGCGTAACATACACAAGAAGATCCCCAGTTGAATTATACGCTCTTTTCATTGCGCGAGCAACCTGACTAGTGCACCTGTCACTGCGGGCCGAAGCCCAGGCCTGGTATGCCTGCTCTTTGAGCAAATCGGCTTGTGCACAAGTCGCGTTGTACCAGGGTTGAGCCTCGCAGCCAAGTAAAACGTCAGAGAAAGGGATAAAATATTCCATTCCCTGGCCAATTACGTCAACAATTGAGTCAGCGCAGTCAGTAGGGTTGCGCGAAGAGAAGCAAGTCTGCCGCCATGGGTAAGATGCAAAGAAATGCCGCATCTCATCCCAGTCAGCTGATCCGTACTTCCAAACTCGCCTCGTGCCTCTAGGGCTTAAATCTGGGGGAGAACAGGAAGACACGGATTTCACCACACAGTGGTCAGACGATCAGAGCGGAGCCCAGACCGATACAGTGTAACTGTCTGGATCTGTTGTCAACAGAAGATCTAAGCAGTTGGGTGTGTGACTATTAACGTCCGGAACACGGGTAGCTTGACCAACCAGCTGGTGGAGATCTAGCGATATCGCAAACTTGCGTGCCTCTCTTCCAGCTTGGTCAGTTTTGTGGTAAGGGAACAAGCAATCCTTATTATGGGCTTTAAAATCCCCCAGAAAGACAAGCTCGACAAGATATTTGTGTTGGGCCAGTTCAGCTGCCTCTGTAAGATGGTCAAAGAGTCTTGTCGTCTCCTGATCACCGCTGTGCGACCTGTAAACACCGACATAAATAGTTTTAAGAGAGCCGGTGTCCACCAGTAGCCACAGAGTGGAGAAACCCGCAACATTCATAACAGCGGAAACGTTCACAGCATATGTCATCGCGGACGTACACACAGACCCCAGCCTGCTTCTTGAACTTATGTTCAAGTGAGTATCCTGGGTAGTTGAGGTACGCCACGTCTAACGGGGTCGCCAACTTAGTCTCCGTCAAAAAGAACAAGTACGGCTAGAAAGAGAAGCCGTACTTGACCGGATTGATATTTGAGTGCAATCCACGGATGTTAGTAAATTGCACTTTTAGCGGGAGGAAGTGCTGTCGTTGTTTAAACACGAGTCCGGTTTACTAAACAGCTTTCATGGGTAAGGCCCGACAGTAAGGAAACTCAGAAGACTGGCACGGCGGAACATTTAGGGATTTTTCGCGAGGTCACTGATACATACCCGGTCGTATCTGTTGTGTGTGAGCGCGGCCTCAGCCCTAGCAGCTAGGTCGGCGAGCGCGGCCACGAGCAGCGCGTCGACTGCGCGCGCCGAGATGTGCGCACGCGCCGCATCCGTCAGCTGCTCCAGCGCTTGCGGGAGAGCGTCCGCGTCGTCTTCCATCTCGTCTGCAATATTAAATACAAATTTTAAATAACAATTAGAATAGGCAAGCCATGTAAACAGCAGAAACAGCCCTCAAATCGTCCCTTCATCCTTTTTTGTGTTTTATTTAGCTAGAAAGAAGAAAATGCACCTCAATTCTCCCCAACAATACGGTCTAATTGCTTTCTAGTTGAATCAGAGTCGACAAGTGACCTGTATGTGGCGCGGGGTCCGCCAGCCGGTGCGCCCAGGCGACTATCTTGGGGTGCAGCGCGGCCGCCAGCGCCGACAGCGCCAGCTCGTGCGCGGCGCGGAAGGCGGCGGCCGCGGTGCCCAGGCCGGCCGCGCAGGACGTCAGCTTGTCTCGCTCCGCTCCGCTCCGCGCGAGCGAGCCGGCCGCGGCGCACGCTTCGCTCGCGAGGCGCTCCGCCCAGTCTGCACCGGCTTCTGCTTCGTTCATGTGTGCCTGGAGATTTAGACGTATGATTTGCAATTGCAATAAATATTGCAATTACAATATTGAAGCATGGAGAATGCAAAAACTGATCGAGAAATTTAAATGACATCCAATTGAAGAAATGAAAAAGGCAGTGTCCAGTAGTGGACTATTATAGGCTGATAATCCACCAAAGACCCTGTGGATTTTGAGTGACATTGAGTGTGTTTCCAAAATATGACAATTAATTATCAGAGGTTCTTAATATAGGTTTAGACACTGCCACGTACTAGATATAGTATCTTTTGGGCCTCTAGGTCTCTGTCGGGCGGGTCGGGCGGGTAGCGGGCCCCGCGCGGGCCCGGCAGCGGCAGCGGCTCGTGCGGCGGGGCCCGCAGCCAGCGCCGCAGGGCCCCCGCCGCGCCGCGCTCCAGCTGCGCCGACACCTCGTTCAGCACCGCGCATGCGCCGTCCACGCTGCCTGATGATACTGCGCGTCTGCATCACACGAATAGGTTAAGGGTCTGACCAAAATGTTCGACGTGAAAACCGGCTTCAGCCAGTCAGAAAAAACTGTATGATCATGCAACAGAAACGAATAGTCCGACGGGGTGTCGAGTTGCGACGTTCATACCGAAACACTACTTAATAAAAATCACAGGATTGCAGAATCTAGAGAATTGAAATTTTGCACAAGAATAAATTATAATAACTAAGGCCAGCTGGAAGGTTTTTTGAACAAATTTTTTGCAAGCTTAACTGGGAGTGGGCTGGCCACGTAGCACGTGGGCACGGATCACTGGACACATGGAGGAAATCGCCGCCGAGATAGACCGCGGCGAAGGTGGTGTGGCGATCAGATCTTGATTGCGGGGCGAACATGGCCAGAGATCGCACAAGATAGAGAGGTTTGGAAGTAGAAAGGGGGTTTTTCCTATGCCTAGCAGTGGCAGTGGGACACTTCTCTCAAGTTTAGCTAGGAAAAAAAATTGCCAATAGTAAATCCGATTGGAGTTACATGTTTTCAATAAATAATTTACTTCAAACTAACCTGATGACTTTCCTGGCGATGAAGAACACGTCATCAACCAGGCTGGACGTCGTGGCTCCGACCTGCGGTGTTGCCATCTTCAGTGCCTTGTTTACGCTCTCTTCCAAAAAGTACCTGCGAAATGTAAATTTGTTCACAGATTTGTTTCAGTGATTCTGAAAAGTAGCTTTACGATAAAGTTCAATATTTTATAACTTTTTCAATAGTGCAAGTCATTCTGGAATCAACTCTATGAACACGCCGATAAAGTTGATATCTGTACCTCTCCAAAGCCAGGTAATGTCCAAGTATGTCCTGCGCAGTCCGCATAAGGTCGCATTCGTTTATGATCTTCTCCACTGCGTCTACGGACGCTTTCTTTTCCGCTTCCTTTAAAGGCGCTGCGTCCACCTGCGTAAAGAAAATACATACTGTACCATGTGACTTTTATAGGTATTGACATACGGTTGAAATTGCAATGATTGCCAATACAAATAAATAATTGTTGTAAGTCTAAGTAGATGGGAACAATTTTAATAATTAAATGCGATGTTTTCAATTCAGTGGAAATGTGTAGAACTACTGTGAAGTAAAATAGTAGGATAATCTTTCGTCAGTCATTTTCGAGGGTGCAGGGCCGCAGCCGCTTTAACTCAGACCCAAAGTATTTATTTCAATTAAATCATTTACTTTTGAATGGCTTTTTGTCGATCAGTTAGCCAGAAAGTTGAAGTTGCTTGTTCCAAATTGTAGATCTCTATGAAAAAGAAACTAGATACACTCTTATAAACCATGTTTTGGTATTACAAAATCTTGGGTACCTCAGCCTTCCTGCGGAGGAACGTGAAGTACAGCCAGATGCGGGAGTGCGTCAGAGCTAGCTCAGCCAGGACAGGCTCCGCGCTGAGGTGGGAGATGCCGGCCCTGTGAGGGTCTGACTCAAGGCGCCTAGCCAACACCAGCTCAGTGAAGATTCGACGGACGCCGGAACAAACCTGCAGGCAAACGACGGGTGAAAAAGAACTTAATTATTTATGGGGGGTTGCTGTTAAAAAGTTTGGGGGGGTTTAAAATCAAGATAATCAAAGAGTCTAATTTCAGAGATAATCTTAACTAATACAAGGTGTAAACGGACCCTTCACGAAGCCGTCAACCAACCTTCTATACATCAAATTAAGTAACTCTACGCAAAAATTAGTGCAGGGAAACGACTTTTCTTTTTTGGAGTGAAAAATCACGGTTTACGTTAGGGCTCAATGTTATGCACTCAAAACATTGTGATGATGGATGCTTTGCATAGTACAGGGGTCAGGAGGCGGGAGGTATTTAAAAAGTTGGAACTTTGACCTCCAATATTTTCGTAACTAGAAGGTTCCCAGGTATGGTCTAGAACAAAAATATGTGTTTGTGCACACTTTCGTACTTGTACACTATAATATATCCCGCACCGATGCACGATGGCACATCTCCGTTGAGATTGGCCGCCGTGACCGTGAAATGGTCAGGAGGACTATTATTATTATATGTCATACCGCAGGCTGTATAGCTCTGAGAGCGCGATGCAGCAAGCCGGGCGCGTGGCTGGCGGCGTGCCGCGCGCGCTCCACGCCCGCGCCGCCCGCCTCCACCACGCGCGTCACGGCGTCCGCGAACACGGCGGCCTCCGAGCTCACGTCCGACACCACACAGGCGCGCCGGATCGCTGCTTCCGTCTGGAAATCAATTTTGTGATTGTGGCACCTGTTCCTGGTCCACCCTCGACGAAAAGCGAGTACAGTTTTAAACGAGTATGGACAGTTTTGTCGCTGGTCTTTGAGAGAGTGCGCGAGAGCGACCAAGCAAAAATCTCTCAACGAGTGCCAAGCGAGCGTCATTGAGGGAGTTATTTCTTTGATAGCTCTTGTCGCAGCGATAAACTGGTACAAGAGAGATCTTGCCACTAGCATTTCCGCGCTGAAACCAACATTTCTTCAGGGAGAAAATAGTGGGTCAGGTGGACAAATGGTAGTCATCAGAACATTTTTTTAAAGCAAGATGATGAATGATAACTTACTTGTGTGGCAAGATACTTGGCGAGGAGATCCACTCCCTCTTCCGCGCGACCGATCTGCGGGAACAGCTTGAACAGGCGCTCCACACTGGGCTCATCTTCCTTGCGGGCTGCTTCTTCAAACCTAACACAAATTATAGCCTGGCATAGTTGTTTATTCTGTAAATTGGTTTTTACAAACACTTTAATAAGATAAAAGAAATACATATTATAAAAACTAGATAAAGTTCAAAGACTTTGAGAAGAAAACAAAATAGAGTCAGACGTCAGTGGGCTAGCCAAGACAAACTTTTTTCTGTCCAGACATAGTGTTTGTCAAGCCATATGATGGCACACAACTGTAAATACTGTAATGGTGAAAACAACAGATCATACAAGGATATTACTATTTCCTTTATTTGTTTTTATTTTTAAATATTCTAATAAAAAACAAAAAAAATATATATATATATATAAAATAGTAGCCCACCAGCATAAGGAACAGGGTCTGAGCTACCGGTAGTCAGGGCTCAAGAGAGAGGAACCTCCGAACAATACGCACCGTGTCCAGAAGTACTGCTTTCTGAGTCAAGCCCTTGATTCAGCTGCCAAGTGAGAGCCTCCTCAGATGTTGGTTGAGGCTTTTGGCTATTCAGCCATTGGCCAACAAGACTATCGGCACAATGAATGCTGTTCTCACTGTCTAGCTATTTTATTTACTAGTTACAGAACCAGACAGGCACAGATCATGTCAGAAAATTTTAAATAAAAAAAAATGTAGTTTGAAAGTTCATCTAACTCTAGGTTTCTATTTACATACTTGCGCACTAAATGTTCCCTGAGTGTATTTGCCGCGCGAGTCATGGCGTCGCGAGGGTCTGGCGCGCCACGGGCTCTCGCCGCCGCTACTGATCCGGGGTCCATGCTGAGGAATCTAGACACATGGCCAGCACCTGAAATATGTTTTAAATATGAAAAAGGATACTATGTCATCACCTTTTTGGGCACTAAATGGCTTCAGCCTGACAGAGAGACAGCCTGAGAGAACAAACACTGATTTAAGTATTTCAAGCACAAGTAAGTTTTTATTAAAATTATAAACAAACCAGTTTCATAGTCATGTGCTTTGATGGCTGCCTCCACCCCAGCACTACACAACTGCAGGTCTATCAGGTCGTGCACACGACGCTGACATTCTGCCACGCGAGACTAGAAAGAACAAACCATATCACTGATAGCTATGCTTTCAAAATATTTGTTATGAGACAAAAAAATAAAGATACACAAATATCATCATCTGCCTAGCCTTTTCCCAACTATGTTTGGGTAGGATTCCAGTCTAATCGGATGCAGCAGCATTTTACATGGAGTGACTGCCTATCTGACCTCCACAACCGAGTTAGTACTGGGTTATATGACAGCCGCAAGCTCACAATACACAAATATACAGGTTCTTATTTACCCTCGCAAGGTCCAGCTGCCGCACTTTAGCACTAACATCTCTCGCGAGACCGGCAGTCTTGTCCACCATATCAGCGGCAATTTGAGCATCAGTCTTCACTTCAGTCAGCTTCGTATATGCTTGGCTCGCCGCTCTAAGACGGCCCTCGAGGGAACATGCCCTGGATAGCACTCCCGAGAGGGCTTCATCCACCTCCGACTGTAAAAACACTTAATTTGTAAAACGAAACTTGTGCCACCGTCACCAAAACAACCCAATTTACCTCTTCTTTTTCAATCTCGTTGAGCGCTTTCTGTAATCCCTCGTCTGTGGATACATCGTATTTCTCTAACAGCAGACTCAGTGACATTTTCGGAGACTGATTACTTAGTATTATTCACTATCTAAAAGTAATTTCATTTGAACATCGAATTATTTGGAATTACAGTTTGGAAACAAATCGGAAAAACTGAGGAAAACGTCAACAACTACTTGTCAAATTTCTAATGTCAACGTCAATTTTAATCAGCTGTGGGGTCTGTGGTTGTGGAGTTCATCCATCCAAAATACAACATACAAAATCGGGAAACTATTATAATCAGTAATTATAATTCTAAATCTATACTGACAAGAGTTTCATCACTAGTCTAATGTATTATCAAAAATAATAAAAATGGTAAATACCATGTAGAAAAGAAGAAATAGGGAAGTATTATTTTATTATGGCAATCAGGAACAAAATTGACAATACTTGACGTGCATTCGAAACCTTGATTCTTGTTTTTGATAAATAAATTAGATTTTATGATAATATTTCTAATAAACTAAATATCATACAATGTATATTATACAATGTAAGAAAATTATTGAAATACAGTTCTGTAAAGTTTGTATGGATTTATTTTAATTTATGTCAAAAAATCTAAGCAAAGAAGTTTCTGATTGAAGGCCGTTTGTTACCTTGTCAGTTATTTTGATCAGACCTTCAAAAAATTGACTAGTGGACAAAAGTACGATACCTATGCTGCAACATTAGTAAACATATAAACTTGTGAAATCGTAAAATCGATGTGCCGTTAACTGTTTTACATTCCTCAGGGCGTTTAATAAGTGTTTAACACTCCTTCGAGGGCAGGTTTCTTTGTGAGGTCGAAAAGGAATCGTCAAAGGTGAGTGCTGAGTGAGACTGAGGGCATACATTGCATAAATTAGTTTGTATTGGCAAACAGGGTTGGTTTGTGTGTGAAGCGGGGTGGTCTGACGGTAAGGCTGGCTGGTGTGTTGCAGATTGACTCCGTGTCGGGCTGGGCTTCGCCCCCGCTGCGGTTGCAGCTGGGTAACTCACGAGGACACAAGAGGTGAGTGAACTTTCATATCATTGACAAATAATTGGCACGAATACTTTTTCACATAGTTAGAATAGTTTTTTTAATTGATGGCCGTAATAACATGGAACATGAAGTCATTGTTTTGTGTCTGAGAGGTTTGTATTGTAAATATTGGACTGGCAACAGCTGATTGTTGATACTGCCCAGTAGCAACAACTAACATCCCACTTGTTATGTCTCACCATATGAAAGAATGAGAGGGCAGTAGGAATATAATTTTTCTTCTATAAAGTTTGATTTTTGTAATAAAACTTGTTTTATATTGATCCTAGGTAATGTTCTCCCTTTGTATGTTATCATGAGTATTTTTTTGTTTAGCAATCAGATAAACTAATGTCAACAACTATGAGGTATTTGATTCTAAAACTCCTTGTTTTCTTTCTAGAAAACAGTTTTATTCCTGTCAAGTTATAACAAAAAATGTTGACAAAATAGTGTGCACTCTTCAGTGTATGACACTTGTTAATTGGGTCAATACTGTTTACTAATTTTATTTAGAACTAAATTAGATTGCTATACATATTAATTACACTAAACTATCTGAACTTTTGTTTCAATCCTGAAGAATATTTGTGTGTAATAATGCACATGTCATTTAATATGCTAATTAATACATAATTTAACAATCATTAGCCAGCATAAAACATTTATGTTATCCTGATTTTTTTACTCTTTTCTGTGCAATAAATTCATCTTTTCGTTGAACTGCTTGGCATAGGCTTCTCCTAAGCTGCACCACAACTCCCTGTCCTCCCAACATTCTGCATCCAGTTTGTCCCAGCCGCCTCCACAGACAGATGACCTTAAGTTGTCTGTCCATCTAATGCAAAGGCATCCAGTATAAGTAATTACTGTAGGCCTACCACCAGGTAACTACTCAATAAGGAAGAGAGACTATACTCATTTTATCAAGCATCGCAATACTGACCTACACACATAAAAAAATAACATAAGCCCGTAATTGAACCACAATCAACCCAGATAAGAATGAAACTTTTACATCATTAGAATGCTTTACGGCAGCAGCAACATTACATCACTGTTGATGTGCGCTGCCGCTGACATTACACAAGGTGATTGTGTAAATATACCTGAATTGTGTGTGAGCAATTAGTTTCCTAGTTGAATGTTTAGGTGAGAGTTGCTAGGGAGCCTAGCCTTGACTGTAAACTTGTTAACTGTGAGTTGTTCTTCCTCATATTTGCATGTAAAGTATTAATACTAGGTAAGTATAAATTAGTATGGATGTATGGTTTGTGGCGTTTTGTAAACGCGTTTTTGCATCGCGATAGTAGTGATACAGAATTGGTCGAAGGTACACAGCCAGCGATAGCATCGCGGCTGTTTCGATACAAATGCGCGACAGCATCGCTACAAAAAGTCGCCGTGCGCGAGGCCTCTAAGGTTCAAATTTAGATGGGTACTAGGTGGTTTCTGGAACTTAATGTGTAATAGTTTGGTCAGTGGGTTGTCTTAGGGGTTTGTTATGGAATAATTGTCAGCTGAATGCTTTTTAGATTTATACTGGGTTTAGATATTGTGCGTGTAGCAATATCAAGTTTAATCTGAAGTAGGTATGTGCCAATGATACTGTTAAAAGGGCTTGTTGGTATGAAGTGTTTTTGGATATATGTTATCAATCCATTTTATGCAGAATCGCGTGGAAACAGGAAAGGGAAGTCACTGCTATTTATATTGCACTGTTATGAAAGTAGTATGTCTGTCTCCTAACGTTTAATAAAAAGGCGCGGAATCCTGACCTTCGCTCTGGGTGCTTACAATATTCAAGACGATGAGAACGCTAACCTTGCGTATTTCGCATTTGAGAGACGAGCAAGCACGTAATTGCGAGAGACCGAGAGTGATATATTATATGCCAAGATGGGTAGTTTGACAGCTAAAGTCACAACAAAGTTCAAAACATCCTGTATTTGATACATCCCTCGGATAGAGAGGAGGCCTGTGTCCCATTAGTGGGAACGTCTTAGGCTGAATATACACCCTGTATTTTGGCGGCAAATAACGCTGAAATTCAAAAGGTTTAGCTTACTGTTACGTCAGTACTTTATTAGGAGAATTTCTATTTCTCCTTTTTTTCACTAAAAGTATTCGAAGTAAAACAAAAACATTGTGTGTTCACTCCCGTACTTGCTATTGTGAAATACGCCAACTGCATCACAATGCAAGAGTATTGACAAAGCTCGCATGCTACAAGGTGGTTGACATTTTAGCACCAAGCTGACCCACTTACCTAACTTAGGTAACTTTCCTCCAACATAATAATTTTGTTATGTTTACGAGTATTTAGTTTCTGCCATGTAAACTGTCCACTACCCTTGGTTTACTGGTAGAGAATACCTAAGACATTAAACTCCGCCTTTGTACCTTTTTATTTGTTTGCGAAATATATAAAGATTTGAGTGTGTTGTGAGATCACGTTATTTAAAGAATTGGAGCATTCTTCCGTCGGACTGTCCCTGTCGGCCAATTCAAATCCCACATTACATATTCCGTGCTCTATAAATAAGCAATAAAGTGATGGAACAGGTAGTGAGTGACCCATATAATTTCATGGGCTTATAGTAGGCGAGACCGCGAGACACAACTAGGTCATGAAGTGAATCCACATTGTGATACTAGTCCAGTGGACTGTTTTCTCTAGTTTATTTATAAGCTTTGATAATAATTGTGGAGTTTCGCTAATGGTCTAATTAGATAAAAGCAGATATTTTTAGTTTTGTTCGCTGTGTGACTAATGTTTGCGCGGTCGCGATGGCCGGAAGGAGTTGTATGATTAAAATTAAGTGTAGATTTTATTTTAAAAAAAATCAGTAGGGCGCACTTTTATGAGTGCGTGTGGCTCAACGTCAACTCCTATCGTTCTTATCGTTGACATATATTATTATGTTATAGTTCCTATAGCAATTAATGTAGTTTTATTTACATTATTAGACCATCGATTTCTCAATAACAGTCGTCATGCACGGCTTTCTTCTGAATTTTCTTATGCTCTAACAAAGACTTTGTTCACTCACCAGTTGCCTTACTTACCTCAGCCCAAACAATTGCTGTCACTTATTCCTAGTTTAATAGCCTACTATTAAACTGCCACTCGGTGCTCGAGAAATAGACGTCCACTCATCTGCCTCGCCTTTTCCCAACTATGTTGGGGTCGGCTTCCAGTCCAACTGGATGCAGCTGAATGCCAGTATTTTACATGGAGCGACTGCCTATCTGACCTCCACAACTCAGTTAGTACTGGGTAATACAATACTAGGGGTATTGTATTACCCAGTACTAACTGAGTTGTGGACACTGTTTGTCGGACTTTCGGGCAAAGACCCGACAAAAAAACCACTGACTAACTGTAACGAATGCAAAAATCTACAAATGACAGCCGGGAGCAACGGCTTAATGTGTTTTCCGAGGCACAGAGAAAACTGTATGTAATGGGTGTTAACATATCCACAGACCAACCTAGACAAGCACGGCTTAACCTAAAGATTGACCTGAGCGGCTGTTATTATTAAGCCACGCGCTCCTCCCTCAATCAATAAAGACTTTAAAATTATGAAGGGAAAAATCTTGGTCCCTTAGCACGGTACTTACGGCTACTTTTAAGTAAATAATAACTGATGATAATAACTGTATCTGATCTATGTTTAAGGAACTGACCACACTTACCGACGCAGAATTAGCTTGAGTAGGTCAGCAGGAGCTTTATGTCCGTGCAACAATAAAAGCAAAAATACGTCATTTGCCGTGTGTGCCGGATCGATAAGTGTGGTCCCTCCCTTTGTGTTTATATTTTTGACCAAGAATATGTATATCCCCCTGTATATATCTATAGAATTCGCGAGAGCTTATTGAGAAGCGCTGACACACAAATCTATGTTCTATTTCAGCGAAACACAAGCTGAATCTCGCGGGCCGCATGCTGCCCTTTGGGCTTTCCGTCCGGCCCGACGCCATATTGTTTGAGGCCCGGAACATGAAGTAATTAATTTAAAACTTACAAAATTTATTTAAGTTAAATGTTATTGGAATAAGTATTTTCTTGATCAAAGGTAAAACTTGGCCTATGTACAAAATCTGTTACTATAGCTGTCGAACAGTCCCCTGCTTTCCGTGTCTAACTGCATAAACGATTGCGCTAGAATATAACGAGTTTGCTGTATTTGAAGTTAAAGACCACCAACTCACACGTTTTCTCGCCATCAAAACCTCTAGTACGCTGCGCTGTTTATTACCCGACTGTTAAGAAAGGGTAATGTGAACAATGGTACAGTATACAACAATTACGAACGTGTCTTCAAACAGCGAAAAAAGTTTGAATTGAGGCTGAGGCTGCAGGATATCAACCAATTTGATTGGATTGACCAATCACATTGCTTGAAATCCAGCATGTCTCATCTCTGCTCCGCTCGCTTTGGAGGAAATCAGGAAGCTTTAGGTGCTTTTTGTTATCGCTTTTCTCTTTAAATGTCCAACGTAAGCCCAATTGTGTGCCACCACAATCGGCGCCGCCTTGTGGACCTTCCCGCTACAAGCCCTGTTTGGGTGTTTCCTCAGGATGGGCGAGGGCGGGTCGCCCGGGGGCGGCGGCGGCGCGCGGCTGTCGCACACCTCGGAGAAGCACCCGCGCGCCATCCTCGGCGAGCTGTCCGCGCTGCGCCGCCATCGCGAGCTCTGCGATGTAGTGCTCAACGTGGCCAACAGGAAGCTGTTCGCACACCGGTAAGTGATAAATTATGTTTATAAACTATTTAAGAGTTCAGAGGTCACAGTCTCTTTCAAAGTCCAGACACAATCTTGGTCAAGTCATATGAGAACCATGCAAGTTAGTGTCTGAGATGGGTTTTTAGCGAAACAACCGCACAGATTTCAGAGGACCTGTCCAGAAAATGCACTCATTTGTCAGTCATCGTGTAGCTCAACTCAGAACTTAAGGACCACTCGATGAATGATACCGAGTCGGCGGTAAAATAAGCTTTATTTTTCATGTGATTTAATGGCAAACAAGCCGACAGCCCACGAGTGGCTAATGCAAGAACAACATGGTACTATTTACAAACATTATGTATACACTGTTATCTTTGCAAGGCTTTTGATATCGTTATCATTAAAATATTCACTTTTTAAGTTGCCCTAGTTTTATCTTTGTTTGAATATTTTAATGATAATAATTATCTCGTTATTGACACGACGTGAGAAATTCTTGAATGATGTGTAATGCTTTGTATCATCTGACGTTATTTGATCTCACGCTCCTTGATTCGGAGACCATAATGAGTCGCGTCTTGTAGGCTCATTAGTTTACCAACATCATTATCCCCAGTCGGCTGCCAGTCTAACCGCATGCAGCTGAATAGTTGAATACCAGTATTTTACGTGTAATGACTGCCTATCTGACCTCCACTGATCCCCAACCCAGTACCCCTTGTCAAGATTGAACTTTCAGGTTTCTGACAGCCCGTAACGTCTGTCGATCTGTTCTCCTTTGTCCCCTTTCTGCATACCATCACCAAACAAATTGACGTTTCATACGCCAAGCGAAAACGCACGCACACAGAGACACGCATCGTAGTACACCAAATGCGAGCACATTCGCGATTTAACTGTACGTCAACAACCTCAACTCGTCAGGTCGAGCGAAAACTTTCGCATCTACAGACACGCATTTTCTTTCTTTATCGTATGGTTAGTGCCTAACCTGGTGTCAGAGTTTTTTTATGCCGCCCATGGGCCTCTGACTTGGCTTTACAGTCATGCCGTCAAGAAATATCTCATCTCTCAGGCATGCTGGTTTCCTTCACCGAAAAGCAAGTGATAATTATACTATACGCACATGAATCCGAAAAATCAGAGGTGCGTGCCTTGGGTTCGAACTCGAGACCTATGACTTGGCAGTCCGACGGTCACACCACTAGAAGAAAGAATCTTTTAAGAACACCCAGTGCAAGCGCACTTGCGGTACTGTAAAATTTTCTCTGAACAATTTCTCTCCATTTCCAGGGTGATCCTGTCAGCATGCAGCCCGTACTTCCGCGCGATGTTCACGGGCGAGCTGGCGGAGTCGCGCGCCACCGAGGTGACGATCCGCGACGTGGACGAGCAGGCCATGGAGCAGCTCGTGGAGTTCTGCTACACCGCGCACATCGTCGTGGAGGAGAGTAACGTGCAGGTCAGTGCGTCCTGAACATCATCATTATTCTCCTGCCCTTGAACGTACAAGATCTAGAGAAGTATGAGGAATAGAGTGCAAAGTTCCTCATTCTGTATTGAAAAGAGAAGATCGTCCGTACAGACGGGCGTCGTGTCTGGTGGGCCACTGCCTGCCAGTTGTTGGCGCCTTGCTGTTTATATGTTAACTATGTTAATTAACTGTGAATTATGTGTGACGTCAAGTATGAAGCGTCTCATCATTTGTGGCGTTCTAGATACGGCCACAAGCCGCAGATCCTACTTTAGGATACGCGCCATGTCCGATTGTTGAAATGTCCTTTTATTAGTTTTAATCGTCTTTTTAGCGTGTCGATGGCAAATTGTCATTAAATATCCCAAAATTCTACAAAGTTAGTTTTAGTATATGCGAAACCTGATACACGGGTCTAGTATTTTTATGTAAAGAATCTATGTACAAAATTTCAAAACTGTATCATGAAAAATCACAAAGTTATAAGCTTGTTCTGTTACCTAGTTGTCCGCACAAAAACGCGGTCACCACGCAGCGCGCGCCTCCAGTGTCGTCTTGAGCTCATTGATAATAATAATTTGGCAGTAGGTATCTAAATTATTGCGATAGGTACTAAAAGTCGCTCGGTACTCAACTTTTAACTTTTTTAAATATTTTTGGGAAAAAATATAACATGGTATAAAATTTATTGGAATCGATTCAGTTACTTATTCTGATCAAACTATATTCAGGTTTCGCATATACTAAAAATAATGTTGTATTATATGCACACAAAAATAACAATTAATAAACTTATGAAGTTTTTGATTTTGGTTTGGTTTTCTCTTCGCTTGACTCATCACTTTTACTCAAATTATGAATCTCTGATCAGACTTCACCAACCAGATACCATTAGTAACCATATACCTGTAACCTTCCAGGCGTTACTACCCGCGGCCTGTCTACTGCAACTGCAAGAGATCCAGGACGTGTGCTGTGAGTTCCTCAAGAGACAGCTGGACTGCTCCAACTGCCTCGGCATCCGCGCATTCGCTGACACGCACTCCTGCAGAGAACTGCTGCGGATTGCTGACAAATTCACACAACAGAACTTTCCAGAGGTATGTATGGGAAACCTTTTTCCTATTACTAGAAATAACTATATCAACTTCATGTAAATTGAAAGCGCCTTATCATTAACACTAGAAACGAGATATGTACCATGTGTATATGTTTGTGTGTTCTTGTGAAAGCGCCTTATTTTTAGGAAACTCTACTTCATTTGGTACACTTTAAAGAAGTTTTTCTTTAACTACATAAATCCGAAACTAATATTCAAATTCAAGCTCAAATCATTTATTTTAATTTAACTATTTACAGAAACTTGAATTGTCAAGGAGTCCGTCACTTAGTCAGAGAGTTGAAGCAGCCTGCCTCAAAACGTAGGTCTCTAGGAAGAAGAAACGGCAATAGTTTAAGTTTTCTTGTATCTTCTTTTAGTATAATATCTCCCCATAACCGTCCAATGGGGTAAGCAACCGTGAACCTAACGGCGCTAGCAGAGCAAAGCAAGCAAGCAAGCATCGTCGTTGGTTGAAAATCTTTTAATGTTATTTTATATTCCAAAATAGGCTAACCTCATTGGTCATATTGGGCCTTAGCTATGGTCACGCCGTCTACAACGAGCTTTGGCATCTCCTCCCAATTTCAACTCTATGGTAAAACTTTCATTATTGCACAGGTAATGGAAAGCGAAGAGTTCCTACTGCTGCCGGCCGCGCAGCTGATCGACATAGTGTCCTCAGACGAGCTCAACGTGCGCTCCGAGGAACAGACCTTCCAGGCAGTCATGTCCTGGGTCAAGTACAATGTGGCTGAAAGAAGACAACACTTAGCACAGGTCAGTAACCGGCGCCGCATGTCTTCTAACATCTGTTAGTCATCACCACAGTAGTTCATCACCTTCTCGCGCTATCATCTTTCACACAATGTATCTACTATTTCTTTGGTTGGTCATCCTGTAGTCTAACTGTTAACTACATCGGTACCTAAAACTTTCTACACAACAGCACAGGTTTAAGTAAAATTATAAGAATTCTGTTTGTGTCTTATTATTTCCCAGAATTTGATCCTTATTAGCGACACAATCGATGAGTATCAAATGATACAGGGTGTGTTTTTGTCCGAAATCAATGGGTTCGATTGGTGGATAGCAATATTTATTTTTCAAAAATTTAATGCAGTTTTAGTTTTCATCAAAATTGGGCTCGAGACTCCTTTGAGTATTTTTCGCTATTCTTTAAAGTTTCTGTTTTGGTTGAAAAATTCATATTCGCAAATCATGTAGACCATTTTTACGAAAAACAACCCCAGATTACCAAAGGGTATCGTGTTACCCAGTAACTGGGTTGTGTAGATCAGATAAGTAGTCGCTCAATGCAAAATAATGGTATCCAGTTACACTGGAAGCCGACTCCAACATAGTTGGGAAAGGCTAGGCAGATGATGATTCATTCCCTGAGCGACCTAGGAAGCTACAAGTTACCAATTCATTTGTATTTCCAACGTTAAGTGCCATGTTTCAACTGCGTACGATATGCATGCAAAAGGCTAGGCAGACCATCTTCTTCTTGGTGTCGCTTGCATGACATTTTTTTATATTTTGTTAGCCCAGAACCTCGCCACTTCCACTGCGTCGTCGGTGGCAGCGCAGAGGTCACTTCGGCTGCATGTTTTTGCTGCTGGCTAAGAGCAGGATAGGTGGTAGAGCATAAGCAGATGATGATCCCAAATTACGATTTACTTACTGTTCAATAATCTGTCATTCACACTTGCAGGTCCTACAACACGTCCGCCTCCCACTCCTAAGCCCCAAGTTCCTGGTGGGCACCGTGTCGTCCGAGCTGCTCATCCGCTCCGACGACGCCTGCCGGGACCTGCTGGACGAGGCCAAGAACTACTTGCTGCTGCCGCAAGAGAGGCCGCTCATGCAGGGGCCTAGAACGCGGCCTAGGAAACCCACGAGAAGAGGTCAGTTGGTAGTTTAGATTGAGGCGACATCTATTACACTACATACGAATTACATTGATAATTTAATGTCGCGATATTAAAAAGTTACCCGCGCGAATATCATATGACAGAACCCTACAACAACCGTAAGGCGGAGATTATAAGGTACAGTGTCCTTTCTTTTTCTCAAACCTTAAAAGGATCTAAAATTGTTGTTAGATTTATGACACAATTTTGTTTAGTGGTAGAGGTGATGTTTTACAAAGTCAAGCTTCAACATTCTGTGTTACATATAAGTATGAGTAGTCAGCTTCGCTTTTTTTATATCAAAGTATAAGCTGTTTACATTAATTACGTGATGACGACGACCACGATCGCATATTTTCGCCACCACATAAATTAAATATTTGTAGTGTGTTTTTTTGGGCTAAACAATGACGTCGATGTGATGAATTATGCTAATGATCGTATTATGGTTCGCAGGAGAAGTCCTATTCGCGGTGGGCGGCTGGTGTTCCGGCGACGCCATCGCCTCGGTGGAGCGCTTCGACCCGCAGACGTCGGAGTGGAAGATGGTGGCGCCCATGTCCAAGCGGCGCTGTGGTGTGGGTGTGGCCGTGCTGCACGACCTGCTGTACGCCGTGGGCGGCCACGACGGCCAGTCCTACCTCAACAGTATCGAGCGGTACGACCCGCAGACCAACCAGGTGCGCCCAGTGCGGCAGGCGGTGCGCATGCAGAATAAAAGCTCCCACACTGCACTCATTATACATAAAAAACACACACACGCAAAACAAACAAACACACGCGCGCTCATTATACACACGCTATCTACGAGACCAACTTCTGTTCATTTTACTTCAAAGATTTTATCAATTCAACAAAGAAGTCACACATTCTGCTTTTCCAAACGTTGAACCTTTCTCAGTTGTATTTATCTAATATTATAATAATATTGTTGATAGTTTGTTTTACCTCCAAATTGAGACTTGTGTCTATCCAGATCATTATTATCTGCCTTTTCCCAAATATGCTGGAGTCTGCTTCTAACCGGATGCAACTAAATGCCAATATTTCACATAGAGCGAGTACCTATCTGACCTCCACAACCCAATTATTAGGTAACACTTAATAGTGTTACCTAATAAAGGGTAATCCCTTTAATAAAACTAACTGTAGTTTTTAAAACAGCTTAAATTGTTATACTTACGAAAAATTACGAAATAAATTAAAACATTATTTTACAACAAGACAAGACAACATTATTGTAACAATGTACCTAACATTGTTACAATAATCAAATACTACTTTACCAACATTTTTTTTACCAATAAATTTAGCATTAATAAGAGCGTAACTAACTGAAGGGTAGGTCGAGGTATAAACCGTATAAAGTATTTTGAGCTTTATATAAGTACAATTATTATCCTTTAGGGCCTATTCAAACCTAAGCGGTATTCGCAGCCGCTGTGGGTAGAAGTGCGTACCGCGCGAGCAGGGACGGTTACCGTTACCACAAAAATACCGGTAAAATTACCAAAACCTTAACGTTATGCTACGTTAACTAGTAACGTTAAAAATATCGTTAAATCATAGGTTTTACCGTATTTAAATAGCGTTACCAGTAGCGTTACTTCGCTAAAAACTAATAATTTCTGGTGCGACGTTGCCAAACCGAACGTGCGCCGCGAGTTCTTTCGTTCGGCTCTTCTAATCGGAGCGGCAACAGCTAGCATTATAGGACGATCGGACGGATACCTACGAAAACGCGACGGCTCGCGCCTTTTTCATTTTATAAGACGTCTGGTCACACAAACATGGCGAACACCAAATACATCTATTTGTTTTGTTGTTCTAATTATTAGTTGTTTGTGTAAAAAATATCATTATAGCCCGAAAGAAGTGCAACAAAGTATATCAGTATAACTATAACTTTTTAAAGAATAATAAATCTACTTACCTTCCATGCCATGGTAGTGGATCATACCACAATCCTTCGCCTAATCAAGCCTTCGGGACCCGGTGGGATGAGGGAGTAGTAGTGTAGGGAACACCATTTGACACCTCAATGGCATTGACCTTGAGATCAAGGTCAAAATTCCAAAAGTCAAGACCCGCGGTTCTCAGGAACAGTAACAGGTCATTTATATTCATGGTTAGTGATCTTGTGGTCAAAGTCAAGTGACCGTAGGGTCAAGGACAAGTGACTTTGAGGTCAAGATCAAGTGATCCTGGAGGTCTTGAAACCTTGGAGTTCAAGGTCGAGTGACCTGTCTTTGAAATTCCAGTGCCTTGACACTCCCGACCCCATGACTTCGAGCGCAAAAACAGTGTTTCTTTTTCTTCTAAATTTGCTTATATCTCGAAAACGGTGTGTCCTTCCTATCGCAAAAATAATGAAAAATTTGCCCCCCTTAATAACCCCTTTGCGCGTAATTCCCGACATGTAGGTAATAATTAATTACGAAAAAATCAAATTTTATTATCCATACAAAAAAAAAATATATACAGGCTTATCATTTGTAGGTGCCTTTATTAAAGGATTCCTTCGACATCGTTTTTACGATAAACGGTTGGTCAGCCAAAAACACCAAGACGCTTTTATCCTTATATTTAGGTGGTATATACGTTAGAATCGAGAAAATAAACGATTTGCTAAAATAACACTTTTTTGGCAAAAAAATTCTGAGTCTTTTTTTCTCAGTGCCCCGTTACATACACTCCAACCGAATGTTCCACTATGGAACTGTGAAGAAGGTACCAGAAAGTTGTGGAACTTTCTCGAAGGATGGTTCAGTATATAAATAGCTGTCGTGTTTGCGGGAGGAGTCAGCCGCCCGATACAAACCATCACGTATTAGTATGACTCGCCGACGGTATACTCTAATCACCCCCGACGATTCCATCACCCTCCATCAGGAAAGCAGTAGGGAAACCTGTAATTTACGCAAACACAAGCCGGCATTATTCCGACCTCACCGTCGAGGTCCGTCGCGAAGAAAGTGTGTTCAAGTAATTATTGCAGATGCATCGCAGAAACAATACCTATTACACGCCGAAGCTAGTTGTACTAACATCGTAAGATGCTAGACTCCCCACCGACATCGTTAGAAAGAGATAGGCGAATAAATTACCGGTATACGTTTTGTTACTTTTACCGATACTAATATTAGTTAATAGGTAACGTTAACGGACTTACGGATATCGTTATAAATATCGTTACTTTTGTATCGTTAACATAACGGTAATCGGTAACGTTAAGAAAAAAGTAACGGTAATTCGGTCCCTGCGCGCGAGCTTCGCTCAGGCATTTAGTAACAAATACCGCAGACGGTCACGAAATCCGCTTTGGTGTGGACAGTAATATAACCGCATACCCACTCGGTTTTCTTTACCGCAGACGGTAGCGAATACCACATAGGTTTGAATATTCATCATTTCTCTTATCTATTCTTTTTTAAATATTTTTAAAAACAATAATATAAAGTAAAATAATTATTAAAATTACGCTGTGTATGCACAATATTTACTTTTTATGTGTTTTTCTTTTTATTTCTGACATTTTTACTGTTTTATTTCATATAAGGTATTTATTTTCCTATGCAATATTTCAGTGGTGCGGCTCAGTAGCACCGACGTCATCCTGCCGCACGTCAGTGGGTGTGGCCGTGCTGGAGGGCGCGCTGTACGCGGTGGGCGGCCAGGACGGCGTGCAGTGCCTCAACCATGTGGAGCGGTACGACCCCAAGGAGAACAGGTGGAGCAAAGTAAGTAGTCATCGTCATGTCAGTCGGGGTGGCCGTGCTGGAGGGCGCGCTGTACGCGGTGGGCGGCCAGGACGGCGTGCAGTGCCTCAACCATGTGGAGCGGTACGACCCCAAGGAGAACAGGTGGAGCAAAGTAAGTAGTCATCGTCATGTCAGTCGGGGTGGCCGTGCTGGAGGGCGCGCTGTACGCGGTGGGCGGCCAGGACGGCGTGCAGTGCCTCAACCATGTGGAGCGGTACGACCCCAAGGAGAACAGGTGGAGCAAAGTAAGTAGTCATCGTCATGTCAGTCGGGGTGGCCGTGCTGGAGGGCGCGCTGTACGCGGTGGGCGGCCAGGACGGCGTGCAGTGCCTCAACCATGTGGAGCGGTACGACCCCAAGGAGAACAGGTGGAGCAAAGTAAGTAGTCATCGTCATGTCAGTCGGGGTGGCCGTGCTGGAGGGCGCGCTGTACGCGGTGGGCGGCCAGGACGGCGTGCAGTGCCTCAACCATGTGGAGCGGTACGACCCCAAGGAGAACAGGTGGAGCAAAGTAAGTAGTCATCGTCATGTCAGTCGGGGTGGCCGTGCTGGAGGGCGCGCTGTACGCGGTGGGCGGCCAGGACGGCGTGCAGTGCCTCAACCATGTGGAGCGGTACGACCCCAAGGAGAACAGGTGGAGCAAAGTAAGTAGTCATCGTCATGTCAGTCGGGGTGGCCGTGCTGGAGGGCGCGCTGTACGCGGTGGGCGGCCAGGACGGCGTGCAGTGCCTCAACCATGTGGAGCGGTACGACCCCAAGGAGAACAGGTGGAGCAAAGTAAGTAGTCATCGTCATGTCAGTCGGGGTGGCCGTGCTGGAGGGCGCGCTGTACGCGGTGGGCGGCCAGGACGGCGTGCAGTGCCTCAACCATGTGGAGCGGTACGACCCCAAGGAGAACAGGTGGAGCAAAGTAAGTAGTCATCGTCATGTCAGTCGGGGTGGCCGTGCTGGAGGGCGCGCTGTACGCGGTGGGCGGCCAGGACGGCGTGCAGTGCCTCAACCATGTGGAGCGGTACGACCCCAAGGAGAACAGGTGGAGCAAAGTAAGTAGTCATCGTCATGTCAGTCGGGGTGGCCGTGCTGGAGGGCGCGCTGTACGCGGTGGGCGGCCAGGACGGCGTGCAGTGCCTCAACCATGTGGAGCGGTACGACCCCAAGGAGAACAGGTGGAGCAAAGTAAGTAGTCATCGTCATGTCAGTCGGGGTGGCCGTGCTGGAGGGCGCGCTGTACGCGGTGGGCGGCCAGGACGGCGTGCAGTGCCTCAACCATGTGGAGCGGTACGACCCCAAGGAGAACAGGTGGAGCAAAGTAAGTAGTCATCGTCATGTCAGTCGGGGTGGCCGTGCTGGAGGGCGCGCTGTACGCGGTGGGCGGCCAGGACGGCGTGCAGTGCCTCAACCATGTGGAGCGGTACGACCCCAAGGAGAACAGGTGGAGCAAAGTAAGTAGTCATCGTCATGATCTGCTTAACTTTATCTGAATAACCTTGGGGTTGGCTTCCACGTTAACCAAGTGTAATTGTATACCAGTATTTTACATGGAGCAACCAGGGTGGAGGAGAAGTAAATACAAGGTGTATCTAAAATTATTCAAAACCCGAAAAGATGTCATTGAAGTCATCATTATGAACAATTTATATTTATTACTTAGATAATCATTATTGTGATTTATGTCTATGTGTGTTATTTAGAAAAGGACTTCTGTACATGCATGTGAAAATGTTCGAAACGGATTTTGTGTCGAGGTTCTTTTACGTCGCGTACTCCGTCGAAAGCATGTCGTCCCTAAAATATTTAGTATTAATACAAGTATTATGTGTTTGACATTACTGTGTTTGGTATTTAGATGTTATTGTATTGTATGTATTTTTAGGGACTGATGGTCAAGCTAGCAGTGGCGAAGGGTTAGATTTTTGTCAGGTTAAGCCCAGGAAAAACATGAGGATTGAAATATTTTTTCGTCACCCCTGTATTTTATTTACGTTTTGACCTCATTTTCGTTATCAGCGACCCCAAAAATCACGATAAAGACAGCCGTAACGAAGGCCTGCAAGCTAGCTTAACTGATCGAATGGGTCTCTCGTGTCAGGTAGCGGCGATGACGACCCGGCGGCTGGGCGTGGCCGTGGCCGTGCTGGGCGGGCAGCTGTACGCGGTGGGCGGGTCGGACGGGCAGGCGCCGCTGAACTCCGTGGAGCGCTACGACCCGCGCAGCAACAAGTGGGCCGGCGTGGCGCCCATGTCCACGCGCCGCAAGCACCTGGGCTGCGCCGTGTTCGACGGGCAGATCTACGCCGTGGGCGGCCGGGACGACTGCACCGAGCTGTCCTCGGCCGAGAGGTGAGATAGCCACAAGGCCGCTAGCTGTGTGTAACTAAAAATACGAGAGTTGACAGAAAGGGGGATCTGTGGGTCATGTGTTAGAAACAAGGACCGCACGTCCGCAGTACCCAGCGTGCGCACTGCCATTACATGACTGATGCCACCTCACTGCGTCCGCGCTACATAGACGTACGTGGTGTCCCTTAAACATATTTGAGACGATGCGACGCAGGGTCCACGTCACAAGCCTCAAAATATTTGAAACTATCGTCGATTGATGACAATCCATTAATAAAGAATATACGGGTCAAATACATAACCTCCCCCTTTTTACACACTTACGGTAACTACATCTTTCCATGCAACTTCTCATTGTAATAACTATTCATCTGCTGACAGATACGAGCCACACACGGACACATGGTCGCCAGTGGTGGCGATGACGTCACGGCGCAGCGGGGTCGGGTTGGCTGTCGTCAACGGGCAGCTGTACGCCGTCGGAGGTTTCGACGGCACCGCCTATCTTAAGTCTATAGAGGTACGAGAAACCCCCTTAACATCGCCTTGATCCGATTTTCTATTGGCTTGACCCACCAACACATCAACGAAAAGCGAGTGAAGCTAGTAATTAGAATCGAGTTGGCGAGCGACGAGCAGTGAGGGTGATGTTTATATAGTTTTGTCGCTGGGCTATGCGTGAGTGCGATAAGGTGATTACTCACCTTCACCCACCCTGTCACTTGTGGATATGCGCATTTTTAAGTCATTTTTCCATAGACTCTGTATCAATTTGTCAACTTTGTCCTTTCTCTTGCGACTTTAAACTATTTTTGTTGGCAGGTCTTCGACCCGGAATCGAACCAGTGGCGCCTGTGCGGCGCGATGAACTACCGGCGCCTGGGCGGCGGCGTCGGCGTCATGCGCGCGCCGCACCACGACAACCATTACATATGGTACCACACGCTCCTACCTAACTCACGTCTGGTAGCCCGCATGGTCCCGCATGGTCCCGCATGGTCCCGCATGGGCTAGGCAGAGGTCCCATGGGGAAGGCAAGCCTATTGCCAACAAACAGGCAAACATCAGAAGTCCGGTCTGCTATTGAGAAATTTCTAATTTAAAAGCTAACAACAATTGCTAATCGAACCATGATCTGAATCCCTGGTATGAGATTATCAGCAGTAGCACTCACATAACCTTTATGATAACGGATCATATGAAGAGGAGCAAACCTGCCTCCGTACAGCGTCGTTGAGCCCGTATCACTGTCATAGAGTTGATATTCTTTTGAGTGGAAATAACATTAATTGTAGACAAGAATTTGTATCAAGTTTAGTATTCTGCGTTCATAATCTGTCTTATCTCTTCGTGTAATGATTCTGTGTCTCTTACCATTCGTTGTTTGTTGCAGGAACAGAAAAGACTCAGTAGTGTGAGGTGCTGCCAGCGCACTGTAAGATATTCCCCCTCCACCTTATCAGTTAAGTCGTTACTCATTTACTTTATTGTTAATACAAATATATTATAATTGACTATTTATAAATAAATGAAAATACAAATTTTAGAATATTACATTGTTTTATTTACTGTTTCACAGATTTAGATATTCTTGGAACATAGTTCTAATACCAATATCATCCATATCGTTCATATTCATTAAAAATATGATCATAATATACTTCAAATCGTCAAAAAGCCTTTAGCTCACGAGCAAATAGGACCTATTTAAAAAACAGCGCTCTTCAAACTACTCATCAGAGATCTTAGACATCCATAGAGATGATTTAATTACTATACGTTTTATTTCGAACTAGCTTTTGCCCCCGGCTTCGCTCGCGTTAATTTAAAATTTGACAATTAATTCGGGTTGTACTCGGCTTGTAATAATCAATAAATTCAATCATGATTCGAAAGACACGTGGCGCCATCTATTGTCATAAGAATGTTATTGTTGTTTTCCTCGGGAACTACTTTTTTCGTGATGAAAGGTACGCTATGTCCGTGTCTGTACATCTGATAACGTATACGCAAAATTTCAGGATGGTCGGTTCAGTGGTTTAAGTGTGAAAAAGTTTAAGTGTGTTGTTACCACAAACAAACTTACTTTCGCATAATATTTGTTAGGTTTCTAATAAGGCTAATATAACTTTAATATTAATGAAATGCCTCTGACACGACTTATGACTTTCTTTTCTAAAACCCCTAATATTTTTCGAGATTTTGTCTCGGGGGTAGTCAGATAAGAAATCTCGACTCCATCTAACATAAGTTTAAAATAATTTCGAAGTGTAAAAGTGTTTGCGATATCATTTTTACAGAACAAATTATAACCCACAAGCTTATCTTCCTCAATCTTAATACTGTCTCTCCCCAAACCCACCATTCCCAAGCCCCTAGTGAGGCGTGGCAGGAGGCGGCGAGGTCGCCTTATCCGCATGCTGCTCCCCATTCTCCTCCTCCTCATCTGCGTCGTCCCCATTCTCCTCGCCGTCCCCGTTCTCCTCTCCCTCCTCCCCGTTCTCGGTGTCCCCGTTCTGTTCGGCTTCGGGGTTCTCCGTGCTTTGTGTGCGGTCTGGTACTTCTGCGTTCTCTTCTTTGCTTGCGTGGCGTCTCTGGGGGCAGAAGTTGAATTGATTTGAGAAAAAAAGAATGAAAAATATTCTGTGAAATCGGCCAATACGGAACGCTAATTGGATAAAATAATGTTAGAAACCGGTGTTAGTATTGTCAACACCAAAGTTTCGAATGCGGATACATTACTCAAATCCACTCCATTAAAGGGAAGAGATGTTGGTCAGGTGTTGAGGGGCTCGTGGCTCAATACACAATCACTACAACCGCATGGACCGATTTTCAAGTATAGCAACGTTCAATGGCCGTTCGTTGACCATTCATTACTTATCGAGTTCGAGCCCCGTCTGTGTTTCGGAAAGCATGTTAAACTGTTAGTTCCGGCTGTCAGAGGTTAGATAGGCAGTCTCATAAGCATAGCACAATCGGCCTATATCGTTCCCATTGCTGGGACACAGAACTCTCTATGAGAGGAAGTGGGTTGTAATCTACGCGGGTCCAGTGCAGGTTGGTAAATGTCACATGTCTTCGAATTTTTGGTTCTAGGACATGCCGGTTTCGTCACTATGTTTTCCTTCACCGTTTTGAGAGCAATGGTGATGAAATAAATAACACAAAGTAATGCGCCTGCCTGGGTTCGAACCCGCGACATACTGCTCGTGAGTCGGAGCCACCACCACTAGGCCACTGCTGCTCTCAGGCAGTCGCTTATGTATAAAATACTACTAATGCAACTGCATCCGGTTAGACTGGAAGCATACCCTAGCATAGTTGGGAAAAAGGCATGGCAGATGATATATTGGTCTTGTCCTACCTTCTTCTTCTTCTTACTCTTGGACTTGGGCTTCTTCTCCGGCTCGCTGTACCCTGGCGGGAAGAACTTCGCGGACTCCTCCTGCCCCACCACGTGGTCGGCGCTGACGTGTAGCGGACCCAGGGTCAGTAGGTCCTCGGGAGGGCCAGGAGGGAATAGGTCCTCGGGTTCTGCAAGCTCAGGTTCTGCCAGGCCTACTGCGATCATTAGGACTATGGTCTCGCAGCTGTGGAGGTGATAAGAATTGATATTACGAAAATACGATAGTGTTATGGTTTGAGGTCAATGAGTTTAAAAAAGGTACGTTCAGTTAGATAATGTTACTTTATCAATTCTGTTTATAGGAATAACAGCACCTAAATTCAACAGTCTCATGCCCTAGCTAACACACGGCGACAACAAAGATGAATGCCTGTCTCAATGAAAGCTAGTGTACTGTTTTATTTTTAACGTTCCACTCAGTGCCGAATGAGGCATTCTAATCAACAATCCAATAATATTTAAGCGTTTATTTAGCTATCTCCTATTGTTGGTGAAGCCAGAACCAGTTTGAGACCGTTTACATGACAAAACATTCAGCTAATTATATGATGTTGTTTTACCGTTCTTTGACGCAGCAATATCGTCGTGCATAAGCTCGAAAAGTTCGTGGCTCGTATGGGATAGAATGCGGGTAAAAACTAGTCTCAAATAAAACGTACTACTCTTTCTCCGGCCTCTGATCATACTGATCAATATTCTTGCACAGCAACTTGGGCTCCTCTAGGTTGGGGTCTGCGAAGAACCCGTAGCGCAGCAGTCGGGAGGCCAGGTTGGGCAGGCTGGCCATGTTGAGCACGGCGCGGCGCTGCCACGCGCCGAACATGACGAGGATGTGCGGCGGCTCCGCGGGCGGGGCCGGCTCCACCACTGAGCTGACCATCTGGGGAACGGGAAAGACAAGCTTTTTGAATAACAGACATTTCTTCGCTTGCATTCCCTGGGAGGGAAGTCAAACAGTAAGGATTAAGTATGTTTCAGTCCATCCCAGTTTTTAAGCATAAATCAGGCAGCTAGACAGCTCCGCTGAAGTTTTTTTAACCCAAGTAATAAGCTACATGTCAATATACTAACCTAACGGGGATCTTTTTATGCCTGGCATTGTCCTGGCAAACGCCGGGAGGGGACGCCCTAGAAGAACGTACGCTGACCTTATTGGTGAGGTTCTTCAGGAAGGTTAGGTGTGTAGTACTCGCAACCGGCATGCGTGTATGGCCAGATATATGAATGTGGCGTTCTGTGGTTTCTGCCTTTCGCCATGGAAAAAAGGCGTTAGTTTATGTATGTATTGTAATGTGCATCTGTGATAAATTATTATGAAAGCACCAATGTTTTTACAACTTTCAAAAAACAATAATGATTGCTTCGCTCATGGCCCTGTTCACAGTTTACCAATAGGATGTAATCTTATAATGTTACCTTAGGAAACAGCACATCCAGTACAGCAGCCCTCTCATGCCGGTCCTTGGGTACAAACAGGCCTATCGTGGGGCCGTCTCGGAGCTCTGTGGTGGGCAGCTTCTTCCTCGCATCGTCGTCCTCATCCAGACCGTCTCCGCAAAGCGCTCGGCGAGTCAGTTCTATATGGAAAGTAGGAGATCTGACATAATGGGTAGATGGGTACAATCCAAATGCAATGAGGAATTCAGAAATGATTATTATAACGGTCTTTTGCCGCTCTGGTAACATGAGAATAAAAAGCGTATTTTGTTCAAAAGATTATCATGTAAGGTTAAATTTGATGTTTAAGTTTTTGAGTTTGACCTTGAAAGAATACTTTAATCGCATGAAAGTGGGAATTTTAATACAGATCTCTTTTTTTGGGCGACAAATGAGCAACTAGTTGAGTTTCACAGTAGGACATAATCTCCACTACCGCTATTTCGCTGGTTGTTTAACTAAGAGTAAGAATATTATTTTATTACCAATGATATCTCCCTCTTTATCAGGCATTTTCTTGAATATTAACGCCAGTGAGGGTCTCTCAATGATCGCCGCCGCCGCGTTTGTCTCGCCGAGCTCTGGTTCTTCGACCGCCAAGATCTTGGCGCCCTCCTTGCCTACTACGATCGGGCACTTGTCCGCCAAAATGACACCTGAAATTGTAAAATGCTGTATGAGAAAATCAGCACCTTCCTGTCTATATCCCTATTCATTTATGGTCGGCGTAGTGGTCATGTCTACTTTTACACAACTCTTTTAGTCGACATGTCCGAAGCCTTTAGGAAATCCGATACATAAATAATTGCAGTAGCAAAATTCATAGTTTGTAAGAAATAGTTTTAATATCTTGACGCTAAGCTCTCGCACCTACTTTCAACGGTCAAGTCTTTGCCTCTTTGATGACACAGAAAGTAAAATGCAAACTATTGAATTGCACTTTCTCAAGACGTAAAACTACTTTTCTTCAAGTAAAAGTGATTAATATTAAGCACACACCAAAAGGTTCGATAGTGTCAGTGATCTTTCTCAGATTTTTCTGCGCGTGGGGTAGCATCAGTGCAGGACAGATGTCGTTGAAGTGCATCTCCAGGCGCTTAGCTCTCGCCTCTCGCCGCGCGTACCTTGCAGCTTCCACTGCAGCTGCTTCTTTAGCTTTCTTCTCTTCTTCAATCTTCTCTTGGGCTGTTGCGACCTCCTAAAAACATTAAGTGAAATATGAAAAATGGCTATAACATTAAGTGAAATATGAAAATTTTTACTGAAATCTCACACAAATAAATTACAATTAGAGGTCTCATTTCTTCTTCTTTTTTGGTGCAGTTTTTTGTACACCTTGTATAATCACCCGCTCTGGTGTGGTAAGCTCATGCGGAGCTCTCTTCGGTCTTTCCAGCTCCCCTTTCTTGGCCAGCACCTCATTCCGGAGCTCCTGCTCTATGGTGCGCGCGATGCGGGGTGCATCTGCCCCGAACACCACGTTCAGGAGTTGACCAGCCTGGAATTTTATTATGACAGATTCAGTAAGACACAGTTCTGGTTATAGTATTAAGAAAATTAATGAAGATGACGACGTAATCTTACGACGTTGTATAGACAATCTTCTCATTGAGTGTTAATTGGATAGATATGAATTATTCCAGCAATATTATTACTTAGACAGGAAACGGGATATTTACCATGTTTACTAAAACAACAAACAAAACAAACAAACAAACAAACACAACAAACAAACACAAACAAACAAACAAACAAACAAACATGGTAAATATCCCGTTTCATGTCTAAGTAATAATGTTAGTGACCATGATAGTTTAAAATCTTATATTCCAGCAATATTTTTCACGTTTTTTGTTTTGTCACAATTTCTTCGGACTGCTTTGCAACACCTAACCTTTTACTTACCTACACGAATTCAAAGCACCATTTAATACAATACCTCAAAACATCAATGATAAAACAAAGTTCTCAAGCGAAAGTTTCTTTAAACGCTGTAGATATGTAAATGTATATGACTGTAGTTTTTTCAGGCGTTTGGTCGATATCCACATTCGTGCCAGTTTGCCACATTTCTCTGTTCCGTACATATGAGGGAAGCTATAGACAGCTGTATAACACCTATGTAGGTATACCTATGTGTGTGAAGACACCTGTCGTGTATGCCTCGTACAGGTTCGTACAAGGCACATGTCACACTCGTTCTTTGTCTGAAGCTAATGGCTCATATTATGGTAGTGTGCTTGTTATTCGTCATTAACTTGGATACCCTTTTTGTAGTAATGTGTTTGGATCGAGATTACTTTAGTACCTACTTTTTTAGGGTTCCCTAGCTGAATCATAAATATGAAATAAGAAGCTTTTTCTGGAATACATATATGCTTTATGTTTTGTGATGTCCCTGAGTGGAGTGAATGTAAGTAGGTATAAAAGCAACACTTACCGCGATGAACATCCAGGTCGGTTGGCTTCGTTTTCTAAACCTCTTCAGATCTGCTATTGTGTCCGATTTAGCCTGTGGGGATGGAGGAGGAAAAAGTACAAATATTCATGAACTACTTAACGGATATTTGCAGGCATTACGTTTTTTTCTTCTTTGATATAAGCCTAGAACCAACAGTGGCAAACTCCAGAAATGTGCCGGAGCAATGAAGGTCTACGAGTCCCGGAGAAGTGATTAAACTGTCTTGGATCGCTCAACTTTTACACGTAAGACTTACCACGGCTAGATGAAGATTGTCTCCTCCCAGTTCCACTTTGATCTTCTTGAGGTTGCCAACCATGCCGATGCAAGGCCCACACCACTCCGAGTACACGTCCACCACTAGTGATCATCCACATTGAACATGTCACTCATTAGATCATAAAAATGTCAAAGATTTTTTCAGAAAGTGATGACTCAATAACAGCTATAGCTAATTAGCTATGATCTCTTAGATCATTTTTCCCATAGACTTTTTGACCATAGACTTTTTCCCATAATCACCAAACTAGTCCAAACGGATAGGTTATTTTATACTCGACATCCTTAATATTTTGATTATTATTTTTTTACGTTTTCAAATAAACAGTATCAATCGAGATGAAAAATAGAAGCCAGCTTTTACTGGAGTTTAACCCAGGCTTAACAATGTAGCCTCGAGTAATTGAGAAACAACTAACCATTTCTTATTTGTGGCTCTCCCGGGAGTCGGTGGGTTCCGAAAAATCAAAATTAGTTTATCTACTTCTTCTTTATGTTTAGGTAACTTCTTTTCATCGCAGAATTCGGTCTATTGATAATGTACTAAGTATGTACACACTGTTTAATATTAATAAAATCATGTACCTAATTATGGTTAAAGTTTGCGCGTCGATGTCGCTTAGATATTGTGTATATATAGTATATTGCCACTTACCCAACAATCCATCTTTAGCTAGAAACTTTCTCCAGTCTTCATCTGTGTTCAGCTCAGCCTGTAACTGCACCTGTGCGTTCTTCTTGCCTGCGCCGGCCGCGGCAGCCGCAGCGGCAGCGTTGGCGACCGCACTCGTTAGCGCCATGCACTCGAGTGCCGGAGGGCACCGGGTGCCGGAGACAGTGGGAGGTGCGAAACGATGTGAGCGATGTGTGAATAGGGGTGTAGAGGTGGCATTTTTAAGCAGTAGTATAAAGGTGGGCACGAGAGAGGAAGGAAGATGAGAAGAGGAGATGATCGAAATTTGTAGGTAAGCGAGGTAAAAAGAAATGTGGAGCGATCATGGATGTGATGTCTTTCTAGTTCGATGATTTAGATGCTACTCAACTAGGAGAAGTATTATATTAATATTGTGGTTGCCCAACCCGTGTGGTAACCCAACTACCCATTAGTTGTTTTCCGAAACACGAAAGAGCTACAGAAATGAGACGAGAAGATAGTCTGCAGACGTTTCCCATTTTTGCATCTTCCAAGAAAAGTCTTTAACTTATATCCAAGCTTTGGTCATCACCGAAAGCCTATTAAAGAAAATCCCCAAGCTTCTTCTACCAAATTCCTCACGGCTCTATGTTCCTCGCATGTCAGACGAAAAGAAGCAAAAAGAAACATTTTATAGTCCGTAGATAACTATCAGTTCTCGCGGCCGTAAACACCGACTTTTACGAACATGTCGCATCGATTTATTGTAGAAAAAAAGTAGACAGGTACAGTACAGTACTTTCTAAGAGTAATACCAGCCGAAATGCAGTTGCTATCAAGCAAAACATGAAAATAGAGTTTTCATGGACACAATGTGCCTTCACGCCACTTGATTGGTTGTAATATGTATGCATTAACCTCGGTCGCAAACGGTCGAGAGGTTTAAATGGTGAAAGATGCCTTCGCCCCGTAGTAAAATACAAACATTATGTGTGCAAAGACAACATTTTGCTGTTTTTAGTACCTATGTAACAAGAATTTGTGTGGTATACTACAACTAAAAACCGACTACAGAAAAATCACGCTCTAATTAAAATCATTATCATCATTCATCAAAATGGGATGAATAGTTTAGGCGCTACGGAGGAACATACGTAAATACAAACATACATAGATTCATAACCCTCTCGTTTGGCCTCGCCGTAGTCGGGTAAAAATTGGTTGTCTTTCATTATATTCTCGACTTTAACGCCCTCTGGGACGCAACAAGTATTTGAAGAACTAAGTCAAGCTATAGTGACATCTTGTGAGGAGTAGAATCAACTAAGAAAGTTAGTGCTACTCACTGCTAGATGGCATTGCTACAGCAAGGCATTCTTAACAGTGTAGAAATACTATACTAGATGGCGCTTTTAACAAATCTGATTTAGCATCCTGTAAAAAGTAATGAAACTGAAGAATTCATGAAATTGATGGTATTGTAATACCTATTAATGAGACATCTGTACAGTTTTTAGTCAAAATCATGTTCGATTCAATAAAAAAAAATCTTTTTCGAATACGTTTTTCTTTTCATAGGGTAAACAGCCATATTCAATTACGGAGTCTTCAGTTAATCGGATAACGCGACGTAATCAATTACTTGGCAAGTTAAACCGTCAGTGGGTAATGGATTACCCGGTGGTCGTAACTGGCGGGTTCGCAATCTGTCACCACCTAGTTAATGCATTAATGCAATCTTTTAACTGAACCTCCCTCCGCTCTCCCGGCCCGCCCTAACAGGCTCGTACTCTGCAGGAAATTAAGAAATATGGGAGCATTCCGTTCGCAGTTGAAAACATGGCACTTTTAACGTTGGAAATACAAATGAATTGGTGACTTAGCTTCTAGGTCGCTCAGGGAATTAATCATCATCATCTGCCTGCCTTTTCCCAACTATGTTGGGGTCGGCTTCCAGTCTAACCGGATGCGGATGGATACTAGTATTTTACATGGGGTGATCGCTTGTCTGACCTCCACAACATAGTTACTGGGCGACTGGTTTTCAGGATCCCGACCACCCCATTAAGACTGTCAAATATCTATACCTACAAATGACTGCGGGGATCTTTGACAACACAAACAAGTCTAGGAATGTAATGGATGGTCATCTATTCTTGGACCGACCTCCACAAGTGTTGCTTAACCTTTTGAACGCTACTGTCATCAATGTACGTGACAAGCAAGAGCGTGCCCTGTACGCCCAACGACACAAATAAATGTGAAAAAATGGTAGGTGAAATTGTGTCTTGGCGTGGAGGCACGCGCGTGCGTTTATGCTCTGGCAAAAGGTTAACCAAGACGCTCGCGGGTCTGTTATTTCTTTACTAATCTGTTATTTGTTATGTTGCAAAATAAACATTTGTTTTTGGAAAAAGTCTCCCATTATGTCCACGTTTGTCAATGGGGTTTGATATAATTACGTCCATGTAACAGAATGGGCTTATAGGGAGGCTGTAGGCCTTCCTAGCTCGGCTACAGATTCAAACGCCGATCGTGTTCGATGACTTAAATGGGATTTTAAACGGAATCTTATACTGTGATCCTTTTAAGGACCACTATTGACATTAATCTCTTAAAATCTGCCTAGCATCATTTCAATGGTCAGAAAACGCTACGACCGCTACCTACCTAAGCCTTCACGGCTTACCTGCGGAACAGATTTCGATAAAATTTGACTTTTCATAGGATATTATAAAGGGTGTAAATATAGCCCTAATATACTCTAAAGACACTTGTTCTCCCGTCTTTGCGATATTTTTTTTGTTCTAGACTGTACCTGGGAGCCTTCTAGTTACGGAGATATTAGGGGTCAAAGTTTCAACTTTTTCACAAGTTTTTTTTTAAATACATGTTTTTAATGTAAGATTTATACTTTATGCACATCCACGACCCCCGTACTATTCAATCCATCCATCAGCACAATGCTTTGAGTGCTTTCCATCGAGTCCTACCGTAAAACGTGATTTTTCACCTCAAAAAAAAAGTCATTTCCCAGCAATAATTTTTGCGTAAAGTTACTTAGTTTGATGTACAGAATGCTTGGTGGACGGCTATGTGAAGGGTCTGTTTACACCCTGTATTATACGTTTTACTTGTCTCTACGCGAGCGAAGACGTGGTCAGAAGTTAGTTTAAGATATTATAATAAAACATTAAGTGGTATTTTAATATTATGTGAAAAAATAATGACAAATAGGACAGGTTCTGTTTAAAGATTAGTTCAACTAACAAAATCCACTCTTGAAGGCCGAGTACTGACTGTTTGTCGAAAAAACAAGATTTACGACAAACTATTAGTACTACTGAATAATAGAGCAGTTCTCTTTATGGAAAAACATTAATATCTTGGATATAAAAGAAACGTTGTGTTTTGAGGTATTTTTAGTTTATGAATATTTACTAAAAACCGTCAGAGACAAATCGGTATCATGTTTAGCTTTGGGCATAGCGACTTTGAAATTAAAATACGAGCAAATAAAGTAAATACTATTTTTAGACGGGATTAAACTGTGCCTTCGGTTTAGTGGTGGACTTTGCGGGCTGCCTAGCATACGGTCGCGGATTCACAGTCGACGTATAGATAACCTCCACACTCCACAGGACCCAAGTCCTGGTTATAGCATGAAATGTTAAATTTTAATGAAAGCATGAAATATTTTTGAATGCTATTTATTATCTTTTCTTATTTTATCTTACTTTTTTCTTCACATATCTTTCTTAGTATTATTATACAAGCGAAAGTTTGCGAGGATGGTTAGATGGATATTGGTTATTCTTTCACACAAAAAGTAGTGAACGGATTTGTATAAAACTTTACAAAGACACAACTTTATAAAGATATTGTGTGAAAAGCTGAATTTACGCAGGCGAAGCCGCGGGCGGAAGATAGTTGTCATTATTGTTAGCGAGTTACATTTGCCAAGTACCTGAACGTAATAAAGCTCAACATGTACTTAGGGCCTTCTTGTATCGTGTCACGCAGTAATTTAAGGTTCAACATATATTGTTTAAACCCTTTTTTATGTATGGGAAATAAAGTTAGGCATTTAAACAGTAAAACCGAAATAGATTGTACGAAGGTTGCTGATATGATCTGTATCTGTAAAGTCAACTCGTAAAGCTAATTTAATCAGACATGAAACGGCATAGGGCTTTAAAGTCAGCGAACAAAGCAAACATAGCATGACGCGGACTGCTGCCTGCCTGCCTCGTAAATAACGGCGCTATGTCACAACTTGGAGAATTAATTAAATATCTGGTATGCTGTCTAATGCATTAGGTATATGGGCCAGGTTAGGAATTATGTTAAATGATACGTAGTATTCACTATACGTACGTTTCTATTCGTAAATTTACAATTCACATACCTAAAACATGTCGAAATCTTTAATTTCTCGGTCTAATCTCTTAGCTGTAATATTTTATCTCATCAGTTTAACACATTTTTATTGAATTCTAACAAGCTGCGACAATTCAGTCGGTTTCAGGGAGTTTTTGCGACATTTCGTAAATCTCATACAGGCAGTAAACCTACTTAGGTAATTCTCATAATTCCGAGTATGTTAGGTAATTGGAAATATTAAAAAGTTTTTTTTGCAAGTGGCTCTCTGACCAGATGTAGAGTAGCTGAAAACCAGTATTTTACACTGTTATATATGTATACTAGCAACCCGCCCTTGCTTCGCACAGCGCTGCTTATCGGGTCCAAAACTATATCTAATGTAGCCTATATTTTAAGTTAAGCATCTAGCAGTAGTAGAGCAGTGAAAATTGCATTCAAATCCATGCAATAGTTTTTGCGTTTTTGCATGTACAGACAGAAATTCAGACAGACAGCCAAAAATTGTAAAACTTGTGGTTTGGCTACTGTTGCTCTAATAAAGACCCCCCTTATATTTTTATTTTCAATATCTTCAATGTACAGACATCGGCCTGTTACAATTTTTTTATATGTATCGTACATTAATTAGAAGATATTGAATTCTAATTCTCAATTCGAATAATACTAAAACGATTGTACTAACTAATCGATAATACGGAACCCACAGCCCAGTTATTTTTGCCACGGACTCCCAAACCGCCCTCCATTCAGCTACGTAGTCGAACATGACATATTCCGTAACCATTAAAAATGAATGCAGAAAGAATCGTAGCTAATGCCAACTATTTGCGTTAACCTTCGTCGTAAATCAACCCGACCCTGGCTGGGTTACTCCGTCAACCAGCCAACCTATGGTAAAGTTGGTTAATTTTATGGAACTCTCTGATTCATGGGTAGGCAGACACGCAAGGAGCACGTGATACTGTGTTTGTTGTGGTACCAGTAGCGGTTAAGTTCGAGTGTTATTTTACTTTGATGTATTGATGGTGGTCCTAATGAAATTTTACGTTTATGTGAAGACTTGTGTAAATGTGTATGGGGAAGTGGGGCGTCCTGGTTTAGTAGTTGACAGGGTCTGTCAACTACTAAACGTCTTTGAAGTAACATTGGGTAAATATGGCTGGATTATTTTGTACTAAATGTTTGTTAATTTCTCCAGCTTTAAAGTAAGAACAGAGTAAATGCTGCTTGCCCGTGCGTATAGAAATACGCTAGCTAGAATAAATCTGTTCAAGGTGTGTGTGATAGTTCAAATAGTATAAAATATTATAGCTGTCCAACTTGATAGCAACAACTTAGAAAAAGTTTGTTGGAGTAGAGTGAGGGAGTGGCTAGACTTTTAGCATCCATCATCATCTGCATAGCCTTCTCTCATCTATGTTGGGGTCGGCTTCCAGTCTCGGTTAGACTGGAAGCCGACCACAACATAGAAAGCCTGAGACTGCTAGTCAGTAGTAGTAATTAACGCATTTGATAACTGAGTTTTGACAACGAGTTTGATTAATTGAAACTGATTAAGAAACTCGATAAATGTGTACATAAATAAATTAGAATCCACGTGGTATCTAGTTTCACCGTTTGACCTCATTTTCCTTCGGAACGAAGTTTCATCAGCGTAATGGCCGAGGAATAAACCTAACTACAGAAGATATCGTTTATCGACAGAAATAAATTAATTTAAACTGTAACTTGAATCGGGGTTACGTAAAAAGAAATCTGGGATTCGGTCCGGGTGATTCTGTCAATGAGTTGTATTTTCGGAATTTATGAAGAGATCTTTTCTTTTAGTTACCTACATACCTACCTTCGGAAAACAACGCAGCAAATTTAGAATTTGAGAAGAGCTCTACTCGCTCTAGGAGAATCGACAAAATGACAGATTTCTTTTGTTGATCAGTCATTTTGTCGATTCTTCCGTCGTCAAAACCCGTTTCTAAGGTGGTCATGCTATGCGTGCTGGAGACCCAGTGGTACCGGCCCCGACTTACGTGCCAAAGATTGTTTTTGTAATTTGTTTTATGAAGAAACCGGCATGTCCTAGAACCAACTATGCGAAGACATGTGGCCTCCACCAATCGACACTGGGCGCGCGTGCTGTGTCGGCCGACGTACTCTCCTACCTTGGCCTAGGCACCTTCTTAGGTATCATCATAATCATAGTTTCCAAATTTCCACTACTTATCGAGTTTTATTCATTCTTATTTTTTCAAGCTTTAGCGAAATACTCACCATTTTATATTTAATTTTAATGAAGAACGGAATGAACTGAGATAGAAACCAACAAGATTAACGGCTTAACCAACAGAAAAATGTGTCCAAATAAAGTGGGCGACGGTTACAGGAGGTCTACTGCTGGTCCTAGGATACGAGGAGATAATAAGACAAAAATGACATTCCATGTCCAGTGTTAAGGTTGATGAAAAAATACAAAAATATATATGAATGACACAACATGCTTAGAAGAAAGAAAGAAATAAACAATGGACACTTGTTTAGGCCCTCTAAGACAAGGTCGTAGAGTCCAGGCCTCATAGCGGTCACGAAATGTGCAAGATTTTTAATGACAGGGAGACAAGAAACGTAGTATACACTGCGTTTGTCGTCTTTTCAACCAATGAGATTCGCCGGTTTCCGCCCGTTTCCTATTCGGTGGAGCCCGGGCATGAGGCGAGGGCAAACGGAAAAAGCGGTGTTTGCGTGCGTATTGTCAGTGATAGTGCCGATATTGAGCATTATGACATCCATTATGAATATCAGTCGCAGTGATCAGAAGATTAAAGAAACATTGCCTTTAAGATCCTTAGAACGAATTTCGACAATGAAACGCGATCAGCACATGTAAGCCGCGTTCATGAGCTGTAAGTGTCAAAATTCCACAGGATCGCCTCAGTTTACAAGGAACTTCAGTTTCCTCTATCTGTACTCTACATGTCCCAACGACATCAAAACAGTGTTAATAAAGAATGAAGTTGTGTCCAAACTTTTAGCCACATGTTTGGGTAGACAGTAGCCCCCTAGCCTCCTATTCCCAGGGGCTCGTTTGTGGAGCTTTGCGTAAAGCGGGGGCTCATCACAAAGCTAATGCGAGCTTTAATTATGTACGGCGGAGCCAGCAGTAGGGACCCTCAGCCACATTAATATGCTAATAATCTATTTTCATACGCAGCTTGTGTTCCGTATTGTGAGGCTGGTCTTATAATAGTCTTTTGGCTAACAAGATTGTGGACGGAGATTTTTCAGAACTTTGAGTAACTGTAAACTAATAAGATAAAAGACTTCAGATTTTGCAGGAAATTACTGGGGTGACCGTAGGAACACAACGAAAGGCAAAGTGACAAATTGTTGAAAGATTTCTACGGGACGATGAAGGGAACTTAATGTCGTACTTTGTAGAATAGAAATAGAAGTGCTGAGGACCTAGAGAGCGTCACATTCTATCAACGATGACAGAAGAGTCAAAAATGCATTGCATTTACATAATGCTGCCGAACAGCAATACTTCTTCTTCTAAAAACGATGGCAAAAGTTCAAATGTGCTTGCCCCAAAACTCAACCACGCGAACTCCGCTCACTGATACAGCCAATCATGTGCGCAGGAGACAGCATGCGGTGCAAGATGGAAGCTGAAAAGTAATACTTAATGTTGAAATTTGTTTTGTAGTAATAAGGAAGGCTTTTAAAGCGGTTGCTAATTGGACATTTGAGTTGGAACAGAATCCAATGGTAATAAGTTATTGATTTCAACTAGTAAAACTTTTATTGAAATACATGGTAGGTTTTATTGCCAATAATACAAGTAAGATGTAACATACGTTTGTTATCGTCTGTCAAAATCGTGTGTAGATAGAAAGATATACTAAAACGTAGCCGTGTGTACACACGCAACGGTATTCATTTAATATTATCAAAGCTATTCAAAAAGCATAATTTTATCATGGCGGCGCTAATCTTTCCGGAGCAGGGCATTTATTAATATTAAAGTACTTCCTTCGTGGTTTTCCGTGAATACAGGACGTTGTTGAGTTGTTTATTTCGCGATAAAATTGTATTTTGAATTTTTTTTCGGTCACGTATTTTCAATTTAGATTTGGATATTCGGAAAGCAGGCTGAAAAGCTGGCGGCCATTTATACATCTTTGTCAGTCGTTACCACTTTTCTGACAAACAGTCTTATATTATGAAGGTATTGTTTTACTTGGTAACTGGGTTGTAGAGGTCATGTACAATACAGTTATTCAGTTGCAGCCAGTTAGACGGGAAACCGACCGTAACATAGTGGGAAAAAGACTATAGAGGGTGTAAACAGACCCTTCACATAGCCGTCAACCAAGCATTCTGTACATCAAACTAAGTAACTTTATGCAAAAATTATTGCTGGGAATCGACTTTTTTTTTGGGGTGAAAAATCATGACCTTAGCATGTTTAATTTTACTTTAAACTTTTGGGTTAGCATGCAATTCAGACGATCAGAAATTGACTTTATTGGTAAAATAAGATGTGTATTCCTGTTCATATTGTAAAAAACATAGCTAATTGTTAGAAAACAATCAATTGATTTCGAAAGACTTGTTTTAGAAGTAGTACAACATGTAAACACTTTACAACTTTCATCTCTACGCAAGACATAATACACGTTTTCATGAACACTAAGGGGACACCTGAATGCTTAATTCACAGTACACAGTTGAATATAAACGGTCAGCTCAGCGCCTTGAGCTTAAAATCCAACAGTGTAATATTATTTTGGCATTCATGTAGGGATATTTTCTAGAACAAAAGAGCATTACCTATTATCACATGCGCAGAAAACAGCCGCAAACATTACAAAACTAAAAAGCTAAAATCGTCTACGTCCAGTAATGAATGAGAAAATAACGTCAGCTTGAGTGGTATCTTGATTAATGAAGGGTGCAGGTCAGCTGGAATGCAATTACAGAGCAACGCAGCCACTGCACACATTTGTGAGATTCTAAACATAGCCTGTAGCTTCGGTAATTATACTAAGTTATTAATTTTGCTCTGTTAACTTGCAAAATATGCTGCAGTTCTAAAGATACCTTCGGTAACTACTACTTAGTTATTATTTTTGCTCTGTGTTCAGCTTTGGTTAAGTTGCAAAATATATGTGCATATCTCTTGCATGCGTAAGACATTTTTCTATCTCATTCCGAGGGAAATTCGTAATTGCTTCGTATGTTTGAAAAATTTGGCCAAATAACGTTAAAAAAACGCGCATTGTTGAATTGCCACAATTGGGATTGTGAGTGTGTTACCCCGCTGGAGATTGGGTCCTTTCGCCCTGTCATTGTCGGCATCAGAATCACTGACAATATTGTGCCACTATCTGCTGAAAATAAGCCTCCTCTAAGTGTTGTGCACCCATGTCCCACCGCTGGACAAACCTCATCTTCCTGCACCTGGCTTATTCCATGCAGGTTAAAGGTTTCTACAAACATGTGTGATGTAGACGTCAAGAGAATAGGAAGCGGTAAAGGATGGATATTTTTTGCCAGCTCTTATGCTATGTTTTAATTGCTTTATCTATTGTGAGTAAGCACCTCCTGAAGGTAAACACTCCTCTGTTTACACCTTGACACCTTACTGGCATCGAGATGATTCTACCATGTGAACCTACATTGTGTAGATGAAGCAATAATTCATATAAATGTGCGAATGAAAGTGTCTCAAGCCAAGTGCAATTTGGTGCAATACATCCCAATGTCTCCAGTACAAAATGCAACGAATACTGGACACACTTCAATGTCCAACGCTGCTTTCAAAGCATAGTTTTATTAAAGTAAGTAGCGCGCGTTGGACATGGTATTATGACCAATATTGGCCAAACACGGCCAAGGGTACTGACGGGCTAGCCTCATGGCGGGAGCGGACTTCAAGCTTCTTTACACGAACAAATTCATTTTAGTTCTTTTGTAAACTGCACTTAGGTTGAAACTTGTTGTATTTAGCTTTTAATATAGAGTTTAGTTTAAAAGATTTTTTATTTATATTTCAATCACTGACAATTTTAAAGTAAGAAAAAAATCTAGCCACTAGTTCTGCACGATTTATAAAGCTGTCTCCTTCGCGGTCACGTTACCGCCGACGGTATGAATGGTGGGACACGGTAAGGCTGGTGGCTGTGGCGAACCTCGTCGCGTGGTGTCCCGGGCTCCACTGCGCCCAGCGCCCCACCGGCAGGCCTCCCCAATTATAAGTTGGGCGGGTTGGGCCAACACGCGATCCAGCCTTCGCAGGTATCTGCCACATTTACATAAGTAATTTAAACTCGCTTTGGGGGTAATTTGAAAATAATTTGGTTGTATAAAGTTTTATGGCGGAATTATTAATGTATGTTTGGTTCTTACGGTTCGCTAAGGAAGTTATGGCTTGTATCAGTTGTTTATCGGTGCACTTACGTACGGTTCATGTGAATGTTACATTTATTGAGAACCTTCGTAGGAAGAACACGTACCTACTCATTGACACCTCCCTCCATAACCTCTTCAATTACTAAAATGCCTATAAATTTAAGAAGTAGAAAATGTCTGGGTTCGATTTCCGGGCTGGGCGAAGTGTAAATGGATTTTTACATCATAAATCAATAGTCGCCCGGAGTCTGGATTTCTGATGGAAATGAAACAGAACTGGCAAAATGTGGGTGTACACTTGAGCTACACTTCTGCATTATAAGCGTGATGTTTGCGTGACTAATAAGAATAACTGAGTTGTTTACTCTCCATGTTCTCATAACTCTAAAGTATGGATGGAGGATGGAGCCGTCCCATATCATCTCAAATTTCATTAATTTTTTCGATGGCATAAGTCGAGTATTTCATGACAGGAACCGCTTCCATTAAAGGCTCGTGTACCCGCAGATGCTGTGGCCCTGACATGCAGCTGTATTCACCGTTCTCATTCTACACGAAGCTGTTAGTATCCGGCTCTAAGGACCAATTAGACAATATTTTGTGACATAACATCACGACTATTTTGCCGAAAGTGTGTAGTGGTGAACCATAGCCCAGCCACATTTCGCCACGGGCTTAAAAACAACTGACAAAGTGTGTGTGTCTACCTAACCCGTCCGGAACACAGGTGCGATGTTATTTTAGGATATAATAACAACTCGTTTTTGGAAATAGGAATGAATAGCTAAGTGAATGACGCTGCCAACCTTCCCTGAAAAGAAAACATGTGGTCTGAAAAACATTGATGTAATCATAGCGAAGTTTACTTTGTTTCGAAAATAGAAGAATTAGTATATCTAGGTATTGAAGCTGTGAATTGTATCAATTTCTAGCAAACAGAAACAGGCTAAAAGCGTTGATAAGTTTAGTGACAATACGGTCTGCTTGCCAGGCGACTGACGATTATTATAATAACAATTAACAACATTCTAAAACCCCCATTTATTGCCTCATTGTCTTAACCAACGATCATTACGTACAATATCATCTTACTCAAACCGAAAACATTCTGAAAAATTGCTGAATAATCTGTTCACGAGCAATTAACTTCAAGCTTTGCCTGTAAGCGGCTCGGCAGGGCTGGGGCGACGACCCCCGCGTCCCACTGTCAGGGACAGAGATTACGGGACGCCTGCCCCTTCCACCCCCAGGGCTGCGGTGTTGCCAACACATGGCAATTTGGCAACGGTTCAGTGCTAAATAACTATGACAAATAATAATATATTTAACAGTTGTGCCTGTAAGTTAATTTTCATAATGCTGGATTGTTTCGTTTTGTTAATTTTATTTTTTGAGTTTATTGGGAACTATTAAATAACCTAAAATAAATAAACTAACAACAAACTATACTACTTTAGTTTTTAATTAATGATGTATTTGATTAGTTTACTATAAACAACAATGGAGAGTAAAAAAAAAGTTTAATAGTGTTAGAGCTATTTTGAATTGCGTTTTTGTTATTAAAGTAGAAATATTCAAGTAATGGGCATTGGTTTTATAAGTGAACTATTCTGGTTGATTTTACTGCATTCATGTTGCATGAGACAAAAAATATATAAGAACTGTGTTTCTTACGTGTACCTTTTGTTATTATATGAATTTACCAAAACCAGTTTTAAACCCACACTCATAAAATAGATGTAAGTATAAGTTTATACAAAAACTATGGATTAACAAGGTCAAATTAAGATCACTCAGCTGCAAGAGCTGGGGATTTGATAGATTCGTAAGGAACCTCTCTAAGCCTTCTTGGAGAACCTCTACTGCTACTTAAAATTCCATAGGCTCCCATCATCGCATAAAAATCTTCGTCACGTCACTCCCTGTCACTGTCATATTCCGTGGCGCGGCGATATTTTACCCGGAGGCTGGCAACACCGGAACATTAATCACTCTGTTTAGGCGGCCGCTGGTAATGAACTATTGTTACAATCAATAACCCTGCATGCTGAGTGCCGGGATTAGGATTGGGGAGCTCCTCGATTTATGCAACCGCGCTTTAGTGTTAATTAGTTGTTGACGATGAAAAGTGGAATGGTTTAAATTGATTTGGGAAAGGAAGCGGGGTACTGTACGTAGGTTATGTTTTTTCTGCCGTACTAAGTGGTTTCTTTACCATAGAACTATAACAGGTTGTGGAGGTTATGCTCGGCCCCTATTGCTTGGGACTTACAACATAACTGGAGATATGTGGCTGTACCAATAAGTACATATTTGCCTAACCCTTCGAGGTTCTAGGCGAAACGTTATGTTATACAGAAATAGTACATTAAATAAATGGTCAAGACTGTTTCAGTCTATAACTGTAACTGCTTCAGCTGTCATTTCTTTTTTATCTCTTCAGGTCGGGTTTTCGATTCCCGGGTGGGGCAAAGCCTTATTGGTTTAAACACTGTTTTAATAATAATAATAATATATCATTTATTTCAGGTAACAAAGACCCATAACATATATACCTTATAGACTATCATACATACTTTATAAAAACAAGAAATATAAACTATTGTACACGAAGTGACGGTGTCGTGTTGCACTGCGTGGTGTCGCGTAGCCTACCGCGGAAACGCCGATATATGACACCCTTCGGCCAAAACTCTTCCTTGAGGAAGGTCTCAATATGATGAGTCGGAACTCGCACCATAAACGACTTGAAATTCGTGTTGTGGTGCGACTCCAACTTCTCAACCCTCAAGGTCCAGTTGGTCTTCGCCCGGACATACTCCACGACCTCCTCAACCTTCGTGGTGTGATGTAGCCGGGATACATAAAGCTGCGTCGTTGGTATTGCCGGACGCAGCACATTGGGTCCTGCCAGCGCGGTCCCGCACTGGTTACGACAGGGGGGCTTCTTCCTCTTCTTTCTCTCCACCTTCACGAAGCCATTCTTGTCACACGTGCCCGTAGCTGGGCCTTGCTCTCACGGCAAGCTAAGCAAGCAAGCAAGCAAGCCGGCAAGCTTTCACGGTTTACGACTAAACTTGTACTGTCACTTACGGGATATCTTCCGTGATTGTTCATTGTTTTGAGCTCCCGATATTTCGGCCTTATTGGTTTCTTCTATCAGAAACTTAGTAGCAGCTTGGTCGCAGGATTGCTCTTGGTCCCGGTTGATGGCGATAGACTCAACCCCCATGATGTGGGGCTTAACTGGCGTAATGTTGGTGATCGTATTTCCACAGTTCGAGCATCTTAATACATATAAATAAAAAAAACATTATTAAGAACAAAAAATCTGTGTCGTCAAGCCACAATATATTATGATTGACGTACTTCGTGATACCAGACAATCACACTTGGCTGGATTTCCGAGCCGCTGGGTTTTGTCTACAACAGGTCTGATATTACGTTTATGAAACTTCAAACGAATGATACTAATCTTAAATTATAATTTAATAGTGGTATTTTGATCCAATTAAGTTCCCAACAAAGGTTGAAATCCTTTGATTCGCCCCACCGTGTACCGTGTCGAAAAAACATCACTTGTTTATTTCTTGATGATGGAATAGTAATGACTCGCACACCGAAAATCGTAAAAATTGTTACACAGACCTGGGAACATTTTTGAGTACAGACTAGTTTTTACCCGCGACTTCGCCCGCTTGGTTGTCGAACATATCTCCAAGTGGTCTACGGCTGTGTACCAACTGTTATCGTTCGTGGTGTTGGTGAAAACGGGCAATCGGCATTAAGTTAGGTGTCAGTTAGTGTTAACGGCCTTTAGGCATTAAGTTAGGTATCCCATAGTGTTGGTGAAGTCGGATATTAGGCATACAGTTAGCTATCCCTCAATGTTGGTGAAAACGGGCATTGGGCATTCAGTTAGGTGATCAGAGGTAGGTCGTTTATTGTTATAAGTGTTAGCATTGAATCTAACCACATCAGTTTTATAATTTACACGTGATGCTATAACAAACGAACGTACTATCGTAGCCTATGTTCGTACGAACGTATGTCCGTTCGGCTATCCGTAGATATACAGACTGCAGACGAACAGACAACATTATAAAAATGGTAGAAATGGGTTCTGTTTGTGATCCTATAACACCCTTACTATTTTTTTTCTAAATATTTTCAATTAACAGAAACGCCACGTCTACAGATTTATTATATGTAACTATAGATTTACACAGATATAAAAAGGGCACTTCTAACTATTTAAATCTATGGTGTCGAAACATTAAGTTAAAATAAAAGAAAAACTTATGTTCCACAGTTTATATTGAGTTGTGACGAGACAAACACAAGTCTTAGTTATTCTTATTATTACGTAGATATCAAGTTTCCTTATTACTTCATTTGGTAGATAGGTCACTGCGGCTCAACTGAGTTCGACTAGTAAGAGAACTTAGAATAAACAGTACTTATAATATATTTAGTGAATTATACAACATTATTTTTAGTATATGCGAAACCTGAATATAGTTTGTTCAGATAAGTAACTGAATCGAATCCAATAATTTTTAAACCATGTTATATTTTTTCCCAAAAATATTTAAAAAGTTAAAAGTTGGATACCGAGCGACTTTGAGTACCTATCGCAATAATTTAAGTACCTACTGCCAAATTATTATTATCAATGAGTTCAAGACGAAGCTGAAGGCGCGCGCTGCGTGGTGACCGCGTTTTTGTGCGGACAAATAGGTAACAGAACAAGCTTATAACTTTGTGATTTTTCATGATACAGTTTTGAAATTTTGTACATAGATTCTTTACCTAAAAATACTAGACACGTGTATCAGGTTTCGCATATACTAAAAGTAATGTTGTATACATGTGAAGGTTGCAGGGATCCGCTGGATGCGAGTCGCACGGGACCGGTCAATGTGGCGACACTTGGGGGAGGCCTATGTCCAGCAGTGGACGTCTTTCGGCTGAAATGATGATGATGATGATGATACATGTCAACTTAATTTTAATTGGGTTTTTCCATTATTCTCTCAGTAGCAGCCACGGAGTCTGATTTTTTGCCCTGATGGTGGCAATAGGTCACCTCTGCCCTACCCTCCGAGCGTTACAGGCGTGATGTTAAACAGGTCAAATATTTCCATAAAATAAAATTTAAAAAAACATTTTCCAACTCCTCAATGAAAATGGTTAAATTGATAATTTAATTAACGCTTAAGTTTTCATTAAAATGCTAAATTTAAATTCAACAGTCAAGGAACTTAATGCCGCACCCAGAGACATCAGCTAACGATAATGTGGGCATTAGTGAGTTAAGTGCTCAAAATCATGTAGCGTGGCGCTTGCACTAAATTCCTCTCATGCGAATAGTCTAAACGACACTGGAAAGTGCTGAAGATTCTCGTAAAGTGGTCTGTACTTGTTTTTCTATAAACTTTTAAGCTTAAGTACCTAAGCATATTACTTAACTACATAACTTTAAGGCCCTGAGCAGACGATTTACTAATAGGTGTAAAAATACCCCTAACAAGCCGAAATGCCACCATATCAAAGTTCCAACTTTTTTTTAAATACCATATTTTAATGTCATAATTTTACTTTAAATAGCTCCACGAACCCCATACTACTCAATGCATGTATCAACACAATGTTTACTTTGAGCCCTACCGTAAAACTTGATATTTAACCCAAAAATAACACTTTTTCCAGATATTATAATTTTGCGTAGAGTTACATAGTTTGCTGTACAGAACGCTTGGTTGACGGCTTCGTGAAGAGTCCGATTACATCTTGTACCTATTTGTCCTTTCATCATCATCATTTCAGCCGAAAGACGTCCACTGCTGGACATAGGCCTCCCCAAGGGGGGTTTTGCCATAATCGCCACGCTTGGCAGGCGGGTTGGCGATCGCAGTATGCTTGTTATAAAAAAAAAAATCACAGAGAACGCTGCTGCCCATTCACTGGTAAGTCCCTTAGTCGCCTCTTACGACACCCACGGGAAGATATGGGATGGTGCTATTCTTTACGTCCGGACACCATACAGAATTTGTCCTTTGGACAGAAATAACCGCTGAAATGAATCCTGCCCATTGGTTCCGTTGGTTTTTCATCTATTGTTAAACGTTTAAGGGTTGTTGCAAATTTTCCGCGTCTGTCCGGCGGCAATAGTCCATCGTCTGCTCAGTGCCTACGGTACGGTGTTATTAGTAACACCATACCTTCTAAGCTTACACCATATAACTTAGATCAATCACTAACCACACAAGTTCAGTCTAAGAGATCCGAAAACGAGTATTCATTCATTTACATATTTTAACATAATTGTTTTTCAATTAAATTGACTCTTATTCGCAACCAGTTCTCGTAGAATTTGCATTTTCCAACAATTATAGTTTTACAAATATTAATTTACAAAGTCATTAGCATTACAAGTTTATGTTAGGTAGTAAAAAATGTAATAAAGTATAAACAAAATAAACATCTGAATGACATTACAATTTACATAATTTTAAAAACGAATAAATCAAAACACTGTTATAAAACAATTTGTTGTAGGTTTAATTGCACAAGGATCTTTTGACGCGCGGCCATAATCGGAACTAGCACCGCTATTTAATTTTCAATACGACAACGTCATTCAAACGTAAAAACATTCTTGTAACACTATACATACGTTAACATTTCAATGCTTTATATTTAATATGGAAATAAATTTCACAATACATCGTAAAAATATAAATCATTTGACGTAAACAATAAATAAATAATTACGAGTTCCGTAATTTCTATAGCTATTAATATCATTACTTGTTAATGAGCTCTTTAAGTACATTATAATATAGCTAATAAGAAATATCAACGACCCCTGTAACTAATGTGACTATCTCATTAAAAATGAATTCACTATTTTATAACAAGAAATGAAATAAAGGTCTGAACAAAAAATATGTCAATATAGTGACAAAATCAGTAATTATATTTGGTGATGATAGATAGTCAAAAACAATTACCTTTTATCTGGATGAAATAAAAAAAATAAAATAGATTACAACACCTATTTTGAGTATTTTCTATATTAGACCGAAAAAAAATTCCCAAAAAATAAAACTCTGCTAATATTGCCTATGTATTGAGAACTAATTAACCAAGCCTAGTGTTTCGTTTCTATGGTTCCATATAATTATAAAAAAATATCCATCGTCGTAGCCTACATATTAATCATTAACCAAAGATTTCTTAGGAAGGGGCAGAGACCGAAGACCATCGCGAATAAAATGTGTTGCAAGATTGTCATGGTTTTTTCTTTGCTCAGATAGACGCTCCATGTGAAACACTGGTATTCAGATGCATCGGGTTAGACTGGAAGCCGAACCCAACATTTTTGGGAAAAGGCTAACCAGTTGGTGATGTTTTCTTGCATATACCCAACTGTTATGCTATCGTTGGTTAATGATTGATAAACGTATATAAGTGACGCGACAATTTGCATTAAGTTTTCGTGTCCCTGGGCATAAGAATAATAAATAACACTACAGTATAATATCCTTTGGTGTCTTATGCCTTTGGTGTGTCGAGTATTCGAGTGAAGCCGGGCGGAAAGTCAGCGATATCTCCAGTCCTGAAACATTCATTATAAACATTATCAGTTGCGCTATGCTTAAAAAGTTAATGACTTGCAATCACGACAGTTCAATAAAACGATTTCCATTGACTTATTACCCAGCGTGCAGACTGTAATGGGATAATATTTTGTGTGATATGACTGATATGATAAGTCGGTATTTATAAATTACACAAATATGGTATCAATCATTTGTGCATGTTTCCGAAAAAATGACCACTGGCTGGGATTTCTCTGCTACAAGTGACTGTCTTAAGACACGTAAAGTCGGACACTGTCAGATATTTCTGCAAGTAGTATTTATAAGGATATGTCCGTTTCCGGAGCCGCGTCTGCAATTTGTCGGCACCATTTTGACCGATATTTTAGAATTCCTAAAGAATTGTAGGTTCAATTCTCAGAATTGGATATTGGTAGTTTTCTTATACCTTCATTAAAGCTTTCAGTAGATAGACACACAATCACAGACAATCACACAGTCACACTCAATCTTTCGGCATTATTTTTTCATGGCTTATTTTCCAACCGATAAATAAACTCGTGTATACAAAGCAAACAATAGTAAATTAAAACAATTGTTAATGAAAGCCACAGCGTATTAATTATTGACAATAGCGTAATTTGGCGTCCATAACCAAACGTGTAGCGACCTTATTGTGGTTCCCAATTGTTCCAACAGAGGGCGGCACAATCAGACCGTTCGTGTTTATAACGTTAAATATTGTTTGACTATGAGCGTAGAAGGGAAGGAGATGTTCCATAGTCTTTCGTTTGAATTTTTATAAACCGAAAATGCTCGTAATGTCATTAGACAGAGGTGTACCTAACACTACACCCACATTTCGACAGTTATGTTTTAGTCCCATGTAGTAGTAGAGGACGAGCCTGTGTTGCCATCAACCGGGCACAAATCCAGACTCGGGCTGCAACGGAGTTATCACCCGACTGACGGCCCAATATTTTATTGCGAATTATTATTCAATAGAAGGTTTAATTGACATAAAAAACGAAGCCCTAAGGCACTTGTTCTCCCGGTCATTGCGATACTTTTTTTGTTCTAGACCATACCTGGGAACCTTCTAGTTACGGAGATATTGGGGTCAAGGTTACAAAATTTTCACAAGGTTTTTTTTTTTTTAAAACCAATTTTTATTGATACATTAAATACCTCCACGACCCCCGTACCTACTATTCAATGCATCCATAAGCACCATGTTTTGAGTGCGTTACATGAGTCCTACCGTAAAACGTAATTTGTCACTCCAAGAATAAAAGCAGTTTCCCGGCAATCATTTTTGCGTTAATCAGTTTGATGTACGGAATGCTTGGTTGACGGCTTCGTGAAGGGTCCGTTTACACCCTGTATACATACAAAATAAACTCGCTCGCAAATTCATATAAACAGATATGGAGCTGAGTTTCTTTTTCGCGATTTCAGGGTTATTATAACACCATGCTCCCGATTGCCCCCACAGTAAAGTTTATCACAGATAAGTACACTCACACCTGTCAGGTTTTCATCCATTATAAGGACTTAAACCCTTGAAATATAACGTTGTATGCCCATTTTGGGCATATCAATGCAACTAAACTAAGTTATTTGGCACCTCTTTCGTTTCTTCGCTCCATGTTTGCGGACGGCCCGTCGGTCGCCGTCGGTCGCCATCGGCGGACAGCCATGGCTAAATACGTGATAGTTTAGTGTATTTGTTGGTTAATATGATGTAATTATTCCGAATACTATTTGCGGTTGTTTGGGCCAATCGGATTGTGGTTGTTAGGCTTCAAATGTATTGATAATTGAGGCTTGTGAATGATCTGTGTTCATATGTCACCAGAATTTATTACTAGAGTTATTTCATCATCTGCCTAGCCTTTTCCCAACTATATTGTGGTTGGCTTTCAGTCTAACCAACAACGAACGGCTTAATGTGCTTTCCGAGGTACGGAGGAAGCTCGGTTTGTAATGGGTCGTCACCCATCCACGGACCAACCTAGCCAAGTGCGGCTTAACCTGAAGATCGACCGAGCGGCTGTTATTTAGCCACGAGCTCCTCTTGATAGTAGAGTTATTTATCACATTAAAAATATATAAAAATGGTTCACAGAGGAGTGGTGGTTGGCTATTGGCTGGTCATTTTGATTGTCGTTATGGAATTGGCGTCGTATTTATTTATCCTGTCTAAGTATGTTTTTAATTACACAAAAAAAGCCATTTCCTTGCTTCGACGAAATATTAAGACGGCTTTTTGATATAATGATCTTTTAAAAACTTGAATTGCAGTTTACTAAAAAACAAACAAGTTTCTCTTTTTGTTTATTTTTAGCTATGTTGACTTTAGACGAAGTTGTATGTTACCTACCATCCAATATGTTTTACAAAATGTAATTGAAAAAACTAAAATATTCGGCGATTTCGGGGATGGTTCGTTTTTCATATATGATATTATGTAGAATTATGCAAACATAATTGTATGAGCAGGCTGATATTTTTTTTTGCGATTTCATGGTTAGTCCCTTAATAAAAGTTGTCGAAATGATGAGTTGTATGAGAGAGAGAGAAGCCGAACCCGACATAGTTGGGAAAGAGCCGGCAGATTATGAGATGATGACTGGTTTTCCGAGTTAAAGTTATTTTACCTTGTTTATGAATGACCATAAAGTCACTGATTGGTTAACTAACTAATACCTGTACTTAACTTCTTCTAAACTGATGGATATTTACTGTTAAGTTAACTACTTACTTAACTTTAACTTGCACAAGGAGACACTAGATTTATCAAAACAAATGGTGCGTGCATGGCCTTAGCGCTGAGTCATTCATATGCACGCCACCTACTGGTCCAAGGTAAGCAGAGATTAAGCAATACTCTATACGGCCGGCTCGTGTGTGATTAAATCGTAATACTACGGTTTTTTGCTGCGGTTTTTAAACGAGGATACGGGTTTGTGTTCCGGTTTGGTAGAGCGACTGTAGTTATTTGTAGAACGGAATCTTCCTTGCGTTGAATACTAGGCAAATACAGGGTGTACACAAACGGTTACCACGTGTTCAGTACATCATTCCACATAGACAATTTTTCGTCGGTAATTAAAAAAAAAAACAGCGGTTTCCTGCTGAAATCCAATAAAATTTATGGAACAGTAGATTTTTTTTTAATGATGCACTGAATACGTGGTACTCCTCAATCGGGTAAAAAAGTAAAGACCGGTTACAGACACCGGACATTATCTGTTAGTATCCGGAGCCGCATCCGCAGTTTGTCTATGTACCGGTGTGACTCATGAACCTTGAAAAGCGATAAAAACTAAAAAAAATACAAAATTGGTTCAGTATCAAATATTGGGCTTTTTAAAAGGGGCAGACCCCACTAAAATTTGGTACAGTTCACTGGTAAAGTGCATTTCTGTGCAAAAACTTTCGTGTAGTCTTTTTGACTACATATTTGCACACACGTGCCGATGAGATACGACTACAAGCTACAAAAAAAACCCTTATATCAAGGAAATAACATCGAATTTCACGTTGATGGCATGTGCAAAACATTGTTAACTAATTGCTGTATTTGTTGGAAATCAGTTTACAAAATCGAGTATTTATAATGCGAGTAATTATCGCATTGTTCGTGGCCTACTAAAAAGTCATGAGCGTGTATATTACGGTGCATGTGCTGCAGTAGCAGGCAGGTGGAACAGTGTGTCGATGAAGTTCCTAATCAGTTGCACAAGTTGCATCGGAAGATTACCATCAACATTCAACAATATTGTTAAACAAGTTGCATAGTCCGCCTAGAGTAGATGTATGTACAAGTAATGTTATCATTTGCGTGAACTTTGCAGCAATACTAAACAAATGCTGTCCCACTTATGTCAGAGTACTACAAAAACGTTACGTTGCGTTGACGATTTTCAAAAACACATTGCATTTGCAAATGGTCTTGGATCGATCCCAACGTAAGTCGAGTCAATAGACGAGAGAAACTAGGCTAACTAACCTACATTAAAATATGAGCATAGCAAAACAAAACCTCTAGGACGAGGTAAAAAAAAGATTAGCAACCCTTTCGATAGCATAGCAATCCCTCTGCCTACTCTTTAGAGAAGTCCTTTCTAGAGTCGTCATGCTTACGACATGGTCAAGTTGTCAAAACAGCAGTTTCCCTACCCTGCCTGCGACACGTGAGTACGTGCAGCCTGTAGTACTGTACGGCTTCGGTTGCGGCGCGATCGGTACCAGCTCCGCGCCGACGGTAATTAGCTTCTACGCTGGGTTGCCAGTACCACCCGCAACTTACCACTTCCACGTAACATACAATTACATCTCGCCTGTAATTCTCGAAGGGTTAGGCAGAGGTGTAGTACATCCACATTTTGACAGTTATGTTTAAGACACGATTGTAATGAGGTAGATAAAAAGGGAGAAATAGAAATGATGTATTTGATGTGAAATCTATTATCATTAAACGGATACAAAACAGGAGTCCAGGCGAAGCATGAGCCTAATCAGCCCTTAACGTTCCCAGTGATGGGGCACAGGCCTACTCGTCCTCTCAATGAGAAGGTTCAAACATGCTCATAATTATGGTTTAATGCTTTGAGTTTGTTGTTCCTGGAAACTTAATATTAGAAAACCCTATTGGAATTGGCTTGGGGATCTCAAGTGTTGAGGATTTTATGCTCAAGAACATGTGAAAATATCTTAAGTGTTTAATGAACAAAAAACATGGTACAGTGCTATTGCCGATCGGTGGACTCCTGGCTGGCTGGCATACCTAATGACTTCGTTATCGCCCAAGTCGCTGATAAAGAGAACAGGCAAAGTGTGGAAAAAGATTACTTTCGACCTCTACATCAATCAAGTAATGATAATAATGATTGATCCCCTCTAAGTGAGACTTAAACATAACATAATAGCGGGCGAGCCTATTGCCATCAATTGGATACAAATCTAGACTGAGAAATTCTTTAAACATTACTAGTCAAAAACTCTGCCCTTTGGAAAAAACGCTATGAAAATGTTATTAAAGGGTTTCCTATTTACACTTTTGTTCCCATTACCCAAGTACGGGAAAATTCAGCGTAGCTGGCAACACAGTCGTTACATAGCTAACACCGCGAACCTGTCGAATATAGTTTCGCGTGTCTTCTATTCTCGTTTCAAGGCACAGAAAGTTTCAATTTCGTTTGTTTTTCTAACTGACTTTGTGCACGATTCGTACCTTAGCAAGTCGTTTGGGACCAAAGGAATTTTCGTTAAATTTTTCAGAAATAAGTCAGAACCTCCGTTTTTACCACACCAACAATCTCGCATCATTTTGATCCAATATTTTGGTCAAATTGGTGATAATCTGATCGACTATCTGGTACGCCATGTAAGCAACATCGAAGTGAAAAAATCAGTTGTCATTTACGTTTTAATTTTGTTTTTAACAACGACGAAAACTGCTTTGATTGTTTCAGAAAAGAAATTATGTCCTGAAATAATCGTAACCGGCTGTGCGTCGATGCGTCGATGTCCTTTATTCCTTGCATTTTGAAGGGGGGGGGGGAGCAGTCAAACTGCTGACTTTAAATGGTCGCTTTAGCAGAATCATAACACGATAATAATATGAATTACGTTACAATTTGTAAAATTTTCACAAAGTTACAATTCATAATATTAAATGCATCTGTGACCATTTTAAGAATTAATAACTTGAACTTGTATTTTTAACTTCGATCCTGCAAAAGCGGTAATTTTTTAGGTCCCTAGTTGTTAGTGGGAATCGCTGATGCTTTACCAGCGTTCCTGGTTTCCTCCCGTCCCGAAGAACGTTTGCATGTGAATAAAGAATCAATAACTACTACACAACCAACAGTACTAAATTATAGCCTCACTCACTGGCCACTAAATACGCGTACCTTGACAGTGACTAGGATAGTCAGTGTGGTGGCTGACATAAGGATAATGTCAGTCATTTCCCGTTTATTTTCGTTGTAACAAACATTAATTAGTACCTATTCTAATGCCGCAGTAGATGTTTACGAGCTGTTAATGATGCATTAACGGTTCGATTAACTGTTTGTCGTTAATGGGTCACACACAACTATGTTTACTTTGGTATTAATTAACTTTGATTGATTGATATCTGTTATTTAAGATCAATTGAAAGATTAAATAGGTTTCAGGTCAATAGTTATTTGTTATCTTTGATTGGTCTACTTACTACCAGTCAAGTCTGGTAACCAGACTTACCAAGGTTGGAATAGGCTAGAGAGAGCCAGCAGTGGGACATGATGATAAAAAGGGTTCAAAGAGGGATGCGCTACAAATCGAAGGGGGGCCCGATTTGTTAATATGCTATTGTATTGTAACATCCTCATTCCTTGGGCTTGATATTTGCCTAAACCAATCAGTAGTTTTACTTCACACTTTCCAAGGTGAACACCTCAAACTTGACTGATACAATTTATATTAATTTATACCACAAATAATTTTTTCGTTAATGGAGCTGACCGACAAAAAGTTAGTTTTACTTTTGATATTATTTATTGCATAACATTTGCCAATTCAATTTATTAATGAGATACCGAACCATTTTTTTAGTGTCAACAAAAACGTACATTAATTTAAATAAAACAAGATTAGAAGATTCTACACTTATTATTAAAATAATGTTATTAGTCACATGCAGATAATAATGCTTATATAATAATATGTTATTATCAGCACTTCAGAATGAAGTAGGAACAAGATTTGTTTGATAGCGGCTACCTAGCATATCTGTTAACACATCGATATGATTCGGGAATCATTTAATTATCAGGAATAAGTTGTGAAGTACTGATTGATATACCTGGTATAGGTCTAATCGGTTTTGTTGCTATTTGTACCTACAGTTATTCATAACTACAAGAACAGCGAGGATACATATAATAAGAAGAAACAAAAAGTTGGAACTGATCGTCGCTCCTGGGGGTCACAAACCCGTAGCTTCATTCTGGGCCGATTCAATTTAGATTGCCATCTACACGATAAAAAGAAAATGCACTTTCCTAGATAAGATACCTACCTTTTTTCTCAACAATGGTACCCTAACCTAACCCGATCATACATCACACGCGACCAGGAGGTCTATACTCTGCAGCAGATGGTTACAGGCTGGTACCAGTGGTAGCAAACCAAAATATTAATGGAAAAGTGCGTTAATGGTGTGACCTTATTTCATGAAGCACAGCAGAGTGATGGAGGCTCGTTGTGAGAACTGCACAACTCTTGTAGGATATAGACAAAGACCGGGGAAGCGAAACTGAGGGTATCCTCCGCAACCCAAGACTGGTTGACAGACTAACGGCCGGCAAGCGTTGCTTGACCTTTCCCATCAACCTTCGAGATCCTCGGGATAGAAATAAATATTGAATCTAGTAAAATACTAGCTTACGCATGCGGCTTCGCCCACGTGGAGTTCCGTAATTGTCCCACGAGATCGTCCTAACGAGATAAAATGTTTTGTTATATATTTGAATTTGGGTAATAAACTGTGTGCCAAATTTCATCCAAACCCAAATCCAATAAACAGCCATCCATCCTCACAAACTTTCGCATTTATAATAAGTAGTAAGATATCTTACCTGAGATCATATAACATAATTCCTGCCAGGCTGCCGTTTGCCGAGGGCGAAGGGCCAGGCCCTGGCGCGGGCTGCAGCGGCGACGTCTCCGCGCAGCAGCGCCACCACGTCGTCCAGATAGCGCAGCGCCCGCGCCTCCGCCCCCAGCGCACGCGCAGCCGCCGTGCAGCGACGCGCGCGCACTGATGACGCCTGCAATGTTAGGATGATTTATAGTTCGGATTCTTTAAGCTTCGTGTGTTCACTAGGCAACAATTAAAGTGTCAAATATGACTGTTTCTGCCTGAAAGGGTGATCTTGTCTGGTTGCTATTCTGGTGGTTTAGTGTACGACTGTACGTCCATTGCTGCCTATTGAATCCACGACTATGGGCTGCACTTTATATTTACATAATTTTATAGGAAGTGTAAGTTTTAATTTTTTTGGGCACACTGTATAAACGTTATGCTCACTGTCAACCTAACACAATCGGTGAGAAATATCGCCGGAGACGATTGCACACTTTAAGTGCTATGAAATTGATAGCGCCAGATCGTACCCTTTACCAACAGTAGAACCTGCTGGACAGGAACGTAGGAGATAAGCATAAACTTGCTAGAAATAGATGCCTAATTAAACACAACTAAAGAAAACTTCTACACTCTACAATTGAACTGAAACAACAAAAAAAGATATTTTATTTTTCCATTTTTAGTTGTGTTGTAGTCCTATACCCCTATATTTGCTAAGCATTTATTTGACATTGTCAACAAAAACAAACAAATCTGGTTGTACTGTACACATCTGCGTACACCCTCAGAGCATACAGTCGTTATGTTATGTTACGATATTGTGTAAACAATAAACATCTAAGCGATTGCAGCAATCACGGCACATTTGCTGTCTATTATTGAAGAGCTCCATTCTATATCTCTGAAGATCAGCATCAGATCTTCACCAAATTTAAACGGGACCACCGCCGAATAATGTTCTTCCAAATAAAAATAATCATTGAAATCGGTTCTCAATTGGCGAAAATATAGCTGAACATACACATAATGATGATTACCAGGCATAATGCCTACGAGTAAGTGTGCCTGTACAATTTGGAGAATTCTCTTGATTTCTCCAGGATCCCAACCTGATCCAGATCCTGACCTGATGACCATGGGACCAAATGGGAATTATACTGTTTGAAACAATGCCCATAAAATTTGAGGGTTGCCCTTAATTTTCCTGGGATTCCATCATCAGAGCCTGACTTATACCTTCCATCATCAGCTCAGCAACATAAGATGATGATTCCCAGGCAGAAATATCTGAATTGTGTTAGAAAGTACATTTATATGAGCAACACTGTATGTGCCCATAAAATATGACGGTCGACAGGGGAGAATGGAAGAAAAAAACGAGTTTCGCCGACCCCAAGTAACATGGAACAAGAGCAGGAAGATGATGATTGTATGTGCCCATGAAATTTGAGGGTGGCCCTCGATTTCCCTGGGATCCCATCATCAGATTCTGACTTGGTAACAATGGGATCACCTCAGGCTTTCGAATAAAAAAATAATTTTGAAAATCGGCGACAATTGGCGAAGAAATCGGTGAACATATGTACATAAAAATATATGCAGTTGAACATAGAACCGCCTCCTTTTTTGGAGTCGGTTAAAAATTGTCAAAGGAGTTTTGGTGAAACATTAGCGAACCGTTAACAATACATGTCTTGGAAATTGGCTTATCCCCAATAAAATAGAAATTAAACCAAACCTAACTTTAAAAATGTGGGACCACTGTAAACATCTGCGGACCCCCTCAGAGCTCATAGGCATGATGTTATGTTATGGTGTCGTGTAAACAATAAACATCCAAGCAATTGCAGCAATCAAGACAGGTTTTCTGTCAATTATTGAAGAGTTCCATTGATATCTCCGAAGATCAGCATCAGATCTTCACCAAATTTAACGAGAACACCGCGGAACAATATTCGTAAAAACAAAAGAAGAATCATCAAAATCGGTTCACAATTGGCGAAGAAATCGCTGAACAATAATACACAAAAAAAAAACTGACGAAATGGTAACCTCCTCCTTTTGGAAGTCGGTTAAAAACAAATGTATGCAACATTATCTAGGTACTGCAAAACTCCAGGAAAGATCGAGAACTTAACATTTTGGAATGATAATAATCTAATTATAATAATTATAAACTGTGGAATCCTCCTGTGCAAACGATTGCATGTCTAAATTTTAATCATCCACAGCAAAAAAAATGTGTAAGTACATAATCTATTTATAACAACACGAAGTAAATTATATGTTGTGTTAACCATTATTTAGTGAACTATTTCCTCGTATGTGAACCAGAAATAACTACTACAGTAGGAAAGTGTAGTCAATTGGACTACCCAACATATTTACTGTATTTTCTGTAGGAACAGGTATTACTGGATAATATGACGACATGTTATCATCAACCATAGGAACACAGGATAAATTGTGTTAAAAATGATACGGCTTGTAAGAGAGTGACACCAAAATGACTGCTGCGTAGACCCCAAATAAGTAAGGATGAGTTGCAGTGGAAGGACTACATCTAGCAGCGGAAAGAAGCAAAACACATAACCCTCCTTTAGGGCCTCGCCGCAGTCGGGTGAGAAGGCGACAATTACATCAGATGTGGCATATTGTAGTCTTTTGGGTCATGAAGGGCAGGATGACCCATTTAACAAAGAGAATTAACGAGAGTCATGATCATGGAACAGGGTCTTGAATTGATGTTAAACACCACGTCCTTCTTTCCAGATAGGGTAGGCAGACCATAGTCTTTGATACACTTGTTACAAATCCTATGACAACAAAAATATCTCATAAAACGTTTGTATAGCAGTTTCAGAGATATTATGTTTCACCAAAAATAAAATTATTTTTCTGTATTATAAGTTATTCTCCGTATGTCATATCAATGTCAAACGTGCATATTTAATGTTACAATGTTATCAAAACGAGAATTAAACACATTTTAATTATTATTGTATTCCTTCTGTTTGGTCAGACGATTCTTATCATTTGTTATTGTTTGCGTCGCTAATGTTTACAGATTATAATTATTATAATTAACGTAATGGTTTCTCATGGTCATTAACATCAGTGACGAAAATTTTTGTTAACATTTCAAAGTAGGTCTTTTCTACCTAAGCAAGTAATTTTGATCAAACGGAGGTCATCATCATTCGCCTAGTCTTTTCTCAACTATATTGGGGTCGGCTTCCAGTCTTACCGGATGCAGCTGAATACCAGTATTTTACGTGGAGCGACTGCCTATCTGACCTCCACAACCCAGTTAGTGCTGGGTAATACGATATCCCTTGGTAAGACTGGTTGTCAGACTTTCGGACGACTACATGTATCGACTGTCGAAGTTCTGCAATTGACACTACTCCGAGGCACGGAGGAAATTCGGTACCTATCTAATGGGTGATCAGCGCCCATTCACGAACCAAACCTAGGCAAGCGCGACTTAACCTGAAGATCGAGCCGAGCGGCTGTTATTATTTATCCACGAGCTCCTCTCCCTTGATCTAACAGAGGAATGCCAATGAAACAAAGTGCGGCTTCGGAACCTCATCATAAATTATGGCCTATCTCCTGTCCTGCTCTGTGTGCAACTCCACCTACAGTTTAAGGTACTTATACGAAGCCACTAGCAATGCTGTCGATGTGTCAGAGTTCTGTTCGAAGCTAATACCGTTTCATCAACATGACCAAGCAGAACAGGTCAGGCAAAATATCAGCAACTTCATCAGCCTACAGCAGTCCGCAGCTGGATATAGGCCTCACCAATCGCACGCCATTTAACTCGATCCTCGGCTACCCTCGTCCTACCTCTACCCTGAAAAGATCATCACTAGCCTAGCCTACACACCATCCGTAAATAGACTACCCTACACTAGGATATTTGCTGTCAGCCAGCATTTTAGCTGAGTATCTGATTGGGAGTATTGCAAGCGTCATGAAAATTCAAAACCAAGTATCTGCCCGATGATACTGTTCGCACATGCCGCATACTGGGTGTTAATGTGACCAGTGGAGCGGAACGTTCCGCATTGATGAAGAGGATTATAAAATTATGAAATCGCGTTTCGTGGCTAAGCTGTAGCTGCAAGATTACTGGTCTATTTAGCTACTTGCAGCCAATAGTGTAACACACTTTATATTTGATTTAATTTGGAATACTACATATTCAAGTTTTCTACTAGTACGTAAAATAAAGATCATCCTCTCGCTTCTGTCAATGATGAACAGCTTAGAGAATAAAACTTACGGTAGTTAAAGTTAAAGATTTTCACAATAAGTAAACTCACTTCAGCGGAACCCGATGTATGTAAAGTCCTAATTAGCGATGTACACAATTATATTTACGTCTCACTAACACCCGAGCTATGCAGCGGTAGACAGAGACAACAACAAAGTGAAAGTAGCACGAAACACAAGATAATGTATTACTTAATGATGCAGTAAACTAGATTGGATTGTTTGGTGCACGCAGATAACGAGCCGACTGACCGACGACGATGTGTAGCTGTGTGCCGACCAAACTGAACCTAAGCAATTATATCGATGCATCCGCTTGCGATACTCGCAGAGCCAGAGAAATGCTTATGAGCCAGCAAACGTTCCACTCCAGTGAGCTGCGAATTACGAGGAATAATTGAATGCAAGGAAATTCATTCCCTCCATGAAGGACGGTGCTACGTGCGAACAGAGTGTGTGCGAAGCGTGCTCGGGCAGGCGCAGAACGGTACGAACGCGTCAGAAGTCGCGGGTGGCCACGCGGCGGGCCAGCACCTGCAGGTCCGCGTGGATGTCGGCCAGCTCGGCGTGCAGGTCGCGCGACGTGGCCAGCAGCGCGTCCAGGCGCCGCGCCGTAGCCGACAGCGCGCCCTCCTCCTCGTCGTCCTCCACGGCCAGCGCCAAGCGTCCCAACCGCTCACGCTCCATCGCGCCCCGCACGCCGCCCCCGCGCCGCCACTCCCGTAGCAGCTCGCGCCGCGCGCCCGTCCCAAGCGCCTCCTCTTCCGCCTCCCGCAACTCATCCGCCAGCGACCTCTCCAGCGCCGAGTTCTTTGATTTGTGACTAGTTTCGTCTGAGGGTGACGCTGGCTCTTCTGATGGCTCTGGCGGTCTGTGATGAGGCTCTTGTGTGGTACATGAGGAGTAGAGTGCTTGGGGGGATTGGAGAGCTCGCTGGAGAAACCTCCGCGTGTCTTCGTCGAGCGGCCTGGTCAGGCCACGGCGCGGGACGGGCCGCACGATGGCCTCGAGCGCGTCGCGGCCCGGGTCCTCGGGCCGCAGCAGCTCCAGGATGCGGGAGCGCGGTGGCGACATGGGGGCGCGCACGTCGTAGCGAGTCAGCAGTGATCCCTTGCTGTCGCCGGTGGGGGTGTAGGCGCGGATGTTCTCATCAAGCAGCCGGTAGTTGCGCTGAACAAGGCCCTCCGGAGGGCCGGAGGGCTCGCAGGCAAGAGGGTCCGGCTCCACGATCTCGATGTAGTGCGTGGCGCGCGTCTCATCGCGCGGCGTCTGCGTGAACACGTTCATGTCGCGCTCGGGCGGCGCGCGCGCGACCACTGAGCGCGCCCAGCGCCGTGCGCCGCCGGCGCCGACAGATAGCAAGCAGGCGGGGGCGCACGCGACAAGGACGGGCGCACGGGACCTAGAGCGGCGCGATACACCATCCAACTGCACCCCTAACACCCTACTCATTCATTAATTTAATTACAAACCTAACCCTAATAACAAAGCACCACAAAAAATACTTCCAAATAAGTACTATGCCGTCAATATTATTATGGCAGTGCGAATTGTAAGTTAACGACTTGGAAACTGTGCGCATTCCGTGTCGGAGTGGCTGTGACTGTGAGTGGTGCGATGTGTTGTCTCGCAGCAGTCGGTCCTGTTTCACTTTTGTTACAGTTTATTAGGAAACTGCTGAACGTTCCGATGCACATGAAATGTAATTTTTATTTTTTTGTGCTACATTTTTATGGATTTTTATTTAGAAAAAGTTGCTCTCCTTTCTTGGTTCGTGTAGTGCCGGCCCCAAGTAACATGGGACAGACAAGGACAGGAAGCTGATGATGATGTTGGTAAATTATGTTTTTTCCTGTCTCCTCAAACTGTGTTGGGTGCTTTTCACAAAAGGCCAGCCCGGATGCCACCCTGCACTTTGTAACACGATATACTTTCATATTTAATGTCTGGAGTTTCACAGTTTCCTCTCAGGGGAAAAATAGGAAATGTCGACACTATCTAGCTTACTTTTGAATATATATATGACGTTAAACAGTGATATCGTATTTACAGAATAAATAATCCCATTTCAGTTTACAGGACAACAGTAAATAGTTTTGCACGACCCAATGATTTGTTGAACCTAGACGTAAACTGTTTCAGTTTACTTAATATTGGCTCAATATCTCCTTCTTCAGAGAAATAACATAACATCACGCCTGTAATCCCCGAAGGGCTAGGCAGAGGTGTATCAAATAATCAAATATCTCTATCGGAACAAAATCACATTTTACAAAGTAATTGCGTACGTAAATAGCTGCATTAGTTAAAAACTGTGTCGCAGCTATTAACGCCCACCTCCAGGAGGGAGACGACAGCGTTTCAGATACAAACATTAAAATAGTAAAAAATAAAATAGTAAACAATTAAAATAGTAAAAATTTAACATAGCAAAAAAGAAAAAATAATTATTTAAGTACTTAATGTTTTGCATGTGGGAGTGTTGTATGTGAGTGTAGTGCGTGTCTGGAATGTAAGTGTAGAGTGTGCTTGTGGAACCTCCCCACGAGCACACTCCACGCTACTTGTATTTGGTGTGCATCTCTACGGAAGAAAGGTTTTACGATTTGACAAAGTTTTCCAATTCTTCGTATGTAAGATTATGAAGCCATTGATCAGTAATTCTTTTGCAATCCCGAAGAGTACATGGATAAATAGAAAGCACTTTATTTATTCTATTATAAAGCACGGGACTGCAGAAAATGAACTGCCGGCGGACAATTTCCTATTTAACACTTGATGTCGGGCAGACTCTGTCAGTTCTACGTTTGTGTCTTCTAAACACTGGGTCAAAAGACAAGTTTGAATGTTTCCGCAACACTGTACTTAGCACAAAAGAGTGCCTTACTGTGTGTAGTAGCTTCCATAGCGCATACAGTTCGCTGGTAGGGAACCGATAAGGTTTGAAGGCCATTACCTGAAGGACAGCCCTCTGCGCCCTCTTCAAACGCAGCAGAAGACATTTATATGTATCTAATATAGTAACACCCACGTTTTGCCAGTTATGTAAAAGGGAGCGAGCCTATTGCCATCAACCGGGTACAACTCCAGTATCCGTGGCTGCTACTGAGAAATTACCGATAGAAAAACCTAATAACACTTTGTTTGACCCGGGAATCGAACCCAGTACCTCGTGCTCAGCAGTCGCGATTGCGACCACTGGACCATCGAGGCAGTTTACTTAATATTAGCTTAATATCGTTCCTTAGAGGAATAAATCCGGTCATCCGGTTATCCGTTAATTGAATTGACATTACTAATCGATGTAGAGTATTTCTGAAAGTTTTGTCAAGACAGCAGTCATGTCGATGTCGTGGGTCCCCCACTGGTGGCATACCAGGAGTATAAGACATTAGTGATTTAAATAAGATGGCGTAACAAACTGGTTCAGTTAATGTTGACAGCATGGTAATCGCGGTTTTGTCACATTGCGGTATGTCGTCCTCAGAATACGTGTTAAAAATATGGTAATTAAATTGAATATTTAAATAGTATAGAGGAGACTAGTTAAAAAAGTTAAATTATTATACATAAGTGTTCTCACTAGTAGGTAATATAATCTCAGATCTCAGCAGTATCTAAATAATAATTTTGTTTTTTCTAAGGCATTTTTTGCTGAAGTAGTAAGCAAAATATGTGAAACTACGATATATTTATTATGTACGACATTTTATGCAAAGTAAAGATATAAATATTCATGATTACTTGCCGCCAAAAACTATGTAGTTGATTATAATCTAGCCTAATAAAATCAAACACAAATTGATAAAATATGTGCTTAAAAATATGTAGGTCGCTGGTCGACTATCAAATGACAATACAAATAAAAAGTATTTATCCACATAATTTTACACTACAACCAGTTCAGTTTGTATCCTATTATATGTACAAGTACATTATGTATTTGAATATCTTGTAAAAGGCCTTTACGAGATGAAACTACGCATCCGTACGAAAACCGGGTTCTATCTAAGTACATAGGCCTACGTATACATACATAAGAGGGCACAAGTCTTGTGGAAAATTCAACATAACATCGCGCCTGTTTTCTCAAAAAGGTTCGGCAGAGGTGTACTTACAGAATACCGACATTTCACCAGTAATATTTAAGTTCTATGTAATAAAAGGCGAGCCTAGTAATGTCAAACGAGCATAAATCAAGCTCAGGTCTGCTACTGCGAAATTCTTGATAGAAAATGCACCTGGGAATCAAACCTAGCACCTAAGAGGCCTGAACAGTAGCGCTTGCGACCACTCATCGGCGCAATCTAGCGGCAGTCTGTAAAAACTGCAATATGCGAATTATGCAAATTTCTTAACTACCTATGTAGTTGTAGTTCTGTATGGTGTCCGGACGTAAAGAATAGCACCTTCCCATATCTTCCCGTGGGTGTCGTAAGAGGCGACTAAGGGACTTACCGGAGAATGGGCAGCAGCGTTCTCTGTGTTTTATAACAACCATACTGCGATCGCCAACCCGCCTGCCAAGCGTGGCGATTATGGCAAAACCCCCCTAAATGACGAGCACAAGAAAAAAATGGCCCCTAGTACCCGGCAGCCCGTCTACCCTCGACTATGGTAGCGGTCGAGGTTACGGCGTGGCAAGGGGTGCGAAGAATGTCCGGAAGGGATCAGGCTGCCAATACCGACGACTTGACCTGGCAACATATAACACGCGTACACTCCGGACCGACGAGAAGATAACGGAACTCGAAGAGGAATTGAGCAGGCTGCGATGGAGTATTGTGGGATTATCTGAAGTCCGAAGAGAGGGTGAGGACACGATAATCCTGAAATCCGGCAATCTGCTCTATTTCCGAGAGGGTGACCGGCAGTCCCAGGGTGGTGTTGGGTTTATCGTCCACAAGTCCCTCGTGAATAACGTGGTGAAGATCGAGAGTGTGTCGACCAGGGTGGCGTACCTTATACTCAGAATATCCTCAAGATATTTGCTGAAGGTCATACAGGTCTACGCCCCGACCTCGGCACACGCCGACGACGAAGTGGAGACCATGTATGAGGATATCTCTAAAGCCCTGCATGGTTTCAAAACTCACTTCACCGTTGTCATGGGGGACTTCAACGCGAAACTGGGCAAACGAGACGGGGATGAGCTGCAGATGGGGCAATTTGGGTATGGACGTCGGAACCACCTGGGTCACCAACTGGCTAGCTTTATGGAGAAGGAGGGCCTCTATATGATGAACTCCTTCTTCAAAAAGCGCGAGCAAAGGAAGTGGACCTGGCAGAGACCCGATGGTGCAACTAAAAATGAGATTGACTTCATCATGTCAACCAAGAAGCAAATGTTCAATGATGTCTCTGTGATCAATTCGGTGAAAACCGGGAGCGATCACCGCATGGTAAGAGGCACATTGAACATCAATATAAAGCTTGAAAGGTCTCGACTGGTGAAGTCTACACTCCGTCCAGCACAGATCCAGATCCAAAACCCCGAGAGCTTTCAGCTTGAACTCCAGAATCGTTTCGAGTGCCTAGGAAGCTCAGTGGACGAATACAACGATGGGTTCGTGGAAACTGTCCATACGACTGGGTCTAAGTTTTTCAAGACACGTCGTGCACATAACAAAAAACTCTCTGATCATACTCTCGAGCTCATGAAGGAGCGGCGTGAGATGATCCTGGAGTCTTCAGACGAGACGTGGAAGTACCGGCAGCTTAATAGACGGATCTCTAAATCCTTGAAGAGCGACCTCCGCCGCTTTAATACCGAGCGTATTAAAGACGCTATTGAGCGGAATAAAGGCTCCAAGGTATTTTCAAGAGATCTGGCTTTTGGGCAGAGCCAGCTCACGAAACTGAAGACCGACGATGGCAGGATCGTATCCGCCAAACCAGAGCTGCTGAGGGAGATCGAGAGTTTTTATGGGCAGTTGTACACTTCAATCAGTAATCCCGTTGCAACTCTAGCTAACGACCCAAGAGCTAGACTGACCCGACATTATACCGAAGACATTCCGGATGTCAGCCTGTACGAGATTAGGATGGCTCTTAAACAGCTTAAAAACAACAAGGCACCGGGTGATGACGGAATTACGGCCGAACTCCTGAAGGCGGGTGGAAAACCGGTACTTAAAGCCCTTCAGAAGTTGTTTGATTCCGTCATACTCGAGGGGAAAACGCCGCAGGCATGGTGCAGGGGTGTGGTGGTACTCTTCTTCAAAAAGGGCGACAATGCCCGGCTGAAGAACTACAGGCCCATCTCACTTCTAAGCCATGTCTACAAGTTGTTCTCAAGAGTCATCACGAATCGTCTCGCGCGCAGGTTTGACGATTTTCAGCCTCCTGAACAAGCCGGATTCCGAAAAGGCTTTAGCACCGTAGACCACATACATACGCTGCGGCAGGTTATACAGAAGACCGAAGAGTATAACCTGCCTCTCTGCTTAGCGTTTGTGGACTACGAGAAAGCCTTCGATTCGATCGAGACTTGGGCTGTACTGCAGTCTCTCCAACGGTGCCAAATCGACTATCGGTACATCGAGGTGCTGAAGTGTTTGTACAAAAACGCCACCATGCCAGTCCGACTTCAGGACCAGACCTCGGAACCTATTCTTCTGCAGCGAGGTGTGAGACAGGGAGACGTCATATCTCCGAAACTGTTCACCGCTGCACTGGAGGATATCTTCAAGGTTCTGGACTGGAGAGGGCTAGGCATCAACGTCAATGGCGAGTACATATCTCACCTTCGATTTGCCGACGATATAGTGGTCATGGCTGAGACCATGGAGGACCTCAGTACAATGCTTGATGACCTTAGTAGAGCTTCCGAAAGAGTGGGTCTTAAAATGAACATGGACAAAACCAAAATCATGTTGAATAACCATGTAACACCCACTCCTATCAAGATCGGAGACTCTACACTTGAAGTTGTAGACTATTATGTCTACCTTGGACAAACGATCCAGTTAGGTAGGTCTAACTTCGAGAAAGAGGTCAATCGTCGAATCCGACTCGGCTGGGCAGCGTTCGGGAAGTTGCGTGGTATCTTCTCGTCCAACTTACCGCAGTGTCTCAAGACGAAAGTCTATGACCAGTGTGTGTTGCCAGTGATTACTTACGGGACCGAAACATGGTCGCTCACAATGGGCCTTATCAGAAGGCTTAAAGTCACCCAAAGGGCAATGGAGAGGGCTATGCTCGGAGTTTCTTTGCGTGATAAAATCAGAAATGAGGACATCCGCAAGAGAACCAAGGTAACCGACGTAGCCCGAAGAATAGCCAAACTGAAGTGGCAGTGGGCAGGGCACATTTCTCGCAGAACGGATGGCCGATGGGGCCGAAAAGTTCTGGAGTGGCGACCGCGAACCGGAAGACGCTGCGTTGGGAGGCCTCCCACTAGGTGGACCGATGACCTGGTGAAGGCTGCAGGGATCCGCTGGATGCGAGTCGCACGGGACCGGTCAATGTGGCGACACTTGGGGGAGGCCTATGTCCAGCAGTGGACGTCTTTCGGCTGAAATGATGAATGATGATGTAGTTGTGGACATACTTAATTAACCCTTGAAATGATTACTAGCGTGATGTTCGTACTAGTATGTTCAACGTGCGTGCAGCAATCAGGGTAGACAGAAGGCGAGGCCGCTGTTCTTTATGTTGAACGCTTCAATAGCTCGGCGCTTGCGCACCGTGGCGATTACAATCCAGTTATATACTGCATTTACAAATACAAAGTACATAAACAATATGTGATTTTGGAAAACTACTTTAAAACCCACACATAAAGTTCAGTTTGCGACACAACATAATTTTTGTGACTTTTTCAAAAGACGAGTCAACCTGAAGTCTACTTAATCTATGCTATGTTGAAGGTGATATTTGTTAAATGGGAAATAACATCCACTGGAAACAAAGGTTTGAGTAGACTTTAGATTCCATATTCAAATACATTGCCAATTAATGTTATTTCCACTTTAAGTAATACCAATTTTATGCTAGTGTAAATTAAGTTGATTACAGAATGACTAGAACTATGTACACTTAACTTTGTGTGCGGTCAAGTTAAAAGTACCTTGAACGAAAAATGTAAACAAATATGGGTTATTGGTTAAGTTCTAAAAACACATATTTGTTTACGTTTTGGTCAATAAAACTACAAAAGCATTATTCGTGCTTGTTTGTGGGTTTCATTTATTTTTTACATTATTGTAATTTACTAGTTACTTTGTTAGTTGACTTATTTAGAGTTATAAATCGATCAAACTCTGAGGTTAAGTTGCATTCACTGAGGTTGATACCTGGATGGGCAAACGTTCTGTAGAGCTAATTTCACTAATGCAACTGATCACCATCACCAAAATATCTAAACGGCGTTCAAGAGGTGTCAGTATGAATATTCCAACTCTTGAACGCGGTTTGTAATTGCCGATCCAGTACAAATTCATTGATAAAATTCGCCCTTTAGTCATAAGATCTTTGGGTTATAAATGTGAAATGGTATCCCGTCCGACTGTATTACTTACGATATTACCGTATTACGTAGTTCTGGAAAATTTGGAACCCGAAATTGACAAACAGCTGTAGCAAGTTACGCTATTTCCTGTCATTTGTAATAACAGGTTGGACTCTTTTTACTTTGACTATTGCCCATCTATCTGGTTGTATGTGCTTACTTTTGAATATCTGCAACACCAGAAGCATTGCCACCCCAGACATGGAACGTATTATGTGCCTGTAATGGTACCAGCGTTTAGTGAAGTAGCGACTATAAACTTCAAGCCGGAAAACGGCAGCGCTGCTTGGTGTGCAGTTCGGTGCAGTTTGTAGAGTTCTACTACTTCACTGGAAACAATAATAGTGCTTCCTTCCTTCTGTTTTGGAGGATTATCTCATAGGCGATTAGCCAATAATAATGCACAAGTGTATGCGCAGACACAGGTGCACTCTCTGTTCCATTACTCTCATAGTCCTCAGGGACGGCAATCATTCACGACCGGAGAGAGACCAGGCGCAGGACCAACGGCTTACTTAAAGTGCGCACCGAGACACGGGGGAGGGAATCATACCGCTAACTTCCTAATAGAAAAACCTAATATCACTTTTTGCCCGACCCGGGAATCGAACCCAGGACCCCATGCTCAGCAGTCGCGCTTGCGGCCACGATACCAACGGAGCGGTTCAGTTGGGTGTGAAATACTGCTGTACGTTACGCATGTATAATCTGAAAGAGATGGTGATTGCTGGGATTTCATCTCCGTCCACGTCCTCTTCTAGATATCTATGCTTCTTCAAATGTTCTTCATTTAAGGTACTGCAGAAGAAAGAAATGGACCTATTTGGGTTCGACTATACATGATTACTTATTTCGACTGAACATAGTGACATATTCTTATATCATTAACGTTGAAATACAACTTACAGTCAATCGATATATGCCTAGCCTATTCCTAGATATTCCAGTAGGAAGGCATGTTGTAACAGTTACAAGAAAGGTCTTAAATATAATATTTCACAAAAAAAAAACTCAATATGCATATTCAAGCAATATCTTTGTTTATAAACGCATGCATAATCCCTCCAAAAAAAGATTAGAAGCGAAGCAAAAGGAAAAAAAAAGGCGCCGACGTCCTCGATCATCGATTAATTACGTGAATCAATCAAGATTACCCTCGAAAAAAAGGTTACAAGATAAAAAAGAACATTGACCAGGATCAGCAGAGGTCTCGAATACCAACCGGCCGTGGTTAGGAGGAGGCCGCCATTAGGTACCCCAGGCCACCGCTGATGATAATAACAAGGCGAATTTAGGCTCTGCTTCTACACGTACACGTAGCACATATCTGCGATTGTTTGGGCGATAGCGGCTTATCTCTGATAATTTGTGTACGTGTAACGATAGTGTATCGTGATTTTTATTAATTGCTGCTGACGTATAGACAGAGCTCGTTTGTGTTTGTTGACATACTTACTGTCTGCAATGTGGCTGAGACATGAAGGCAGTACTGGCTCCACATCTGAGCAGCCTGTGTGTTAATGACGTCGCCAAACCATGCGGTAGTGTAAAAATTTTCTTCCAGACAACATCCGTAATTCACATCCAGCATCACCTACAGATATTTCTACAAAGCAGAGCAGATTATGTTCCGGCTTTCAGCCTGCGCTATGACTAGACCATGTCTATTGTCAACGACGTCACCAAAACTTGCATTTGATTTAAATTCGTCGATATGTGAATACGTAATGCTCCTACCATTTCTCCGTTTCATGAGAATAAAATTGACCATATACAGACCAAGTCCCACTTGCAGGAGTATCCCAAGAGTCTGCCCACTGCACTGTTTATGTTCTGAAGAAACAATACAAGAAAATGGCCATCAATGGTCATATATGCTTGCTTCAATCGCTCTCTGTAAAAACTGGTGATTGCTTGCATCCGGTTAGACTAGAAGCCAACTAAATATAATTGGGATAAGGCTGGGTGGATGATGATGATGTGACGTCTACATGAAAGAAAACGTTATACTGGGGTTTCAAAACATGGCTACCTAATTTTTACAACTGTCACTTTTAGACCAGCTCGCAGTGGACAGTTATTGTGTGTCCCACGAGAACGTACTAACACGGGAGGAAAAGTAACCTAAGTGCTTTTTTTACACTTAACATGCTTGCGTTTGGCTGCAACACGCCTGATGCAGCCTAGGTTGGAGCACGTGCGCCTAGAAGAAACCGATTCACTCGAACTTTGAAGATTCAGATTATAGGTATTAGGTCCGCACAAAAAAGATGGAAGGAAAGAGCTGATCCAGGTTATGTTCTAACATCGAAATCCAATCAGCTGTGAAGTGAAGGTGTGAAAAGGTAACAGACAGACAAACAGACGAAGTTACCTACTTTCATTTTAATAATATTTTTTGCTCTTCTGTAACAAAACTATAGATCGTAAACATACGAGTTCTCATGCATGGCCCCGTTGCCTATTTACCACGAAGGATAACGCAAGGAGTTAGGTTACTATAAAGGACCCAAGTATTGTTTTTGTTACTAGATACTTTACGTAAACAATGCAATAGTCTGACGCCCTAATTAAATGTGATGGAGATCTATTGAACAGCTCCATCTTACTGCCAAAGCATGACTTGAGTAATCGATACTTTAGACAATAGGCTATATTATGTGAGTAGTCCTTCTTTGAGTAGGCGTGAGGCTTGTGATGGTTTCAAACGCGCATCCTAACACAAGCGATCATCACGTTCATGTACTCTCGCTCAATTGTTTGGAAAACCGCAAGCCGCCCTCTGTCGGTGCGACCACGCATTCGCACATGACGTGAACGCGATGGTCGCGTGTGCGTGCGATGACGGTCGTCGTTCGCTTACAATTGAACGCGGCCTTAGACTACGAACCAAAATTGGATGTAATGTCATCATTATACCTCGACAGAAGGTTCTACTTGTTAACTGGTCCAGTAGTCGCAAGCGCGATTGTTTAGCGTGAAGTCTTGAGTTTGATTCTTAAGCCGGGCGAAGTGTCGTTCATGAGCCGTTTCTCAGTAGCAGCTCAGTTGATGGTAGCAGGATAGCATTTTATAGAACTGGCCAAATGTGAGTGTAAAGTTGTACACACTTTACGCTCCTGCCTAACCCTTTTAAGAGCACAGGAGTGATGTTCTGACACGTCGAAAACAAAATAAGAGCCAGTGTACACGAGCAGGAAATCGCGCGGTGGAATAGCGGCAAGCGTCAACTGTAGCGATATGACCATCTCAGTGTTAACGCTGGCAATTTCCTACCCGACACTCTGTCACGGGACTATCGCGATTGCCAGCCGGTGGGAACACGGCTTTAGATTATTTTTAGGAGTTGGGACTCCAGAACTTAAAAAAAAAATGTTTCTTTCTTTATCGTGTGGTTAGTGTCTAACCTGGTGTAAAAGTCTTTATGCCGCCCATGGGTCTCTGACTTGGCTTTACATGACCACGAGAAATATCTCTCAGGCATGCTGGTTTGCGTCGGGAGGCCCCCGGCCACCGCAGGCGCGGGCCTGTGGACGACGAGTTATGGGCTAGCTCGCCGTCCGGCCGTCTTATGACGACAGGCCGTGTCGAGTCGTGTGCGCGTTCGTGTTCCACGCGCGCCTCAAAGATATGTCAGCAACCACGTAGGGGTCATGGGCCGATGCCTGCCAGGGCTGCGGGACTGTTCGAAAGAGATACCGCGGCCCTGGAACATAAAGGGCAAAGAAGGAACATGGATGGGTTTTAGTCAGTACAAGTCTGACACTCCCTTCCCCTCCGCTTAGAGCGGGGCGGGGGTCATTGCACATGCTGGTCTGGTTTCCTCACTATGTTTTCCTTCACCGAAGCAAGTGATAATAATACAATACACACATGAATGCGAAAAATAAGAGGTGGCAGTCCGACGGTCACAGCTAGTAGGCTACCAGTGCTGTTATGTTATGTTAGTGAAAGTAGCGGAAACTATTTACGATTTATTGTTCCTAACAACTATTAAAATCTTTCAGTTTTTCACCGTTGGACTAAGTTTAAATGAAAGTATCAAGCTTTTACTAATGAAACACAATTAATTACATATTGTGCGCGGCTCTTGTCGGAGTTGGCTCACCAAAGAATAGTTTTAATCCAGATAACATAACGTCACGCCTGTAATCCCTGAAGGGTTAGGCTGAGGGGCATCTAATAGTAAACCCACATTTCTATAGTTATGTTTAAGTCCCATGTAAGGCAATAGGAGCGAGCCTATTGCCATCGACCGGGCACAAATCCAGACTCCGTGGTTGCTACTGAAATTCCTGATGGAAAAAAATAAAACACGTTGCCCGACCTGGGCGATTCCCACCCACCACCAACCCAAATCCTCACCTCTGCAGACAACAAGGCAGTTTTAATCTAACCTTTGTTAAAACCATTCTTAAATAGCCTAATACCTCTTTTCACTTATTCTATACGACACCTAAATGATTGCCTAAACATTATTTCGCTGTTGTAATTACAACTCTCTGCGTTAAGCCTAAAGTTAACAGTGCCCTTTTATTTTACGCGTTCTTTGGGTGTTGCGTGTTGTTAGTGAAAATCGGGAACTCATTCCATAAGTCTTGCCATTTAAGAAATTTTTTTTTTTTAATGACGTTTAAGAGCATCAAACACATTTATGGGATTAGTTGATAACACATATCTGATAAGAAATCGATTTTATATGCGTTTCATGACGAATATGTACCTATTAGCTTGTACGTACATTCAAGATAAAGAAATGACTAATATGATACTTATTTTATTATCTTCGGTTATCTTTATATATAATCTAATTTAATAGGAAGGAAAGATGACTGCCCCGATTTATTCATGGTCAGAAGCGCAGCAAGTGGTTGTTAACTGCTGAGCATTGGGTTTGATTCCTAGGTCGGGCAAAGTGAGTCTTACACTGGTACAAGGCTGGAGTTTGGAATTTGGTGCCTCTGCTATGCTATGTTACCCCTGCGTCCTGGAAAGCCGTTGATCCTGCGCCTGAACTATTCTAGTCGTTTCGGTCTGCCTTGCCATCTGACTAAGTAAATGACGGAAGAGAGATTGCAACTTCGTTTGCGAATACACTATAATATTTCGTCCGCAAGAGAACCAAGGTAACCGATGTAGCCCGAAGAATAGCCAAACTTAAGTGGCAGTGGGAAGGGCACATTGCTCGCAGAACGGATGGCCGATGGGGCCGAAAAGTTCTGGAGTGGCGACCGCGAACCGGAAGACGCTGCGTTGGAAGGCTTCCCACTAGGTGGACCGATGACCTGGTGAAGACTGTAGGGATCTGCTGGATGCGAGTCGCACGGGACCAGTCAATGTGGCGACACTTGGGGGATTCCTATGTACAGCAGTGGACGTCTTTCGGCTGAAATGATGATGATGATTTCGTTGATGGTTATGCCCCGCTGATTGGCCGCCATGACCGAAAACGTTTGGGAGGCCTATATAATATACAGGGTCGAATTTTTCAACGCCACCTAGACTAAAATTACTCTAAATACTGGAGATAGGAAATTTTACTCAAAGGAAACATTCCTTTATTTTTAAAAAGAAATAAATCTGCATTCAAGTAAAGAACTGATGTTCGCAATACGATTTTCAATATTCATCACACCTCGCTATTAAAAGTTACTGGAAATGAATTCCTTAAAAGAATAAATTTGTGTATCCAACAAAATGGAGCTTATTTTGAGCAACTAATTAGTTAGTAGTTTACCTTTTGAACCTTTTTTTTGTTCTATTAAAAATTTTGGATTTCATGGTTGTCCTTTCATTTAATTTATCATGTTTGTTAGAGAGATTTGATCCTTATGATTGACCCTATCGATTGATGTCATAAAAGTACACGATGTTATTTTTTTTGGAATTTACCCGGTTCGATTCCCGAGTGTGGCAAGCGAATTTTCGAAAATCTTTGAATGCAGATTTATTTCTTTTTAAAAATAAAGGAATGTTTCCTTCGAGTAAAATTTTCTATCTTCAGTATTTAGAATACTTTCACTCCAGGTAGTGTTGAACAATTCCACCCTGAATATTTTATTTTTTAAAATAAAAACGTTGCCCTACACAAGAATTTATCTTGTATCGTGAGTGCCTTTACAAACATTTAAACTCACATACCAGACCCGAAACAACAACCTGATCCGTGTGGGAATCGAACCCGCCACACGCAGCGCATCAGCCAACCGCTCAACCACTACCAATCGTGGCGTGCCTATTATTTTTCTTCTTTTGACCAACCAGCCAGACCGGCATATAATATCATGGTAGAAAATTGATCCTATAATCATCAACTTGCAATTTCAACGTGTGAGCGAATGAATGATTGATGGTGCAATAAAGTTTTTTTTTTTTGCACTTTATGGGGTTTTCAAGACAAATTCAGACTTCCTACTGCTTCAGAAAATCTAAAATGGGATTTCTTCTGAACCTGGGGAATTAAAGACTATTTCTTATACAAATCGTTTGAATCTTTATACCATCTATACTGGTATCTGATTAGTGTTGGTAATTTGTCGTTATGTTCTGCCGGTGTTTGCTTATAACTTTAATTTACACACCATACAAGAACAATAAAACAGGAATGAGTAATTTAAACTGCCTGATGGTCTGGTGGTCGCAAGCAGTACTGCTGGTCATGAGATCTTGGGTTCGATTCCCAGATCGTTCGAAGTGTTATTGTGATTTTTGATCAAAAGTTTCACAGTCGCCTCCCGGTTGATGGCAATAGGATCGCCCTCTATTACATGGAAAATGAGCATACCTGGCGAAATGTGAGTCAACAATAGATGCCACTCTGCCTAACCCCTTCGGGGAAACACGTGAGTGACGTATATTATGATGTTATGTGGATATTTTTCAAGTGCCTACATCTTTTAGCAGAACGCATGTTTCAATGTTGTGTGTATTTTTCGAGTGCCTGATTCTTTTGAAAATAATGTTGCAAAGTGTATTCAAACTGTAAATGGAAGTCAGGCGTTATTTCACTTGATTTTGAAAAGTGAATTTAAATAAACTTCTTATTATTTCGTCACTGAAAATGTACAATAAACACGAGCATTACATAACATTACAGACTTGTAAGCTAATCTTGACACGGTTTCATGATTTCATATACTTAAAACTTGTCAAAAAGATACCTTTGTGTGTAGGGTCCTCCACTCAAGTGGCTCTCGTGAGGAGTGGCTGCGCAGGAGACGGGGGGCGGCGGGAGGGGGACAGGCAGCAAGGGTACCCTTCCACCGTCAACTTGACAAGTCGGCGTTGGTCTAAGGACCTGACACTTGCTGGTTCGAGACTAATACCAACTTTAGGGGGTTCGGGCCTCCTTATCTAATACTCGTTCTTTCTTTTTTCTTTTTGAAGGTTTTTTTTGACAATTTATGTCGATATGAATGGTATGAATGTTGCGTGTTTTGAGTTATGTACTGATAAGGTTTGTTATGTTTTGTTTATTGTTATTTTTGTCTATACAAAATAAGTTTTTGGTTTAGGATTGCGTTTTTACTTATGAGTTCTTTTAAGGTTTAGTTCTACTACATTTTTTGGCGGTTTTTTAAGACTTTTACGGGATGTTTGGTGATACGTATTTCATTTTGTTTACAATTTCGTTTGCTTTCTACTCTTTTTATCTCCCTGGATAGTGGTGGGTCTGAGTGCCACATGGTTCCTAACAGAGGGTTTCGACGAGCAGCAATAACTTTTCAAGCGATTCGTATTCAAACAGTAGCTTATGGCAATCCAATTCATTTGACATTTCCATGATCGTAATCACAGTCACTTTGTATGGCCCCCAAGGTGAGTGCTGGGTTGGTGTTTCACATTGTTCCTGGTGCTGGAAGGTAGCCTACGTACCGAAATTAAACTGTCGTTATAAGCGACTTCTTGTTCTTCTTCCTTATCGATCGTCTTTTCAAATCCCTTGGGCTAGTAGTTGGATTGCCACGTTAATCGTGTCATCGTGGCGTTTTTGTCCTCAACTGGGCCATGGTCTAGTCAGTATCACTCACACAGAGTGTCGGAAGGATTGTCTTAGGGCATCCCTAGAGTGCCGACATAATGGGTGGCGTGATAAGCTTCTAGAAGCTAATGGTCCGAGGGTTATCTCCTCTTCAGCATAGGAACTGAACCATTACCAATTGATCCAATCAGTGAGGCAATCGCAGTGATTGCAATCTTCCCTTCAACGTTCATTGTGTCATTGTGTGCAGTTCAACGTTTATTGGCATTTGGTAGACTCGCTAACTCAACTAGAGGAGACACCGTTGTCCTTGGTTCAGACCAGTTTTTCTTAACCAATATTCAAAACTTTGAGCTAGGTAGTCCTTGGGTCAAGTTAGGTACCTTGGGTTTCACCTTGTTCTATCAAACAAGGATTGAAAAATTGAAGGGCGTTCAATAATGTGGCATGGGAAACATCAAATACAGGTTATTTGATGTTTCCCAAGGACGCTTAGACCAGGATCTCGGTTCGCCAGGAGACTCTATATAGGATAATCCTAGCTTAGACTGCTTGTGTTCTGCCTATTATTTAAACCTGTGGATACTTGACCGGCCGACAAAACCGTCAGGAGTTACCATACACTCTTAGTAGTAGGCCATTATAAAAGTTTCATGCGAATAATATTGCAATTTTGTGTAATATGCTCTCCTTCTTGAGTTACTATTTGACACCTTGTCCCTTGACCTGCCTTGCAAATTATATTAAAGGGCCACATATGCGAAGAAGACGACAGTGAGCTGCTTTTCAGCTGAAATATGGTCCAGTGCCACAGTGGTACCGGCTAAGACTTACGAGATGACGTTGTGGGTTCGAAGCCATTTTGTGACAGATGATAAGCTGTGAAATTATTTGAAGGAAAACACGAGTGAAAACCAGCAAGTCCAAGAATCAAAAATGCGACGACACGTGACAGCCAAGAATCTCCAATGGGCACGTCATGTACCTGCGATAAATAAATATTTTTTCTTTCTTTTCTTGCACAACTGAAAGAACTTGTGCACTGTAATATTTGCCGCGTCGCTGGCTAGTCTCTGCTGAGATTGACTGCCATGAGCGAAATTCCGTGCTGGACGGAACTACTGCCCCGGGCAAACTCTCACATGGAGCCTTCCCTTCCAGACCATCAATACCCCAGGCTTTTTTCGCTATCTTTCGATTCTTCACGATGTTCGTTGTTAATCCCTTGCAGCCGTGTGTTAGTAAATAGAGTAGTAATGCAGCATTGATTGGCAGCGTCCGCTCACTCGCTCAGCGTCGTGTCGTTCATTCACTCTGTGAGTCATAGGGCGCGCGAGCCCGCGGGACGCCGTACGATGCCTAGCAAGACAGGGTTGCCAGTGACTGGCCTTTAGATGGATGGTTTTGGGAGTTATACGATTTTTGATGAATTATGAGAGAAAAAAGCCTGCCTCATAGGTCTGGTCTGGAGGTCGCAAGGCGCTACTGCTGAACATGTGGTCCTAGGTTCGTTTGCCAGGTCGGGCAAAGTGTTGTTGGGATTTTCCAAGAATTTCTCAGTGGCGTTCGGGAGTTTGGAGTTGTGCGCGGTTAATGGCGACAGGCTCGCCTCTACTATTCCATATTATCTGACCCTTTTCTAACCGTTCGGGGAAACAGACACGGAAGACCGCAATTGTAACTGGTGTTAGATAAGCTAGTGTTGGTTTTTCTTCTTCTTAGCTGTTTAGCTAGTGTTGATGATTTGCAGGAAAAGAAAGGAAGAAGATAGGGTTGGGTGGCCGATCCTTTATATGGAAGGAATGGAGAATGTGTCGGTTGATGCAGAGAGTTAAGGAAAAAACTCATTTGAAGTCATGGGCATTGTTTCAACTCCATTTTTTAGGCAAGCGGACAGTCTGAGGACTTGTTTGGTACTGACCAATATTATCTTTTAGTTGGCTTCGTCCATGAGACGTACCTATCTGAACGGCTCATCTTCACAGAGCTGTCTCGTAGACAGCGTAGAGAGTGAGTGTACAGAGCGTAGAGTTCAGTATGACAATAGTTGACATGAATGATGGTGATTTGGAAATACATAGTTATGCTCGCAATGTCGCTACTTGTAAGGCCCTGCTCTAGTTCGGAGAGATACCTCAAACTTTCAACCCTAGTAGATTGAACTAAAGAAGCTTACACCACACCAGCAACACAGCCAGATTCACCGATGACCACCGAATCCTTCCACAGAACCAGGATCCTTTTCTTTCCACCCTGAAACTTTTCCACATTTTCCAAATTTTCGCATCCAGCAACCCTGTGTGTGTAGTGAGCGCGTGCGGGGCGGGGCTGTCGGGTGCGGGTGTGCGGGGCGGAGGAGTGGCGGGGTGGCGCATGCGCGGTGCGGGCCCCGGGTCGATAGGGCTCCGCGCTCAGTCCGCGCCGCGCCGGGCCACAGTGAGCCCGCGCCGCCCCGCCATGAGGGCGCGCGCGCTACTTTTCCTCCTCGTGGTTTATGCTACCTACAGCCATGCCGAGAAGAGCAAATTCTGTGAGTCCTTTTAACTATAAATATGTATTAAAATATAAGGAAGACTGAAGTCTGAATATTTTTCGTGTTTTCTTAGGGCGGCGAGCGATTGGCGCCGGTTTTTGTATTTCTTGTGTCAGGTCTTCAAGTTTAGCGTCTTCCCTATTTCAGAGGAAGTTTAATTTATGTTTGATGCATGTTTTCCAGTTGCCATAAGTACACGTATCTCTCAGTGGAACTTTGGCGGCAACTTGCCGCCGATGTCGGTAACTCGTGTGGAAACTCGCAACTTCCAGAAACTCTAATATCCTTACATAATAAATTGGAGTTAAGCCTTTCCTCCCCAAATAACGTTCAGGTTAGTTATGTAAAATTACGTTTTCTCTTATATTGTCCGGAAATAGGTCACGAAGACAATAGCCCCTGAAATGTAAAAGCGGCGCGCGTCGTCCCTTCGAGCTTCGCAGTGAGCGTATCTAATATACCAGACGATTCATTACCTCTAGTTTGGGCGTACGACTTTCTTTATATCGTACGTATCCTTAACGATATTAGGTCGTTACGGCGACGTGTCGTTACGTCTAAATGATACTTCATAAATGTGTAATCTGTTTGATATTGTTCGTGTTGAGGTTTTGTGTTGTGATGGCGGCTCTATTGATTTTAATTTGGATGTGACTCTCCGTTTTGTTGTAAAATGTTGGGGGTCTTTTGGGTGTACGTGTAATGCCTACCTGTTACACAGTTTTTCTTTCTGTTTGCGGGTAGCCGGTAATGTTCCGTTTGTTCTGCCAAGCATTTAATCTTTCCTTCACGTTCTCCTTCATTATGATACCATAATTATATTAAAGGCCCAGCTTTTACCATCTGATAAATTAATAAAACCAAACTGAATTAAAAAAAACAAACTGAATTAAAACCCACTTGTTGCAGCAACAGTTTTAATAGTAAAAACAAATTCACGTATTAGTAATCATAACAAAAATGAACTTTGCGAAAATCTGATTATCGTTTAAAGGTCTTTGTCCAATAGGGGCACAAAACCACAAACAGTACTAAAAATACTAAAAAAATTAATATCTCCGTCCTATTTCTAAAACATTGAAATATTAACTAAAATACTTATTGATCTTTTGCCAGCCTTCGGACAGTTTACTGGCTATCTTATCCACCGGACCAGGTCCCCCACAATGTCTGGGACCCCCAGCCAGAAGCACCGTCTGTCCCGGTGCTAGCTTTATACTCTTATCCATCGGCAAATGAGTAGCAGGGGAAAACTTTGATCCTGTGGAACTGGTAGCTACGGTCATCTCACGTGGGATCCCAGGAACCTTAGAAGGGTCTACTTCAGTTGGCCTTTTTTCTAGATTTGCGATGAGGAGTAAGGATCCAATCGGACCCCACCTTAGGACAACCACAGCTCCATTTTGACGCTTTATCTGCGAAAGGCACATCGGGGTTCGGGAATTAATTATTTTGATTGACACTTTTTTACTTTTTTTTTTTACTGTTAACAGTGATAAGGGTTAAAAGCTCTGCTGCCCTTTTTATTACCTTCAGTCCGTAGACAATTTATTTGTGCTGACGCTTTTTCAACTAAATGCATTAGAAAAACTCATTAGTGCTAAACATTTTAGTGCTCAAGTTATAGTGTTGAAGTTTTTATGGGCAATAAAATCATTAACACTGCAAGCTTTGAGTTTAAACTTTTAAAGTAAATTGTTTTTATAAGGTTTTTGAGGTAGACATTGGAACAAACTTAGTTCCGTTTCTAAAAATCTGTAAAGTACCTACATGGGTTATATAAAAAAAGAGACTCAGAAAAGACCTTCACAAATTCTTAAATCAAGTAATGAAGTCATATCCTGAATATGATACGGAAATTCCTAATGAATTACGGTCGCTTACGCTTCATACTTTTCTATCACCCCATGAAAAGCAATATCATCCGCGAACGATGGAGAAATATACGCCATTATGGCTGCTTATCTCCCGCTTGGCAATCGGGGAGATGGCTTATGGTGAATTGCGCAAGCGTTCGTCTCAAAACCAAATAATAGTTGTGTCATTTCACACGCATCCAGTGAATTTTATTACGCCGATATCGGTTCAAATTGAATTCATGCGTTGCTCTTTTATTTTGATGTGTTTTTGTTTTATTATGTACCGTTTTTATGGTCTGGGTTGGTTTTCTTTTTTGCTGCCTTAAAATATATTAAAACGCAAATTGATAAAACCTCCTTAGTCAAAATCTTAAATCAACTAACAGAAAACGTACAGCATTAACTGCTGGGTTAGAGCTTTGAGTTCCTTTAGCTGAAGGTTTTTGAATAGTCCCTTAACAGGGTTTAACAAGGGATGAAAGTTTGTATAGAAGTTAATTTTTTTTAATGTGAAATATCATCGGGTACTAGGCTTGTAGTAAATATAATACCCACCTCCACATGAGGCCCGAAACCCGGCGACTTCCTCAGCGCAGCAGCGAGCCTCAAAACAGCAACATGACTAATATCAGTCGCGAACTCCGTCTTAGCGTTCGCATATCTATAGTTAGGAGCCAACGGCAGCCAGGGTACTCCAGTCGTGAACCCAGCAGTTGCGTTATCGTCCCAGGGCAAGGGGGCGGCCCAGGGAACTGCGGCGTTGGGCCAGCAAGTGTAGCCAGAAACAAATTCTAGCATGGTATCAGCTGAACCCAGCTCGTCACCTTGCTGGATGACTGCGGACCCTGGCAGGATGAGAGCCAGGAGGTTCACAGTATCCACCATGTCGCTGCCATAGCGAGACGCTATGCGACTCCCGTTTGTGCTGCTTGTCTGAAAGTATAAAAGGGTCTGTAGGAAACTGTAACTGTTATCGGCTTTGAAACCACCTTCAAAAGGATATAATAATGATATATGATTATGCTAGTTTTTACTGATTCTATGCGTAATCGAAATGAATGCCTTAATATACACTGTGGTCGATTGCAGCTCTCGACACTGCATTAACAATCCAACGCAGCTCTTTAACTTAAGCCTTTATTTAGGTATCCTCTTGTGTTGATGAAAACGGTCATAAATAGGTCAATAGAGGCCAGCACACACCGGGGACGGCTCGGCAGGGCATTTTATCTTTACCCAACGTAAATTCACACGTAGCTAGTAGTAACAAAATACAGATTCCAATATTCAATGATGCGAAGGTAAAATCCCTTTGATGCCTTGGGGTTGATCTAAACATTGGAATTTGTATCTTGTAACCACTAGCTACGTATAAAATTACGTTGGGTAAAAATAAAATGCCCTGCCGTGCCGTCCCAGTGTGCGCTGGCCTTAAGGCTAAGCAATTGCATTCTTAACTTTTGCTAAGCAATTGCATTCGAACTTGCTCTTTTGACAAGTAAATTCAGCTGGGCGGCTTATACGTGATGTCCCATGGGTTATAAACAAAGTTTATCACAGACTGAACCACTGCCAAAGCAGCTATTAAACGACTTAGGTCTCAGGGTCCCCAGGCAATATCCTTTGGAGACTAGATTTCTTTCTGACCCTCCATTATATGGGCATAAAATTGCCCATTTATTTCATTAGTAGTTTTCGCAAGTGAATAAGACAAATGATGTGCGCACAAACATAAAAATTCCGACGATACACTACCTCAAAGTAGTCTTAATTAAAAAAATTGGTTTCAATTAAGCCATGAAAACTAAACATCGTGTAACACACTATTTTTAAATCACTCTATATTAATTGTGTTCAAGGTGTGTTTACACAACAGACAATAAAATCCTTTTAAAAATAGATGAAATCAACGGATGATCCAATTTTAAATGCTCTCCGCCATCTGCTTCGGCCGGTTTTTACGATTTGGCAAATCATCATGATATGATAAATTTATTAAGTATGTATTATACCCATAAATCCCCCGGAACTAACTAATTTATAGCGAAAACCGTATCAAAATACATCTTGTAGGTTAGAAAATCCAAGATCACACAGACAGGCACATAAAGCGACTTTTTCATTTATTTTTTTAATACAAATATTGATTAACAATACTATGAACGGCAACTGTGAAGCTAATGGCACTAGCATGGCTGGTTCCAAGCATTGGCATTCTTTGAAAATCTGGTAAAGTCATTTTATATTTCAAAATAGCTTGACCTCATTGGTCAGATTGGGACCTAGCTATGGTCGCGCCATCTACAATGAGCTTTTAGCGGTCTTCCCATTTATGATAGAATGATTTTAAAATATATTTTTCAGCCACTTAGTTCATACAAAAAAGTATAGGTACATAGATTATCATTAAAACTCACGACCCATGTAGAGGTTTCTAGAGGCGAATTCAGTATGTAGGCATGGATACCCATCACCGTTTCAGCAGTAGTCCTGTAGGGATAGCTCAGGGCTCTGGAGAGGATGCTGTTGGCTCCTATATCCCCGTCTCCGTAGTACATGGCTGATTGTCTCGGTCTTAGAGACGAGTCGACGAGGATGACCCTGAGGACAATCATGTAGTTACAAAATTAAAAATGGTTCCGAAAATAATGAGGATGACATTGGTGTCATCCTCATTACTTTCGGCCTTAACGGCTGAACGGCTTTGGATAAAATTCGACATACGGATAGACAACGACTTGAGTTAGGACGTGGGATTTTATAGTACGGAAGTACGTTCCCATAGAATAATATCAAAGCGGGTGATGCAGCAGGCAAAAGCTAGCATGGTCTAAACGTATAGAACTCATTAGCTACTATGTTAGAAACACAATGGAAATTAAACCTAAACTCATTTCTTACAGAGCTGAAAGTCGTGATCACACTGCCATTACAGACTGTGAGCACAGGATCTGAATGGTTCACATCGAGTGCTGATCGAGTCTCGGGATACGAGCACAGGATCGTGTGGAAGGTGGTATCAATATCTTCCTGTCTGTGGCCCTTGTTACTTGGGTAACAAGGGCCACAGACAGGAAGATAATGATATTTCGGAATAAAAAGTTATAGCAAAGCAAAGTGGCGGAAAACATTTTAATTTTATAAGACGTCTTCCTAATGCCACCGACAACCAATCTCTAACATAAGATATTCCATTCTTGTTAATAATGAGTGTAAAATACCCTTTACGAAACCGAAAAGTCCTTGTTTTACCTGTGAACCATCTAATTACGGAGATATTGGAGGTCAAAATTCCAACTTTTTAACATGTCTTTTTTTTTAAATAAAAGTTTTGAATGATATTACTTTACGTTAAATAAGTCCATTGCTCTATACAATGTTTTGAGTGCGTTACGTTAAGTCCTACCGTAAAACGTTATTTTCACCACAAAAAAAAGTCGCTTTCAATAAGTTTTCGAAAAGTCTTAGTTTGATGTACAGAATGCTTAGTTGACAGCTTCGTGAAGGGTCTGTTTACACCTTGTATTGTAACACTCCTTACAAGGCGCCATGAATTCTACCACTTAATTGTGCATGATGTTCCTAGTTACCCTCGTTACCTCAGCGTATCTTGAGCTAATTAGGCCATATTTTCCAGTACCTAACGGTCAAGATATCAGATATAATAGTTGCTCCGCATAAAATGGTTGCATTTAAACCTGAACCTTATGCAGTTCACAAAAGGTACAAACAACAAAGGTGCTATTAAAACCCAACAATGGTATTCCCTTCTTAGCATGTCGATGGCAATCTAAATTGTGTCGGCCTAGAATTTAGCTACTATCTTTAACTTACGGAGTTTCCAAATTATTACTGCGCGCGCAACTCAGGGCATCTGCAGCCAATTTCTTCAGCAACTGCTCCCCGCAGGTCAGGTCTCTTGGGAAGTCAGGATTGAGGAGTACACCTGCGGCTCCTCGCTTGAGCCAGGTGCATTGGGCTGCTAACAACTCGGCTGCCACATTTTTGCAGCAGAGGTCCAGGACTGCCTCGTTATCGATGGTGCCAAAGTAAGCGGATCGTTGACGGTGCCAAACCCAATTGATGGATTCAGGCTGGAAGATTATTAAACAATTCAAGTTTTTACTGACATCTTCATTTTAGCACTTGTGAGGCAAAGGCCTCCTCTTTATCCTCCCAGGTATCTGCTAAACTGTCGATATTTCCAATCTCAGTTATTGTCCCTCTCTCTCTAATTCTAACTTTGTGGAATACTTTTCGTGCTCAGGTATTCGTGCTCACTTTTAGTGTGGGCTGGATGGAATACCTTGTATTTACGACACATGGCTTTGCCCCGAGGACATTCCAACAGTGCAACATTATTTATGCATATATTAAGGTATTGCCTCGTTGGCCTAGTCGATGCAATCGCGACTGCTGAGCATGAGGTCCTGGATTCGATTCCCAGGTCGGATCAATTAGTATTGAGTATTCAGTAGCAGCCACGGGGTCCGGATTTATGCCCGGTTGATGGCAATAGACTCGCCTATTACATGGGACCTAAACATAACTGGCGAAATGTGGGTGTACTGAGTCCCCTCTGCTTAACTCTGCGGGGATTACGGGCGTGATGTTATGTTATGTTATGTTTGTGTTTTGGCTTCGTCGGGTGGTAGTGAAAATGAGTATTAGTCTGTATTGATTAGTTGGCTGAAAATATTCCAAGTGCCTACTATGATGAGTGTAAGTTAGAACCCACCTGTGGTACACCATCATCGGTGTCCGGCTTCCACACGATCCTGTGCTCGTATCCCGAGACTCGATCAGCACTCGATGTGAACCATTCAGATGCTGTGCTCACAGTCTGTAATGGCAGTGTGATCACGACTTTCAGCTCTGTAAGAAATGAGTTTAGGTTTAATTTCGATTGTGTTTCTAAAATATTAGCTAATGAGTTCTATACGTTTAGACCATGCTAGCTTTTGCCTGCTGCATCACCCGCTTTGATATTATTCTATGGGAACGTACTTCCGTACTATAAAATCCCACGTCCTAAATCAAGTCGTTGTCTATCCGTATGTCGAATTTTATCCAAAGCCGTTCAGCCGTTAAGGCATAAAAATATACTTAACAGACAGACAGAGTTACTTCCGCAATTATAATATCAGTACGAATTACACCAGCCTGTCCTTACCAACTATACTGGCAGTCATCAATTAACGTTCATTGAAAAGTTATTATATATTACGAACTCAAGTATAAATACTTTATTAGCCACGTCTTGACAACCATAATTGGCTACACTTATTTTATTGTACTGATGGTCCATGCTAAATGAGCGCTATTCCGTTTCTCTGTGTAGTGGCCTCCATCGCTACTGCTGCGCATGAGATCCTGGGTTCCGTTCCTAGGTCGGTCAAAGCATTACAGGCATGATGTTATGTCATTGTGTGTTGTTCATTAAAAGCAATAGTATGTTTCAAAGTTATCTCACGCAGAGTCTTAGCCTTCGCCAAGAGATTGTTGAAATCGTCCAGGGTGCCATATCGCGGGTCGATGTCAATGAAGCCTATGGTTCCAGGTTGGGCACAGTCAGCACTCCTGTGTACTATCGGTGATAGTATGATAGAATCCGATCCTAAAGCACGCACATAGCTCAGTTGTTTTATGGCGCCTGAAACAATATTGTAATCGGTAATGTAAAGATTTTATTTGTGAGCCGTTTGTGGTATTTCTTGTCGTTTTTTATCAGGCGTATGTATCAATGGACTTAAGGTGTAAGAAACTTAGAATCTCGGATCTACAATCTTTTGGATAACATATTTTGATCGTAATTTTAGTTCATCTTCATAAATGATGGCATAATAATTTTGCATTTATCAGCATCATGTGTCATTAGAGTTGGACATCAATCAACTCAATTAGATACACGTAACAACTCAGTACGTTAATTTGAATTTAAACAACTTAAAAATTGAAATTGCCTTTGATTTTCCTTTTACCCACCTACAATTATGCAATTACCAACAGTCACGCTACTAGACGAATAAAAAAAACCATAATTACCAACAGCCTCACCTCTTAAATCACCCAGTCCATCCCCGTCTCCATCCCTGAAGCTGTCCACCATCATCTTGTAGTACACGGTGTTATCCCACCATTGGGCAGCTTCACCTGCCACCCTGCTGACCACACAAACGACGAGCAACCACCACATCTCGTACACAAATGAACTAAACGTATCGTCATCTAACTATGATCGACCTTGTCGAGTAGTGATGGGACATTGTTTGTGTACCAGGTTTCCGTAATAGGTTTAAGTGAGGATCGTACCTCAGGGTCTAGACATGTCCCAATCGCTTTTATAGTGCAGCATGTTATTTTTCGTGGGTTTTGTATCTCTTTGGATTGATGTAAGCTTTGTTGTGTATTTTTGAATTATCTTTTATTGTAATCAACATGGACAACATGGTTCTTTTGTCGCTTGAGAGACTTTGGACTCTTCTATGTCAACATTTGTTAAATTATCCGGGGAAATTATTGAAAAAACAACATGGCGGCGATAGTCCTGACTTCTGACTATTGTCATGGAAGCAAGCTGCATGTTAACCGCTGATAGAAGGTCACATGCTAAAACCTATACTCGTAGATGGCGGAGTTCGTTCTAGGCTTAGAACTTTATACCAACTCCGATTTGGTTGGGTTAATGGGTTTAAAGTTCACTGGTGGCGCGGGAATTTTTAATGCTGTGTATTGATTTGTTTCGGCAGCTGAAGGGTTATAGTTGATTACAAAGTTGAAAGTGGGTTATTTCATTTAATTTTCACGATGAAAAGGTATAAGGAGTGCAAGGAGTTATTTCGTTTCCAAGAAAAATCATAATTGTGAAGAACTAAATATGGTAAAGTGACGAAATATGTAATTGAATTGATGGTAAATTATAGATCTACCCATAAAACTAACTTGTGCTGAGCTTAATAGGGGTATTATGGTGTAAGTGTATGGTTTATTTTAGATTTAAGGTATTTAAAACTAAACCTGGTACAACATCATACACAACACTAAAACCAAGATTCTCTAACAAACAACTTGTTTACTAGACAAGGCATTGTGTTTATTAAAACATGTTATAGTTATGTAATGCACTCAAAATACGCGCTGTGGACGTGGAGTTGCGGACACTAGCCCGTTATACAATACAATAGTTACGTAATGTTTTTTTTTTTTGTATAATGGTAAGTAATAAGTATAACAATACACAAGGAGGATGGGACACTGACGCACAAACACATACCACATATTCAGTATATCATTCTGAACGATCCATTTAAATTTTGCATCAGTATTATATTATAAATCAGCTCCTCCATACATGTTGATGTGTAGGAATTGCAGTTTTGTAGGAAAGAGCTGATTTTTTTCTTAAATTACTGATGAACATTTTCTATCTGGGGCGTTCGGAATGATGTACTGAATGGGTACACTACATAAATACGAAAAACTTTATTCCGATAGTCACAAATCCGAATTTTAAAATACCGATTTTCATAATTACGAATGGTTCAAAATTCCGAATATAACAACTCCGATTTATCATTTATCCTAAAAAATTCCGCAATTTATCGTTCATAATTATTACTCCCAAAATACCGAGTTTCAATAGATCGAATAACAAAAAGTCCGACTTAATGATAATATGAAATATCAAAAATAAGAATTCCGATTATTAAAATACCGATTAATTAGAATTCCGAAATAAAAACGCCTTGTAAATCTGAATATCAAGACAAATAAACACATACAAGCCTTTTTATTTTTTTTTGCTATGAGATTCTCTCAGGCGTTAATTAGATACGAGTTATATGGCACCGGGCAACGTTTTTTGTTTTACCGACTTGTTTTGAGATAGTTCACTCTTATTGTGTAGTTTTGTTTGAAGTAGCAGGATAAATACGTTTGACGTCAGTTGCATTCAAACAAATTCAAATTCATTTATTCATTTTGTGAACATAGGGTAAAAATCTGTTACAGATGTTTTATTTATACATGTTGATCCATTCTATGTTCCGCCGAAAGGCATACAAAATATTGTCACTGGTAAAATTAAAAATTAAATTAATTATAAAACTACAAAATCACCCAAAATACAATGTCAGAAATATTTGAGTTGTCAAAATTAAATTAATTTAAATATAGTACAAAATGTCATGAAAAAATACAATGTCAGCAAAATTATAATTATCATCATATTATATCACAAGCATGCAGCATGCTAGCCAGCATGCAGCATGCAAGCGAAAATGCATGCAACATGCAGCAGGCATGGTTTCTGTCACGGCTCCGGCGCTACGGGGCTCGGGTGGTCCCACGCGAGCATATCGTCGCAGATTTGTTTTACGCTCACCACCGCAGCCACCAAAACGCTACTCCTCAGCTCGCGGGCTTAAATTACACTCTAGGCGTAGGGCAGACAAGATTGCGTAGAGTCGGATTTACACCGATTCGTTTCTGTCACTAAAAACTCATTTTTAGCAAATGTTTTAGGACTAACAATTTTAGGAGAAGAAGGGAAGTACCAATTGTATCACAAACAGACACCCTAATTTTAACAGTTTATTCGAAGTATTAAAAATCGGAATGTCGTTTTTCGGACCGACAACCCATCGAGCATTTGATTCTTCGGACATATAAAAATCAGAAAACAAAAAAATCGGATTTACGACTTTCGGTAAAATAGATTTCGTAATTTTTAATAATAGACATTATAATTCTTAGGTATTATGAAATTCGGACTTTTGAAAATCGGAACATCGAAATTAGGAATAAAATATTTCGGAGTATTTGGGTGTTCCCGTACTGAATACGTGGTAAGCGTTTGTGCGTCGGTGTCCCTTCCACCCAGTATGTACAATAAGGACCTATGCTCACAATCATAACCTTATTACAAGGGAAATAAAGATCACACTATTGGAAAATCAGAGGTAAAGCAAACTGAAAGGACTGTAGTACAGTACGATCGATGAACGGAACTGTAGTCGCGTCTTCTACCTCATGCCCATGCACGCTTTGTGTTATATACAGTTAAAAACAACGCCAACGTCATGCGTCAAATCAAATCAAAATTATTTATTTTCGGTAAATGTGGTACAAAAGATAAGTAAAAATAATAAGTTAGTGTAATGACACATTTTGCCACAAAATGGCATGCAAACATTTATTTAAACAAGATGCATTTTCAATACACAATACCTAAAAGTGAACACAAACATTAAATAAGTCTATAATACATATTATATTGACTGATACTGTTAGCCTGTGTCATCCCACTGCTGGGCATAGGCCTCTCTCCATGACTTCCAAATTCTTCGATCCAGGGTCAATGTGGACCAATGGTCGTTAGTTTAATAATACATAATTAATTAAAAAAGTCTATAATTAGAGTCATATTTAAAGTCTTTAAAATTATTGATATCATGTTGGCGGTGCACGAAACACGATCATTTCTCCTGGCTGCAGTGTCAAGTTGTCCAAGGATAACTCGTTACTGGAAATAAACAATTAAATTACTATATCTGAAAATTTGATTGATGAATTTGATTGGGTGCAATAGACAAGGTATAGACCTCCGAGTGCCGAGGCGCTGCCAACATAAATATTATGAAATAAAAAAAATACGATGCTTAAATATATGGACAAAATATTATTGGGTATTTTCGACAGGAATTTCTCAATAACAAGTACCCCGAAGTCAGGATTTGTGCCCGATTGATGGCAATAGGCTCACCCCTTATTACATGGAACTTTAAATATATTAGGGCGAAATGTGGGTGTACTATATGGTTTAAAAAGGAAGATAACAGGTCAGATCTATGATAGTAACAAGAATTCGTGTTTGTCTTCGTCCTGGTCCCTTACGACAAACAAGATAATGATACATTTTAATCAGCTTTTACTTGTATGTACAGCTATTTATTGTCAAATTACATAATATAAATATCGTTTTACGAAGAGTACAATGTTATATTCATAAAATAATCCTTAATCAAAGAATAAATGGAAACAGTAAAGATAAATATAAGCTATATTAAGTAGTTTAAGTACTTGTAAATTAAAAAGGTAAGTACCTACGTACCTACTTATTTAAGATAACATTTATAAGTTTATACACATCTGGCCTTGATATTGTACCTAAATATTTGTTGTTTTTTAAACAAATTAGCATAATCTACATTTTATCATGGACATTGGAAGGTTAATAACAATTTCACACTTGTATTTATAGAATAGAATAGAATAGAAGGTTTTTTTGGTTTTTTTTTTTTGGTTTTTATATATTCATAGAATTAATTCCCTGATACCATAAAAAAAGAAAATTATAGCGGAAAGCTAAATAACCAGAACAGACAAAAAGAACATCAACGTGCAACCTGAACTACGCTGGGGTCTACATTCATGTACTGAATTCATGGTTACAAGTGCGTAGAAGTCCCATACGCACCTTGTATAGAGCCGTGAACAGTCATCGGCATAACTGATAAAAAGTCCCGTTTCAATTCCCAGATAAATCTCCCCTAGTCTTTATTAAACACCAAAGAAACTAAAAGCTAAAAATCACATTAACCAAAAGTTCCTTACCCAGCAACCCGGTTGCTATGCACACTCGCAGTATAAACCGTCAAAGGTCCCGACAGCAGCGTGATTCCACTGAGGTTGACAGTGTCAGCCGTGCTGCCGACGTTGAAGACCAAGCCATACGTGTCGTAGGTCCTGAGATACCTGATCAGGAGCAGGGTGTTCTCCGTCAAGGCTTGAACGTCATATTCGCCATGTGATAAGGCTACCTCCTTGCGTAGCTTAGTGAGGGATTGGTATATCTGGAAAGGAAAATCCATAATATAAGAACCGTTAAACCGCTTTAGGTGTTGTCAAAAGGCTGGTCTTGAAAATAAGTCGCAACATCAATTTCAAGAAAAAAAATCTAAATGCACTATGCTTCGAAATGTTTAAGCCACACGCTATTCTTCTAAGTATATTTCTGGCCCTCATACATTCATTTATCAATATTTAAATCTTCAAAAATTTAACATCTTACCTTAAAATGACTAACAGGTACATCTTTCTGAGCCTGAAGATTGATTTCCATGTAATCTGCAGCTACTGGTAGCCAAGTATTAGGATTTGTCGAGAACCCAGCGCTTGTACTGCTGTCCCAGTGGAACGGTGTCCTGGAGGGATCCCTGGAGAACTCCAAGTAGTTTGATTCATTGCCTTGGTTCAGGGCTGCAACGTCGACAGTATCTTCCCAACTGACGAAGCCATCCTTCATGCCGAGCTCCTCGCCTTGGTATGTGATAGCTACCCCTGGGAGTAGCATGTTGAGACCGTTCAAACCATCCACCATGTCGCCTCTGAATCTGGACGGCATGCGGCTCTGGTCGTGGTTTCCGAACTAGAACAATACGGTGAAGGATAACTGTTGTCTTCAAATCAAGATAGTTGTAATTTAGCAGTATGTTATACAAACTTACCACCCAGTTAGGTACTTTTCCCTGAGGCATGTATGTGAGCCAGTGCCGGATGACGTAGGCGAAATCCCTGGCAGTAGACCTGGCAGATAAGGTCGTGATGAAGTCAAAGTTGAAGGGGAAATGAGCCCCGACCCTTCCGCTCTCGTCTCCGTAGTATAACATCGTCATGCTGATGTTTGCGTAGGCTTCGGCCAGAAGTACCCTGGATGAACAAAAAGCATTTAAATAAATACGTGTACGTCTATTAATTTACACAAGTTGGTGTTACTTATACTGTGCTTCGGTTTGTAATTTGAATGGTAAAACAGCTTAAAGCCGGAAAGGATTAGTTAAATCGACATCAAAATCAGAAAAATTGTTTAACTTACTTAGTCTCTGCGTCATTCGCCACGGCCCACTCATCAACAGCCTTCCTCCAATCATAGACAACATCGTAGAGCTCTATCAGGTCCCTCACGTGTATTTGCGTGGTATACCCAGCCTGCTCGGGACTCAAAAACATATTCCCAGATAAAGGTTCGTCCGGGTAGTTCCCGTTTGCATCAGGAGGCGTTTCGAATAGATGAGGAATGGCATCCACCCTGAAGCCATCAGCTCCTCGGGCTATCCAGAACAGCATGATCTTGACCATTTCGTCCTTAACGGCCTGCTCTCGAAAGTTGAAGTCAGGTTGCTCGACAGCGAACTGGTGGAGGTAATATTGCTGGCGTATGTCGCTCCATTGCCAGACTGAGCCACCAAATTGACTGATCTGTACCAAAGACAAAAAAAAAAACTTGTAATTGTATAATACTATATCTGACTTCTACTGTTCTGAGTATTGGTGAGGTGTAAGGGTCTTACCCAGTTAGAAGGTAATCTCGAGTCTGGATTTTCGGGATCATTTCGTGGATTAGCCCACACGAACCAGTTTTCATATCCAGACTCTCTAGCTTCTGATTTGATGAAGTAGTCAGAATAATTACTGGCGTGGTTTGGCACGTAATCTAATAAGACTTTTAAACCTAGAACATAAAAAGAATATAATTTCATTAGCTGCTTGCATTCTCTTACTTTATTTCATCTCCGGACTCCTCAAAATAATCGAATTCAACTTGCTATCCCTTACCCAACTCCTTCGCCTTGTTCACCAGATCATCAAAATCTTGCATGGTTCCATACTCGTCATGTATATTGTAAAAGTCACTGATGTCATAACCGAAGTCTTTCATAGGAGACTGGAAGATTGGCGACATCCAGAGAGCGCCGACCCCAAGGTCCACTAGATGTTCCAGTTTACTAGTTATACCTAGAGAGAAAACATAGGTAAGATTAATGGACCACTTCAGGTGTGTTGACAGAAAAAGAGAAAGTAAAGAGGATAAGAGCCTTCGACAAATGTATGTTAAGATCATAAAACCTTATAAATATTTCTGGGATGTTCCTTTCATTTTTACACCGTAAATCATCTAGGACTCATAGCTAAAGTCTAAAATGAAGAGGAGAAGAATAATTCTCGGTGTGCCCCAAGGGGCGGTCTGAGGACCACTAGAGATGAACGTGCTATTTTATCGAAAACTGGAGAGAGTTACAATTTTTACAGAAAATGTGGTTGGGGTTTTTAAATTATGTGAATGGCTGTTCTTTTCAACCCGTGCAGTTACCAACACCCATGTGTGTATCTATTGTGATTGCAACCATCAAAACAGTTAATCGTATAGGTTAATCTGATTGAAGTCTTAGCCATTTTCGAGTAACACGTAAATTACTTTAAAGTGGATCTTAAATCTAATTCAGACGGTTAAATTGGTCTAGCTGTCTCGTCTCTCACAAATGTCATCCCTTTTAGGCTAAATAGAAATTAATTAACGACCTTTTTGGATTTGTAAAGTCGTACTTTACAGGTTTGAATTTACCTTTAAAAAAATGTTACAAAAGGCACATGAGAAAAGCTTTAGTTCATTAAACATACAATAATTGAATAAGTTTCAAAGATCTCACCTTTCAGATCCCCTATACCATCTCCATCGTCATCTTTGAATGACCTGGGATAGATCTGATATATCACAGTGTTTTCCCACCAGTCAAGTTCCCTTAACTCTGGTGGTGGTACCTCTTCCTCCCGCATCACAGCCCACACCACCACTCCCACTACGGTGCCTACCACCACAGCGGTTAATACCGCGGCCAGCACGACCTGTTTCCACGACATTCTTGGCTCGGCTTTACCGACTGCAAACTCTGATACTTGAATTTAAAGACTCTTTATCGACCTCTAATAAATCTTTATCTATACTGATGTTTGATTGTTGTGTTATTGCGTGAAATTAAGATAATACTCCCCTATGATCTGATTATTGGACATTTGGTGGTATCGTATCTTGTTACTGCGTACTTATGTTTAAGCACGTGGTGTACGTGTGACCATGCAAGTAAGTTGTAGGTTGCCATAAAGGGGTTTGCATGTTGTTCATTTGTCTTTTAAATAAGTTTGGACTATCTTTTTCACATTTCCTCAGAGAAATACAATGGCATCTGAAGATTACCATCTATCTAATACAATGTTTAATTCAGTCACTGACAAACGACTGGAGATTAGCAGTAAATGGGTTGAATACGGGATGAAAGCTTTCACTGAAGTTTTTTTATTGTTGCCAATGGGTCCCAAATAGTGGAGGGTTTGTACTATAATATTGACACCTATGTTTTAAGTAATTTTTAAAGAACCACAATAAAACGCACTTTATAAAATACGTATTGTACTTTTGTATCAAGGTTAAACTTTTTTATAAATGGAAAAATAAACCTTCAACAAAACGAGTGTCTATGGATCACAGCAGGTAGCGTTCTACAGTTTCTGCCCTGCATGAGAAAAAGGTATGAATGTATGTATGTATCGAAACCTCAGCTCGCTACATCACTAGACCAAGCGGATGTGGAGTCGGCAATTTCCACGGTCGAGCTGAGCGGCCGCCTATCTGCAAATTATAGTCCAATCCTGTGATATGAGAACACCATGCAATTACCCATACACTGTAGACCATTGTTTGTTCCATTACGATTAAAATTTGAATCTGAAAATACGTAATTCAATGAGACATTAAGGAGTTTTCAATGACCTCCAAACAAAATAACACAGCTAAAGGCCTAAATTAAGTCAGATTTGGTGTGTTTCAACTGAACCAGCAACAAAAACTATGGAAAAGTTAAAAATGCAAAAAAGTTAATAAGCCACCGAAATGGAACGTCGATCCTGTTGATACACCGCTAAGGCGTCTGCTCAGAGGCCTTAGCGGTGTACCTAAACGTTACGTAAATTACGTTGATTTTTTAATCGAAAATACAATTATCCTATAAGTTGGCTTTGACGCAGAATGTGCACTTCGCAAAATGTTTAAATTGTTTGCAACAAGCACAATCACTGTCATCCATAGTTATGAATAAAATAATGAAAATAAAAAGTGAAACTTGAAATTGTGATTTATAAACTTAAAATCGCATTTACGATATGTTTACAAGTGCACTCGTGCTAGGATCTCACTTGTAGACGAAAACGCCTTGAATGGTTGCCATTTGTTGAGGCTCTTTAAAGTTTTACCTCAAGAAAGTCAAAAAATTGTTGTACCTACATAACTTCTTCAAAATTTATCTGAGCTAAAACATGATTGTCCAAGTTTTTAATCTCATAATCATGTGTAAAGAATGCAATATTATCATTTCTATGTCCAACTGATGATAATGATGAATTGATTACGAAATAATCCAGTATACATTGATCTCTAGATCAATTCCCTTTGTGTAAGAGTATCGGTCCACGTTTCTATGGAGTTGGATAGTATTGAAACTTCGATAACAGTAAACTTGGGTTCTATTATTAGAAAATAATAATAGGTTTCGAGAAATTCAGGGGGCTAACTAGAATCAATATCTTTGGAACAATACAACGTTCTGGAAACATCGACACACGATCAATGAAGATCAATTATTCAGAGCTTCTCCAATCATAGTGCTGTTGAAAAGCAGGATGGAGAAAAGCTTACATTTAAAACTATGTTAGACGTTAAGTCTAGAAAGTTTCGGCTTGTGTGTGACCTTACTTCGGAAAGGATTGAGACGAGTCTGCCTTTTACGGGTCGCTTGTTATTATTCTAAAACGGATTATTTGTATCCTTCAGAACCAAAATCATTTATTTGTTAAACTTAGGTATCAGGGTAGGTGGGTGGGGGTCTTATAAATAATAAAGGTTCTTGATATGTTTCGTCATTACTGACACACAAATTAAAATACTAAAGCCAATTAAAATTACAAATATAAAATGCCAATCAATGGGGGTCCGTTCAATTAACGGATAACCGGATGACCGGATTTATTCCTCTAAGGAACGATATTAAGCTAATGTTAAGTAAACTGCCTCGATGGTCTAGTGGTCGCAAGCGCAACTGCCGAGCATGAGGTCCTGTGTTCGACTCCCGGGTCGGGCAAAGTGTTTTTGGGTTTTTCCATCAGGAATTTCTCAGTAGCAGCCACGGAGATGGAAATTTGTGCCCGGTTGATGGCAATAGGCTCGCCCCCTATTTCACAGGACTTGAACGTAACTGATCGCGAAAAGTGGGTATACTAATGGGTAAACTTCTGCTTATTACCCTTCGGGGATTACAGGCGTGATGTTATGTTATGTGTTACTTGCTATCTTTCTTTCATCTTTCCACGGGGATTCACTGTCTTGATGATGACGCACCTGTAATCATTATACGTATAGATTTTCCCGAGATTAGATGTCCCCACACAACAGAATAAAAATAACATATTAATTTAAAGATACGATCTCCTGATTGGACATGTTTACCGATTTTATCAGGACTACTGAGGTAATCCTCTGAAATTACCCTAAAGCCCTAGCCTAACGCTTTGGGTATGACAGGCGTGATGTTATGATAATTAAAATAAAAAATACAACCACCATAGCACTAGAATCATGAAATTTGCCAAAAAGCAATGTCTTACAGCACATGTAAAGAAAAAAATCTGAAGACCGTAAATACTTAGTTTAATAACAAAATACCTACAAGTTTATACAGAACCCTCGGTGCGCGAGTCCAACACGAACTTGGCCGGTTTCATTAGCCACAAGCATTTCCTTAAGTTAAGTTAGCCTTTATTAAAATCAGTCGATGGTCACATTGGTCACAAAACTAGGCGGCACCGGCGCCGGCGCCTGTATCTTGGGTGCCGTTACATTAAAGTTTTGCTGTGCTGTCACGCTGAACAGTCAATAACTCAATCTGTCGTTTCTGTCTGGTGGGCCACCAAGATACAGGCTATGCCTAGTTTGGAGCCCAGGGCTACTTTCACTTATGCGCTCTTTTAACTAACACTGTTGTCACTTGTTTGTATGTTTCCTAACTTGTGTGTGTCAATAAATTGAAATTGAATTGAAATTGAAAATTGAAACAAGCAAAAAAATATTTATCACCGGCTCTCCTAAATGTAGTGTTTACTTTAGTACTTACAAATAAAATATTCTTAAATTTTCTATTATTTTGTAACGCTACCGTAACGAGCCAGTCTTTTCACTAAAGAATATTAAAATTCATAGTTTTATCGTAGCTTGGTATCCCGCCTCTCTCCAGCCGCATCCCACGTATCTGTTTACCAATTAGGACCATCCAATTAATTTGTCGATTGATGAACAAAACAAGCACTAATCGGTAACACCGATAGTGCAATAAGTCTTTTATCAAAATTTTTAACTTATTTGCATTGTGGTGAGGTATTGAATGTGCCCTGGCGGTTAAGAGTATGTCATGCTCACTCAAATGTCTCGCTGATGGTGGCGCGTGTGTCGGATCATTTAGTTCCCTTCAAAATGGTTGAGTTGAATGGTGCCGATACATGC